>CM022301.1:318482261-319082261 GCA_011799875.1 Thinopyrum elongatum
ACTGGGTAGTTCTCTTCATGAGGACACAACTATTGAGAGGCATAAGCAATCACCTTGCGCTCTTGCACTAGGACACAGCCTAATCCTTGACGGGATGCGTCACAATAAATGACGAATTCCTTGCGAGAATCTGGAGGAGCAAGCACCGGGGCAGATGTCAGCTTGTCCTTGAGTGTCTAGAAACTTTCCTAACATTTTTCTGTCCACTCAAACTTAACGCCCTTGTGAAGCAGATTAGTCAAAGGCTTGGCAATCTTGGAGAAGTTCTCGACAAAACAGCGGCAATAGCTGGCGAGTTCGAGAAAACTTGTGACTTGTTTGACATTCTTTGGGGGAGACCAGTCAAGAATAGCCTGAACTCGTTCTGGGTTGACAGCAATACTGTCATGGTTTTATCACGGCAGATGCCCTTGTGAAAGGACTTAGGTGTGGAGCCATCACAACGTAGGTTAGCTCGAAGGGGTTGAACAGGATAAAGGACACGAGGTTTACCCAGGTTCGGCCCCTCATAACGAGGTAAAATCCTACTCCTGCTTTTGTTGATTATAGTTCGAATATCGATTACAAGGGAGCGGAATTGCTTGACCTAGCTCTCGATCAATTGTTTCTTAAGTTAACCCGCCGCAGGGTCTCACCTTTATATACATAGGTCGAGGCCCTGGGCTTTACAAGAGTCCAAGCCGGATCACACAACATCACCAGCTCGGTCATTAGCTCGCCCTGCATTGTTAGACAGGTCGCCCTCGTGGCGGCTCACACCCTCCGGGTCACAATTCTACCACCAGGTCTTGGGCCTTCAACAGGCCCACCTTGTAAGCCGCCACCAGTCTTCACATCTCATCTTCTTGGACCTACTCGGGCCTTCTTCATGCAGAGTTGCCAACGGTGTAACCCGGCCCCTCCAGGGCGGGTCACACCTCGGGGTTATATCCTCAACATTAGGCCCCAGATTGATTTGAACTTGTTCATGTCAATCTTCACTACTTTAGTTGGCAAATCGTCTTTCCAAATCTTAACCTGAAATAAACCATTGTAACCCGCCATGACGTCACGCGAATTAAATCCGTAAAAAACCCATGACATCACAACGGATCTTTTGCATTAACTGGTCGTCCGAGAATCAAAGCGCCTGTACTGTTGAGATAATCATGTTGCCTTCTCAATTTCCGCGCATGCCATTTTTCTGTTTCCTTATAAATAGGGACGGGGGGCTCCATTTTTCACTTTTACCCCGCCCTTCTCTCTCCTTCTTCCTCCTCGCGTCGTCCGCCGCCGCCGGAGCTCCGCGGCTGTCGTTCTTCACCGATGACTCCAACCGGGCCGCTGCATCAACCTGATTGTGACCAGAGATCGCGGCGCCCCCCTCCGCTCTTCATTAACATCGCCAGGTATTCATCTTTTCTCACTTCCAGTCTGCATTAGGTCACCCTAGTTCATCGGCGTTCATCGTGTTCGTCCAAGTTCACCGTAGTTCATCCACCATGCCGCTTAGTTCAATCCAAAAACGATACTGAAACTTTGCGGTAGTAGTTTTGGCATTTGTCTCAAATCATAGATGCATCCCTTCTTCCTGAGATTCAATCCCTAGCTTACTAGTTCTTCCACTGCCATGTTTTAGGTTTAGCAATTATTCTTCATTTTTTGAATCACTATAGATCCAAAATCATAGGTAGAAATCATGAAACTTGTTTGTCCCATACTTAGGAAAATTTCATCAATCTCAGATTTATAGATAACTGCCTTGCCACTGTCTGGGCAGTTTAAAAAATAACTTAGTAACCCGCCAGCCTCCAGCCGGCTTAACCATGATCTTATAACCTGCCAAAAGCTCCAAACATGCTTCTGCAACTTGACCCGCCAATATGCTACTCATACCTTGTTATTTACTTCATTCCATGATTAATGTAGCTCTCAACTATAGCTGACCCGTCCTTCATCGTACAGGTGGCTTATGATTTATTCATAACAATGATTAATCATATATCCATAGTTGGCTTGTAATTACTAAACTGTCATTTGTAACTAGTAATCAACCTATCACCATAGTATTAACTCATCACGCTGTATCTCCAGGCCGTAGCTTTTAAAACGCCGAAAATGACTATCGTCAACTGGGAATGTTCCCTGGTTACCACAGAAATCCTCAATGATTACATAGGCCAAGGCCTATTGGCGAGTCAGCAAGAAATTGGATGGCGAGTTAGCAATGGGGAAGTAATCCCTACTCCTGCTGAAGATGAGATTGTAGTCTTCACTGATCACATACTCAGAGGGTTTACTCCACCTGGGTCTAAATTCTTTCGAGATCTCCTTCACTATTTCAACTTGCACCCTAAAGATATAGGCCCAAACTTAGTATCCAACATTTGCCACTTTCAAATCTTCTGTGAAGTGTATCTACAAATAGCACCCACTGTTCCCCTCTTCAAGGAGTTCTTTTATATAAACCGCCAGACTAAGTGTCAAAATGGCCCGAGTCAAGAGTTAGGTGGAATCTCTATTCAGAGACGGAGAGACAACAGCTTTCCCTCCAGCGTCTTACCAAGTCACCCCAAGGGGTGGGTGACCACTTGGTTTTACTGTAAAAATACTGCTCCAGCCACAGAAAATCCTTTGCCCGGGTTTAGAGCTGAGCGTCTTCCAACAGATTTTGACCCGCCAAGCAAAATTATTCCAGAAGAGCATGAAGAGGCCTTCCCATTCCTCTCTAGGGCTAAGGCTTTATTGGCTCATGGGTTACTTGGAGTTGACTTGACCCGGTGCTGGGTCTCTTGGAAGATATTCCCCTTAAGCCGCCGTCCCAGCCTAATGTATGAGTACTCTGGCGAGCTAAATGACCCTCAGCGGTACACTGAAGACAACTTTACTAATGAAGAAGTCTTTAAAACCATGAGGACCCTGCTTGGCGAGTCTCAGGAGAACCACAATAAAGTTGGTCTGCCACCATTCTTTAAACAAAACCCAGCTCCACCTGTAAGTGTTTATCCTTGTCTGGTTCAATACAGATCAATTCTGCATTATGCCTTGTTTAATCTTTTTATGCTATTCCAGGCTGACTCTGCTTTCTGGACTAAGAAACTGCAAGCCGCTGCCCCGGTCAAGAAGCCTAAGCCCAAAACCCGTGCTCCGGTCCGTCGTAAGAAACAATCGGCAGAAGATCTTCTCAAGTTGGATGACACAGAGGTAGAACTCGACTCCCTTGGTTGTCTTTTTATGCAATTTATTGACACCGACTCTTCTTAGGATGACGCAGAAACAAGCCAGGCTAATGCGGCAGAGATAATATCTGTCTCATCTGACTCAAATCATTTACCAAGACAAAAGAACCAGTGGGTCTCCCGGAAAGTAAGATTTTCACATCCTCTTGCTCACCTGGACCCCAATTTTCTTTTGAAGAAGCAGCAACACGAGGCAAAGTGTATGACTCAGAGTGATGGTATTCAAGACCTCAACTCCGGCTTACCCAACACTCCTGCTCCTCGCAAGCGTCGAAATGAGGTGCCCCATAGCCCAACTCTTGCTCTTCCTAAAGCTGGTATCCTTCGTCAACCTCTTAATCCCTCCGACTCAAATTATCAGGGAACACCTCCATCATCCGGCGACTCTACAGGAACTCAAATGCCTGCCTTCACGGTTGCTCATGGGTAAGTAGTTGCATTTGTTGGTCAATAACTTGTAATGATATGCTCATGCTCTTATATCTTTATCACAGAGGTGTAGCAAAAGCGGGCAAGAAACAAAAGCTGGGCGGGTCTTTGAAAGATCCCAAAACCGCTGTCCTGGAGAAACAAATAGCAGAAATTTCTGAGACCCTCAGTCAAAATCCTGAAGAGCCTGTTAACGACCCGCCACCATTAATTGATGGCACCGTCCCTGAACAGATGGACACTGAGCTTAACCTGGCAGCAAGCCATGACCCGCCGAGCCCTAAGTCGCCGACTCCTCCGAAGCCAGCTGAAGAGATCCCTCTTGAGAAGGATTCTGATGACGTGACCATCACTAGGACGGCTCATACTGCGCCAGGGGTTTCAACAGTGCTAGCCAAGCACAACACTAAGGAAGAATCTCCTTCCTTAGAAAAAGGCAAGGCGAAGCTGGATCTGGAAAGCTATGCTGCCCTCAGTGCAAGCGATATCCACGCCGGTTATCTGAACCGCCTTCATACTAGCCGTGATCTGGAAGCCGACTTAGTGAACCTTATGAAGGAACGGTATGAGGTATGTTATTAACCCTTTTCCATATGCATTTATATAGCCGCCAAGTCTAGAGTAGAGGAAAATATTGAGTATGCTGTAGACTTGATGAAAATGTCCAAACTGTAGCCTCTCAGGGCCGGCTGATCTTATCAAGATGAGCCGGGTCTTCAAATATTAATCTTGAATGAACCTTGTACAGCTTGTCAACAATTAATTCGTAGAAACAGGATGAGCCATACTGATAATTAGCTCTAAGATCCAAGTACGTAGCCCCCAAGGGCCGGCTTAACTTAACAAGATGAGCCAGGACTTATAGCCACAAAGAAATCTAAAACGTGTAGCCCCCAAGGACCGGCTTAACTTAACAAAGTGAGCCAGGACTTATAATCACTTAAGAAATCCAAACATGTAGCCCCCAAGGGCCGGCTTAACTTAACAAAGTGAGCCGGGTCATAATTAAATTAAAATGACCTACATTAGCCCCCAAGTGCCAAGTGTATTGCTTGCAATGTGCTTGGAACTTGATTAATTGTATCTTAACAAACTTGCTCGTTGCACTATAATCACTGCCTTATTTATTCCAGGCAGAATTGAACATGAAGGAATCATAAGTTGGCGATTTAAGAAGAAGCTTAAAGCTGCAGCAGACAGAAACCTCTAAGGCCAAGTCAGATCTGAGGGCCTCATTAGAGGAATTTGAGAAACTTAAAGCAGGTTTTGACACCGAGAGAGCCGCCTGGGAGACTGACAAGGTTGCTCTAACAAAACAGGCTGAAGATACTGAAGCTGCGCTTAAGCCGGCAACCGAAGAGTTAACCGGTTTAAAACAACACATCTCCCAAATGACAGCTGCCATCTTTGGTAAGTGTGACATGTCATTTAAATTCTGTAACCCGCCTGGCTTCTCATATATGCATTGCTAATTCGCCGGCGTCTCTTGTATGACTTCTTAACAGGCCCCAGGAGTGCAAATCTTGGTCAAGACATGTTATTGAAGCTGAAGGCGATTTATTCGCTAACAGAGCAGTTATATAGCGGCACTCTCCGCAGTCTTGTAGCTTTGGGATGGAACAAAAACCCGCCGAGTCAAATCAAGACTGTTCTGGATCATCTGTCAACATTCCCAGGCCAGATTGAAGAAATGAAATTATCAGCCGCCCGAGCCGGAGCCATCGTTGCTCTTGGCTGGGCCAAAGCATGGCAATCTGAGCTTGAGCCGGAGGAAATAGCCACCAGGTGCCCAGAATTCAAGGATGACCAGACAACCTTTGAGGAAAAAGACTTCAATCAATGCGTGCGAGAGATGCGACCCGTGGCCTGCAAGCTCATTGAAGAGCTAAATTTAAACAAGTATACGCCGACTTATGACGACAACAACCAGAAGATTAAGCCGCCAACTCATGATGTTGTCAATCTCATTCCTCCTCGGCGTAAGCATATCTTCGCTCCTGATGTTGATCATTCCATTATACTAAATGACGAGGCCACATTCGAAGCTTTAACCGGCATCGAATGGACAACGACTGATCTTCAGATGATCGACGAGGAAGATCCGGCGCAGGATGACCCGCAATCGTCAAGGCGTCTAGAAGAGGATTGATCAGATCAATGATGAACCAGGCGGCTCTCAGGCCGGGTCATGGGGGTGCAGCCTCAAAAAACACTTGATTCACCAACTTTTGGGCTCAGTTGAAGCCTTGTAATAGGGTAGTTGAAAATGTTGAGCCGCTGTGTCATGCCTTCGTGCATGTTTTATCTTGACTTTTGGTCCAACAGTTGATTTTTGTGGCCTACTTCACTTGACCAGATATATGAACCGCCTGATGGCCATATTCAGCACCTGGGGTCTTATATATTTTGCCAGAAACCAATTATCATATATACTGGCGACTCAAAGCTAGAAACCATGGCGGGTTACTAAACCCGAAGACTCCTAGTCTCATAGCCACAACTATGCAAATTATTCATGCTGGCGACTTAAAGTCCAAAACCAGGCCGGGTGACAACCCAAAGACTGTAGTCTCATACCTATACGTATTCAAATCAATCATGCCGGTGACTTAAAGTCCAAAGCCAGGGCGGGTGATAACCCAAAGACTTGTAGTCTTATCCAGCTATTGAGAAAATCATGAACATGGCTGATGAGCCAAAACATCCTGGCGACTTAAAGTCACATGCCAGGGCGGGTGACAACCCGAAATACTCAAACATGAGCCACAACATACTGGCGACTTTAAGTCAAAGCCAGGGCGGGTTATCAAACCCGAAAACTTCATGGTCTTATGCAGAAATTCAAAACATCATCAATGTGGCTATAGAGCCAAAATAAACAGATTAGCGGTTCAATAATAAAAAGACCGCGGTGGGTAACACCCCGAAATACTCCAATAGGAGCAACATAACCCGGAGCCTTATGACCCGAAGAATTTTTGAAAAAATATAATATAACAAAAAATGATTCAAAAAGAGAAAATAAGCAAATCTCAAAGTTAAGCCGGCTTTGCAAAGGCACGACTTAACAGGGTTGGCTCATAGGCCTCATGTTTGCTTTCAAGGCCGCAAAGCCATGGTTGATCCTAGCTCACTGTAAGCCGGCTCTCACGTGACACAAAACCGTCATTTTAACCTTGGCAAGTTCAGGGTCTGTAAGAAGATTGACTTGCCAAGAGTTCGGCGGGTCACTTGGTGGAGTGGCAAGTTGCAAATAGGCAGGATGAACACATAATTTGGCATCTCATGCCGGGTCAAAAGGGTATGAAAGCTAAACCCGGTGGGTTGGAAGCCCCCAAGTGACCTTATGGCCAATTAATAAAGACTCAGATACACAGAAATGAAACGACAGATGCCCTGAAGTTTTCAGGGATGCCGACTTTATTATATTGATCATAAAAAGATATATACATCATCAGAAGTATGTACAATGGGGAGAGCCAGTGGCTCAAGTATAGTAAGGCCGAAGATGAGCAATATTCCACGGCCTATTGGTCTCCTGCTTAGAGGTGTGTGACTTCTTGTGCTCACGTAGATCAATGAGGTAATACAAGCCATTGTTGAGGTTCTTACTGACCACAAAAGGTCCTTCCCAAGGTGGATACAGCTTATGCATGTCAGTTTGATCTTGAATCAACCGGAGCACTAAGTCGCCCTCTTGAAACACCCGAGTCTTAACTCTGCAGCTATGATAACGACGCAGGTCTTGCTGGTATATTGCTGAACGAGCCACCACAAGGTCACATTATTCATCCAAAGCATCAAGTGCATTCTGCCGAGCCGTCTCATTATCAGTTTCAACATAAGCCGCCACTCTGGGCGAATCATGATGGATATCACTTGGAAGAACCGCCTCTGCACCATAGACCATGAAGAAGGGCATATAGCCCATTGATCTGTTGGGGGTGGTATTGATACTTTAAAGTACTGAAGGTAACTCCTCAACCCAACAACCCGGTGTTCGTTCCAAAGGAACCATAGGCCGGGGCTTGATGCCTCTCAAAATTTCTTGGTTAGCCCTTTCTGCTTGACCATTAGACTGTGGATGGGCCACAGAAGAAACATCCAGACGAATATGCTCTCTTTGACATAACTCCTTCATAGAACCTTTAGACAAATTAGTGCCATTATCAGTGATTATACTATGAGGGTAACCAAAGCGGTAGATCAAATTTTTAACAAACTGAACTGCAGTTGCTGCATCACACTTGCTAACTGGCTCTGCCTCTACCCATCTGGTAAATTTGTCAACCGCCACCAAGAGGTGGGTCTTCTTATCCTTAGACCTCTTGAAAGGCCCAACCATATCAAGCCCCCAGACCACAAATGGCCAAGTAATTGGAATCATCCTCAACTCTTGAGCCGGCACATGAGCTCGTCGAGAAAATTTCTGACACCCATCACACTTACTGACGATGTCTTCTGCATCAGCATGAGCCGTCAACCAATAAAAACCATGACGAAAGGCTTTAGCTACTAAAGATTTAGATCCGGCATGATGACCACAATCACCTTCATGGATCTCTCTTAAGATCTCACGGCCCTCTTCAGGAGAAACACAACGTTGAAACATGCCTGTCACACTGCATCGGTGTAACTCGCCATTGACAATAGTCATAGACTTAGACCTCCTGGTTATTTGTCTTGCCAAAGTTTCATCCTCAGGTAACTTGCCCCGGGTCATATAAGCCAAGTAGGGAAGCGTCCAATCAAGAATAGCATGGAGAGCCGCCACCAACTGCGCCTCCGAGTCAGGAATAGCAAGGTCCTCCTCTGATGGTAACTTGACTGAAGGATTATGTAAAACATCAAGAAACACATTAGGAGGTGCCGACTTATGTTGAGACCCAAGCCGGCTCAAGGCATCAGCCGCCTCATTCTTCCTTCAATCAAGGTGATCCACCTGATAGCCCTTGAAGTGACCAGCAATATTATCAACCGCCCGGCGATAAGCCGCCATGAGCGGGTCTTTGGAATCCCACATGCCTGAGACTTGCTGAGCCACAAGGTCTGAGTCGCCTAGACACCTGACCCGGCTTAAATTCATCTCTTTGGCCATACGAAGGCCGTGGAGTAAAGCCTCATATTCAGCTGCATTGTCAGTACAAGGAAACATTAGCCTTAAAACATAACAAAATTTGTCACCTCGTGGGGAAGTCAAAATAACTCCAGCACCAGAGCCTTCCAGCTGCCTGGACCCATCAAAGTGAATCGTCCAATATGTGTTATCAGGCTTCTCCTCAGGCGTCTGCAATTCTGTCCAGTCATTGATGAAATCCACCAGAGCCTGAGACTTGATAGCTGTTCTTGGCACATATTTCAAACCATGAGGTCCAAGCTCTATTGCCCACTTAGCAACTCGGCCTGTGGCCTCCCTGTTCTGAATAATGTCTCCCAAGGGAGCAGAGCTGACCACAGTAATAGGATGACCAAGAAAATAACGCTTCAGCTTGCGACTCGCCATGAACAACCCATATACCAGTTTCTGCCAATGTGGATATCGTTACTTGGACTCAATCAACACCTCACTGACATAATAAGCCGGCCTCTGGACTGGGTACCCCTTACCCGCCTCCTTGCGCTCCACCACAATCGCCACATTGACAGCCTTACTATTAGCCACCACATACAGGAGCAAAGGTTCTTTCTCAATGGGAGCCACAAGGACGGGCGGCTCAGCTAACTGCTTTTTGAGCGCCTCGAACGCCTTATCAACAGCATCACTCCAGAAAAATGCTCTGACTTCTTCATCATCTGGCTTATGAATCGGCTTAGAGCCGCGACACGACCCGCCAGGCGCTGGACATCATTGACACACGCCAGCTTAGCCAATGAAGTGATAGCCTTGATCTTCTCCGGGTTAGCTTCAATACCCCTCTCTGAGACCAGAAAACCCAAGAGCTTGCCTGCAGGCACACCAAAAACACACTTGGCCGGGTTAAGCATCATCTTATAGACCCGGAGATTGTCAAAAGTCTCCCTTAGATCATCCAGGAGAGTCTCCTTCTTTCTGGATTTGACCACAATATCGTCCACATAAGCATGCACATTACGCCCAATCTAATTGTGAAAGCAATTCTGAACACAGCGTTGATAAGTCGCCTGCGCACTCTTAAGCCCAAAAGGCATAGAAACATAACAGAAGGCTCCAAAAGGGGTGATAAAAGACGTCTTCTCTTGGTCCTTAACTGCCATCTTGATCTGATGATAACCAGAGTAAGCATCCAGGAAACATAAACTCTCACAACCCGCCGTGGCATCAATGATCTGATCGATACGAGGGAGAGCAAACGGATCAGCTGGACAAGCTTTGTTAAGATCTATGTAGTCAACACACATACACCAAGTGCCATTCTTCTTGAGTACCAACACCGGGTTAGCCAACCACTCAGGGTGGAAAACCTCCACGATAAACCCAGCTGCTAAGAGCCGGGCTACCTCCTCTCCAATAGCCTTACGTCGTTCTTCATTGAAATGGCGAAGAAGCTGCTTGACTGGCTTAAACTTAGGATCCACATTAAGAGTGTGCTCAGCAAATTCTCTCGGTACACCCGGCATGTCAGAAGGTTTCCATGCAAAGATGTCTCGATTCTCATGGATGAACTCGATGAGCGCGCTTTCCTATTTAGGATCCATATTGGCCCCCACTGTGAACTGCTAAGATGAGTCGCCAGGGACAAAATAAACCTGCTTAATATCATCAGCCAACTTAAACTTCAACAAAGGGTCTTGCTCAGTGGTGGGCTTCTTCAAAGGGGTCATATCAGCCGGGTCAACATTGTCTTTATAAAACTTAAGCTCCTCCGTGGCGCAGGCCAACTAAGCATAAGCCGCATCTCCTTCCTCACATTCCAGGGCAATTTTTTGATTACCATGGACCGTAATAACAAGGCCGGACCATAAATTTGGCATAAGCCGGCCGTACAAACAAGGCATGATAAGGGCTCTTGATCTTGACCACTTCAAACCATAATGTCTCTGTTCTGTAGTCATAGTCATCGCCAAAAGCCACCTCCAAAGCAATCTTACCAACCGGATATGCCGACTTACCCAGTACCACGCCATGAAAAATTGTAGAAGACGGCTTAAGCTCCTTATCAGTTAAGTTCATCCGGGGAAACATGTCATAGTAAAGGATATTGATATTGTTGCCACCGTCCATGAGCACTTTAGTGAATTTATAACCCCCGACCTGAGGGGCTACCACCAATGCTAGCTGACCCGGATTATCAACCCGGGGCGGGTGATCCTCTCGACTCCATGTGATCGGATACTCTGACCACCGCAAATACTGAGGCACCGCCGGCTCAATTGTACTAACCGCACGTTTATGAACCTTCTGATCTCGCTTACAGAGACTTGTGGTAAAAACATGATACTAGCCACTGTTGAGCTGCTTTGGATTACTCTGGTATCCTGACTGATGCTGCTGGTTACCCTGACCAGACTGCTGGTTATAACCACCCTGGTTGCCCTGTCCTTGATACCCAGAACTTGAGCCGCCACCACCAAAGCCGGGCCCTTGTGAGCCGGATCCTGACCCGCCAGGCGGGCCATTATTGTTGCCATGATTCTGATTAAAGTTGGAATTCCTGTACTCTCGCATGATGAAACAGTCCTTCCAAGCATGAGTCGCCAGCTTATTGGGCAGGCTGTGTTTAGGACAAGGCTCATTCATCATCGCCTCAATATTGAAATTCTTCCCTCCAAAGGCCTGCTTACCATTTCCATTACGACGCTGGTTTTTATATCCAGTGTTAGTGTTAGCTACAAGATCTGACCTGCCATCGGGCTGTCTGCGCTTGCCACCGTTACCCTGGTTGTTACCATTATGCCCTGTCATGTTCTGCTGCGGACCCTTACCATTGCCACCCTTCTTTCCCTTGTTGGATTTTTCATCATCAGATCCAGGATCTTTGGTGGTATCAGAGTCGGCATACTTAATGAGAGCCGCCATGAGCTCTCCCATGTCATTACAATGACAGTTAAGCCACCCAAGCTTCTGCTTAAGGGGAGTAAAATGATAGTTTTTCTCCAATACCAGAACCGCCTGACCCGCCACAATACTGTCTGAAGAGTGCATAATAGCTGAGACTCGCCGGACCCAATGGTGAGCCGACTCGTCCTCACGCTGCACACAGTTATCAAGATCAATAATCATCAAAGGCTGCTTGCATGTTCCTTTAAAATTCTGAATGAACCGTGCTTTCAACTCTACCCATGAATTGATGGAGTTGGCGGGTTATCCTTTTAACCAGGTCCGAGCTGGCCCGTCCAACATCATGGTGAAGTACTTAGCACACACAACATCATTGACATCCAACATCTCCATAGCTAACTCATAACTCTCAATCCAGGCCTCATGGGTGAGATCAGCTGTATAGTTAGCCACCTTGCGAGGACCCTTAAAATCCTTAGGCAATCGTTCATTACGCAAGGCTGGTACTAAACAAGGCACTCCAACAGATCTGGAAATTATACCAGCTCCTACTGACATCGAAGGGGTCATCGAAGGTTGCTGATAAGCCCCCAGCTGAGCCGCCACTGCTGCCTCCACCTCTCGGCGGGCTCTAGCATCATCCACAATCGCCTAAGCGTGAGTAAGGGGCGGGTTATTCCCACGGGGTGGGTCATCTTGATTTGGCCGACGTCGTCGCTCGCTACTGGAAACTGCCGGCGACTCAATGCGTCGGCTGTAACCGCGGCTTGGGAGGGGGGGTCGAATGCATCCTCTCATGACTATGTGTATATTTCTCCTATTGTGCGACTGCTATTTGCAAGAGCTCAATTGTGTTCCGCGCCTTAGCTGCAAAAGGCGTCTCATCCGTGATAGGGATTGCATTGAGCCGGGTAGATGCTGCTATCATGTTATCCACCGGGTTGGAATAATGACCAGATGGTGTGGAAAAACACCGGGGCGGGGTTCGATCCCTATGGGGCGGGTCTGGCAATCGGGGCTGAGCCACCGCCCCGCTCCCTGGGACTTCAGCCGCCCGGGCTGTGCCCGGCGGGTTACTTGGCCCCGCACCAGGCATGTTAAAAAGATTCAGCGCCTCATATTGTATAGGCAAACGGGTTTGATACCTCCTTTGAAGAACAACATTAGAGGTGTTTTGATCCAAACTTAAGCGAAAAGCCTCTGCCATGATACGCTGTGACTCAGCATCCATCTTGGCTCGTTCCTCTGCCATCCTGCTGTTTTCTGCATTAAAATCCTCCTGGGCTTTGGCCACCTCATTACACACCTTTGCAACTTCCGCATTATGCTGTGTTTGATTCGCCGCAATAACCTCTGTGGCTAACAAAGTCGTCAAAGTGCCCAAGAGTTCAGATAAAACTTGAGCCGGCGGCCGGGCTGAGCCGCCAGCCCCAGCAATCGCAGCAGCCATTGATCCAAACGTCATAGCTGCAGCTGTTGACGAGTTGAGAATTGGCACATGCCAGCCATGAAGATAGCAACCCTATACGGCGGCTCATAGGGGTCCGGAATACTGTCGCCATCGGAACAGCCCCCAAGCCCGCCGTCCTGAATCTGGTAGATCGACTCTGTTTCCCCAGTTGAAGACTCATCACCTGAATAGATGACATCTCTCCACCAGATGTAGAATCTTCCTCAAGATCCGCCCCATGAACACAACCAATGAAAATGTGCTTTCGGCTGGGTTGAACCCTGGCAGGTCATGTGCGCCGAGCAATCTCGACGATGTCGGTGCAGTCCGGCTCTGACTCGCCGATCTTGCGGATGAAAACGTGAATTCCACCAAAGGGGACCCGGTACCCGTACTCGTTTGAGTCGGCCTCGGGGCCCCAGCCAGCGTCGTCGATATAGAGTTTGCCGTGGCAACTCTTAGTCATCCGGGCCATGACGTATCCTTCAAACCCTAGGAAATTGCCCTTCAAGAACTCGAAACCACCATGCTCTGGCCCCATGGTGGGAGCCAACTATCATGGTTTTATCACGACAGATGCCCTTGTGAAAGGACTTAGGTGTGGAGCCATCGCAACGTAGGTTAGCTCGAAGGGGTTGAACGGGACAAAGGACACGAGGTTTACCCAGGTTCGACCCCTCACAGCAAGGTAAAAGTCTACTCCTGCTTTTGTTCATTATAGTTCAAATATTGATTACAAGGGAGCGGACTTGCTTGACCTAGCTCTCGATCAATTGTTTCTTAAGTTAACCCGCCGCAGGGTCTCGCCTTTATATACATAGGTCGAGGCCCTGGGCTTTACAAGAGTCCAAGCCGGATCACACAACGTGACCAGCTCGGTCATTAGGTCGCCCTGCCTTGTTAGACAAGTCGCCCTCATGGCGGCTCACACCCTCCGGGTCACAATTCTACCACCAGGTCTTGGGCCTTCAACAGGCCCACCTTGTAAGCCGCCACCAGTCTTCACGTCTCATCTTCTTGGACCTACTCATGCCTTCTTCATGCAGAGTCGCCAACGGTGTAACCCGGCCCCTCCAGGGCGGGTCACACCTCGGGGTTATATCCTCAACAAATACCATCCTTGGAAATCACATGACCAAGGCAGGTCACTTCGGATAACCAGAACTCACACTTGGAATATTTGGCATATAGTTGATGCTCTCGAAGCTTTTCTAGTACAAGACAAAGATGTTCAATATGTTCTTATTAATTCTTGGAATACACAAGGATATCATCCAGATAAACCATGATGAACTTGTCGAGGTATTCCATGAAGATATAGTTCATCAACCGAGAGAATGTTGCTGGAGCATTGGTTAAGCCGAAAGACATAACGGTGTACTCGTATGATCCATAGCGAGTAACGAATGCAGTCTTTGGAATATCCTCTTCACGAACCCGGATATGGTGGTAACCCAACCTCAAGTTGAGTTTAGAGAATACAGAGGAACCAGCAAGTCTTGGACCAAACGATTCGTTCCATCCTTCTTCTTGACAAAGAGAGAAAGTGCTCCCTAAGCAGAGGAACATGGACAAATGAAACCCTTGCGAAGTGATTTGTTGATTTCCTCCTTAAATTCAAGGATTTCATGCGGCGACATCTTGTATGGTCGCTTGGCAATAGGAGTGGTGCCTAATTTCAAGTCGATGAAAAATTTGACAGCTCTAACAGGGGGTACTCCTAGGAGTTCTTCTGGAAAGACATCTTGAAAGTCGCAAACGACTAGAACATTTTCAATTCCTTCAAGAGGAGAAGCATTCAATGCATTCAAAGAATAAATCTGGGCTTCGGCACTACAAATAAGACGGGAAGAGTAATTTACTATCTCGTCCGAAGGATGTAGGAGTTGGACGGTTTTAGTGGCACAATCGATTGAAGCAATATGAGCTTTCAACCAATCCATTCCCAGAAGGAGGTCAATATTGGAAGACTTCAAAAATAATGGGAGAGACATGGAATTCCAACCCTTCAATTTCAACGGTGATGTTGTGGCTAACCATGGAGGTTTGACACTGGCCCGTGAGGGTTGATTGCTTGTATCTGCGTTGGTATTTCCCCGAAGAGGAGATGATGATGCAGCACGGCAACGGTAAGTATTTCCCTCAGTTATGAATCCAAGGTTATCAATCCAGTAGGAGAACCAAGCAACACTATGTAAACAACACCTGCACACAAATAACAAATACTTGCAACCCAGCGCGTAAGAGGGGTTGTCAATCCATCCTCGGTATTGAGATAGATTAAATTGTATGAAATTGGATAAATAGATCTAACAAAAACACAAAATAAAATAAATAAAGAAAAATTGCAGCAAGGTATTTTTGGTTTTAATATGATAGGAAATAGACCCGGGGGCCATTGTTTTCACTAGAGGCTTCTCTCAAGAAAATAGCATACGGTGGGTAAACAAATTATTGTTGGGCAACTGATAGAAAAGCGAATAATCATGACGATATCCAAGGCAATGATCATGTATATAGGCATCACATCCAAGATTAGTAGACCAAAATGATTCTGCATCTACTACTATTACTCCACACATCGATCGCTATCCAACATGCATCTAGTGTATTAAGTTCATGGAAAAACAGAGTAATGCAATAAGAATGATGACATGATGTAGACAAGATCTATTCATGTAGGAATAGACCCCATCTTTTATCCTTAATAGCAACGATACATGCGTGTCATGTCTCGTTCTGTCACTGAGATTGAGCACCACAAGATCGAACACATCACAAAGCACCTCTTCCCATGGCAAAAAAATCAATCTAGTTGGCCAAACCAAACCAAAATTTTGGAGAAGAAATACAAGGCTATACAAATCATGCATAAAAGAGTTCAACAAAGACTCAAATAATATTCATGGATAGAACTAATCATAAACTCACAATTCATCGGATCCCAACAAACACACCGCAAAAAGTCATTACATCAAATAGATCTCCAAGAACATCGAGGAGAACATTGTATTGAAGAACAAAAAGGGAGAAGAAGACATCTAGCTACTAGCTACGGACCTGTAGGTCTATGGTAAACTACTCACGCATCATCGGAGGGGCAAGGGTGATGATGAAGAACCCCTCCGTGATCGTTGCCCCCTCCGGCAGAATGCCAGAAAAGGCCTCTAGATTGGATCTCGTGGTTCTGAAACTTGCGGCGGCAAAAACTATATTCTCTCGACTCCCCTAGGGTTTTTGGGATTTTAGAGTATTTATAGAGGCAGAGGTCGGGGGAGAAGCTTCCCGTGGGCTCCACTAACCACCAGGGCATGCCGAGTTACCTAGCGGGCCCCACGGGCCTCCTCCCATGGGTGTCTTCTGGGCAGCAAAAAATCTCCAAAAAGTTTCATGGCATTTGGACTTTGTTTGGTATTGATATTCTGCAAAGTAAAAAACAAGCAAAAAACAGCAACCGGCACTGGGCACCATGTCAATAGGTTAGTCCCAAAAAATGATATAAAGTTGCTAGTAAATGAATATAAAACATCCAAGATTGATAATATAACAACATGAAACAATAAAAAATTATAGATTAGTTGGAGACGTATCGGCATCCCCAAGCTTAATTCCTGCTCGTCCTCGAGTAGGTAAATGATAAAAATAGAATTTTTGATGTGGAATGTTGCCTAACTTGTTCATCACATATTCTTTTCTTTTGTAGCATGGACATTTGGACTTTTAGATGATTCAAAGAAATAGTCTATAATTGACATGAGGACATCAATACTCAAGCATATCGACAAGCAGCCATGTCTTTCAAAATATCAACACTAAAGAAAGCTATCCCTAGCCCATTATGCTTAATCATTGATCCATTCATGAAACACACTCAAATATTAGCTATGCCCAATGCCCAACTATGATAATAGTGTTCCCTAGTTGGTGCTTTATAAGAGAAGATGGAGACTCAATAAAAATAAAAATTGAATAAAAGTAAATAGATAGGCCTTTCGTAGAGGGAAGCAGAGATTTGTAGAGGTGCCAGAGCTCAAAGCTTAAATTGAGAGATAAAATTGTTTTGAGAGGCATGCTTTTCCCGTCAACGAAAATGATCGAGAATTCCCAATACTTTCCATGCTAGATAAATCATAGGCGGTTCCCAAACATAAAATAAAGTTTATTTCCTTTTCCACCATTCTTTCACAATCCATGGCTAGCCGTATCCGCGGGTGCCTTCCATACCAACACTTTCCAAGGAATTTATTATGAACAACATAAGTAATTTTTTTCATTTCGGGACTGGACATCCCTATTACCTACCACACTCTCGTGCAATGACAAGTGAATACACACTCATCTTGAGAGTAACATATGTAGCATGGAAATATTGGCCACCCCCTGCCGCTTCATGAGCGGTATGAGCACACAAAAAGGAAATTCATTTTGAAAATTAGAGTTGACACATGCAAATTTACTTGGAACGACATGGAAATACCGCATATAGGTAGGTATGGTGGACTCATTTGGCACAACTTTGGGTTTAAGGATTTGGATGCACAAGCAGTATTCCCGCTTAGTACAAATGAAGGCTAGTAAATAGATTGAGAAGCGACCAAAACCAAGAAATGAAAATGATCATAAACGAGCATTAAACATAACTAACACCGAATAATGCACCGCAAGTAGGATATAACTTCATTGCATAACTATTGACTTTCATGCTTGCATAGGGAATCACAAACCTTAACACCAATATTATTACTAAAGCATAATTACTCACCAACATGACTCACATATTACTATCTCCATATCTCAAAACTATTACAAGGAATCAAGTTTATAATATCCAATGATCTTCATGAAAGTTTTTATTATATCCCCCCTTGAATATCTATCACTTTGGGACCGATTTCATATATTACCATTGCTACTAACAAGCTCTCAAATAAATTTAAGTGAAGCATGAGAGCACATATTTCTTCAAAAATTAGAACACCATCGTGCTAAAAAAGATATAAGTGAAGTACTAGATTAATTCCATAGCACAATTTCTTTTAAGTGAAGCACATAGAGCAATTCTAACAAATCATAGCATCATTATGGCTCTCTCAAATAGGTGTGTCCAGCAAGGATGATTGTGACAAACTAAAAAGAAAAACAAGCAAAGACTCATATACTACAAGACGCTCCAAGCAAAACTCATGATATGTGACGAATAAAAATATAGCTCCAAGTAAAATTACCGATGGTTGTTGGAAGAAAGAGGGGATGCCTTTCAGGGCATCCCCAAGCTTAGTTGCTTGGTTCTCCTTGAATATTACCTTGGGGTGCTATGGGCATCCCCAAGCTTAGGCTTTTTTCACTCCTTATTCCTTCATCCATCATGATCTCACCCAAAACTTGAAAACTTCAATCACACAAAACTTAACAAAAACCTTTCTGAGATCCGTTAGTATAATAAAACCAATCTTTACTTTAAGTACTCTTGAAAACCCATTCATATTTTGTTATTCCATTATAGCTAATGTATTATAACTTTACCATGGCTTATACCCCTCGATACAACCCATAGATTCATCAAAATAAGCACACAATGCAACGAAAACAGAATCTGTCAAAAACAGAACATTCTGTAAAGACTCGAATTTTTCTCATATTTCTGGAACTCCAAAATTCTGAAAAATTAGGAAAACGTAGGCAATTTTTATATCAATTTTGTGTAAAGAATTCAGAATTTTTCGTCAGTTCTATGATTTTTAACAATTCTTCTACTGACACAAAAGTTTCTGTTTTCCAACAGGATTAAATCAACTATCACCCAACATGATCCTAAAGGATTTACTTGGCACAAACACTAATTAAAACATAAAAACACAATCAAAACAGTAGCATAATTCTGCAAACACACAAGAACAGAAATCAGACGAAAACGCTCTTTCTAAAAATTCTCTTTTAGCTCTAAGCATAGCGGTTATTTTCTTACTTTCATCTATAGAAATATATAAAGCTTTAATTGATTCATTGGTATCAACCTTGGGTGCCAAATTTTTAATCTTGAGATTTTTCTACATCATGAGTAATTCTATCAATGCTCCTAGACATATCATCAATCTTATTCAATTTTTCTTCTATCGTAGTGTTGAAAACTTTTTGAGCATTAATAAATTCTTTAATATTACTCTCAAGATCAAAGGGCATCCTATTATTATATAAGAAGAATTACCATAGGAATTGCCATAATTATTAGAGGAATTTTCAGGAAAAGGCCTAGGATTAAAATTACCTCTATAAGCATTGTTATTAAAATTGTTTCACGAGACAAAATTCACATCTACGGGATCACTATTTTGCTCAATCAAAGTAGACAAAGGCACATCATTAAGATCAATAGGAGAATTTTTACTAGCAACCAATTTCATAAGTGCATCAACTTTTTCACTCAAAGTACTAATTTCTTCAACAGAATTAACTTTTTTACTAGTAGGTGCTCTTTCGGTATGCCATTGTGAATAATTAGCCATAATATTATCAAGCAATTTAGTAGCTTCACCCAAAGTAATTTCCATAAAAGTACCACCCGCGACAGAATCTAAAAGATTTCTAGAAACAAAATTCAATCCCGCATAATTTTTTTGTATAATCATCCATATATTTAAACCATGAGTAGGACAATTTCTTAGCATTAATTTCATTCTTTCCCAAGATTGCACAACATGTTCATGCTCAAGTTGCTTAAAATTCATGATTTGATTTCAAAGGGAAATAATTTTCGTGGGCAGAAAATACTTAGTAATAAAAGCATGTTTGCACTTATCCCAAGAATCAATACTATTTCGTGGCAAAGATGAAAACCAAAATTTTGCACGATCCCTCGAAGAGAAAGCAAATAATTTCAATTTCACAATATCATTGTCCACATATTTTTTCTTTTGCATGTCACACAATTCTATGAATGTGTTTAGATGGGATGCAGCATCCTCATTAGCATTACCGGAAAATTGCTCTTTCATAACAAGATTCAACAAAGCGGCATTAATATCATAAGACTCCGCACTAGCCATGGGAGGAGCAATCAGAGTACTAATAAAATCATTATTATTAGTATTAGAAAAATCACACAACTTGGTATTTTCTTGAGACATCGTGACTATGCAAACAAGATTGCAAGCAAACAAAAGATCAAACGAGAAAAAGGCAAACGAAAAATATTTTTGTATTTTTGTAAAAACATTTTAGAAGTGGGGGAGATGAAAATGAGAGGCAAATGGAAAATAAAGTAATTGCAAGGAGATGAGATTTGTGATGGGTACTTGATAGATGTTGATGATGTCTCCCCGACAACGGTGCCAGAAATTCTTCCTGATTGCTTGTATGTGCGTTGGTATTTCCCCGAAGAGGAGATGATGATGCAACACAACAACGGTAAGTATTTCCCTCAGTTATGAAACCAAGGTTATCAATCCAGTAGGAGAACCAAGCAACACTATATAAACAACACCTGCACACAAATAACAAATACTTGCAACCCAACACGTAAGAGGGGTTGTCAATCCCTCCTCGGTATTGAGATAGATTAAATTGTATGAGATTGGATAAATAGATCTAACAAAAACACAAAAGAAAATAAATGAATAAAAATCGCAGAAAGGTATTTTTGGTTTTAATATGATAGGAAATAGACCCGGGGGCCGTAGTTTTCACTAGAGGCTTCTCTCAAGAAAATAGCATACGGTGGGTAAACAAATTATTGTTGGGCAATTGATAGAAAAGCGAATAATCATGACGATATCCAAGGCAATGATCATGTATATAGGCATCATAATCAAGATTAGTAGACCGAAATGATTTTGCATCTACTACTATTACTCCACACATCGATCGCTATCCAACATGCATCTAGTGTATTAAGTTCATGGAAAAACAGAGTAATGCAATAAGAACGATGACATGATGTAGACAAGATATATTCATGTAGGAATAGACCCCATCTTTTTATCCTTAATAGCAACAATACATGCGTGTCATGTCTCTTTCTGTCACTGTGTCGTGGGAAAACACGGCCACCTATGGGGCCATCGACCCCTTGTGGTTCGGCAGTGGGGAAGGACGCATTACACAAAGAGCGGTGGGCGCGGAGCAGCACGACAGCAATCACACGGGCAGTTTTTACCCAGGTTCGGGCCGCCATGAGGCGTAAAACCCTATTCCTGCTTTGGTGGATTGATGAGAGGACCGAGGTGGAGACGCAACGCTCTAGCCTGGTAGGGTCGCCTCGGGGCGAGAGCAACTACGTGCGTATGAGTGTACAAGGGTCCGAATCCTTTCTAAGGTTGCCATGGCCCTCCTTTTATAGATAAAGGGGTCACCACAATGGAAAATCAGTCATTGCGTATTGATTAGATAGCAAACAGTGCTATCATACCTAACTCTGCAGACAAGACAGAGCGCATTAAATGCGCCGCTTAGTGTCACATTGTAGCATAGCCCGGCAAGCCTTGCCGTGCCGTTCGGCCACCTTCTCGCCTGCCTGCGTGACATGTCCCTGGACGGGTGTCATTTGGAGGTGATTTCCTCTGGAAGTGGCCGCCACGTGCCAAATAGCGGCCACTTAGCCACTTGAGGGCTCGACACCGCTCCGATCGATGACTTGTGTTGCTGTGAGGTGGAGTGGTGGAGCCTTGGCAGGGTAATCCGCCCTCGGCACCCCCGGCAAGCCTGCCAGGGCAATCTGGAGAGTTGTCTTCAGGGCAACCTCGTCCCCGCCAGGCTCGCCTGCCCGGCAAGGGAGGTTTTTTCTTAGTGGTATCTTGCTCCTTTGGTTGGCCTTGGTCTTCTTGATCTGCCCTTTGATTTCTCAAAGAGCTGATCTCTTCTGCTTGGTACTGTCTTGGATACTGCAACCTTGTTCTCGAGCCTGTGTATAGTCTGGGCAACACACCCGGGGTTTGTTGCACCGACAGGAGCCCCCGGGCCTGGCCCGAACGCGCTGCCAAGCGTCATCGGGGTAGGCCCTGTCCAGTACACAGGCGGGGAGGCTGCGGTAGCTCACCCTTTGAGATCTTCTTTGCTCCTTCATTAATCTGAGCTTGAGTCAGTTTCTGGTTTTCCCGCGCGTCGTGCAAGACCTTGTGGGGTAGATTATGAGCCACGATCCATGGGCTACCCACGTCCCACATTCACGGGGTGGTAACTGCCATTCCATTATCTTTCCCACTTGCAGCGCTTCTGCCACGTGTACTGCATGTGTTGAGCGGGGTTGGTGGCGGACACGGAGGGCATGGAAATGCGTGCCATGGCAGAAACCCAGACGCCATGGTTTGGTGCTGTGGGTTGGCCTTGATTCCATGAGCCGTTGGTGGCGCGGGGAAGCCGGATTGGAGGAGTAGGGCGGTTGTCTTTAGGGAGAGGAGCCATCTCCCTGCCCCGTTCGCCTATAAAAAGGAACGGAGGGCAGGGTGCTTCTCCACACATCTCACCCCTTCCTTCTCTTTAGCAGTTCTCGTCCACCATGGTGAGGGGCCGGGGTCGTGGCGGTTCTCTGGTGATGGCGACAAGGGCTTCTACTCGACAGCGCCTCCCTCCTCCTGTTGAAAACGCGGGGGCGGAGCCCGCCGCGAGAGGAGGTGGGAGGGGGCGAGGTCGCGGCTGCTGTGGTGCCCGGGGTCGAGGAGGACGGGGTGGTGCTCTGATTGCACCTCCGTCGGCCGCTCATCCCCCAATGGAAGGCCATGTTAGAGATCAACCGCTGGAGTTCATCATCATGTTGTATAAGCCCCCGCGCGGCCGCCTCCGCCTCCCTACTTCATTTGCGAGGGTGATGGAGCTTGAACAACCGCGTGCACTGAAGCTGCACATGAGGGGTTGCTGTAATGGCAGCATGCGAGTAGATGTGGATTTCCCCGCCCCTCATGTCATGCTCTTCAGATGCGGCTGGAAGACTTTTGCCCGCGCCCACATCTTGTCGGAGGGGCACGTCCTCCATTTTAAATTAATGGACGCCGAGCTACTCTCCGTCAAGGTCTTCGGATGCTCGGGTGCTCGCTTAGGGTGCTGCGCGGAGAGCTCGACCGATGATGAAAGCTCCTCCTCGAGTGATAGCGATGAGGAGGACAGTGATGGCGATGATGATGGCGCCGACGAGGAGGACGATGGCTCCGACTTCGGCTGAACACCAGCTGCACCATCACCGTCAGGCGGCGGCACCATCATCTGCACCTGCATCTCCTTCCCGGCAAGGCGATTTGCCGGGGAGTTGGATGCAGAGGTGGGGGTGGTGCCCTCGACTCCTCCAGCAGCCTTCTAGCTGGACCCCGGCAGGCTTCCTCTCGGGCTGCAGCTTCGTTCGCCCTGCCGCGTCCTGCTAGCCCTGGTGGCAGTGGCCAGGGGGACCCTTCCACCGCTCTCTTCACCATCACCTTCACCCGTGCCCTCCCGATCTTGTCAGGCTCCCTGTCATGGGGCCTGACGGGGTCTGGCTGGGCTTCTGCCCAGGCACCCCTTTTGCCCTCTTCTCTTCTCATCGTAGTGCCTAGGAGGAGAGGGACAAGAAAAGGGGTTATGGGGCACTTATCTTTTTTCAGTTTAAAATGTGCAGGCATCGGCCAAACTTTAGTCTAAATAATGTAAACTTCTTTATCCATGTTTGTGTTCTGTAAGATCTGTACTTGCTTATCAGCATATTAATGAAAAAGACAAGCTTTGCCGGGCACTTGTGCATGTACCATATCCATGCAGAGGTGAAATGCCTCTATACATTTAAGTAAACAAGTTTCCCCGGCAGGCTATCCTGCCGGTGCCCTTAGTTTGTTGCCGCGGGGCTAGGCCTGCCGGGCAAAAAACCGTAAAAAGGGACCAGCCCCCCGCCGAGCCTTTTCCTCTGAAGGCCACTGCGACCACCCTGACCGAAGCAGCGTTCAAGTCAAAGGGTAGGAGCACCTATGTTTCGAAGGTGGCGGGGTTTTCATATGCACAAGTTTTCAAATTACAGAACAGGTATGTATAAGAAGGAACTTATCTGTTTGGTCTGCCGGGGATCATCACGTAGGCTCGTCTTCATTTCTTCTCTTCGGGATCAAGTCCACGGCAAGAACCCTGCAACTTAGTGCAGATGAAAACAATGCCACATGCGACCTCATCTACATGAGCATGCTATGCTCATGATATGCTTATGCATGCATGCAAGTTTCGGGGGCCCCCCAGCGCTTCGTTTATTTCTCTGTTGCTCAGGGTCTGCGCCTAGCATTGTACAAAGGGTTACATGCAACTTCGGCAAAGCTTGTACAAAAGGGTGGCTGCCAGGCAGGGCCCGACAGCCGCGCCTTACGGGTAGAACTTACAGAGATGCTCAATGTTCCATGAGTTTTGCAATTGAATGCCATCTCCGGTCTCCAGATGGACTGCGCCAGGTCTGGTGAATCATACTACCCAGTAAGGGCCTTCCCACTTCGGCGTCAACTTGTTTGCACCCTTGGCGGACTGAACACGCCTAAGGACAAGGTCGCCTTCCTCAAAACTCCGGGCATGAACCCTGCGGCTGTGATAGCGACGCAGGGCTTGCTGGTAGCGTGCATCATGCGTAGCAGCCCGGAGACGGTTCTCCTCAAGTAGCACAGCATCGTCACGCCGATGCTGTTCCTGCACTACTTCATCATAGGCAAGCACTCGAGGAGACCCGAATATGAGTTCCGTGGGGATAACTGCTTTTGCCCCATAGACTAGGGAGAAGGGAGTCTGCCCGGTAGCTCGATTTGGTGTCGTACGGAGGGACCAAAGAGCCACCGGCAGCTCGTCGATCCATCGCCTGTCGCACTTTTGGAGCCGATCAAAAGTTCTTGTCTTAAGACCTCGCAACACTTCAATGTTCGCCCTCTCAGCTTGTCCGTTGCTTCTGGGATGGGCCACAGAGGAAAATGAGACCTTGCTTCCGAGGGCATGAACGTATTGCATGAAGGCGTGGCTTGTGAATTGGGTGCCATTGTCGGTGATGATTCGGGCAGGTACCCTGAAGCGGCACACCAATCCTTTCAAGAACTTGATAGCTGACTGCGCGGTCACCTTTCTCACGGGCTCTACTTCTGGCCACTTTGTAAACTTCTTGATTGCAACGAACAAGAATTCAAAGCCCCCGATAGCACGGGGGAAGGGGCCCAAGATGTCGAGCCCCCAGATTGAAAATGACCATGACAAAGGGATTGTTTGGACAGCTTGAGAAGGCTGATGGATATTCTTGGAGTGGAACTGGCAGGCTTCACACTTGGTGACTAGCTCAATTGCATCTTGGAGGGCTGTGGGCTAGTAGAAGCCTTGCCAGAAAGCTTTCCCAACCAAGGACCTTGATTTGATTTGGGAGCCACACATACCCTTATGTATCTCTGCCAGCAGTTCCTTTCCTTCTTCCCGGCAAATGCACTTCAATTTCACACCGTTGGGCCTTCTTCTGTATAGCGTGTCGTCAACGAACTGATACATACTGGCCCTTCGGGCTACTCTGTCAGCTTCTTCTCGCAATTCGGGAAGTTCTCCTGTTTGGAGGAAATGAACAATGTGCCACACCCAAGTTGGAGCCTGGGGCTCGGCAACAAGGACTAGTGGCACCTCCCCATCGATGGGAGCGCATGCCTCGACCGCAAAGACTGGTAGTTCGGCGGGAGGGTGCAGCTCACTGATCGAAGGGGAGTTGTTCCCGCTAAGCTCTCTGCCGGGGGCTTCGAGAAGCTCTGTTGGGAGAGGCTTGCCGGAGTTCAATTTCCTCCTCTTGCTGGCCATTGTTGCTAGGGATACGGAGGGTTGAGTTAGATGGAGAACAAAAGTCCCTGGTTCCACAGGGAGTTTTTGCGCAGCACACTTTGATAGATGATCAACAATGCTGTTTTCCGCACGCGGTATGTGCTCTGTTTGCAATCCGTCAAAGCGCTCTTCCAACTTTCTCACTTCCTCGACGTATGCCTCCATCAATGGGCTTTGATAATCCTTGTTCACTTGTCTCACCACCAATTGTGAATCTCCGCGGATAATCAGCTTCTTGATTCCTAGTTCTGTCGCAATTCTGAGCCCGACAAGGAACCCTTCATACTTTGCAGTATTGTTGGTAGCCTTCTCCTGGGGGAAATGCATTTGAATGACGTACTTAAGGTGCTCCCCAGTGGGAGCAACGAGAAGCACGCCAGCTCTTGCACCTTGTAGGGAGAAGGCACCATCAAAATACATAATCCATTCTTGGGGCTTCCTTGCCGGGGATGACTGTCTCCAGTACTTCTTCATCAGGGGTCGGCGTCCACTCCGCAATGAACTCTGCCAGTGCTCTGCTCTGAATAGTTGACGTGCTTTCAAACTTCAAACCAAAGCTGGATAACTCCAAAGCCCATTCCACGATCCTGCCAGTGGCCTCGGGGTTTCGGAGTATGCGTTACAAGGGGAAGTGGGTGACAACCGTCATCTCGTGGGCTTGAAAGTAGTGGCGCAGTTTCCTTGAGGCCATGATGAGGCCAAAAATCAACTTTTGCACGCCAGAGTACCTCGACCTAGCCCCCTACAGTAGGGAGCTAATGAAGTACACTGGGCGTTGCACCACCTTCTTCCTTGCCGTGATCTTGGAACCGTCTCTGCTGCCTTGCTCTTCTTTGTCTTGAACTACATCTAACCTTGCCGGGACAGGTTCACTTTCCTCTCCAGAGGGGGACGGCAGTGGCGACTGCTGCGTCATCTACCTCCCGCTGCACCACCAGTGCTGCGCTAACCACTTGATTGGTCGCTACTAAATATAGCAGCAATGGCTCTTGTGGTTTAGGAGTGACTAAGGTGGGAACAGAGGAAAGGTAGGTCTTCAAATCTTGTAGCGCAGCATCCGCCTCCGGGGTCCACTCCACGGGTCCTGTCTTCTTCAAGATTTTGAAGAAAGGCAAGGCGCGTTCGGTGGACTTGGAAATGAACCTGCTCAGCGCGGCAACACATCCAGTCAAACGCCTCACATCTTTAACTATCTTGGGTGCTTGTATCTACTCGATAGCCTTGATCTTGTCGGGGTTGGCCTCTATCCCCCGATGGGACACGAAGAAGCCCAGTAGCTTGCCGAAAGGAACGCCAAACACACACTTCTCCGGGTTCAGCTTCAAGTTGATTCTGCACAGATTTGCAAAGTTCCAAATCCTGAATGAGAGTAACTATGTCCTTGGTTTTGACCACTATATCATCCATGTAGGCTTCAATATTTCTGTGCAGCTGGACCTCAAAGCCAATCTATACTGCTCTTGCAAAAGCGGATCCAGTGCTCTTCAACCCGAAGGGCATTCGTACAAAACAGTACGTGCCACATGGGGTTATGAACATGGTCTTCTCTTTGTCTTCCTTGGACATGAAGATCTGGTGGTATCCAGAGTAGGCATCCAGGAAGGAAAGCAGGTCACACCCGGAGGTGGAATCCACAATCTGGTCGATGCGCGACAAGGGGAATGGGTCCTTCGGGCATGCTTTGTTTAGATCTGTGAAATCTATGCAAAGCCTCCATTTCCCATTCGCCTTGCGCACTTCCACTGGGTTTGCTAACCATGTTGGATGCAACACTCCTCTGACCAGACCAGCTGCCTCAAGTTTCTTGATCTCCTCCGCAATAAACAGCTGCCGCTCCAAAGCTTGCTTCCGGACCTTCTGCTTGACGGGCCGGGCATGTGGGCAGACAGCAAGGTGGTGCTCGATTACCTCCCTGAGAACACCGGGGATGTCAGATGGTTGCCAAACAAACACATCGACATTCGCCCGTAGGAAGGCAACGAGCGCGCTTTCCTATTTGTCATTGAGGGTGGCACTGATGGTAAACATACCGTCAGTGCCAGCCAGTCGTGCCGGGACCTTCTTCACAGCGGGTGCAGCAGCCTTGGACCTCTTGCTATTGGAACTCTCCAGCAAGTCATCAACAGGCGCAGCGCACTCCAAAGAGGTACGCTTCCTGGATTCCTTGCTGGCTTTCTTCTTTTTCTTGCTTTCCTTGGCGGGAGCAGTGGCTTCCGTGACCTCTGCAGCGACTGCTTCCCGGTACATCTTATCCATGCATATGATTGCGTCTTTCTTGTCTGATGGAATGGAAATGATGCCCATTGGCCCTGGTATCTTCAAAGTATTGTAGGCATAGTGGGATGCCGCCATGAATTTGGCCAGGGCAGGGCGACCAAGGATTCCATTGTACTGCAGGGGGAGGTCAACCACATCAAACACGATCTTCTCAGTCCGGTAGTTTAACTCCCCCCCAAATGTTACCGGCAGTGTGATCTTCCCCTTAGGACGACTCCTGTCGGGGTTGATACCTTGGAACGTACCAGTAACCTTGAGCTCTTCATCTGCTATCTGGAGTTTGCTGATGACCTTTGGAGAAATCAGATTCAACCCAGCCCCACCGTCAACCATCATCTTTGTGACCTTGAGGTTGCAGATCGTTGGTGAAACCAACAACGGCAAACACCCTACCGCGGTAGTGCAGTTGGGGTGATCCTCCTCATCAAAGATGATGGGCGTGCGGGACCACTTGAGCGGATCCCGAGAATCTGCCGCTGGCTCCACGACATTGACCTCACGTGCCCATCTTTTGAGTTGGCGGTGAGAGGAGTGTAAGGATGCACCCCCGTCAATGCATAGGGCGTCAGTGGCTTTTTGGAACCCCTGCTCGCTGGTTTCCTCTTCATCTCCTTCATCACTCTCGTCCTCGCAATCCTTCTTCTCATGGCCTTTGGCGGGTTTCCCCTAATACCGAGGAGCCTTGCCGGGGCGACCTGTTCTGCTGCCTCGGCCCTTCCCACCAGCGCCATCTTGGTCTTTCTCTTTATCACGCTTCTCGTATTCAGCCATCTGCTTCTTGACGAGTTGCTCAACCTGATGACACTCCTGAAGATCGTGGCCCTTGGTCCGATGGATCTTGCAGTACGGCCCATCACTCTTCCCAGCCTTCTCGGCAGCCGTGGCTTCCCGGCAATCAGTGCACGCGGCAGCTTCCTTGCCGGGAGCCTCGGTCTTGGCCTTCTTGCCGGTACTAGGTGCACTCGATCCTTCAACGGTCATCACCGCTTTATCCTTGCGCTTCTTATTGCGCTTCTTGTTCTTCTTCTTCTGGTTGGTGGCGTCGTCGTCATCCTCTGAGTCGATGTTGACGCCATCTTCTTCACCGGGGAGTCGTCTCCCCTCTTCTACTCGGGCACACTTATCCACCAGAGTGTATAGCTCATTCACAATCTTGGGCAACCGAACATTCATTTTAGAACCTATCCGGCGGTTGCGCACGTTGGACTGGAACACGGCTATCACAGCTGCCGGGTGGATGTCTGGAATATTATTGTGCACCCGGCTGAA
This sequence comes from Thinopyrum elongatum, assembly GCA_011799875.1. Lineage (NCBI taxonomy): Eukaryota > Viridiplantae > Streptophyta > Magnoliopsida > Poales > Poaceae > Thinopyrum > Thinopyrum elongatum. The sequence goes on from CM022301.1 coordinate 318,511,651, forward strand.
CCTCTGCATGTACTTCCGCAGACTCTCTCCTTCTTTCTGCGGAAGGAGCTGCAAGTCGCTGGGCCGCCCTGGTTCTGGATGGCCGCCCGTGAAGGCGCCAACAAACTCACGGAACATGTCAGCCCAGGTCGAGATGGAATTCTCTAGCAAATGCATTAGCCAAGACCTCACATTTGGCTTGAGTTCCAAAGGGAAGTAGTTGGCGAACACCTTCTCATCTCTTCCCTCGGCAGCTTGAACGGCGATGGTGTAGATGCTCAAGAACTCTGCCGGGTTCAATCTTTCATCGTACTTCTCTGGTATTTCTGGCTTGAATGTGCGAGCAGATGGCCAATGAACTTGCCACAGCTCGCAAGTGAATGCGGGGCACCCAACCTCGAAAGGTAGGTACGCACCTTCACCGGGCGTGGGCTCATCGACGTCGGGGCCATTGCGCCTATCAGACTGGCATTGGGTTTCGCGGCGCCGTTCGGTGGTGGCGCACGCTTCTTCCCTCCGCCTGTCTTCCAGGACTCGCCGCTGGTCTCATCGTGCTCGAGGATCGAACGAAGCCATCGATACATCATCGGGTTCTTGGTCGCGTGGCTCTGGCTACGGCCCCTGCGCTTGCTGCCGCGGAGGGGATTGCACTGTGGGGGTGGCCCCTTCGGTACTGCCAGTAGCTCGGGCCGTTGTCGCCGCCTGCGAAGGCCGTGACGGGCCCACTCGCTGTGATCCTCCCGCCTCGGCGAAACCAATCAGGCTCTGAATGGTGGCTCTCCACTCATCCATCTGATCGGCCACCGGCGAAAATCTCAACAGGAGTTGGGCCCGCGCCATGGCCTCCGAAGCAGTGCTCGGCATGGATGACGATGTAGACCGTAACATCGCCTGGCTTCTGACGGTGCCGGTAGTGGCAGCGTCGTACTCTCGTCGCCGTGAGCTAGTCGCCAGGGTGGCATGGTGACGAGATGGTTGTGCTTGGGGATCGGTGGCTCCTTTCGTCGCATCAGCTTGGCCAGTCCTGTTCCGGGGGTGGTGCGTGCCCTGCGGCCGCACCCGCAGCGGGGGCAGCCAAAGGGTTGCGGTTCGCCCCAGGGCGAGCACCACCGCTGTGGCTGCGTCCTTCGGTGGGGTGTAGAGGCGTGGACAGGATGATCTCTCCACCCGCACCTTGTGGATCGTGGCCGCTGGGAAGTTGTTGGTGCTGTTCTTCTCCGGTGCCTCCCGCTCCCATCTCGGCCATAGGGGAGGTGGTGATGACACCGCCTGCGCCGGCCATGTCCCCCACAGCGTCCACGTCCCCGTAGCCCCCACGGCGTCGGCGGCCACGTGCGAAGGGGCCTTCGAGGTGGACGGGTGAGTTGCGGCACCGGGTTTCTTCTTGGGCACCATGGATGATGAAGCCGTCGATGAAGAGAATGATAATGAAGATGATGCGTTGCGTACGCTCTCGGGTTCGCGCAAGCGCTTCCCCCTACCTGGCGCACCAAAGATGTTGTGGGAAAGCACGGCCACCTATGGGGCCATCGGCCCCTTGTGGTTCGGCAGTGGGGAAGGACGCATTGCACAAAGAGCGAAGGGCGCGGAGCAGCACGACAGCGATCACACGGGCAGTTTTTACCCAGGTTCGGGCCACCGCGAGGCGTAAAACCCTACTCCTGCTTTGGTGGATTGATGAGAGGACCGAGGTGGAGACGCAACGCTCAAGCCCGGCAGGGTTGCCTCGGGGCAAGAGCAACTACGCGCGTATGAGTGTACAAGGGTCTGAATCCTTTCTAAGGTTGCCATGGCCCTCCTCTTATAGATCAAGGGGTCACCACAATGGCAAATCAATCATTGCATACTGATTAGATAGCAAACAGTGCTATCAGACCTACCTCTGCAGACAGGACAGAGCGCATTAAATGCGCCACTTAGTGTCACATCGTAGCGTAGCCCGGCAAGCCTTGCAGTGCCGTTCGGCCACCTTCTTGCCTGCCTGGGTGACACGTCCCTGGACGGGTGTCATTTAGAGGTGATTTCCTCTGGAAGTGTCCGCCACGTGCCAAATAGCGGCCACTTCGCCACTTGGGGGCTCGACACCGCACCGATCGATGACTTGCGTTGTGTGAGGTGGAGCGGTGGAGCCTTGGCAGGGTAATCCGCCCTCGGTGCCCCCGGCAAGCCTGCCGGGGTAATCTGGAGACTTGTATTCGGGGCAACCTCGTCCCCGCCAGGCTCGCCTGCCCGGCAAGGAAGGTTTTTCCTTAGTGGTATCTTGCTCCTTTGGTTGTCCTTGGTCTTCTTGATCCGCCCTTTGATTTCTCAAAGAGCCGATCTCTTCTGCTTGGTCTTGTCTTGGATGTTGCAACCTTGTTCTCGAGCCTATGTACAGTCTGGGCAACACACCTGGGGTTTGTTGCACCGACACACTGAGATTGAGCACCGCAAGATCGAACCCATCACAAAGCACCTCTTCCCATGGCAAAAAAATCAATCTAGTTGGCGAAACCAAACCAAAATTTTGGAGAAGAAATACGAGGCTATACAAATCATGCATAAAAGAGTTCAGCAAAGACTCAAATAATATTCATGGATAGAACTGATCATAAACTCACAATTCATCGGATCCCAACAAACACACCGCAAAAAGTCATTACATCAAATAGATCTCAAAGAACATCGAGGAGAACATTGTATTGAAGAACAAAAAGAGAGAAGAAGCCATCTAGCTACTAGCTACAGACCCGTAGGTCTATGGTAAACTACTCACGCATCATCAGAGGGGCAAGGGTGATGATGAAGAACCCCTCCGTGATCGTTGCCCCCTCCGGCAGAGTGCCGGAAAAGGCCTCTAGATTGGATCTCGTGGTTCTGAAACTTGCGGCGGCGAAAACTGTATTCTCTCGACCCCCCTAGGGTTTTTGGGATTTTAGAGTATTTATAGAGGCAGAGGTCGGTGGAGAAGTTTCCCGTGGGCTTGCTACTTCTTGAGCTTGCGTTGTTTTTTCCCTTGAAGAGGAAAGGGTGATGCAGCAAAGTAGAGATAAGTATTTCCCTCGGTTAAGAACTAAAGTATCAATCCAGTAGGAGGCACAAGCAAGTCCCCAATAGATGCACCTGCACAAACTAACAAACACTTGCACACAACGCAAAATAGGGGTTGTCAGTCCCTTCACGGTCACTTGCAAAAGTGAGATCTAATAGAGATAGATATAAAAGATAAGTAAAAGGCAAAATAAAGTAAATATAAATAAATTGCAGCAAGGTATTTTTGGATTTTTGGTTTTTATAGATCTGAAAATATATGATGGAAAATAGACCCGGGGGCCATAGGTTTCACTAGAGGCTTCTCTCTTGAAGAAAGCATACGATGGGTAAACAATTTACTGTTGAGCAATTGATAGAAAAGTGCAAAGTTATGAAGATATCTAAGGCAATGATAATGAATATAGGCATCATGTCCGTGACAAGTAGACCAAAACGATTCTGCATCTACTACTATTACTCCACACATCGACCGCTATCCAACATGCATCTAGTGAATTAAGTTAACAAGAACAAAGTAACGCTTTAAGCAAGATGACATGATGTAGAGGGATAGATCCAATCAATATGGTAAAACCCCCATCTTTTTATCCTTAATGACAACAATACAAATATGTGCCTCGCTACCCTTTCTCCCACTGGGTGAGGACACCACAAGATTGAACCCATCACAAAGCACCTCTCCCGTTGCAAGAAAAAACAATCTAGTTGGCCAAACCAAATCGATAGATCGGAGAGAAATACAAAGCTATCTTTATCATGCATAAAATAGTTCCGAAAAGACTCAAATAATATTCATAGATAATCTGATCATAAATCGACAATTCATCAGATCTCAACAAACACACCGCAAAAGAAGATTACATCGAATAGAACTCCAAGAACATCGAGGAGAACATTGTATTGAAGATCAAAGAGAGAGAAGAAGCCATCTAGCTACTTGCTATGGACCTGTAGGTCTATGGTAAACTACTCACACATCATCGGAAGGGCAGCAAGGTTGGTGTAGAGGTCCTCCGTGATCGAATCCCCCTCCGGCGGAGTGCCGGAAAAGGCCCCAAGATGGGATCCCACGAGAACAGAAGCTTGCGGCGGTGGAAAAGTATTTTTGGTGCCCCCTAACGTAGGGGGAATATTTGGGTATTTATAGAGCTGGGATTAGAGTTAGGAGGTCTACGGGGGGCCCACAAGCCTAGGGGTGCCCCCAGGGCTTGTGGCCCCATCGTGGGTCTTCTAGCCTCTTCCCGAAGCTTCGTGTGTTTCTTCTGGTCCAAGAAAAATCATCGTAAAGTTTAATTCCATTTGGACTCCATTTGATATTGATTTTCTATAAAAGACAAAAACAAGGAAAAACAGAAACTAGCACTGGGCACTAGGTTAATAGGTTAGTCCCAAAAAAGATATAAAATAGCATATAAAACATCCAAGATAGATAATATAATAGCATGGAATAATAAAAAATTATGGATACATTGGAGACGTATCAAGCATCCCCAAGCTTAATTTCTGCTCGTCCTCGAGTAGGTAAATGATAAAACCAGAATTTTTGATGTGGAATGCCACCTAACATATTTATCAATGTAATTTTTCTTATTGTGGCATGAATGTTCAGATCCATAAGATTCAAAACAAAAGTTTAATATTGACATAAAATCAAAAATACTTCAAGCATAATAATAAAGCAACCATGTCTTCTCAAAATATCATGGCTAAAAAAAGTTATCCCGACAAAATCATATAATCTTGTCATGCTCTATCTTCATCACACAAAGTATTTATCATGCACAACGCCGATGACAAGCCAAGCAATTGTTTCATACTTTCGACGTTCTAAAGATTTTTCAACTGTCACGCAATACATGAGCGTGAGCCATGGATATAGCACTATAGGTGGAATAGAGTATGGTGGAGGTTGTGTGGAGAAGACAAAAAGGAGAAAGTCTCACATCAACTAGGGAAATTAATGGGCTATGAAGATGCCCATCAATTGATATCGATGCAAGTGAGTAGGGATTGCCATGCAACAGCTGCACTAGAGCTATAAGTGTATGAAAGCTCAAAAAGAAAACTTAGTGGTTGTGCATCCAACTTGCTTGCTCACGAAGACCTAGGGCAATTTGAGGAAGTCCATCATTGGAATATACAAGCCAAGTTCTATAATGGAAAATTCCCAATAGTAATATATGAAAGTGACAACATAGGAGACTCTCTATCATGAAGAATATGGTGCTACTTTGAAGCACAAGTGTGGAAAGAGGATAGTAACATTGTCCCTTCTCTCTTTTTCTCTCATTTTTTTCTTTGGGCTCTTTGGGCTCTTTTTTATTTTTTAAGTACGGAGTCTCATCCCGACTTGTGGGGGAATCATAGTCTCCATTATCCTTTCCTCAGATGAGACAATATTCTAATAATGATGATCATCACACTTTTATTTACTTACAACTCAAGAATTACAACTCGATACTAGAACAAAGATATGACTCTATATGAATGCCTCCGGCGGTGTACCAGGATGTGCAATGATCTAGCGTGACATGTATAAAAAATATGAACGGTGGCCATGACACAAATACTATGTTAACTATATGATCGCGCAAAGCAATATGACAATGATGATATGTGTCATAATAAACGGAACGGTGGAAGTTGCATGGCAATATATCTCAGAATGGCTATGGAAACACCATAATAGGTAGATATCATAGCTGTTTTGAGGAAGGGTATATGGTGGGTTTAGTGCACCGGCAAAAGTTGCGTGGTACTAGAGAGGGTAGCGATGGTGGAAGGGTGAGAGTGCGTATAATCCATGGACTCAACATTAGTCATAAAGAACTCACATACTTATTGCAAAAATTTATTAGCCCTCGAAACAAAGTACTAATACACATGCTCCTAGGGGGATAGATTGGTAGGAAAAGACCATCACTCATCCCCGACCGCCACTCATAAGGAAGACAAAAAAAATAAATCATGCTCCAACTTCATCACATAACGATAGACCATACGTGTCGTGGATTTGTCACGGCAGATGTCCTCGTGAAAAAGGACTTAGTCGTGAGGCCAATGCATCTATGTGGTAGCTTGAGAGGGGTTGAGTGGGACGAGAGACGCGAGGTTTTGCCCAGGTTCGGCCCCTCACAGTGGAGGTAAAAGCCTACATCCTGCTTCATTGATATTGATCATGGTGATGCTCACGATTACATGGGTGCTCTTTCGCTACCTCTATCTCGAGAGTTATTGACTTGTCCATCTTAACTTGTAAACCCCCCCTCTTGGGGTGCCCTGACCCTCCTTATATAAGTTGGAGGGGTGGGTTACATGTGGAGTCCTAATAGGATTAGGACTATTCTATTACAAGTGGAATCCTAGTCTTGCTTTCCTTGTAAGGGAAATATTCCTTATGCCTTTCCTCTTAAGCCGGCCCAACGCAACATGAGCCGGCCTTCTATGAGCCACCTTCTGGGCCACCGGGTCTTGTCACTCCTCTGATCCACCTGCCGGGGCACCAATGAGTCACCAGGCCCGGTCGGGTCATCAATGAGTGGAGAGATCCGGGCGGGTCACTTAGTGAGTCGCCAAGTCAGGGCAGGTCACTAGTGAGTCGCCAAGTCCGGCCGGGTCATACTTCTGGCCGGGTCATACCGCGGGGTATATCCCCGACATTAGCCCCCAGTTTAATTTGGATTTATCCATGTTAAACTAATCCTGCAAAAATAAACACAAAAACAAATTTGACAGGTTGTGCTTCGGGTTAAAAGTTCTTCTGAGCCGACACCTGATCATCCTTAAGTCCTTGTCATTTCCTTCTTCGGGAAAGTCCGGGCCAATAGGCCAGCTTCAAAAATCAATTTGCTGACATTGGTTTCTTACAGAAAAATATTATAAAGAATAATCCATTTGATTCGGCTTCCAATGCTCTAGTTTGACAAAAAATATTGGTCTTGAAATACTCATCTGATTTTCAGCCGGCTTGAAGATGTAGATCTTGCCGATTTATGATTGCCAAAATTTCCGTGTTATAAAACAGATGATGCCGGGTCATAATTGTTGCTGACGCCGGGTCATGATTGTTGTAGATGCCGGGTCAATCTTATATCAACTTGGTGCTTGCTTTTGTAAATGTAGCTTTCCAATCATTGAGTCGGCTCTCTAAACCTTTCTATGAATAGCTTAGAGGAAATAAACTTTACAAATTTCTCCAATAATAATATAATACCTGGTTTGCTCAAGGCTGAAAATTTGAAGATGTTCCTCCCTTATATGCATATCACCTGTAGCCCCCAAGTCTTAAGAGGAGAACATAGTGATAGCTTAAGACTTGCTTCAATATAAGTGCTGCAACTTTGGAGAAATCCAGGTTGTTCATGTAAGTCGCCAATTATAAACTGCACATTTTGAACTTCCCATGTGTAGCCCCCAAGTGCCGGGTCATTATGCAATAATGAGTAGGGACTTTGTAGATTTGATTATGTAGACTTAAGCAGCAACATGTAGCCCCCAAGGGCCGGCTCAGTAAGATAATACTGAGCTGGGACTTGTATTTCAAAAAATAACACCATATGATGTAGCTCCCAAGTTTCGGGTTACCTTTGGCAGGAGCAATTAGTAGCCCCCAAGGGCCGGCTCATCATTATGTGATGGGTGAGGTCTTCAATGAGGCGAGTTAAAATGGCTTTGCATTAGCCCCCAAGTGCCATGGTGCATGCTCTCAGTGACATGGGACTTGCATACTCAACGTAATCTTGATTTGAATAATGTAGCCCCCAAGTGTCGGGTCGTATGCCTGCAGCGTCTCGGGACTAAATAAAACCATATCCATTGCCCAGATGATGTTTGCTGAAAGTCTTTGCCTATCAATATATTGAACCACGCTCTCGGTTGTGAACCGGTACTCTTGGATGAAGAAATAATAGCCATTACTCTGAAGTGGCTTTTGAAAACCTCAATCATAATACTGGTTATGGATAACCATAATAAAAATCCAGCCATGTTGGCTATTAAAGATTTGAATAATATAATCCGGTTTGAAAACCGGCTCCTGCAATATAAACCAATATAACCATGCATATATGATGCATGCTATGATGATACAATAATGATGCAATGTATGATGATGTATATGCATGATCGAGAGGGTGAGCATTGCTATGCTCATTGAGCAGGAAGCCCCCAAACGACCAATAAAACGGCATGTAAGCCGGATCAAGAGGGTAAGCATGGCTATGCTCATTGAGCAGGAAGCCGCCAAGAGATCATAGGAGACGGCATGTAAGCCGGATCAAGAGGGTCGGCTATGCTCAATGAGCAGGGAGCCCCCAAGTGACCATAGGAGACGGCATGTAAGCCGGATCAAGAGGGTCGGCTATGCTCAATGAGCAGGGAGCCCCCAAGTGACCATAGGAGACGGCATGTAAGCCGGATCAAGAGGGTCGGCTATGCTCAATGAGCAGGGAGCCCCCAAGTGACCATAGGAGACGGCATGTAAGCCGGTGTCGGATTTTGGGTTCCGCAAACCCTTGAGAGGTTCGAACTCTGGGGTGCGTGCGAAGAACTCGTCCTCCCCAGTCTGCCTACTCGCTAATCTCATAGCCTAGCTCGACGAACTGTAAGGAAAAGAGACACAACAGTTTACCCAGGTTCGGGCCACCTTGCGGCGTAAAACCCTGCTCCTGCTTTGTGGTGGATTGGCCTTGAGGGGCTGAGGATGAACTAGTACAGTGGCGAACAGCCTCGGGAGGAGAGGTGTTCTTGAGCTCGAATGAGCTGGTGGGGTGAGGGTGATCTGAATGATCTGTCTGGGGGTCCGATCCCTCTCTACGGTGGTGGCTAAGTCCTATTTATATATCCTTGGTCCTCTTCCCAAATGAAAGGCGGGAAGGGATCCCACAACGGCCAAATTCGAAGGGAGACAACTAGTACATGCTATCCTGACAAAAGTAGTCTTCGCCTGCAAAAGCCTCCGGTCGTGACGCCATGGTGGGCTCGGTGATGACCTCCGTCCTGCCATCCTGGCGGTCTTGGTCTCGTTGCACGGGAATGGAAACCTTTGGCTGATTCCTCGGGACTCCGCGCCTGCACTTGCCTCTTTAGCACCAAAGAGGAAATTGGTACACTGCGCCCGCTGGCGCCCGCCTGGCCTTGGTCGTCATGGCTCACATCATCCAGACCTCATGAGGCTTGCATCGAGATCTCCGCTCCTCGGGAGCCCGCCTGAGGAGGCCGCTCCTCGTGGAGGTCTTGGTGTCATCCGCCTCGCGAGGCTTGGCCCCTCACATGGGTCTTGAGTTGTTGTCGCTGAAGCTGGGCCGTACCAGGCCGTCGATGGAGCCACACCGTGGGCCGTAGGCAGGCAAGTCTGGGTACCCCCGTTCCCAAAACGCCGACAGTAGCCCCCGGGCCCAAGGTGCGCTCGAACTTGGCTTCGAGGCGAAGCCAAGGGGCAAGTGCAGAGTGCCGTGGGCCCTAACCGCCTGCGGCCTTGGTCGACGCGTGGCAATTGATGGAACGTGGGCGTCTCCGCTTCCCCATGCCGCCTCGGCAACTGTCCCTGGCTGACAAAAAGGCTGGCGCTTGCCGCTGAGCCTTCATTGCCTTTCTTCCATCTTGCTCCAGATCCCCTTCTCCTTCTGCTTAGCACGCCTCCAGATCTGCTGAATCTTTTCCCCGGACTCGCCACCGATGGCCACCGACAAGGCGAAGTCATTGGCCTCTGCCGCGTGCTCGGCTCCCTGGTTTGAGCCGGCCTTGAGCGCGTCCTCCATCGCCGAGGAGAAGCACCTTGCCGCCGTGCTCCCGCTGACGGCGGGCGGCAACAACGAGGGAGGGGAGACGGCGCTCCGGGTCGGCTCCGCCCAGCTGGAAGCCTTGGGTGACACCTTCTACCCCTTCTTCCTGCACAGCGTCTTCGCTGGGCTGGTTCCCCCTTTCTCCCGTTTCTTCTATGCCGTCCTCAACCACTATGGTCTCCACGCCCTCCATCTTCATCCCAACTCCATCCTCCTCCTGTCGATCTTTGCCTTCTACTGCGAAGCGTTCGTGGGGGTGATGCCCGCCGACGCGCTGTTCCGCCACTTCTTCTACCTCCGGATAAGCAGTGGCCAGTGCTCTGGGTGCGCCAGCTTCATCACGACCAACGGCAGTAACGCGATCTCGCGGGCCGGGAAGAAGGTGGAGGACTTCCGGAACAAGTGGATCTTCATGGACGCTAAGCGCTCCCATGCTCGGCTGGAGCTGCTGACCGCGCTGCCGACGCCCCTGGATCGATGGGTTCACGAGAAGCTCACCGACCCCAGGGCGAAGCAGTTGCTGGAGAGGATGACGGCCGACCTGAAGGCAGAGGACCCGAAGGCGGAGAAGCTGATGGGGGCCATGATCGTCAAGGAGTTTCTGATGCAGCGCCTGGCTCCACTCCAGGCGCACTCGCGCCCCCTGTGGAGCTTCAAGGGCGCGGAAGACGACCTCCGGTTGCGGCCGGACAACTTGTCCGATGAGGAGCTGAGCAAGGTCGTGCGCACCTTGCTCGGGAAGGACCAGGGTGGCCCCTCGAATGCCCATCTCCCGCTGTAACGTCGCGCCGACGGGGAGAAGATAGCCGCCGCCATGCCTGTCTTCAACAAGCGGGGGCTCGTGCCACTGGAACCTTCCCTGCCCGCGGGCTCCCCGGTGCCAGTGTCCTTCGGCGATCCCTCTGGGGAGGAGGAGAACGAGAGCTCGAAGGCGACCTTGGAGGAAGTTGGGGAGACTTCTCCCCCACGGTGGAGCGAGCTCCTCCGCGCCTTTTCTGACAATGACGCTGGCGAGCACCCAGTCAGGGAGTCGCCGCGCTCCGCCGGGGTCACCACGAGGTCCAGGGGCACCCCTCCGAAGAAGCTGAAGCAGGGTGTCCCAAAGAAGGACAGGTCATCGTTGCTTCCCCAAGGTGGCGCCTCCGCCCCGCCGTCGGCCGCCACTGCCGTAGATCCGGCCGCCGCGCGCTCATCCGCTCCCGAGAGCGCGGCGGGGCTCGCACCCACGAAGCCTGTGGGCATCGCGCTCCTGAAGAGGATGAGGGAGTACGTCGCCACGGATCAGTAAGTGCACCATCTTGTCTTTGCTTCCTGCTCTTGACGTAGTGCTCTGACATTTTCCTCTCTGCGGCCAGGCCAATGCCGGCGGCGAAAAGGAAGGAGGAGGCGAGGGCTCCTGAGGCCAAGCAGCCCGCCTCGGCCCCGGAGGTTCTGGCGCAGACGGACGAGGCTAGCTCGCATCCTTCTGCCGCAGGGTTGCCCTCGCGAGGCTCAGGGGCCCAGCCTCAGGAGAAGGATGCCCCTGCGGCCGCGCCGGCTTCAGAGATGCTTGCCTTCAGCGCTCCTGCTGACGACCCGAGGGCTCCTGAGCCCCCGGCCATCCTTGCTGCTGCTGCTTCACTAGTCTTGATGCCATTGCCGTCTCCTCTTCCAGCCACCACGCTGGCGGGCCACGGCCCTTCTACTGCGCCCGGTGCTCTGGAGCAGGCCTTCTCCGCGTTGGATCAACTCCGGAACAATCTTGGGGCCCCGACCGGCGCCGGGCGTCGGGGCGCCTGGAGCTGGTCTCGGGGTGGCTCCAGGCCGACTCGTCCGTCAGGGCGGCCTGGGACCAGGCCAACGCTGCTGAAGAGGAGGGCCAGAAGGTGGCCGGTGTGGCCGCCGCCGCCGCCCGTGATGTGGCGTTGAAGGATGCGAATGACACTGAGGAGTGCTGCCGCGCGGCGGAGGCCGAGCTAAAAGCCCTCCGCGATGAGCAGGCCACCCGCGCCCGCCAACTCGAGGAGCAGGAGGAAAAGCTGAAGGAGCGGGAGTCTGCGGTCGCCGGTCGTGATGCTGAGCTGGAGCAGGCATCTGAGGAGTAGGGCACGGAGCACGGCCGCCTGGAGAAGTTGAAGGAGGAGGTGGAGGCGGCCCAGGCGTCCCACACCCAGCTTGTCTTCGACGAGAAGACTCGGCTGGAGGCCAGGGAGAAACTCCTTGCCAAGGCCGAGGAGGCGGCCACCGCGGGGCATGCCGCCTTCGACTCCCTCGAGCAGAGGTCCCGCAAGGCACTGCAGGATCTCTACGGGAGCGGGTACAAGGAGCCGCTGGTGACTCCGAAGGAAGGCCCCGCCGGGCTGCTCCCCAAGCTCGTCGCGGCGCTCGAGGGCATCGTCGTCGGAGTGGGCCCCATGGTGGAGGGAGAAGCCCGCGCGCTTTCGGCCTCAGCCGCAACGCCCATCCTTAGCCACCTCCATCTTTGGGACTCCAGTTTCGACTTTGGTGCCCTGCTCGATCCCGTGGACCCTGAGCTCCAAGATGCTACTGCCGAGGCCGTGAAGGGTCAACTGGAGGCCCTCCTGCGGAAGTTCCTCGCCGTCGACCCCGTGCCTACGGCTGACAGCAAGGACGACAGCGACATCGTTGTTGACAGGACTCCCCAAGCGGGCAACGGTGGCATCCAAGGCTGAAGGAGATGGCGGTGCTTTCCCATTGTTTTATTCCTGCAACATGTATCATTCCTCGTGGAGGCGTAAAAACTTATGCTTTGGAACTTTAAGAGATAGTATGTTTTGTAATAATTTGCTAAGGTTCTGCGGTTTCCTTTCCGTTTGCTTTGATGTTCTGCGTCGGTAGGGCCCGGCCCCGCGCATACTTCAGCCGCCGTTGGGTCATCCGAATCGCCAGGACGAGACCAAGGGGTCAGGGGCTACGTGGCCAGTTAGGCTCCTGAGTCGCGATGCTCAGGAGTCCCCCTTGACGTACGAACAACCCTCGGGGAGGAGACGCAAGAGTGGGTCTTGGCGTTCTATGTTGGCAGGGCCCAGCCCCTCGCGTACCTCAGCCGCCGTTGGGGCGTCCGGATCGCCAGGACGAGACCAAGTGGTGAGGGGCTACGTGGCCAGTTAGGCTCCTGAGTCGCGATGCTCAGGAGTCCCCCTTAATGTGCGAACAAAAACCCCCATACCTGTCCTCGCCGGGCTTTTGCTTGGGAGGGATGCACAAAGACCAGGTCCGAGGGACCTGGCATGGTGGCGTACGCCAGGCATGACCTGAGCATAGCCCCCGTGTCCAGCCCCCTCGCGCTACTCTCCCGAGGGGAAAGCAGCGCGGTGAGGCTGAACACCGAGCCTGGTGGCTCTCCTGAGGTTAGTGCAGCCGTTAGGCTGCCCCCAGTTGTTTATCACCAGCGCAGAGCATGGCGCTTCCGCTCTTGCACGGGCATAGCCGCTCCTTGACCGTGTCGCCTGCCAGCGCGGAGCATGGTGCTTCCACTGGTACGTGGGTGGGGGCTCCCTCTAAGGGGAGACCCCGGGGCGTGTACAGCCCCGCCCTGACACGTGGCTTGCACGACAGGGCTAGAGGAGGTGTGTATGGGCACTCGTGAGCCAGCACGGGACTCACGAGGCCCTACCTCAAGGCGGGTTGCACCTGAATTTGATCCGTAGCACTTGTGATAGTCCTATGAGATGGTTAGGCAACCTGCACCGAGTGAATCTCCTGAGGTTATCGCATGAGAAGGCCAAACACCAACGACCCCAGGATGTGACGTGAACGGGTCCGGCCCGCCAGACAGAGCTCAGCCATTGGGTTTGTCGACGCTGCAGGGATGGACCCGAGCACAGACGCCGTGCCCAGCCTTCTCATGCGAATGTCCTGAAGAAAGACAACCGGCGCGTGGCTCCCGCGGTGGCGAGGCACCGGGTCGCGCGCCCTAACTTACCCGCCCCCGATTAGCTCATGCGAGAACAAGGCACCAAGGACCATGGGAGGTGATGTGCACGGGAGTTGGCCCGCGAGCCAGAGCTCAGCCACTTGGGTTTAGCGACGCTGCAGGGACGGACCCGAGCACAGACGCCGTGGCAGTCCTTAATCATGAGGCGGTCGTGGGTGGGCTTACAAGGGCGTACGACGTTCGTGGTGACGAAGCACCAGACATTCAAGTGATAATCATAAATAAACTCATGGATAGGGTAGAGCTAGTTCTGATAGATGCAAAACGATACATGCCGCAGGGACGGACCCACACGGCTTAGGGATAATGCAGCCCAAGGGGCGCCCCAAACTGAACAAACCAGAAAATGTCACCTGGCACCGTTGCTGAAGAGATGTTGGAGTAGCTAAAGACGCATGCCGCAGAAGTCGCTCCTCATGAGATGCCCAGGCCCTGAACCTCGGGAGGCTCTGGGGGCCCGAGGGGCTCGCGAGGATCCATCTCCTCCTCTGACAGGATCGCCTGGCTTCTGGCCTCATGAGCCGCCAGGACGCCCCGCATGTGGCGCTGGAATGTAGCAGCCGCGCTCGACAAGCCCAAAGGCATGCGAACATAGCTATGAGGGGGACCCTCGCGTCGGCCAGCGCGGGACGGCCAGAAGCGCTCCTGAGATGCGGCCCTGTTGAGCCCTGGGATGTTGACGCAGACGCGCAGCTAGCTGTCCTCGCCGGGACAAGGAGCCACACCGGGTGGTGGGCGATGGTCGCCTCGCATAGCTCTTGCCTCCTGAAGCTCCTCGATTGCCTTGGTGATGAACTCCTGAGCACCTGGCACCTCGCGCCTTGTACCCTCCCGGCGGAAGCGCGCGCTGAAGCACGCCTCCACATGGTGCCCAAGCGCCTCCCTCGTGACGTTGGCCAGGTCAAAGGCCCTCCAGAGGAGAGCCCCCGAGCCCATCCTGAGAGGGGCACCGGGCGCGCCTTCCTATGCGAGAGAGGGAGGCGCCCCGTCAGTGGGTGCAGGGCCTGAGGTGGTGCCGCTGGACACCCCGCTCTCCCGAGGTCCTTGGCGGAGCAGCTGCTTCTTCTTCTTGGGGATAGCCTCAGGAGGGTAGACGACGCCTTCATTGTCTGGGTTCTCGACCGCCGCAGCCTGGTAGGTGCGCTCGAGAGAGCACACCGCGTCCTTCTCCTCGCAGGCGACCGTGATGACACCGCAGCTCCCTGGCATCTTGAGGACATTGTAACCATGATGAGTCACCGCCATGAACTTGGCCAGGGCCGGATACCCAAGGATGGCGTTGTATGGAAGGCGAATGTGGGCGACGTCGAAGTTGATGAGCTCAGTGTGGTAGTTGTCGCGCTTGCTGAAGGTGACAGGGAGGCGGATATGCCCTATCGGGGTGGTGGAGCTGTCGGTCACTCCTGAGAAAGGCTTGGTAGGCTGCACCTGGAGTAGGTTGAATCTCTCGATGGAGAGAACGTTGAGCCCCGCACCGCCATCGATGAGAGTCTTGGTGATGAGCACGTTGCTGATGGTAGGCGAGCAGAGCATCGGGAGAGCGCCGGCAGTTGCCACGCACTTGAGCTGATCGGATGGGCTGAAGGTGATGGTGCACTTGGACCACCTGAGCGGACGCGTTGCCTCGAGCTTGGGGAGGGCCGCGTTCACCTCACGGGCAAACTGCTTGAAGATGCGATGAGAGGCAGGGGCCTGAGCGCCGCCCAGGATGCAGGCGATGGCACGAGGCTCTTGGAAGCCCCCAGCCCCCTCGTCCTGGTGGTGGTCGTCATTCCTTCTTGGTGGTGGCGGCAGCGGAGGAAGGCCAGCGTTGCCCTGAGGACGGTCCTCACGAGGCTGGTCTCTCCAGGGGCCCTCGCGAGGCTGGCCCTGCCAGCGGTCCTCACGAGGCTGATCGCGCCATTGTTCGTGGGGGTCGCGGCCATCCCAGCATCCTCCACCTCGGCCACCTCCGCGGCCATAGCCTCGGTCACTGCGCTCGGGGTGTCGACCGAGGCGCCCGTCGCGGATGGCCCTGAGCTCCTGGCAGTCGTTGGTGTTGTGGCTGTGCACGTTGTGGAAGACGC
Organism: Thinopyrum elongatum; assembly: GCA_011799875.1. NCBI lineage: Eukaryota > Viridiplantae > Streptophyta > Magnoliopsida > Poales > Poaceae > Thinopyrum > Thinopyrum elongatum. Next base: position 318,527,448 of record CM022301.1, read on the forward strand.
AGAACGGGCGGCTGCCCTTGGATGACTCTGGGTGGTCACAACCGCGCTTCATCTCTGGTTCGGCCGCGAGCACGGCCGGTCCCTTGCGCTTCACGTCCTTGGCTTTGGCCTTCTTGTCTTCTGGGTCAGCCCCTAGGAGCTCCAGGAGAGAGAGGCGACCTTCCTCAGCTCTCGCACACTTGGTTGCCATGTTGAACATCTCCAGAGCCGTGCACAGGTCCTCATGTATGGCGAGCTCCTCCTTCATCTTGACGTCGCGGATGCCATCAGTGAACACCGAGATGATGGCCTCGTCCGACACCTTGGGGATCTTGAGGCGGACGCTGTTGAAGTGCTGGATGTACTTCTGCAAGGTCTCTCCTGGTTACTGCTTGATGCGCCGCAGGTCACCTGCAGCCGGTGGATGGTCGCGAGTGCCCTGGAAGTTGGCGACGAAACGCTCTCGCATTTCGTCCCAGGAGGAGATCGATCCCGCGGGCAGGTTCAGGAGCCACGAGCGCGCACCATCCTTGAGGGCCATGGGAAACCAGTTTGCCATAACCTTCTCGTCGCCGTTGGCTGTCTCGATGCTTAGCTCATAGAACTGTAGGAACTCGGTAGGGTCGGGGGTGCCGTCGTAGCGCGGAGGCAGGTCGGGCTTGAACTTCCCCGGCCAGACGACGCTGCGTAGCTCCGGAGTGAATGCGCGACAACCCGCTGTGGTCACAGGAGCCCGTCATGGAGGTGGAGCCTGGTCTTGGCGCTCGTGTGCCACCGCTGCAAGCGGCGCGCGGGCTTGACGTGGCGGTGCTGGGAGTGCACGAGCATCTTCTTGCGGCCGCTGCACCACTTGGCAGCTTTCCTCTTCACGCGCCGGCGCCCTGCGCGGCGGGTCGCGCCGCGGGGCCTTGTGCCTTGGCCCGAGGGCGACGTCTTGACGGGGAGGTGGACGAGGTGCTCCATGGGCCACGTCACCCGCAGCAGGCGGCGAGTGAGGCAGCGAGCGAGATGGTGCAGGAGAGTCCCCGGTGGCGCTGACAAGCTCGGCGATGCGGTCCAGCCAGTCTTGATAGAGGTCGTCGACGGGGCGGTAGCGCAGGAGCTCGTGCGCCATGAGCAACGCAACCTGCGCGTTCGCCGGCCCGTGACGAGCATGAGACGATGAACCAGCCGGAGTCAGCGACGGGGTGGCAGTGCACCCATCCCGCCGCACAGAAGGGTGCAGCGACGAAGCTTGCTGCTCGTGCCCCGCGGGGCCGGTGGCGGTGTTCGCCACTGGAGACAGGGGACAGTGAGGGCAGCCTTCACCCGCAGGCACTGTCTGAGCGACGCGGGCGGCGAGGGCGGCCCGGCGCTCAGCACGAGCTCGACGAGCGTCAGCCATGGAAGCGGTGGAGCGATGGTGGATCGACCAGCGGAAGAGAGGCTCCGATGCACCCCTACCTGGCGCGCCAAATGTTGGATTTCGGGTTCCGCAAACCCTTGAGAGGTTCGAACTCTGGGGTGCGTGAGAAGAACTCGTCCTCCCCAGTCTGCCTACTCGCTAATCTCACAGCCTAGCTCAACGAACTGTAAGGAAAAGAGACACAACAGTTTACTCAGGTTCGGGCCACCTTGCGGTGTAAAACCCTACTCCTGCTTTGTGATGGATTGGCCTCGAGGGGCTGAGGATGAACTAGTATAGTGGCGAACAACCTCGGGAGGAGAGGTGTTCTTGAGCTTGAATGAGCTGGTGGGGTGAGGGTGATCTGAATGATCCGTCCGGGGGTCCGATCCCTCTCTACGGTGGTGGCTAAGTCCTATTTATAGTGGCCTTGGTCCTCTTCCCAAATGAAAGGCGGGAAGGGATCCCACAATGGCCAAATTCGAAGGGAGACAACTAGTACATGCTATCCTGACAAAAGTAGTCTTCGCCTACAAAAGCCTCTGGTCGTGACGCCATGGTGGGCTCGGTGATGACCTCCGTCCTACCGTCCTGGCGGTCTTGGTCTCGTTGCATGGGAATGAAAACCTTTGGCTGATTCCTCGGGACTCCGCGCCTGCGCTTGCCTCTTTAGCACCAAAGAGGAAACTGGTACACTGCGCCCGCTGGCGCCCGCCTGGCCTTGGTCGTCATGGCTCAAGTCATCCGGACCTCATGAGGCTTGCATAGAGATCTCCGCTCCTCGGGAGCCCGCCTGACGAGGCCGCTCCTCGTGGAGGTCTTGGTGTCGTCCTCCTCGCGAGGCTTGGCCCCTCGCGAGGGTCTTGAGTTGTTGTCGCTGAAGCTGGGCCGTACCAGGCCGTCGATGGAGCCACGCCGTGGGCCGTAGGCAGGCAAGTCTGGGTACCCCCGTTCCCAGAACGCCGACAGCCGGATCAAGAGGGTCGGCTATGCTCAATGAGTAGGGAGCCCCCAAGTGACCATAGAAGGCGGCATGTAAGCCGGATCAAGAGGGTCGGCTATGCTCAATGAGCTGGGAGCCCCCAAGTGACCATAAGAGACGGCATGTAAGCCGGATCAAGAGGGTCGGCTATGCTCAATGAGCAGGGAGCCCCCAAGTGACCTTTAATTTTTCTGAGAACTCGAACTTGCGAGAGATGAATTCCTCTTGAACCGGAATCTTCTTTTTAAGCCGGAAATTTTCTGATGGCCTTTAAATTTTCATCAATATGGCAGTAGCCTCCAGGACCGGGTTATCTTTCCCTCCAACCTCCTGGGGTTCTTGAATTTGCTGAAACTAGCAAGATTGGCTGAGTTATGTCATTGTAGCCCCCGAGTCTTAAGACGACTCGAGGAGTTGGCTTGAGATTCTCCTTGCTTGACTGCGATATAAACCGACATATAGTTGAACAGTGGAATACTAAAGTTTATGTAAACCAGAAGCTTGAAGCGAGTTGATGATCCTCGCAATACTTGTTATACACTCCCGGTATGACTCTTTCAACAACTCAGTGACATAACGGTCCCTTTTGCAGTAGACAACTTGTCCTGCATTAAAGAATTTGCAAGCCAGAGTAATTGCTCTTTAAAAAAAATTAATATGTAAAATAAAAATATACTGGATGGATTTCACCTGATATGTTAGGCCGGAAAATATCCACCGTGGGGTTGCAGCCACGACGGCAGAGGTGGCGGCTTAAAACGCGGCCGTAGCGAAACCGGGCACCGGGCGGCTTCACAAGGGATCCTCAGGGTCATGTTGACCATTGTTTTTCTTTTCTTTTCGCAACTGCTGGTCACATGCATGAGGTTTTAGCCTTGGTCCGTTGAGAAGTTTGTAGCGAGCCTAGGGAGCCACGCCATGCAATAGTAGTGGAATCTGAAGCGTGGACGCTTTCGGTGTTACCCTGGGAACTTGTGTCCTTGAGAGTTTTTTTGTTCTTCCGTGTAACAAACAGAGATTAAAAAACTGATTTGGAGATGTCAGAACATGAGTAGTCTTCGGACTTGCTTTGATTAAACCACGAGTACACGATTATGCGTACGCGGGCTGTCTGCCTTTGGTTGTCGCGACCAAAGAAAAACTGGGAACGGACATGGCCACGCGCAGAGATAGAAATTTTTGTTAGTCTCACACGGCTTTGCCGTATCGGCTGTAGCGGAAAATCCAATCGGTGTCGATGGCTTGCGGCGGCTCAACCGACAACCAACGCAACCCTAATCCTCTTGATCCCTCTCGATCTTGATCCAATCTTGTACATGCTAGCTCCCGGTTAATCACGATCTTGGTCACAAACGATGAATTTGCAGGCTCTATCCATGGTTGTCCTTTGCTGGTTTTCCCCGTGCGATCTTTCTGCACCTTCTGAGCCGTTCTTTTTTCTTCATTGGGTTAATCGCGAGCTCCTCGATTCTAGGAGAGATCCCTCCAAGAACTCAACACCAACGTGCGCAGGCCCCACGATGGGCACCAACTGTCGTGGATTTGTCACGGCAGATGTCCTCATGAAAAATGACTTAATCGTGAGGCCAACGCATCTATGTGGTAGCTTGAGAGGGGTTGAGTGGGACGAGAGACGCGAGGTTTTACCCAGGTTCGGCCCCTCACGGTGGAGGTAAAAGCCTACATCCTTCTTCATTGATATTGATCATGGTGATGCTCACGATTACATGGGTGCTCTTTCGCTACCTCTATCTCGAGAGCTATTGACTTGTCCGTCTTAACTTGTAAACCCGCCCCCCTCTTGGGGTGCCCTGTCCCTCCTTATATAAGTTGGAGGGGCGGGTTACATGTGGAGTCCTAATAGGATTAGGACTATTCTATTATAAGTGGAATCCTAGTCTTGCTTTCCTTGTAAGGGAAATATTCCTTATGCCTTTCCTCTTAAGCCGGCCCAACGCAACATGAGCCGGCCTTCTATGAGCCGCCTTCTGGGCCACCGGGTCTTGTCGCTCCTCTGACCTGCCTGTCGGGTCACCAATGAGTCACCAGGCCCGGCCGGGTCATCAATGAGTGGAGAGATCCGGGCGGGTCACTTAGTGAGTCGCGAAGTCAAGGCGGGTCACTAGTGAGTCGCCAAGTCCGGCCGGGTCATACTTTCGGCCGGGTCATACCGCGGGGTATATCCCCGACAATACGTGCATGCTTCGTGAATCACAAACCTTAACACAATTATTTCTACTAATCCACAATTACTCTCTAGCATGACTCTTATATCACCATCTTTATATCTCAAAACAAATGCAAGTAATCAAACTTCTCATATATTCAATGCTCTTTATGAAAGTTTTTATTATATCCCTCTTGGATATCCATCATATTAGGACTAAATTCATAACCTAAGCCAATTGCCATACTATTTTTAATACTCTCAAAATAATATAAGTGAAGCATGAGAGTTCATCAATTTCTACAAAATAAAACACCGCCGTGCTCTAAAAAGATATAAGTGAAGCACTAGAGCAACTGCCTAGCTCAAAAGGTACAAGTGAAGCACATAGAGTATTCTAATAAATTCATGATTAATGTGTGTCCCTCTCAAAAGGTGTGTACAGAAAGGATGATTGTGGCAAACTAAAAAGCAAATACTCATATAATACAAGACGCTCCAAGCAAAACACATATCATGTGGTGAATAAAAATATAGCCTCAAGTAATTTTACCAATGGATTGAAGACAAAAGAGGGGATGCCATCCGGGGCATCCCCAAGCTTAGATGCTTGGTTCTCCTTGAATATTACCTTGGGGTGCCTTGGTCATCCCCAAGCTTAGGATCTTGCCACTTCTTATTCCGTAGTCCATCAAAATTTTACCCAAAACTTGAAAACTTCACAACACAAAACTTAAGAAAAAACTTGTGAGCTCCGTTAGTATAATAAAAGCAAACCACTACTTTAGGTACTATTATGAACTCATTATAAATTCATATTAGCATTATATCTACTGTAGTCCAACTTCTCTATGGTTCATACCCCCGATACTACCCATAGATTCATCAAAATAAGAGAACAATGCATAGAAAACAGAATCTGTCAAAAAACAGAACAGTCTACGAAGATCTTAATATTACTCATACTTCTGTAACTCTAAAAATTCTGAACAATTAGTACAACGCAGGAAATTTGTATATCAATCTTGTGTAAAAAATTCAGAATTTTTGGTCACTTCTGTGAATTTTTTGGTCACTTCTGTGAAGTTTCTATTTTTCAGCAAAATTAAATCAACTATCACCATGGATCATCCCAAAGGTCTTACTTGGCTCAAACACTAAAACACAATTACTACAGAAGTAGTATTGTGTATTCTCATAAAAACCAAAAAGAAAAATATTGGGTTGTCTCCCAACAAGCGCGCACCGTGGGCGATGACCTTAGACAACGCAAACAGTTTCTAGGAAGAAAACGTGTTGGATCAATGAACAATCACACACGACTTCCTCTTGAAAACTGTTTGCGTTAGGCCACCTTGCGCAAATGTTTTTCACATAAAAAGTGTGTGTGATGGACAACCTATGCCACACAGTTTCTTCTACGCACTGTGTGTGATGCATTCAATAATGCAAACGATAAAATTGTTAATATCGTCTGTAATGGCAACGCTATCACAAATGATTTAAGGGGGAAAATTGTGTGTGATGTACGTGCGAACGGAAACGTTTTCCCTGGATTGACTGTTTGGGATGTACATACAAACAGAAACGCACTTCTTGGATTGACTATGTGGGATGTACATACGAACGGAAATGTATTTCTTGGATTGACTGTGTGGACTGTACATACGAACAGAAACGTTTGTCTGGGACTGACTGTGTGTGATGTACTTACGTCCGGAACCGATTGGACCTGTATAATTGTATTTGATCGCTCACCTGTCGCACACGAGCTCATTTTACCCAGCGTGTGTAACCAGAGGGCCTATCCCCGACGGTTTCTGGGTCGTGTGGGAAACACCCCCCTATCACCCACACTCACTAGGCGACGGTTCAAAATGCCATCGCGGAAAGGGGTTAAAAACCGTTTGTATAGCAGCTTGTTGTACCAGTTGATGGCAACCCCAAGTCATACAAATACAAATATGGATGAGGGAAATACCATATATTATTTTGAGCACGGCAAATATTACACATTTGTTGAAAAACAAAAGTGCTCGGTAATATTTCTTCCACCCTTTCTCTCCATGGTATACATCAAGTGCAACCCAGGGTAAAAGGGGCGCCTACATGGAGCACCCCCCGGCAGCTAGCCTGCCGGGGTCCAGCTACAGATGATGGTGCTGCCGGTGCTCAGCTGGCGATGATGGTGTGGCCAACATTCAGCTGGAGTCCGAGTCGTCGTCTTCGGACTTGATGACTGGAGACTCGCCATCGTCGTATTCACCATCTGTGTCCTCCTCGTCACTATCGCTTGAGGGCAAGCCTTCACTGTCGCTCGAGCTCTCCACGCAACACCCCAGGTGGGCACCTGAAGGACCAAAGATCTTCACGGAGAGCGCGCCGGGCTCCACCAACTTGAAGTGGAGAACGTGCCTTCTGCCATGTAACGGGCACGGGCGAAGGATTTCCACCCTCAGGTGAGGTACATGACGCCGTTAGCGGGGAACTCGATGTTCACCCACACGGCGCCATTGCAGCAGCCATTCACATGCAGCCACAAGCCGAGCGGTTGATCAATCTCCATCACCCTGGCGAAGGGATGAGGGAGCCGCAGCTGACTGCGTGGAGGATCGCACAGCTCGACGACGAACTCGAGCGTTGTGTCCGCTGTGTGGCCTTCTGCTGAAGACTGAGCGGTTGGAGATGAGACGACGAGTGCGCCGCCCCGGCCTCCTCGGCCGCGAGCACCCCGACATCCGCGACCTCGACCTGCGGCCCCACCCCGCACGCTTGAGCCGAGCTCCATAGTCATGGCCGAAGCAGGGGCATGTTGACGATGAGAAGCTCTCGCTGCCGCGACCGAAGCACGAGCCCGGCCTCTCCCTCTCGCCCTGATGGAAGCAGACACAAGCGAAGGGGGAAGAGGAATGTGGATGAGCATCGCCTCCCTCCTTTTATTGAGGGGGGTGCGGGGGCTGGCTCTCCACTACCCCAGGGCAACCGCCCCGCTCCACCAATCCAACGCCCTGCGTTCCTGGCAGACGCTTTACTCCATCGACCGCCCAGGCTCGCAAATCCGGCATCCTGGCTCCTCTGATCAAGGCACTACCACCACGACCGCCCTTCTGCACCAATCCCACGTCCCGCGCCTAATCCGCGTCATGGGAAGGGGGAAGCTGCAGTAAAGGAGGAAGTGATGGTAGACATGGCAGTGGACCCGCTCGAGTTGAACCTGGTGGCGGCCCGTGAGCACGCGCACCCGGTTTTTGGTGCGAACAAAGTGCGCTGCCCGAACGGCGAGGGTACCAAAAGAAAACCAAGAGATGGCTTGATTCCAGATTAATGAAGAAGCAAAGAAGATTTCAAGTCACGAGGCCATACCCAGCAGGATCAGCATTGTCTTGTCTGTGCATTGTTAGGGCCTAGCCCAATGATGCCCGATGACACGTGTGATCTAGGCTCGTGGGCTCCTGTCGGTGTAGTAAACATGGGTGTTTACTACCCTGACTTATGCACAGACAAGAGGTAGCTCCCTCGCCAAGTTGACTCTCAAAGCAAGCAACCGGACCAGAGAAGCAGCTCTTCGAGAGATCAAAGAGCGTATCAAGAAGACCAAGGCTTGAAGCAAGCCACAAGATGTACAACAGAAGCAACCTACCCCGGCAAGGATGAGCCAGCAAGATGAAGACCCGGCAAGCTCCGTCGCTCGCAGACTCCACGCCAACCGCCAGTGCTCTTCCTCTCTGGCCAGCTGGTCGCTAGTCGGTGAGGTGTCGAGCCCGCAGGTGGTTAGGTGGAGATCGCCAGTACCTGGCAGCATGCTGGGAACAAAATTACCTTTATTGACACCCATCCTGATGGCGTGTCAGCATAACAGAGAGGCAGTTAGGCAAGCGGTGCAGCAGCCTTGCCGGGATCCCTCCTCCTCGCAACACCTAGCGATGCATTTAATGCATTTTGTACTAACTGGCAGAGTTAGGTATGATAACACTGTTTCTATCTAATCATCTTACAATGACCCTTTTGCCACTATGGTAACCCCTAAAGGAGGGCCAGGGCAACCTTTACAAGGGTTCGAACCCATAGCAAACCCACGCATACGTACCTATGTAGCAGCCTCTCTCTCTGCTCCTTGCTGGGGGAGAGCGCTCCGTGTACTAGTGCACACACCCATTCAATGCACTAAAGCAGGAGTAGGGTTTTACGCTTCTCAGCGGACCGAACCTGGGTAAAGATCCCTGCGCCCTCTGCTATTCCTTCTCTTTGCGCCGTGTGTGATCCCCTCGCTGAACTAGAAAGGGGCAGCATTGTCCCATAGATCGTCGGCTCCACGCCGACAACACCCGACCACAGTGGTGCGGTCAGGGTGGTGCTCGGTGTCGAAAACGATGGGCGTGTGGGACCACTTGAGTGGCTTTGCGCCTCTACTGCTAGTTCGGCCGCGTTGATCTCACGCACCCACTACTTGAGTTGACGGTGAGAGGAGTGCAAAGATGCACCTCCATGAACACACATGGGCTCCACAGCCTTCTGGAACTCTGGTCCTCTAGATTCCTGATCTTCGTCCTCACCATCATTCTCGCCCTCCTTCTTCTCATGGCCGCGAGCAGGCTTCTCCTTCTACTGCTGGCCCTTGGCACGGCAGCCCCCACGGCCACCAAGGTTCTTGTTGCCGGACCCACCGGCGCCATCTTGGCCTTTCTCCCTATCACGCATCCCGTACTCTTGCTTCTGCTTTTTGGCAAGCTGCTCCACTTGTCAGCAGTCATTGAGATCATGGCCCTTGGTGCGGTGGATCTGGCAGTATGGCTTGCCGAAGTCCTCCGCCTTCTCACCTGCCGCAACCTCCACACAATCAGCGCATCCGGCAACCTCCTTGCCGGGGCTGTCAGTCATGGGCTTCTTGGCGGCATCTGAATTTCTAGAACTCTCGATTGCCATCACTACCTTGCCTTTGCGCTTACGATTGTGCTTTCAGCCTGTCTTCTTTGGGAAGGACGCGTCGTTGTCCTTAGAATCAACCTCGGCTCTGGCATCCTCCCCGGGAAGTATCCTCCCCTCCTCAGCATTTGCACACTGGTCCGCCAAGACGTACAAGTCGTTGACGGTCTTCACCTGCTCGATGTTCAACTCAACCCACATCCTGCGATGCAAACATTCATGTGTAATGAAGCAATCACAGCAACAGGGTGCACATCGGGGATGTTGTGATGCACACGACTAAACCTCTCAATGTACTTATGAAGGGATTCACCATCTTTCTGTGGAATCAAGTGGAGGTCGCTGGGCTTCCCCGGAGGCTCATGGCCCCCGATGTAAGTCCCAACGAATTCATGACACAAGTCCAACCAAGAAGAAATGGAGCCCTCCGGCAAGTTCATCAGCCAAGATCTCACGTTGGGCTTGAGGGCCAACGGAAAATAATTGGTGAGAATCTTGTCGTCTCTACCACCATCAGCTTGCACCGCAATGATGTAGATTCCGAGAACATCAGATGGATTGAGCTTGCCGTCGTACTTTTCCGCCAGGTCAGGCTTGAAACTTCAGAAGTGGGCCACTGAACTTGCCGCAGCTCGCGGGTAAATGCTGGGCAGCCCACATCATAAGGTAGGCACCCAGGGAACCCCGACGCAGGCTCATTCACAACTGGCCCTTCTCACACGTACGACTGATGGTGTGCTTCCCGGCGCTGCTCGATGTAGTTCGAGCGTCCTCAGCATGCCAGTAGTTGATGATCTAGCATTGATCTTGATGGCGATTTTGGCGGCCTGTCGGATCGGATGACGCCATGGACATATCATCATGGGCGTCAACCCGCTGGCTCTTCCATACTTGCCAGGGAGGAGACTGCACCACCCACGGTTCGCCCATCAGCCCCTCGTACTGGTGCCATTGGCTCCCACAAGAGGGCCCCGCTGGCCGTGCCCCGTCATTGTTAGCAAAGCCCACGAGGCTCTGGATGGTGGCACGGCACTCATCCATCTTCTCTGGAGCCGGAGGAAAATTCAACAGTAACTACACCTGTGCCAGCGCCTCTGCCGGCGACGTGGGCATGACTGGGCGCAAGGACTGAGACGTGTCTCAACTTCTTTGCGAGCCAGAAGGAGCTCCATCCCTATCCTACTACCGCAGTCAATGCTCACCAATAGTTTGACGTGGCGGTAGGCCATGCGCACCATGAGACTGGTGCACATGTTCCTTGACTGAACGCTGGCCAGGGTCGGCGCCATTGCGAGGAAGCGCCTCGTGTCCATCTTGCAATGGCTCGGCATGCGCCCCACTCCTCCATCATTCTTGGATCCCGCGGTGTCATACTTGGACGTAGCCACGGTGATCCTAGGAGCCGCAGCGCCGCCTTTCGACGTAGCGATGCGCGAATCCTGGCTCCCGGCGATGCGGCATGGAGAGTGCTCGCTGCCGCCCCCATCCGTCGGAGGCGTTTGGGTTGGCGGCTTAGAGGCAGACGTTGCACCCACCGCCGCGCTCTTCTTCTTGGGCGCCATGGATGAAGAAGATGGCGAAGCTTGCACGAAAACCGCTGGAGTAGATCTGCACAAGCGATCCCCCTGCCTGGCTCACCAAAGATGTCGTGGTACAAAATTCTATGGGACCAGCGAGGCCCCCTTGTAGTTCGGCTTGGGAGATCGACGAGCACGAAGAGCAAATCCAGAAGCTAACACGTGAGGTTTTCTTAGGTTCAGCCCGCCGTAGAGGAGTAAAACCCTACTCCTTCCTGTTTGGTGGATTAACTAGGGGCTCAAGTTACAAGCGCAACTTGCCGAAAAGGTGCGTGCAAGGTGCAGCTACTGTGTAAGAGTGAGCAAAGTGTCGACCTGTGCCCAGGTAGCCATGGTCATCCTTTTATAGACAAAATGGGGTCACAACAGTGGCAACATGGTCATTACATCTTATTAATAGTGCCCTCGATGCTATCCAACTAATCTTGGCAGACTACGACAAGGGCATTTAATGCACCATGAGCTGTTAATGATCCTTTGGCAAAAGGTGTCTCTCCTTCTGTGTTGTCGGCTGGGCCGAGCCCATTGTCTTGACAAGTCCACTAGACGAGTGTCAATAAATTTTTACCTTTATGCAACATGCTGACATGTGTCCTGATGATCCTCCCCGAACTGCATGTCCGCACGACACCTAATCTTGCCAAGCCATCAGCTAGTCGATGAGGTGGAGTGGTGATACGTCTCTAACGTATCAATAATTTTTGATTGTTCCATGCTATTATATTATCTATATTGGATATTTTATATGCATTTTGGTACTATTTTATATCATTTTTTGGGACTAACCTATTAACCTAGTGCCCAGTGCCAGTTGCTATTTTTTTCCTTATTTTTGACTTCTACAGAAAGGAATATCAAACGGAGTCCAAACGGAATAAAACTTTACAATGATTTTTCTTGGACCAAAAGACACCTACGAGACTTGGAGAGAGGGCCAGAAGAGTCCCGAGGAGTCCACAAGCCTCTAGGGCGCGCCCCTGGCTTGTGGGCCCCTCAGGAGTCCCCTAACCCTAATTCTAGCTCTATATATTCTCAAATATTCCTCGAACATCAGAAGCATCCACAAAAATACTTTTCCGCCGCCGCAAGCTTCTGTTCTCGTGAGATCCCATCTTGGGGCCTTTTCCGGCGATCTGTCGGAGGGGGATTTGATCATGGAGGGCTTCTAAATCAACCTTGCTGTCCTACTGATGATGTGTGAGTAGTTTACCACAGACCTATAGGTCCATAGCTAGTAGCTAGATGGCTTCTCTCTCTTTGATCTTCAATACCATGTTCTCCTCGATGTTCTTGGAGTTCTATCCGATGTAATCTTCTTTTTGCGGTGTGTTTGTTGAGATCCGATGAATTGTGGATTTATGATCAGATTATCTATGAATATTATTTGAGTCTTCTCTGAACTCTTTTATGCATGATTTAATTATTTTTGTATTTCTCTCCGATCTATTGATTTGGTTTGGCCAACTAGATTGATCTATCTTGCCATGGGAGAGGTGCTTTGTGATGGGTTCAATCTTGCGGTGTCCTCACCCAGTGACATATTAGGGGTAGTGAGGCACGTATTGTATTGTTGCCATTAAGGATAAGAAGATGGGGTTTATATCATATTGCTTGACTTTATCGCTCTACATCATGCCATCTTGCTTAAAGCGTTGCTCTGTTCTTTTGAACTTAATACTCTAGATGCAGGCAGGAGTCGGTCGATGTGTGGAGTAATAGTAGTAGATGCAGAATCGTTTCGGTCTACTTGTCACTGATGTGATGCCTATATTCATGATCATTGCCTTAGATATCGTCATAACTATGCGCTTTTCTATCAATTGCTCAACAGTAATTTATTCACCCTCCATATGTTTTCTTTCAAGAGAGAAGCCTCCAGTGAAACTATGCCCCCCAGGTCTATTTTCCATCATATATTTTCAGGTCTATACAATCAAAAACCCAAAAATACCTTGCTGCAATTTATTTATATTTACTTTATTTTACCTTTTAGTTATCTTTTATATCTATCTCTATTAGATCTCATCCTTGCAAGTAACCGTGAAGGGATTGACACCCCCTTTATCGTGTTGGGTGCAAGTGTTTGATTGTTTGTGCAGGTGCATCTATTGGAGACTTGCTTGTTCCTCCTACTAGATTGATACCTTGGTTCTCAAACAGAGGGAAATACTTATCTCTACTTTGCTGCATCACCCTTTCCTCTTCAAGGGAAAAACCAACGCAAGCTCAAGAAGTAGCAGGAAGAATTTCTGGCGCCGTTGCCGGGGAAGAATTTCTGGCGCCGTTGACGGGGAGGATACATGTCAAGCCTACCAAGTGCCTATCATAGACTCTCATCTCTTGCATTTACATTTTGCCATTTGCTTCGTGTTTTCCTCTCCCCCACTTCTAAAATATTTTCAGAAAAACACAAAAATATTTGCCTTTTTATTCGCCTTCTTTAGTTCGCTTGCTCGTTTGCTATCTTTGCATGTATTACCATGTGCCTTCTATGTGCTTGCATCTTTGCTTGCTAAAAATCTATTGATATGGATCCACTTAAAGTTTTCTACTTGGATCATCTTCGATCCATGTGTGCTCGTGCTGAAACCCCAACCAGTTTAGTTGAGGGAAAATCTTTAGATGAGCATGCTCATTTTGTGCGTCACCGTTTGTCTCAAAAAGGGAGACTCTTATGGAATCAAATAAATTGTTTGCTAAGCTATGCTTGGAATCTTTGCGAACTTTGTGATTTTACTTGTTGCTCTAAGAACCCTAAAAAACACCTTCCCTACCTATGTGAGTTTAATGATAATGAAATCTTATCTTCTTATGAAAAGGGTGTTTATAGTTACTATGGTATCGAACAAATTGAAGAATTTGTTGCTTTTAAGGGTGCTTATGAAGTTGCTTCTTTTATTGAAAAGTATGATATTACTCTCTACAAATATGAATTTTTTGACATACTTAAATATTGCTATGAAAACTATGCTCATAATGCCTATGTTAAAGAATTTATTGCGAGAATGCCTGCTGCTTTGGAAGAAAATAATGATATGCATGAATCTATAGATAATTGTGATTCCGTTGATTTTATTGAAATATCTCCCCTTGATGAACATGATGCTTGCTATTCTTATGGCCGTGATGCCAATATTAATGATGCCTATGAAGACGAACTTGCTATAGTTCCCTATGTTAAACATGAAATTATTTCTATTGCACCCTTACTTGATAGTTCCTTGAATAAAAAACATGATTGCAATGATGTTATTATAAATGTCAATTGTGCTAATAATATGCAAAACCCTAAGCTTGGGGATGCTAATTTTGCTATATATGTCTACTACTTGTTGCAATGATCATGATTGGGGTGATTTTTCTTATGATCTTGAAAATTTATTTAAACCTCATGATGAATATGTTTGTGATAATATTGAAAGTGGGTTTGGAAGAGTGTCAACTCTAGGTAATAATGATCCCACTACTTTGGAGAATTATCAATCTTTTGAATTTTTTGATAAAAATGGGTTTGGAGAGGTCATGACTTTATTTGATGATAATCCCACTATTTTGGAAGAGTGTCAACTTTGCATGCATGTGGATCACGAAGAGAATATTTTATGTGATAGTTATATTGTTGAATTTGATTATTATCCTACATGTAATTATTATGAGAGAGGAAAATATGGTTGTAGAAATTTTCATGTTACTAAATTACCTCTCGTTATGTTGAGATTGCTATTGTTTCTTTCTTCTTCCTTGCATATGCTAGTTTTTGCTTGCCTTGATATTTTGTTTGCTTATAAAATACCTATGCATAGGAAGCATATTAGACTTAAAATTGTTTGCCACATGTTTTATGATGCTCTCTTTGTGTTTCAATCATTATCTTTCATGTGAGCATCATTGAAATCTCAATGCCTAGCTAAAAGGCTTTAAAGAAAAGCGCTTGTTGGGAGACAACCCCATAATTTTCCTTTCTATTTTTATTAGTATACACAATATTACTTCTATAGTAATTATGTTTTAGTGTTTTAGTTAGTGTTTGTGCCAAGTTAAGCCTTTGGGATGATCTATGGTGATAGTTGATTTGATTTTGCTGAAAAACAGAAACTTTTACGTCTAGTAGCAGAATTTTAGAAATTCACAGAAGCGAAAAAAAATTCTGAATGTTTACACAAGATTTATATACAAATTTCTTACGTTGTCCTAATTTTTCAGAATTTTTAGAGTTACAGAAGTATGAGTAATATTCAGATTTTCGTAGACTGTTCTGTTTTTGACAGATTCTGTTTTCTATGCATTGTTCTCTTATTTTGATGAATCTATGGGTAGTATCAGGGGGTATGAACCATGGATAAGTTGGACTACATTAGATATAATGATAATATGAATTTAGAATGAGTTCAAAACAGTACCTAAAGTGGTAGTTTTCTTTTATTATACTAACGGAGCTCACGAGTTTTTTTGTTAAGTTTTGTGTTGTGAAGTTTTCAAGTTTTGGGTAAAGTTTTGATGGACAACGGAATAAGGAGTGGCAAGAGCCTAAGCTTGGGGATGCCCAAGGCACCCGAAGGTAATATTCAAGGAGAACCAAGCATCTAATCTTGGGGATGCCCCGGATGGCATCCCCTCTTTTGTCTTCAATCCATCGGTAAATTACTTGAGGCTATATTTTTATTCACTACATGATATGTGTTTTGCTTGGAGCGTCTTGTGATATATGAGTCTTTGCTTTATTTGCTTTTTAGTTTGCCACAATCATCCTTGCTGTACACACCTTTTGATAGGGACACGCATTAATCGTGAATTTATTAGAATACTCTATGTGCTTCACTTATATCTTTTGAGCTAGGTAGTTGTTGTAGTGGTTCACTTATATCTTTTTAGAGCACGGCGGTGGTTTTATTTTATAGAAATGTATGAACTCTCATGCTTCACTTATATTATTTTGAGAGTCTTCAAAATAGTATGGCAATTTGTTTAGGTTATGAATTTAGTCCTAATACGATAGGCATTCAAGAGGATATAATAAAAAACTTTCATAAAGATCATTGAATATATGAGAAGTTTGATTCCTTGCATTTGTTTTGAGATATAAATATGGTGATATTAGAGTCATGCTAGTTGGTAATTGTGGTTGAGTAATAATACTTGTTTTAAAGTTTGTGATTCCCGAAGCATGCATGTATGGTGAACCGTTATGTGATGAAGTCGGAGCATGATTTATTTTTTGATTGTGTTCCTTATGAGTGGCGGTCGGGGACGAGCGATGGTATTTTCCTACCAATCTATCCCCCTAGGAGCATGCGTATTAGTACTTTGCTTCATTGGCTAATAAATTTTTGCAATGTGTATGTGAGTTCTTTATGACTAATGTTGAGTCCATGGATTATACGCACTCTCACCCTTCCACCATTGCTAGCCTCTCTAGTACCATGCAACTTTCGCCGGTGCATTAAACCCACCATATACCCTTCCTCAAAACAACCACCATACCTACCTATTATGGCATTTCCATAGCCATTCCAAGATATATTGCCATGCAACTTCCACCGTTCCATTTATTATGACACATACCATCATAGTCATATTGCTTTGCATGATCATATAGTTGACATAGTATTTGTGGCTTTGACCACCATTCATATTTGTCATACATGTCATGCTAGATCATTGCACATCCCGGTATACCACCTGAGGCATTCATATAGAGTCATATTTTGTTCTAGTATCGAGTTGTAATTCTTGAGTTGTAAGTAAATAAAAGTGTGATGATCATCATTATTAGAGCATTGTCCCATGTGAGGAAATAAAATAAAAATAAAAATAAGAGGCCAAAGAGCCCAAAATAAAAAAAGAGGCCAAAGACCCCAAAAGAAAAAAAATAGAAAAAAATGAATGAGAGAAAAAGAGAGAATGGACAATGTTACTATCCTTTTTCCACACTTGTGCTTCAAAGTAGCCCCATGTTCTTCATGATAGAGAGTCTCCTATTTTGTCACTTTCATATATTACTAGTGGGAATTTTTCATTACAGAACTTGGCTTGTATATTCCAATGATGGGCTTCCCCAAATTGCCCTAGGCCTTCGTGAGCGAACAAGTTGGATGCACACCCACTTAGTTTTCTTTTGAGCTTTCATACACTTATAGCTCTAGTGCATCCGTTGCATGGCAATCCCTACTCACTTGCATCGATATCAATTGATGAACATCTCCATAGCCCATTAATTTGCCTGTGAGACTATCTTCCCTTTTTTGTCTTCTCCACACAACCTCCACCATATTCTATTCCACCTATAGTGCTATATCCATGGCTCACACTCATGTATTGCGTGAAAGTTGAAAAAGCTTTAGAACATTAAAAGTATGAAAACATTTGCTTGGCTTGTCATCGGGGTTGTGCATGTTGAAATACTTTGTGTGATGAAGATAGAGCATAGCCAGACGATATGATTTTGTAGGGATAACTTTCTTTGGCCAAGATATTTTGAAAAACTATGATTGCTTTATTAGTATGCTTGAAGTATTATTGTTTTTATGTCAATATTAAACTTTTGTTTTGAATCTTATGGATCTGAATATTCATGACACATAAAAGAAAATTACATTGGTAAACATGTTAGGTAGCATTCCACATCAAAAATTCTATTTTTGTCATTTACATACTCGAGGACGAGCTGGAATTAAGCTTGGGGATGCTTGATACGTCTCCAACATATCTATAATTTTTTTATTGTTCCATGCTATTATATTATCTATCTTGGATGTTTTATATGCATTTTGGCACTATTTTATATCATTTTTTGGGACTAACCTATTAACCTAGTGCCCAGTGCCAGTTGATGTTTTTTCCCTTGTTTTTTACTTTAACCGAAAGGAATATCAAACGGAGTCCAAACAGAATAAAACTTTACGATGATTTTTCTTGGACCAGAAGACACCTACGAGACTTGGAGAGAGGGCCAGAAGAGTCCCGAGGAGGCCACAAGACTCTAGGGCGCGCCGCAGGGGGGTGCCCCTAGCTTGTGGGCCCCTCGGGAGTCCCCTAACCCTAATTTCAGCTCTATATATTCTCAAATATTCCCCAAACATCAGAAGCGTCCACAAAAATACTTTTGCGCCGCCGCAAGCTTCTGTTCTCGTGAGATCCCATCTTGGGGCCTTTTTCGACGATCTGCCGGAGGGGGATTCGATCACGGAGGGCTTCTACATCAACCTTGCTGCCCTACCGATGATGTGTGAGTAGTTTACCACAGACCTATGGGTCCATACCTAGTAGCTAGATGGCTTCTTCTCTCTCTTTGATCTTCAATACCATGTTCTCCTCGATTTTCTTGGAGTTCTATCCGATGTAATCTTCTTTTTGCGGTGTGTTTGTTGAGATCCGATGAATTGTGGATTTATGATCAGATTATCTATGAATATTATTTGAGTCTTCTCTGAACTCTTTTATGCATGATTTAAATAGCTTTGTATTTCTCTCCGATCTATTGATTTGGTTTGGCCAATTAGATTGATCTATCTTGCCTTGGGCGAGGTGCTTTGTGATGGGTTCAATCTTGCGGTGTCCTCACCCAGTGACATAGTAGGGGTAGCGAGGCACGTATTGTATTTTTGCCATTAAGGATAAAAAGATGGGGTTTATATCATATTGCTTGAGTTTATCCCTCTACATCATGTCATCTTGCTTAAAGTGTTGCTCTGTTCTTTTGAACTTAATACTCTAGATGTAGGCAGGAGTCGGTCGATGTGTGGAGTAATAGTAGTAGATGCAGAATTGTTTCGGTCTACTTGTCATGGACGTGATGCCTATATTCATGATCATTGCCTTAGATATCATCATAACTATGCGCTTTTCTATCAATTGCTCAACAGTAATTTGTTCACCCACCATATGTTTTCTTTCAGGAGAGAAGCCTCTAGTGAAACCTATGGCCCCCGGGTCTATTTTCCATCATGTATTTTCAGATCTATAAAATCAAAAACCCAAAATTACCTTGCAACAATTTATTTATCTTTATTTTATTTTACATTTTAGTTACCTTTTATATCTATCTCTATTAGATCTCATCCTTGCAAGTAACCGTGAAGGGATTGACGACCCCTTTATCACATTGGGTGCAAGTGTTTGATTATTTGTGCAGGTGCATCTATTGGAGACCTACTTGTTCCTCCTACTGGATTGATACCTTGCTTGTCAAACAGAGGGAAATACTTATCTCTACTTTGCTGCATCACCCTTTCCTCTTCAAGGAAAAAACCAACGCAAGCTCAAGAAGTAGCAAGTGGTTGAAAAGCGAGAAGGGGGTACTTCCCGGCAAGGAGCTTGTCAGGTCTTGGTTTGCCAGCAACTGGCATCTTGTCCTTCAGTACTAACAAAGTACCTCTCAATGACCTAGCGGGAGGTCTTCTTCACGGTCTTGTATGTTGGTGTCTTATCTGCAGTATTCCTTCAGCAAGCCTTGCCGCCGGTAAGGCTACAACTGCCTGTGCACAAGTCAGGGTACTAAGGCACCCATGTTTTAGTGCACCGACACTGCCTGGAGGGTTTTTCTGTTTGATAGCACATGTTTATTATGTTTGGATTGTTTGCAATGTTGTTGCTCCCACTCCTGCCTACATCCCTCCCAATCTCAAAAATATCTACTCGCTTGGAGGGTTTTTCTATTCGATAGCACACGATTATTATGTTTGGACCGTGCGCGATGTTTGTTGCTCCCGCTCCCGCCTGTGTCCCTCACAATCTCAAAATATCTGCCCGCTTGGAGGGTTTTTCTGTTTGATAGCACATGATCATCATGTTTGGACCATGTGCGATATATGTTGCTCCCGCTCCCACCTGCGTCCCTCGCAATCTCTAAAATATCTACCCTTCCGGAGGGTTTTTCTGTTTGATAGCACACGATTATTATGTTTGGACCGTGTGCGATGTTTGTTGCTCCCGCTCCCGCCTGCATCCCTCGCAATCTCAAAAATATCTACCCGCCTGTAGGATTTTTCTGTTTGATAGCACACGATCATTATGTTTGAACCGTGTGCGATGTTTGTTGCTCCCGGTCCCGCTCCCGCCTGTGTCCATCGCAATCCAAAAAAAATATCTCTCCATTTCAAGCAATGGAATCTACATAAGAATGTAATCACTGTTAAGTATTCCACTCAATGATGCCCAGGAAAATGGGCATCTGAAGAAAGCAAAGACGTGGCCCAGACCAAAAAAGGAACTTGATCACTCGAAGAAGATTTCTTTTCTTTGTTGATTCCTCTCAATGAAATTTGCCATGTTGCACTAAGTTACTTACGGATATATGCATGTAGTCCGGGAACACTTTGGGGTGAACACCCATCCGAACAAGTAGGGTCAATAGTTTAGCATTTAGGTCATAACATTTAGTAACAAACGAATCTTAAACCTGCCTGGAGGGTTCTTCTATTTAATAGCACACGATCATTATGTTTGGACCATGTGCAATGTTTGTTGCTCCCGCTCCCGCCTACCTCCCTCGCAATCTCAAAAATATCTACCCGCCTGGAGGGTTATTTTTGTTTGATAGCATGCTGTGTTGGGATTTCCTCGAAGAGGAGAGGATGATGCAGTAGAGTAGAGCTAAGTATTTCCCTCAGTTAAAAACCAAAGTTATAAATCCAGTAGGAGAACCACACAGAACCTGCTTAGCAGCACCTGCACACACAAAAGCAAATACTTGCACCCAACTCGAACAAGGGGGTTGTCAATGCCCTCGCCGGTTATTTGCAAGGATCAAATTTCATAGTGGTAGATAGATAATGTAAATTGCAAAATAAAATAAAGGAAATGAAATTACAACAAGGTATTTCTGGATTTTATATATGATAAAAGTAGACCCGGGGGCCATTGTTTTCACTAGAGGCTTCTCTCTCGAACACAAAGCATACGATGGGTAAACAATGTTGGGCAATTGATAGAAAAGCGCATATTTATGACGAAATTCAAGCAATGATCATGTATATAAGCATCACGTCCGAGAAAAGTAGACCGACTCCTGCCTGCATCTACTACTATTACTCGACCCATCGACCGCTATCCAGCATGCATCTAGGGTATTAAGCTATAAAAACGGAGTAACGCCTTAAGCAAGATGACATGATGTAGACAAAGTAAACCCAAACAATATGAATAAACCCCATCTTTTTATCCTTAATGGAAATAATACAAATATGTGTCATGTCACTTTCTGTCATTGGGAATGAGCATCGCAAGATTGAACCCATCATAAAGCACCTCTCCCATTGCAAGATAAATCAATTTAGTTGGCCAAACCAAACGGATAGATCAGAGAGAAATACAAAGCTATAACAATCATGCATAAAATAATTCATAGGAAGACTCGATTCATATTCATGAATAATCTGATCATAAACCCACAATTCATCGGATCCCAACAAACACACCGCAAAAGAAGATTACATCGCATATCATTCCAAGAAAATTGAGGAGAACATGTATTGAAGATCAAAGAGAGAGAAGAAGCCATCTAGATGCTAGCTATGGACCCGTAGGTCTGTGGTGAACTACTCATGCATCATTGGAAGGGCAACAAGGATGATGTAGAAGCCCTCCGTAATCGATTCCCCCTCTGATAGAGTATCGGAGAAGGCCTCCAGATGGGATCTCGAAAGAACAGAAACTTGCGGCGGCAGAAAAAGTGTTTCAAGTACCTCTCTGATGTATTGCGAATATTCGAGAATTTATAGAGGTGGAATTAGGTCACGATGTGGCACGAGGGGCCCACAAGCCAGTGGGCGCCCCCAGGGCGCACCTGGTGAGCTTGTCGCTCCCTCGTGGCTCGTCTGGTCTTCTCCCGAACCTTATAGGGTCTTTCTTGGTCCAAAAAAAATCGTCAAAAAGTTTCGTAGTGTTTGGACTCCGTTTGGAACTGGTTTCTAGAAAAGACAAAAACAAGCAAAAAAACAACTGGCACTGGGCACTAGGTTAATATGTTAGTCCCAAAAAAGATATATAATTGCATATAAAACATCCAAGATTGATACTATAATAGCATGGAACAATAAAAAATTATAGATACGTTGGAGACATATCAAGCATCCCCAAGCTTAATTCCTGCTCGTCCTCGATTAGGTAAATGATAAAAACAGAATTTTTGATGTGGAATGCTACCTAACATGTCTATCATGTAATCTTTCTTTTATGGTTTGAATATTTATATCCGAATGATTCAAAGCAATAGTCTATAATTTGACATAAAGGCATCAATACTCAGGCATACTAACAAACAGTGATGACTTTCAAAATAAAAATGCTAAAGAAAGCTACCCCTACAAAATCATATAGCCTTGTCATGCTCCATCTTCTTAACACAAAGTATAAATCATGCACTACCATGGTGTCAGGCAAGCAATTGGTTCATACTAGTTAACGCGCTTAAGCTTTTTCAACCCCCACACAATACATGAGCGCAAGCCATGGATATATCACTACTGCAGGATGCTTCTAACGTGACACTACAATCAGAGACCCTTCGACAAAACTGTGTGCGATGCCTTAATCGCAAACGGTGATGTTAAAAAACCGTCAAAAAAGATGCAAAACATTTGCGATGGTGGATACATCAAACGCGGTTTAGATTTTAGTTGCGTGTGCGATGCGGGGCATACAGTTCAGTTCAATGAACTGTTTGCGATGAGGCAGAAGAATAGAAACTGGCAGCCAGATGAAGGTGTGTGCGATATACGACATATAGTCCACTCGGATTAACTGTTTGTGATTAGGCAACACAATAGAAACGGTCAGCCAGATCAAGGTGTCCGCGATTGACGGCATACACTTCAGAAGGATGAACTATTTGCGATTAGGCAACACAACATAAACGGTCAGCTAGATCAAGGTGCCTGCGATTGACGGCATACACTTCACATGGATAAACTGTTTGCGATTAGCCACAACAAACAAAAACAGTTAGACAGATCAACGTGTGTGCGCTAGACGGGCACACATTCTAGTTAAAAGAAGCGTGCGCGATGGTAATAACTAGCGCGCGCGATTGATGGAACAAGACATGTGCTGACATCGCCTATTGCGGTGCACTCTATGGTGCAAACTCCACGTACGCGGCTGAGAACATGTGCCCACATTACACCATCCGAGAATAGTGCCACACTTAGAAATTATAGAACCGTCAATAAATTTTGAGCCTGCGTCCCGTCACATTCCAAATTAATACCTTGCTATATTTAATTGCAAACCTGTTCACACCGATCAAAACCTAAACGGTTTCCCACTTAGGAGCGTATTAGTACTCGGTTATAAATACTACCTACTCCAAGATGAGTGCACATTCCTCCTCAACTCCTCATCCACAAAAACAAACAAGTCATTCATCGTCGTTCCCTTGCGTCTGCCATGGCCCACATGAGTTTCTGGGTCATGAGATTACTACCAGGGAGAGGCGAGCATGGAAACGGAAGCACGAGAGATGTCCCGCCTCGCCGTGAAAGCAGCTGACATGTTTCGCCGCACCGCGGTAGCAGTACAGAGGTCCCGCCGAGCAGCCGAAGCAGCCCAGAGGTCCCGCCGCGCCGTCGATGCAGCATACTGGTCCGACCACGTCGTGGAAGCAGCAGAGATGTCCCGCCACGCCGCGAATGCAGCAGAGATGTCCTCCAACGCCGTGGCGGCCTGGGAAAATGTCTCATGGACAAGCGAGGACTCTCACAGGCGCATGCGTGCTATGCTCGATGACTTGATGGGTCGGATCTTCGACTGTATGAAGCTACAGGATGAGACGAATGCCTCGTTTGAAAATGCTACCAGCGTCATTTGGGGACTAGGGGAGGACAAGGCGAAGCTCCGCACCGAGTGTGACCTGCTGAGGGCGAAGATTGCCGGAATGAAGAAGTAGCACGAGGAGACCACTGCCTTGTTGAATAGGACGGGCGTCATCGTCAAGAAACTTATGGACGAGAATGACATGCTCCGCATTGAGCGTGAAAGGCTGGTGGAGGAATCTGTGGATGCTCTCAAGTAGCATATTGAGGACACGAAAGAGCTCATCGCCGCTCGCCGCGAGAACTAGTCTCCGTGGCCTGCAGCAACGCATCAAGAAAGTAGAGATCAGTGAGCTAGATCGTTGTCTGCGTCTTCCTTCTTCTTTTGCCCTTGTGTATTTCGGGCTTTGCCGCATGTGGCTTTTTTAATTATCTTCCTAAATATGTAAGACAATTATTATCCATTGTCATCGTCCTTATATTCATCAGTCTTGCTATAAGTCGCAGTGGATGCTATATAGGTCTGTCGGATCTTACATCAAGATCCATGCAAAACTTTCTTTTTAGATTTTCTTTTTTCTCTCTTAAATCTCAGTCGAGTGAGAGATAGCCACGCCATTAAACAGGGGGCTCGGGCGCCATTAATGGAGACGTTGGGAGAGAGGTGGGCGGCAGATGGAGGTCAAAGGGCTCTCCTCCCGATAAGCACATGCAGGGGTCTGATCGTATGCCTCCCGTACTCAAATAGCGACCCGCACGGCACCTGCTAGCCAATAAAAAAGGGGACGCGTGGCAGCACGTAAATGGTAAGTAGAACACCCACGGTTTCAATAATACTTGTGTTTCTGATTGTAACATGAGATCACTCGTTCCAAAATGACTTTGTTGATTGTTAATGTGTGCGCCTTCGCAAATCGGACAAATTTTTTACCACAGCATGTTGGCACCATGTCATGACACCATGCCAAGTTTCATGATTTTCAAGCGAGTTTTGGATTTATGGGAATTTTAAAACCAATTTTCTTGATGTTTCCAGCCAAGCCAAGATGCCCAGATGTTTGAATTCCATTCCCATTTCTTGCATGGGACCTAGAAATTCGCCCAAGTACACATAAATGATTTTTCAACTAACTTTGGCGCTCTGGAGCATGTGCTTGTAGTTCAAATTTTAATTATGTGCATTAAATGCCTGGAAACTCAATTAATGTATAAAAAAGGCCAACTGAACCCGGAATAATTCCAAAATTTAGCACGAAACTCCTATTGGTCTAAGCTGCCTGTGTAAAAAAATCAAGACGGGAGAAGACAGTGTATGTCATTTCGCACACGGAGTTGACATGTTCCCTCTCAGAACCACGAGCCTTCTTGAGAGAAGCTCCGGTTTGCAAGAAGCTTATACCAAAGCTTGTGCCAATTTGGCCAAAAAATTTACCATAGCATGTTGGTGCCATGTCTTGACACCATGCCAAGTTTCATGATTTTCATGCGTGTTTTGGATTTACAAGAATTAAAAAACCAAGTTTCTCAATATTTTCGGTCGAGCCACGATGCCCAGATGTTTGAATTTCATTCCCATTTCTTGCATGGGACCTAGAAATTCACCCAAGGACACACATGTGATTTTTCAACCAACTTTGGTGCACTGGAGCATGTGCTTGTAGTTCAAATTTGAATCATGCACATTAAATGCCCAGAAATTCAATTAATGTATAAAAAAGGCCAAAAAAACCCGGAATAATTCCAAATTTTAACACGACACTCATATAGTTCTATGTTGCCTCTATAAAAAATCAAGGGGGGAGGCAGCGTATATCGTTTCGTGCACAATGGTGACACATTCCCTCTCGGAACCACGATTCTTCTTGAGAGAAGCTCCGGTTTGCAAGAAGCTTATACCAAAACTTGTCCTAATTCGGTCAATTTTTTTACCACAGCATATTGGTGCCATGAAATGACACCATGCCAAGTTTCATGATTTTCATGCGAGTTTTGAATTTACAGGAATTTTAAAAACCAAGTTTCTCAATGTTATCGGCCGAGCCACGTCGCCCAGATGTTTGAATTTCATTCCCATTTCGTGCATGGGACCTAGAAATTCACCCAAGGACACACATGTGATTTTTCAACCAACCTTGGTGCACTGGAGCATGTGCTTGTAGTTCAAATTTGAATTATTCACATTAAATGCCCAGAAACTCAATTAATGCATAAAAAGGGCCAAACGAACCCGGAATAATTCCAAATTTTAACGCGACACTCATATAGTTCTATGTTTGCTCTGTAAAAAAATCAAGAGGGGGGGGGGGCAGCGTATGCCGTTTCGTACACAAAGGTGACATGTTCCCTCTCGAAACCACACGCCTTCTTGAGAGAAGCTCCAATTTGCAAGAAGCTTATACCAAAACTTGCCCCAATTCAGCCAATTTTTTTACCATAGCATGTTGGTGCCATGAAATGACACCATGCCAAGTTTCATGATTTTCAGGCGAGTTTGGGATTTACAGGAATTTAAAAACCAAGTATCTCCGAGCCACGACGCCGAGATATTTGAATTTCATTCCCTTTCTTGCATGGGACCTATAAATTCACCCAAAGACACACATGTGATTTTTCAACAAACTTTGGTGCATTGGAGCATGTGCTTGTAGTTCAAATTTGAATTATGAACATTAAATGCCTAGAAACTCAATTAATGCGTAAAAAATGCCAAACGAACTCGGAATATTTGCAAATTTTCACACGACACTCATATAGTTGCATGTTCACTGTAGATAAATGTTCTAGCAATTCAAACACCAGCCTTTCCCTCCGTAACACCATTTTGTCTTTCAAAATAGAATGAAAAAAATCAGGTATACCACAAACAGTTTACTAGCAAGAATCGTGTGGGATGCGATATAAAATATCTTGGCGCATCGTTTAGTCTGGCTTACGCAGGAAGCTTCGTTGTCTACAGTCCACCACCCGCGCTTGAACCACACTTGCGCGCCAGTTTCTCGTGGCACCGAGCAAAATTTTTCTGCCACCGCGGAAATATCTATCTCCCCCCACCAAAAGCCACATTTCCACTGTTCCTCCTTGCTTTCCAAGTTCAAACCTTCACTCCTGCTTATTGGCAGCGCCGCCTCCTCGCCGGCAACCCTTCTTCTTACAACACCGCCTCCTCGCCGGTGACCCTTCTTCTTGCTGCGCGGCCTCATCGATATGGTCAGGTAATCCACACCCCACCAACACCATCCTCCTCCTTCCCCGTCCCACATGCCCCGACCGATGGCGCGACACCTTCTGCCGAAATCACTGGCCCCGTTCTCCAATTAAGCGCCGCCCATAGCCATTTTGCACGCAGTATAATGTGGAGCTCAGTAGCATCTGGCAGTGGAGAAGCAAATCACGGCCACATGCGCGAACAAGGTCGCTATGGCTGCCATGCGTGCCGACTGCCAGATCTTGGAGGAGCACCTCGTCTTTGAGGCCACCGTCGACACCGCCACGTGGTTGTCTACTTTAAAATATAGTTCGTGCTGTTTTTTCGAGGCCACTGCCAGTGCCTTCTAGTGATTTATCCTCTGTAATGTTAATATGCAATATGATATTCTGAAATGTAATGTTCAGTTAATAGTTTGGTCCAACAATTGCTACATTTCGTAGTACTATTCTCAAGCATTCTTGGTTTTGCTAACTGTCTTATCTTCTAGTATATGTTCTATTCTGCAATGTCGTGCTCAGTTAACTGTTTTGGTTCATTTGGTCCACTGTCTAGTTAACTATTTGGTTCAATTATGCAATTTGATTTTCATTTGTTGTGGGTACAATTTTGTATTGTTATGCATGTGAGAAATAAATCGAATTTGGCTGTACTCAATGCATATTCTATAGATAGTATGGCAACTCTCAGTTAACTTGATCAAGATCTTCCTTATATGTGTTGCCGGGAAACAATGGGAGGCTCTGCGGTTTACCATCGAGGTTTGCTAATGCACGGTCCTTTCGCTAATAGCACATTATTGTGCAGTTGCAGGAATCATTCTAATATTTAGGTTTCTTACAATTTGGTCTTGCACATGTATGTCCTGCTGTCAGAGGCTTAGACCCACTGTTCGACCCATTTTGCATGTGGGAAAATGAGATGTCCATGAATATCAGTCAAGTCAAGAAACTCAGAAAGATTGTTAGGATGAAGAAACTTGCAACGAATAACAGCAAGATCTCTGTTTGCACAATGAAGAAGACATCAGTCAACTATAGGATGGTACTAACTCTTTTACCTTGTTTTTACCCCATGTGCCATTTCAAAATTTATAACAACGATTTATGCATATCTTTGTTTTCAGTACTTTTCAAAGCAGTTCACCGATGATTACCTCTCAAACCACCTGCATGGTCAAGATGCAAGGAAGGTATTCATTCAACACCCATGGTACAATATTGAAGTCTTCCTAAAGAGGATGAAGGTTGGGCGGGCAATTATCCATAGCCACTGGCCTAAAGTTGCAAGGACATTCAACATCACTCAAGGCTCAATATTCTCCTTCCACTTCTGCAGTTTCCCAGATGAGATTCATCTGTCTATTTACCGTGTATGATGCTACTTTCCAAAGGTTTTCGATGTTGCATGTGAAAGTTGGTGCTGTTGTGTAATGGCGTAGCTAGCTATATCACTCTTTGGTGTAATTGAGTGCTGAAGCTATCTGATGTAATTCGATTATGAAATCCTGGTTGCCGTTATACGGATATGAAATATCTGGTGTGTTTTATAAGAAATGTCAATTTGATTACTACATGGATTATCAATAATAGGCTAATTACCCTGCTTATTGGGGTTTTCTATTGTAGACGGTTACTCTGATATCACCGTGGGCGATGAACTCAAACGACCCACATGGTTTCTAGAAAGTAGGCATGTTGGATCAACTAACAATCACACACGGCTTCCGGCAGAGAACTGTTTGCGTTAGGCCACCTTGCACAAACGTTTCCACACAAAAAACTGTGTGTGATATACATACGAACGGAAACGTTTTTCTGGGATTCAGTGTGTGGGATGTACATACGAACGGAAACGATTGGCCTTCGATGCCTCACCTGATCACACACGAGCTCATTTTGCCCCGCGTGTTTGGCCAAAGGGCCTATCCCCGACGATTTCGGGGTCGTGTGGGAAGGACCCCCCTATCGCACACACTCACTAGGTGAAGGTTTAAAACTCTGTCACAGAAAGGGGGTAAAAACCGTTTGTATGGCACGTCTCTGTACCAGTGTATCACTATGGGTGGAATAGAGTACGGTGGTAGAGATTAATATGGAGAAGACAAAAAAGGAAGAAGGTCTCACATGGATGCGGCTAATCAATGGGCTACCCATCAATTGATGTCAATGCAAGGAGTAGCGATTGCCATGCAATGGATGCACTAATAGCTATATGTGTATGAAAGCTCAAACTGAAAACTAAGAGGGTGTGTATCCAACTTGCTTGCTCTAGAAGACCTCGGGCATTTGAGGAAGCCCATCATCGAAATATACAAGCCAAGTCCTATAATAAAAAATTCCCACTAGTATATGAAAGTGACTACATAGGAGACTATCTAAATGAAAAACATGGTGCTACTTTGGAGCACAAGTATGGAAAAGGATAGTGTTGGGGATATAACCCCACGATATGACTCGCCCGTTTAGGCCCGGGTCATTCAGCAGTGACTTAAGAGGTATGGCTTGATGGTGGGCTATGAAGACCACAAGTTCAGGGCTCAGGAGATGAGTCGACAAGTGGGCCGACTCATGGCCCTGACGTATAAGTCACTGGTACTTGCAAGATGACGAAGTTTCCTTAGGAAGCAAGGAAAGTAGAAGGTAGAGTTGGTCACGGGTTCTACTATGACCTGGACTCTATTGTAAGCCCAGGGCCTCAACCTGTATATAAAGGGGAGCGCCTGAGGTAGGGAAGACTAAGTTACAATCTCTTGAGTACTAGGTTAGCCAAGTAGCACCCTTGTAATCGAGATCACCATCATCAATATCAATCAAGCATGAGTAGGCTTTTACCTCCACTGAGAGGGGCCAAACCTGGGTAAACCCTTGTCTTTCGATTCCGATCAACCCCGTTCAAGCTACTACCTCGCGGCGATGGCCTCTCGACTAAGTCCTTTCATGGGGACATCTATCATGACAAAACCACGATAGTTGGCACCCACCATGGGGATATCGCTAGGTGGTGTTCAGTTCTTGGAGGGAGCTCTCCCAGGGATCGAGGGATACGCCATTGGCCCCATGACCAAGAGTCACAGCGGCAAGCTGTACATCGATGATTTAGGCTGGGGCCTTGAAGCTGACTCAATCGAGTACGGGTACAGGGTCCTCTTTGGCACGGTCCTTGTCTTCGTTGGCAAAATCGATGAATCAGGACCCGAGCCGGACATCTACACCGACATCGTCGAGCCGGCTCGGCAAGCGCAACCCGCCCGGGCTCAAGCCGGTCGGAACCATATCTTTGTCGGCTTCACCCATGGGGTCGATCTTGCAGATAGCTCCGCGTCCGGTGGGGACACCCTTGTTTACTCCGACGACGAGTCATCGGTCGGGGAAACTGAGTCAATCCGTCCGCTGTATGATGGTAGACTTGGGGGCTGCTCCGACGACAAGCCGGCCTTGGGCGATCATGAGCCACCCCGCTGGACCACCATCTACATGGCAGGCACTGCGCCGGCCCTCAATTCTACTGCGGCAGGCACCATTGAAGGAACCGGCACCTCAGCAACTGATCCAAATGCGTCTGGCCCGGTCAAATAGCCAGCTCAAGTCCTCTCTGAGTTGGTTGCTTCATTGATAGCTCTCCTCGAGTCTCCCTTGACAGCGGAGAATCAGGAAGAGCGCAATACAGAGATTGCTAAAATCCGTGCATAGATGACTAAGGCTCAGGAGGACATCAATGTCGAGAACGCTCGCATAGTGCAGCTGCGAGCCTAGATTCATTATGAAACTGAAGGCCTAAGGATAGAGGCATGGCGCATAGGCCTCTGGCAGAATGCTTCTGAGGTGGTTCACAGGAGAAGACATGAGAGTCGCATGCCCCTGGTTTTGAGCCCACACATTTGTTCAACACGCCCGCACTAGGCGTCGGGACAAGCACCCCCCCCCCCGCGGCGCCAGTTATACCCCAGTTGAACTGGGTCGTACCTCAAGATGGAGATGGTCGGCCACTGGTGGCTCAGCCTCGCCAGCCGACTCAACAACATCAGCTTGAGCCGGTACATCACCCGCCGCCGGTTCGAAGGACTCCAGATCATTTCGTGACACCGACGGGTCACTTCTCCAATCCTGTTGATAACTTGTTGGCAGTAGCTACCAACCTCGCTGCACTTCCAATCACCAGAAACACCCCAGTTGAGAGGGAAGCCTTGCATGCCATCGAGCTGTTGAAGACCGGGGTGGCCCAACAAGCAAACTACTCCTACAGTCAGCAGCGACTCCACTCCACCCCACATCCAAGCCGCAGCAGGAGCCGCCACGCCGAGTCGCCGATAGTCTCTAGCAATGCCTGGCAGATACATGAGAAGTAGCATTACTAGCCCCATCATGGAGCCCTGGATGCTCAGGAGATCATCGACACGGCCCGGGCACGACGGGAAGCAGAAACCGCTAACTCACCGGCTCATCAGTCGCCTCCTATAACCCCTTTGGCTTCACAAGGGGTAGGATCGAGTACCAGGACCATTGGGATTCCGTGCTTAGTGTCGTCTCTACATAATGAGCGTATGCCTAAGGACTTCAAAGGCCCTCTTAAGGATTCTAACTACACTCCCGACCTCAAACCGGCGGCTTGGATTGAGAGTTACGAGATCGCCATGGATATGCTGGATGTTAGTGATGCGGTTTGCGCTAAGTATTTAACCATGATGCTGGAAGGACCAGCTCGTACTTGGCTGACGAACTTTCCCCCAATTCAACCAACACTTGGTCAGAACTGAAGGAGCGTTTCATAAAGCACTTCTGAGGAACCTGCAAGCACCCAATGATGATCGTCGATTTACAGCACTGCGTTCAGCGCGAGGGCGAGTCAGCTCACCATTGGTCCCGCCGGGTTGCAGATATTATCCACTCTTCCAATGGTATATCAGCCGCCCAGGCCATCTTAATCTTGGAGAAAAATTGCCATTTCGATCCTTTGGTCCAAAACATGGGCGGCTCAGGCGGACGGTTCATGACATGGGGGGTCTCATGGATGTCCGCACCAGATACACCATGTCAGATACTACCAGGGATCCGACGTCTGATGACGAAAAAGCTGGCAAGGGAAAGAAAAATGGTGGTGGCAAGGGACAGCAGTAGAATAACTCCGGGTACACTGGTAACCATGGCAATCAGAACAATGGTGGCAAATGCAAGCACCCGGAAGGCGGCTCATATTTTGTTGCTAATACCAACACTGGTTTCAAGGGCCAGAGACAGAACAATTCTAGGAGGCCGTTCAATGCAAATAAAGGTCGTAATTTCGAGGAAGCCCTCAAAGGTCCATGTCCCAAGCACAATACTCAGGATAGGCCAGCAAGTCACTCCTGGGAGAACTGTCATATCATGCAGGCTTACCGCAATCAAGTCTACCAGAATCATCAAGGTGGTAGTGGTGGAAACCCTGGACAACCAGGGGCAGGCGGCTCCAGTTTCCCAGGAGGCGGCTCGTCGGGCAATTATCAAAATCCTGGTTTCTAGGGCTCGGGCAGCTCAGGGCCTGAATATCAAGGATCTGGTAACGGTGGTGCTGGTCATCAATGTTCCGGCCAAGACAACCATCAACAGGGCAATCAGACAGGTTTTCAGAGTAACCCCAAAGAGTTGAATAATGGTCAGTATCACATGTTTACCACTAGCACTTGCAAGCGTGATCGCAAGTTGCAGCAACGTGTGGTTAATATGGTTGAGCCGGCGGTCCCACAATACTTAAACTGGTCGGAGCAACCAGTCATTTGGAGCAGAGAGGATCACCCGCCTTTGGTCGAGAATCCAGGTTGTCTTGCTCTAGTGGTAGCACCTCAAGTTGATGGTTATAAGCTCACTAAGGTGCTCATGGATGGAGGAAGCAGCATCAACATTTTGTATTATGATACTTTCAGACGCATGAATTTGTCAGAGAAACAACTCCTGCCATCTTCGACCTTTTTCATGGGATTGTTCCCGGAAAGTCCGTTTATCCCATTGGGCGGATTAAGCTGGAAGTCGCGTTTGGTGATGAGTACAACTACAGATAAGAATTCTTAACCTTTGAGGTAGTCAAGATTAAAAGCCCATATCATGCCCTCTTCGGACGGCCGGCTTATGCTTGTTTTATGGCCCGGCCTTGTTATGTGTATCTCAAGCTCAAGATGCCTAGACCGAAGGGCACCATCACGATTGATGGCAACAGGAAAATAGCTCGTGAGTGTGAAGAAGGGGATGCGGATTATGCAGAGTCGGCCTGTGCAGCGGAGGAGTTGAAATTTTACACATCCAATGTTGACCCGGCTGACATGATGCCCCTGAAGAAACCCACCACAAAGTCTGACCCCCCGCTCAAGTTTAAGTCAGCTCAAGATACAAAACAAGTTGACTTAACCTCGGGCGACTCGTCCAAGCAGTTCACTATCGAGACTGGCATGGATCACAAATAGTAAAGCACGCTCATCGAGTTCATCCGTGAGAATCGGGACATCTTTGCATGGAAACCTTCTAACATGCCTGGTGTATCGAGGGAATTCGCTGAGCACCACCTTAATGTTGATCCTAAGATGAAACCAGTCCGACAGTATCTTCGTCGTTTTAACGAGGAGAGGCACAAGGCTATCGGGAAGAAGTAGCTCGGCTCCTAGCTGCTGGGTTCATCATGGAAGTATTTCATCCTGAGTGGCCGGCCAATCCAGTGCTTGTTCTAAAGAAAAATGGCACTTGGCGCATGTGTGTCGACTACACAGATCTTAACAAGGCATAACCCAAAGATCCATTTGCCCTCCATCGCATTGATCAGATCATTGATTCCACGACTAGATGCGAGAGCTTATGTTCCCTGGATGCTTATTCCGACTATCATCAGATAAAAATGGTCGTTGAGGATCAGGAAAAGACGGCCTTCATCACACCCTTTGGGGCTTTTTGCTACATCTCAATGCCTTTTGGACTTAAGAGTGTGGGGCTACTTATCAACGCTACATGCAGAGTTGTTTTCACAATCAGATCGGGCGCAATGTTCATTCTTATGTCGATGACATTGTCGTCAAATCCTAGAAAAGGAAACTTTCCTTGACGATCTCAAGGAGACCTTCGACAACCTTCGACGGTACAAGATGATGCTTAACCCAGCCAAGTGTGTTTTTGGTATTCCTGCAGGCAAGTTACTAGGTTTTCTGGTGTCTGAGCGAGGTATTGAAACTAATCCGGAGAAAATCAAGGCGGTGACTTCTCTTGCTAAGCCATCCAATATCAATGATGTCCAGCATATGGCGGGTCGAATTGCTGCTTTGAGCAGGTTCATAAGCCGCCTCGGTGAGAAGGTGATCCCTTTATATCAGATGCTTAAAAAGACTGATCACTTCATCTGGAGTGACGCTGCAGATAAAGCCTTTGAAGCCCTCAAGAAATAGTTGGCTGATCCGCCCATCTTGGCTGCTCCTATAGACAAAGAGCCTATGCTCCTGTATATTGCTACTAACAACAAAGCAGTAAGTGCTGCAGTTGTCATAGAGCACAAGGAGGCTGGGAAGGAATATCCTGTCCAGAGGCCGGTCTATTACGTCAGCGAAGTTTTGGCAGAGTCCAAACAAAGGTATCCGCATTGGCAGAAACTGGTGTTTGGTGTCTTCATGGCTAGTCGCAAGTTGAAGCATTATTTCCTGGAGCATCCTATCACTATGGTCAGCTCAGCCCCTTTGGGAAACATTATCCAAAACAGGGAGGCCATAGGCCGGGTTGCTAAGTGCGCAATTGAGCTTGCGCCACATCATTTAAAATATGTACCTCGGACAGCTATCAAGTCTTAGGCATTGGTGGATTTCATCAATGATTGCACTGAACTTCAAGTTCCCGAGGAGAAGCCAGACAACACTTATTTGACTATTCACTTTGATGGTTCCAAGCAGTTGGAGGGCTCGAGGGCTGGAGTCATCTTATCTTCCCCTCGAGGTGATAAGTTTTGTTATGTTTTAAGGATTATGTTTCCTTGTACTAACAATGCAGCTGAGTATGAAGATCTCCTCCATGGTCTCCGTATGGCTAAAGAGATGAATCTTAGCCAGGTCAGATGCTTAGGCGACTTTGATTTGGTTGCTCAACAAGTTTCTGGAAAGTGGGATTCCAAAGACCCCCTCATGGCGGCTTATCGGCAGGCAGTGACTAACATTGCAGGCGACTTTAAAGGATATCAAGTGGACCATATAGATCGGTGGCTTAACGAGGCGGCTGATGCTCTGTCGCGACTCAGCTCTAGCGTAAACCGGTTCGCCCCAATGTGTTCCTTGATGTACTCTATAATCCTTCTATCAAATTACCGTCCGAGGAAGATCTGGCAATACCTGATCCAGAGGCACAATTGGTGGCGGCTCTTCATGCTACCCCAGATTGGACGGTTCCTTATTTGGCATATCTGAATCGAGGTGAGCTCCCTGAGGATGAACTTATTGCTCATAGATCGTTCGGCGCTCCAAGTCTATGACTATTGTCCATGGCGAGTTGCACAGACGAAGCATCACCGGTGTTTTTCAATGTTGTGTTTCCCCTGATGAGGGCCGAGAAATCCTCCATGAGATTCACTTTGGTGACTGTGGTCATCATGCCGGCTCACGATCCCTGGTTGCGAAGGCTTTTTGACATGGTTTCTATTGGCTAACGGCTCATGCAAATGCCGAGGAAATAGTGCGCAAGTGTGATGGTTGCCAGAAATTTGCCCGCCAGGCTCACGTGCCAGCTCAAGAGCTTCGGATGATTCCCATCACTTGGCCTTTTGCAGTCTGGGGGCTTGATATGGTTGGTCCGTTCAAATGGTCCAAGGACAAGAAGACCCACCTTTTGGTTGTTGTTGATAAATTCACCAAGTGGATTGAAGGAGAACCAATCAGCAATTGTGATGCAGAGACAGCAGTCAAATTCTTGAAAAAGTTGATTTTTCGCTTTGGTTACCCGCATAGCATCATCACTGATAATGGAACCAACTTTTCCAAAGGAGCCATGAAGAAGTTTTGTCAGCAAGAGCATACCGGCTTGACATAGCCTCTGTGGCGCACCCTCGGTCCAATGGTCAAGCAGAACATGCTAACCAGGAAATTTTTATGAGGCATCAAGCCAAGACTTATGGTTCCTCTAGAGCGTACTCTAGGTTGTTGGGTTGAGGAGCTCCCTTCTGTCCTTTGGAGAATACGGATGTCTCCCAACTGGTTATACACCTTTCTTCATTGTTTATGGTGCAGAAGTGGCACTACCCAGCGATATTCATCATGATTCCCCCCGAGTGGCGGCTTATGTTGAAGCAGATAATGAGTAGGCTCGGGAGGATTCTCTGGATGCTTTGGAGGAGGAACATGACTTTGCAGTAGCAAGATCTGCCATATATCAGCAAGACCTACATCACTATCACAGCCGTAGGGTTCACAGCCGTACTTTCCAGGAGGGCGACTTAGTGCTCCGACTAATACAAGATCAAACCGGTATGCATAAGCTTTCACGTCCATGGGAAGGGCCTTTTGTCATCAGCAAGAACTTCAACAACGGGTCATATTACCTGATTGACATACGTGAGCATAAAAAGTCATGCACATCTGAGGAGGACACCAACAGGCCTTGGAATATAGCTCATCTCCATCCTTATTATACTTAGATCCACTGGCTCCAGCTTTTTGTACATACCTTTGTGTATATATCTTTTATGATCAACATTAATAAAGCCGGCATCCCCGAAACTCGGGGCCTCTGTCGTTTCATCCCATATATTGTGCATGAGTCTTTATTGTTTTGATCATAGGTCACTTGGGGGCTTCCAACTCATTGAGTTTAGCTATTAACATCCCTTTTGACCTGGCATATGCCATTATAAATCTTAGTTAAACCTGCCTATTTTCTTGATGCTCATCCGCCAAGATGACTCAGCGTACTCTTGACAGTCAATCTATTATGACCGTGAACTCGTCAAAGTTAAAACGTTGACTTATGTCATGTGAGAGTCGGCTTACAAAGAGCTAGGATAAACCAAGGGCTATCACGACAGGTTCATTGAAGCAAGACTCGTGCCTCGAAAGCCGATCTTCTTACCGTGCCTCAAAAGCCAACTTAACATTTATTTTATCTGTCTTTAAACTTCTATTTTACAGGATTATTTGCTCTTCGATCAAACAGTATATCGACAATAAGTCGTCGGGTCAACAATACACCGGCTTATTTTGATCAAGATTGAGCTCTTAGCAACCATGAGTCGCCCGAATCAATATGACACCGGGTTATCATCTATTCTGGTTGAACAACCAAGTATCCCAGCAATGACTACTTGTCCCAGATTATCAAATATATTGCTCGTCAATACAAGCAGAGACAAAACTTAAGCATAAGGAATTCGGGCGGGTTACCAAAGCACTTCACTGGCTCAAGTATGTTTTTCAAAAGTATTAAACACAGGACATTGTAGATGAAGCATATTATTGAACTTCCCTATTACATAGGTACAACTGGGCTCAATATGTCAACAAAGTTTATAGGAGTTATCTACTCCTGTAAGCCGGTCCCTGCGCCCTTCGGGTTATCGCTCATCCACTACAGGAATCAGCTTCTTTGCCGTCTGCCATGGCAGACGGCAAAGGCATGAATGGCGGTCGGCAAAGCTCTTTGCCGACTGCTAGCTGTCGGCAAACAGTCCGGCTCAATTCCTGCCGGTAAAGGCCTTCTTTGCCGTCTGCTTCAGAGAAGCGGACGACAAAGGTTTATGCCGTCAGCCGTTTGTGGCCAGCAGACGGCAAAGAGCGTAGACGGCAGTGAGGTGAGGTGGGAGCCGTTAGGGGTTAACGGCGTGCTTTGCCGTCAGCCGGCAGACGGCAAAGAGGCTAAGGTCTTTGCCGTCTGCTGGCGGACGGCAAAGAGCCCAAATAGGAGTCACTGGGAAGCTGCCACGTGGCCTTATTTGCCGTCAGCCGGCAGACGGCAAAGAGGCTAAGGTCTTTGCCGTCTGCTGGCGGACGGCAAAGAGCCCAAATAGGAGTCTCTGGGAAGCTGCCACGTGGCCTTATTTGCCGTCTGCTAGCTGTCGGCAAAGGGATTTGAATCTTTGCCGTCTGCCAGCAGTCGGCAAAGACCTTAGCCTCTTTGCGTCTGCCAGCTGACGGCAAAATGCCCAAATAGGCAACCCAGTGTTCCCAGGTGCACAGTGGTATGCCACGTGCCTTCTTGCCGACTGCTAGCAGACGGCAAAGCTCTTTGCCGTCTGCTAGCAGACGGCAAGAGGCCTATATAACCCCTGTTTTTAATTGAATCATTTTAATTGACAGAAATTCATAGATATACACAGATAATACATATATACACAACAAGCATATCCAACATATATTTCCACAAGTCCAACATATATCATATGACTAAGAAGTTTCCAACAACATATCCATAGTGACATACACATCCAAACAAGTTCCCAAACATGTTTTCAAACAAAAAGGAAGCACAAGGAGAAATATGAGTCCACAATGCAAGCTTCCTCATCTCAAGAAATCTGCAAATTGGGAAAGATGAAAGTTAGAAGAAGAAGAAGAAGAGAAAAGAAGAAGAAGAAGAAAAGAAGAAGAGGAAAAGAAGAAGAAGATTTTATATTCTCTTTTTTTCTCTCCCCCCTCTTCTTTATCTCTTCTTTTCAACAAATGTAGTTAAAAAAGCCAATTTAGAGCTAAGCTAGGTAAATAGGTCATTTTGGAGATAAGCTAAGTTCAATGTATCATATTGGAGCTAACCTACGTAAACTTGGTCATTTTGGAGCTAAGCTAAGTAATGGATCATATTGAAGCTAACCTAGGTAAACTTGGTCATTTTGAGCTAACCTACGTAAAAATGTCATTTTTTGCTATGCTAGGTAAAAATGCTAAGTGTGTAGGTCAATTTAGAGCTAACTTAGGTAAATAGGTCATTTTGGAGCTAAGCGGGTAAAATGGACATATTGTAGCTAACTTAGGTAAACTTGGTCTTTTTGGAGCTAACGTAGGTTAAATGGATCATATTGGAGCTAACATAGGTAAACTTGGTCATTTTGGAGCTAACCTGGCTAATTAGGCATTTTTGACATTACTAAGCTTATTGTGTCATTTTAGAGGACAACAAGCTAAGATTATGACATTTATGAGGTTAGCAAGGTTATTATGCCTTTACGAATAAAAACAAGTAAGAGGAGGAAAAGAAGAAGAAGAAGAAGAAGAAGAAGAAGAATAAGAAAAGAAGAAGAATAAGAAAAGAAGAAGAAATGTTCTTCTTCTTTCTTTTCTTTTCTTCTTCTTCTTTCTTCTCTTCTCTTCCTATTCCTCTTTTCTTCCTATTCCTTGATTTCTTCATCTTATTAGTCATTTCTGGACTAAATAGGCTAAATATGTCATAAATGGGCTAAATAGGCTAAGCAAGAGGAGGAAAAGAAGAAAGAAGAGAAAAAATAAATAAGAAAAGAATAATAATAAGAAAAGAAGAAGAATAAGAAAAGAAGAGAAATGTTCTTCTTCTTCTTCTTCTTCTTTTCTTATTCTTCTCTCTTCTTCTTCTTCTTCTTTCTATTCCTTCTTTTCTTCCTATTCCTTGATTTTCTTCATCTATTTGTCATTTGTGGACTAAATAGGCTAAATTATGTCATAAATGGACTAAATAGGCTAAATAAGAGGAGGAAAAGAAGAAGAAGAAGAAGAAGAAGAAGAATAAGAAAAGAAGAAGAAGATATTCTTCTTTCTTCTTCTTCTTTTCTTCTTCTTCTTCTTCTTCTTCTTCTTCTTCTCTTCCTATTCCTTCTTTTCTTCCTATTCCTTGATTTTCTTCATCTTATTATGTCATTTGTGGACTAAATAGGCTAAATTATGTCATAATTCACAAATATATGACCTAACTCATAATTCACAAATATATGACCCCGTCGGGGTCGGGGTCGGGGCAGGGTCGGGGTGTGGTGTCAGGGTGTAGGTGTCGATCAGGATGTCAGGATGTCGTATGTCGGGGTCGATCAGGGTGTCGATCAGGGTGTCGGGGTCAGGGTCAGGGTGAAATTTCATGAGAGAAGACATAAACATCAAGTGAAACAATTAACATTGTACAAAGTTGAAAACTTGCTACTACGACGAGGTAAAGTTCCTTTGCGAAATCTATAGTCTTGAAAGCGATATATAATAGCATCATCATCAACCTTTGCAAATATTTCTCGCTCAGTAATTATTTGGTCAGTAGCAACAACGATAAGCAGTACTACAGTAGCAAATACTAACATTATAGCAAGCAGATCAAAAAATGTTCAATCTACAAAATTTTAACAACAACAGCAAGGCAGTAGCAGTCAGTGTAGCACAATGCACATGCACATATTATCCTGTCTGTGAGTGAGTGAGTCTGTCCATTACCAATCCGGCTCTTCAGTGCGGCTGCGGCTGCGGCAGACGGCGTGGCGGACAGGCAGAGTCGCGGAGACCAGGGCAAGGGAGGCCGGAGCCCGGAGCAGAGCCGGCGTGCAGAGCATTAGAGCCGCAGCCCGCAGAGAGAGCCGGAGAGAGGAGGGCGGCGGAGCGGGCGGCGTCAGTGGCGGAGGCGCGGAGCCGGCGAGCACCGGAGGGGCAGCGGCAGTGGAGGAGGGGAGGGGGCGCCGGTGGTGGAGAGGGAGGGGGCCACGGTGGTGGAGGGGGGAGGGGGGCGGCGATGGAGGAGGGAGGGAGGGGGCGGCGGTGGGAGGAAGGGAGGGGCGGCGGTGGAGGGAGGGAGGGAGGGGGCGGGGTGGAGGAGGGAGGGAGGCGGCGGTGGAGGGGGAGGGGGGACGGCGCGGGGGTGGAGGATGGGGGGTCTGCGGCGGCGGCCTGTGCGGGAGGGGACGGCGGCGGCGGCCTGCGCGGGAGGGGGCGGCGGCGGCGGCCTGTGCGGGAGGGGGCGGCGGCGGCGGCCTGCGCGGGAGGGGGCGGCGGCGGCGGTGGCGGCCTGCGCGCGTGCGGGAGGCAGAGGGTGGGGAGGCGGGAGAAAGAGATGGAGGAGGGCGCGCGCGCGGGGGGCCAAATTAAACCCCCGCATTGCCGTCTGTTTTTTCAGACGGCAAAGAATTCTTTGCCGTCCGCCAGCAGACGGCAAAGAGGATGACCGTTAGACGGCCACCGCCGTGAAACTGTGGGCCCCTCTTACCTCTTTGCCGTCTGCTGGCAGACGGCAAAGAAGTGGCCCGTGTGACCTACCCAGTGCAGTACCCCCATGGGGTCCACTTTGGACTTTGCCGTCTGCTGGCGGATGGCAAAGAACTCTTTGCCGTCTGCTGGCGGACGGCAAAGAGCTCGCAGATGGCAAAGACCCTGTTTGCCATCAGCTGGTTCTTTGCCGTCTGCTTTGAGAAGACAGACGGCAAAGAGCCTCTTTGCCATCAGCTGGTAGACGGCAAAGAGCTGGCAGATGGCAAAGACCCAGATTCCAGTAGTGATCGGGTTAACGCCTTCTTGACGATCTGCGGCGTGTGATGCTTCCGGGTTATCCTGTTGCCTCTTCTTCTCCGATCTGAAGGTTGTTCAGATCCCAATCGATAGTTGTTAAAGCTTGGAATATGGCATCGTCTTGCATGATAATTGACGGGTCAATCTCAGGAGCGAAGATATGCTTACGCCGTGTTGGAGTCAAGTTAAAAGGCTCGAAGGTTGGCGGGTTAACCCGTGCATTGTCTTCATCATAAGCCGGCTAATACTTGCTCAAGTCCAGACTTCAACCTGTTGACTCGCCAAGATGCGGGTTTCCTTCACGCAACGGGCATAGTCTGTGGCAGAAAACTGACTACCATCAACATTAAATTCTGGAAACTTGTCAGACATCTTAGACAGATCCATCTCTAGCAAATAAGCTTTGGCACGAGTAAGAGACATCATTGCACCGGCTCGGGCGGCTGATTTTTTCCACTCCTCAAGTTGCTTGGGTATGGTAGAGAGTTGTTTCAGCACATCCCTTATAAATTGCGGCGGCTCTATTCCACCCTTCACCGCCATTATGGTAAACAGACTCCCTGCATACAGCTGCTCAAGGAAGGTGTATACAGCTTTTAACTTCACCAGAGGTGCCTGGCAGAGATTTCCACTTCTTGTACCTGCAAAATTTGGACAGTAAGATTACAACATTTCCACTTTACAAAGAGAAGTCCTTAGGCAAGTTATCAATAAATATAAAAAGAACTGCTTACCAAAGATAGCTGTCGTCATCTGGGCAGTATCTTGCTTCAACATGTTTAGCTCCTCAGTGACCGGCTTAAGCTGGCCCTCTGCGTCCTTAGCACGCTTCAACAATGATGATTTTTCTTCTTCATGAGAAGTCTTTAAAGAGCTCAAATTTTCAGAAGCAACTAACAAAGATTTCTGCAAAGAAGCAGTTGATGACTCAGCTTTTTCACACAAACATTTTTCATTTTTCAGCTGCTCTTGTAAGCCAATAGCCTTTGATTCAACATCATTGAGCATATCTTGTCATAACCAGCAAAATCAACATGGATAATGCGGAGTCCCGAGCCGACATAGGTGCATGAATCGTTCCTCGGGAGCTACTAATAACAAAAATTGTTTTAACATCAAGTCCCAAGAAGCTGCAAGCAACTTGCCTGGCACTTGGGGGCTAATGCAAGTTGTTTTTACAAATGAAGAACAAATAAAAACCTGGCTTATTTCATGGAAATAAGCCAGCCCTTGGGGGCTACATGGTGTTTTTTCTTCTGTTTGTTACATCTGACATTTGGAAGACCCGGCTCTCTCACAGAGATGAGTCGGCCCTTGGGGGCTACATGTTACTCTTTTCAATTGTATGGATCAGGTTACTTTCATCGACCCGGCTTGTTATTTTCATAACAACACGGCCCTTGGGGGCTACAACTCAATTCACAAATCCTACTCAAAGTCTCACACATACTCATCTTTCCTATGTCTAAGACATGGGGGCTACATAAGCATATACAATATTGGAAAGAGTATGTTTCTTCATACCTCATATTTTCTCTTCATCATATTCACCATACTTGCTTCCATATCCCGGCTTGTAGACAGCCGGGCTAAGTAGCCTTGATGAAGCTGATCCGCGCTGAGATCTTCAATATTAGGATATTCCAGTTTCGCTTTCCCTTTCTCAGCAGCGGCTGGTTCACCCTTAGTCATGATTTTAGCTAACACATTTGAGGCCTCTAGAGCTTTAAAAATTTCTCCAGTAATGTTGAGCTCATCATCGGCCACTAGGGACGATGGAACAAAAGTTTCAGTCGCCTTCACAGAGACGGAAGTACGAGCCGGACTTGGCAGGTCGGCATTACACACCACATCATCCGTGTTGCCTTGAACATCCACATGGATAGGCTCCACTGTTGCTTCAGCACCAGCCGACTCATTCTGTTGGGGCGACTCAACCCTTTGCTGAAGTAACAGTGGTCACCCTGAGCAAGGGTAAGTGTTTTAACAAGTCATATTTCATCCGCCACTCAGCTGCCATCCTTGATCATTAATCAAGGGTAAGTGTTTTAACAAGTCATATTTCATCATGGTTATTGCTTTGTTTATTTGAATATGTTCATGTGACTGTAAAGCCTAGGCCGAGAAGAGGAAAATTGGCGAGTCATCCTCAACTCCAGAAATCCCTGAGTCAGAGGACCCACTCTTGTTGACCCCTGAGGCATCAGATAAGCCGGCAACTAGTTCTCTAGAGCCACTCCAATTCTGGCGTTTCGATGTACCAGCATACTACGATTTCTTAAAAATAAAGTGTGGGTCTAAGTGAGCATCCGGATGTGAGAATGGTACCTTCCTCACAGTCCGTCTTGTTTTCTTTGGAGATAAGTGTTCTGAGCTGGATGAGATGGAAATTACCTCAGCAGAGCCGGCTCGACTGTTTTCCGTGTGATCCTGAGAATAAGGGGCGTCAGCAAGTTGCATAAATAAACGACAAAGTGAGTCAAGCTCTACCTCTGACTCATTTTCAGCATCCGGCTCGTCATCACCGACTGGTGCGCTCACTGGCTTAGCAGGAGTAGGTGCCAACTTGTGAGCTTTCTTCCTTTTGTAGAATGGGGAAATGGCCTGCATGTTTTGACAGATTAAGGAGTGAACCCGACTCAAGCAAAGATCAATAAGCCAGATAAGTAAGTATAAGCATACTTACTGGAGGTGCTGGGTTCTGAATGCAAAAAGAAGTAAGCCCTGTCTTGTTGCATGCATCCTGGGTATCCCCTAGCACTCTTTTTATAGCCTTGTTTATCTCATCAGCTAATAAGTCAACCCGGCTGAAGCGATGCACGTCAGCTAAGTCGCCAGTATACTTGCACATTAAGTCGCCCCTCTGACTTAATGGCTGAATTCTCCAGCTGATCCAACACCGGGTCAAGTCGACCCCAGTGAGTTCATTTGCTAAAAAGCCCTTAGTTTAGAGTATATGTGGGCAACTTCTTGATGCTCTTCTTTCCAAGGCCAACCAGGAAAGGTTTCAGTTGCATTAAGTTGCTCCAGTCTGTAACCTGGCAATGGGTTTTCACCTGTAGGAGCAGTGTTCTTGCGTTAAAACCAGGTCTTATTCCATCCTTTTGGATGACTCGGCAGTTTAACCTCTGGAAAGGGACAATTCTTCCGCCTCTGAACAAAAACCCCACCAAGTTCTATACTAGGACCATCTACAAACTCGGTCTGGTGGTTGATGTAGAAAAACTCCCTAAAGATAGGGATAGTTGCTTCTGTCTGAACATAAGCCTCACAGAAGACTTGGAACTGGCACAGACTAGTCATAGAATTGAGACCAATATCTTGAGGATGAAGGTTGTAGAAATTAAGGAAATATCAGAAGAATTTTGACCCGGGCGGTGAGAAGCCCATATGAAGATGATATGTGAACACAATGACTTCTCCTAAGCCAGGTTGAGGGGTGCTTTCTTCCTCTGGTGCACTACTGCAGGATGCTGCTAACGTGACACTACAATCAGAGACCCTTCGACGAAACTGTGTGCAATGCATTAGTCGCAAATGAAGATGTAAAAAAACCATCAAAAAGG
The DNA here is from genome assembly GCA_011799875.1 of Thinopyrum elongatum. Taxonomy (NCBI): domain Eukaryota; kingdom Viridiplantae; phylum Streptophyta; class Magnoliopsida; order Poales; family Poaceae; genus Thinopyrum; species Thinopyrum elongatum. The sequence goes on from CM022301.1 coordinate 318,572,405, forward strand.
ATGCAAAACATTTGTGATGGCGGATAAATCAAACACGGTTCAGATTGTAGTTGCGTGTGCGATGGGTGGCATACGGTTCATTTCATTGAACTGTTTGCGATGAGGAAGAACAACAGAAACGGGCAGCCAGATGAAGGTTTGTTGCGATATACGGCATACAGTTCACTGGGATGAAGTGTTTGAGATTAGGGAACGCAATAGAAACAGTCACCCAGATCAAGGTGTGTGCGATATCCGACATAAAGTTCACTCGGATGGACTGTTTTCGATTAGGCAACACAACAGAAATGGTTCAACTGAACAAGATGTGTGCGATATGCGGCAAACCGGTTCCTAATTAGAAATGTGTGCGAAGACCCATAATAATATAGACAATTTCTGCTAATAAGCCATGTGTGTTGTGGGAAAACGCTTGCTGGTATACAATTGTCAGTGATTGATGAATTCATCACCGATGGGTTTCCTAGTATGGTCCGTGTGCATTGTCTTTGCATACAAAACAACAATATATGTACTTATAAGGACTTGATTCCATAACCAAATTGAACATCCAATTACATAGGTGGCTAGTACACACATGACCTTTGCACACACCAAAGTATGTTCCAAAATGCCTAGAAAACTCAAATAATGTATAAAAAAGCAAAACGAACGCTGAATAATTTCATATTTTTTAGGACGACACTCCTATAGTTGCATGTTGCTTCTGTAAAATAAATCAAGGCAGGAAGAGACAGCGTATGTCGTTTCGCACACCCATATAGGTGACAAGTTCCCTCTCGGAACCATGAGGCTTCTTGAGAGAAGCTCCAGTTTGTAAGAAGTTTATACCAAAACTTGTCCCAAATTGGACTATTTTTTTACCATGGCATGTTGGTGCCATGTCATAACACCATGCCATGTTTCATGATTTTGAGGCAAGTTTTGGATTTACAGTAATTTTGAAACCAGGTTTCTCAATGTTTACTGTCGAGTCGACACCGCCCTGGATAGGCTTTTTCCTCGTGGGTCCCAAATGTCAGAATCCAAATCTGTCACTACTATGCAACTTTTATTATTAAGAATTACATCCCATTTGGTGTGCTAGCTAAAAATAAGTTTGGTGGGTGCTGGCGGGTGCGAAGAACATGCGGGTTCTGTAATGAACAAAGATCAAAGCCCAGTATGAAAGAAAATATGGGTCAAAGCCGAGTTGAAAAAGGCAACAATCACTACTGCAGGATGGTCCAAACGCGACAGTCGAATCAGAGACCCTTCGACGAAACTGTGTGCGATGCATCAATCACAAATGGTGATGTAATAAAACCGTCAAAAAAGATGCAAAACGTTTGCGATGGCAGTGACATCAAACACGGTTCATATTGGAGTTACGTGTGCGATGAGTGGCAAACGGTTAATTCCGAAGAACTGTTTGCGATGATGCAGAACAACAGAAACAGGCAGCCAGATGAGGGCGTGTGCGATATACGGCATACAGTTCACTAGGATGAACTATGTGTGATTAGGCAACACAATAGAAACGGTTCAACTGAACAAGACGTGTGTGATACGCGGCAGACAGGTCCGTAATAAGAAATGTGTGCGAAGACAAATAATAACATAGACTATTGCTGCTAATAAGCCGTGTGATTTGCTCTGTCTACAGAAGAATTACATAAGTGACTATACAGATAATTCACAACTCCTCAATACACAATTGTATGCATTCTAAACTAGGAGAAACGATCGTCTAGTCATCTACTTCTAGTGATGCTCCCGCCACTGCTCTGTGGCTCGATCCCTTGTCTGGGGCAGGAAGAAGACACTCCCTCATGTCAACGAATCCAACTATATAATCTTTGGCGACATGCATTCGTATTTTATTAGTTAAATCCTACTTATAAACCAAGACGGGGGTATAGTAGGTAATTAAATTGCAAATGTTTTTTTATTAACCGTATGTGTACGTGGCCTTTCGTCCTCCTCTCGCACATCTTGTCACCCTGCTGCCGTAGGCGGCTTACAGCGCAAGCTTGCGCAGCGCGCGGGGGCGTTCTTTTGGCCAAACGGTGGCGCCAATGAATCGTCGGTGAGCCCGTTCCCGCGCAACCTCGCAGGTTCCCGCGCAAGCTTCCTGCCGGACTCGGTGAAATCCCCCAAAATCCCAATGCTTACCGGCCTGCTATATAAACCCTCACGGCCGGCGAGTCCTGCGTTGCATTTTCCCCTCCCTCCCTGTAGCTTATCTTGTCTGCTTCTCCCACAATTGCCAATGGCACCAGTCCGTCGTCGTCGCTCAGCCACTTCGCCGTCATCAGAGGACAGCTCCAGCTGGGAGGCTACACCGCGGCGGCGGCGCAGTCCCCGGTGTAGTGTAGTGCGCGTGGCGTCCTTGTTGGGTGTGCGCGGAACACCCACCACATGCTCCGCCGCCCCTGCCCGTCGGCAGTTGTTGCCGGCCGCCGTTGCTGCCACACCACCGTCGAAAGCCAGGGCTATCGCCCGCTCCGCCGCTGCGGCCCGAAGGCGGGAGGTGGCCGTCGTGGCCGCCACCCCACTGCCGGCCACCGTGGCCATCACCCGCTCCGCCATCACGGCCCGAAGGCGGGAGGTGGTGGTCGTGGCCGCCACCCCATCGTTGGCCGCCATGGCCGCCAGCCCACCATCGACCGCCGGGGTCATCACCCGCTCCGCCACCACCGCCCGAAGGCGGGAGGCAGAGGTGGATGCCCGCACGTGCGTCAGCGACCTTGCGCGCTACACCGAGTTCCTGCGGGAGGAGGAGGAGCGCCTCGTCGAGCACGCAAAGAGCCATACCGCCACCGTGGCCACGGCACACGCCGCCTCAGAGGCGAGGAATCAGGAGATCTACGAGGAGAACCACTGCTTCGAGAGGGGTCGTCTAGAGCGGCAGAGGGCGTTCGAGGTGATCGTCGCTGAAGGTGCAGCAGCGGCAGGCACCGTATTGCATTTGTCCAGCTCGTCAGTAGGCTCCTCCTCCTCTGCCTCTTACTGAGCGCGCTCGGCAGAGGAGCGGCTGCCAGAAGTAGTACAAAGCCCCTCCGTAGTAGTAGTATTTAGGGGCTATTTTGTTCAGTTCATCTGACAATAGATGTGGTGGAACTGTACAACGTACTTAAAATTAGCTAGTATATAAGGTAGAACTAGCTATTTCAGTACGTGGTTGGCAACAATTGGTGAAAAGTTTGGTCGGTTCAGCTGTCGAGTTGAACTGTTTGTATAAAGAACGACTGCTTAATCTATGAATCAAATCTATGCTTAATTGCTGAATTTTAGTTGCAAAAATTAGATACTGCTAGTGATTTTTAGCTTCATATTTTGACAGATCGCAGTGTTACAAGGTTGACAAATGGCAATGTTACTAGATCAACAAATGTCAATCTTTCCAGTTTGAAAAATGGCAACATACCCAATATGACAGATGCGAATCTTACCAAATTGTTTGTAAGTGGTTGCACACGGGTCATCCAAAAGAACCGTTTGCGTTGAAGAGATGCACAAATCCAGCTCTCACTTCTCATACGGGTGTTCTGTCTAAAACGTTTGCGATCAAGAGCTGCACAAATCCTGCTCGGCACATTTTCCCTTGGCTTCCTGGGGAAGCTGTCGGTTTGCATACGGGTGTTCTAACTAAAACGTTTGCAATGGGTGTTTTATATTTAAAAACCATTGACTTTTTTTCAAAAGAAAATCGTTTGATAAGTCTGTACATTAAGAGAGAAAAACGCAAGTTCGCTCAAACCATATCTTTCATTCAGTCATACTCCGAATTTATATTCGTATGATCGAGATACATTATTAAACCCAAGAAAAAAAACTAGTGGGCCTGCGCAGCTTACAGCTCGCACGCTTCCCGGTGAGCCTGCGCATTGGAGGACAGCTTGCACGCCTCTCAGTCCGCCCGCGCACCGGACTGCGCTCGCACGCCTCCCGTTCAGTCAAGCAGCTGTCCGCACGGCACCTCCTATAGCCATTAAAACGAAGACATGTGGCGTCACGTGAATGGTTAACATAACGCACATGATTTGAATTATACAAATGTTTGCGATATTAGAGTGGCAGCTATTTGTTTCAAAATGTCTTTGTTGGCTGTTATTCAAGTGCGCCTTCTCTCAAAATTGACACAAAAAATACCACAACATGTCGGGTGCCATTCCGTGATAGCATGCCAAGTTTCATGAATTTTAGACGAGTTTTGGATTTGCTAGAATTTAAAAACAAAGTATCTCAATGTTTTGCCGGCAATCAACGGTGCCCTGGTGTTTGAAATTCATTCCCATTTCTTGCATGGGACCTAAGCATGCACCCAAGGACAAAGATTTGATTTTTCAACCAATTTATATGCACTGGAGCATGTGCATGTAGTTTAAATTTGAATTATGCACATAAAATGCCTAGAAAGCCTAGTTAATGTATAAAAATGTCCAAACGAACCCCAAAAAATTCCAAAATTTAACACAACACTCCTGTTGTTCTATGTTGACACTAGAAATTTTTTGAAAGCAATAAGAGGCAGCGGATATCATTTCGTCCCCAAAGGTGGCACGTTCCCTACCGAAACCATCAGGCTTGTTGTGAGAAGCTCTGGTTTGTGAGAAACTTATACCCAAACCTTCCCCAAATGGGACAAAAAATTTACCATGGCATGTTGATGCCGCTCCATGATAGCATACCAAGTTTCATGAATTTCAGACAAGTTTTGGATTTACTAGAATTTAAAAACCAGGTATCTCAATATTTGCGGCCGAGTGACGGTGGCAGGGTGTTTGACATTCATTCCCATTTCTTGCATGGGACCTAAGCATGCAACCAAGGACACATATTTGAATTTTCAACCAACTTATATGCATTAGAGCATGTGCATGTAGTTGAAATTTGAATTATGCACATAAATGCATTGAAAACTCAATTAATGCATAAAAATGTCCAAACGAACCCCGAAAAATCCCAAAAATTGACACAACACTCCTGTTGTTCTATGTGGACACGAGAATTTTTTTGAAAGCAATAAGAGGCAATGGATATCGTTTCGTCCCCAAAGGTGGGACGTTCCTTACTGAAACCATCATGCTTGTTGTGAGAAGCTCTGGTTTGTGAGAAGCATATACCCAAACCTGCCCCAAATGGGACAAATTTTTTACCACGGCATGTTGATGCCGCTCCATGATAGGATGCCAAGTTTCATGAATTTTAGACGAGTTTTGGATTTACTAGAGTTTAAAAACCAGGTATCTCAATGTTTGCAGCCGAGTGACGGTTGCAGGGTGTTTGACATTCATTCCCATTTCTTGCATGGGACCTAAGCATGCAACCAAGGACACAGATTTGAATTTTCAACCAATTTATATGCATTAGAGCATGTGCATGTAGTTCAAATTTGAATTATGCACATAAATGCATTGAAAACTCAATTAATGCATAAAAATGTCCAAACAAACTCCAAAAAATCCCAAAAATTGTCACAACACTCCTGTTGTTCTATGTTGACACGAGAATTTTTTTGAAAGCAATAAGAGGCAATGGATATCATTTCGTCCCCAAAGGTGGGACGTTCCCTACCGAAACTATCAGGCTTGTTGTGAGAAGCTCTGGTTTGTGAGAAGCATATCCCCAAACCTGCCCCAAATGGGACAAAAAAATTACCATAGCATGTTGATGCCACTCCATAATAGCATGCCAAGTTTCATGAATTTCAGATGAGCTTTGGATTTACTAGAATTTAAAAACCAGGTATCTCAATGTTTGTGGCCGAGTGGCGGTGACAGGGTGTTTGACATTCATTCCCATTTCTTGCATGGGACCTAAGCATGCAACCAAGGACACATATTTGAATTTTCAACCAATTTATATGCATTAGAGCATGTGCCTATAGTTCAAATTTGAATTATGCACATGAATACATAGAAAATTCAGTTAATGTATAAAAATGTCCAAGCGAACCCCAAAAAATCCCAAAAATTGACACAACACTCGTGTTGTTCTATGTTGACACGAGAAACATTTTGAAAGTAAGAAGAGGCAACAGATATCATTTCGTCCCCCAAGGTGGCACGTACCCTACCGAAACCATCAGGCTTGTTGTGAGAGAAGCTCTGGTTTGCGAGAAGTTTATACCCACACCTGCCCCAAGTGGGACAATATTTTTACCACGGCATGTCGCTGCCGTTCCATGATATCATGTCAAGTTTCATGAATTTCAGACGAGTTTTCGATTTACTAGAATTTTAAAACCATGTATCTCAATGTTAGCGGCCGAGCGACGGTGTCAAGGTGTTTGACATTCGTTCTCATTTCTTGCATGTGACCTAATCTTGCAACCAAGGACAAACATTTGATTTTGCAACCCGTTTTTATGGACTGGAGCATGTGCATGTAGTTCAATTTTGAAGTATGCACATAAATGCCTAGAAAACTCAATTAACGTATAAAAATGTCCAAACGATCCCTGAAAAAATCCAAAATTTAACACGACACTCTTGTTGTTCTATGTTGACACCAGGAAAAAAATTGAAAGGAAGAAGAGGCGACGAATATCGTTTTGTCCACAAAGGTGACACGTTTCCCTAACGGAACCATGAGGCTTCTTGTGAGAAGCTTATACCACAACCTGCCCCAAATGGGGCAATATTTTTTACCCCAGCATGTTGATGCCATTCCATGATAGCAAGCCAAGGTTCATGAATTTCAGACGGGTTTTGGATTTACTAGAATTACAAAAGCAAGTACCTCAACATTTGCCGGAGAGCCACGGTGCCGTGGTGTTCGAAATTCATCCCCATTTCTTGCATGGGACATAAGCATAAACCCATGGACACATATATGATTTTACAACCCATGTTGGTGCACCGGAGCATGTGCATGTGCTTTAATTTTGAATTGTGCACCTGAAATGGCTAGAAAACCAATTTAATGTATAAAATTTCCAAACGAACCCTGAATAATTCCAATTTTTTTACAACACACATATAGTTGCATGTTCACTGTAGATAAAAGGTCTAGCAATTCAAACACCGTCCATTGCCGCTGTGACCCCATTATGTAATTCAAATCAAGATGAAAAATCAAGTAGATCCCACACAGTTTATTATCACCAACCGTGTGAGATGCAGTACAAAATATCCCGGAGCACCGTCGGTGTATAGGACGCCTATGGCTTACGTGAGAAGGTGCGTTGGCTACAGTCCACAGCCGGCGTGTCAAGCACACTAGCTCGCTCCCCAAATATCATTTCAATGTTCAATCGTCGCCGGTGAAAGATGGGGACGTGGACCCGCGTCGTGAGGGAAACTTCGGCGGCCCACTCCGGTGAGAGCGCGGCCGCAGCCGCCATGTGCGTGCTAATAAGGTGCATGAGTGCGGCCGCAATCTGCGACCGGGCGGCCAAGGCAACCCAAACGGCCGCTGTTGCTTCTCAGGTGGCGGCAGCAACATCTGCCTCGGGGATAGCAACTGGCGAGAGCGGCACAGCAGCTGTTCGTTCTGCAGCAGCGGCCTTAGCCCTGATGGAGGCCGCCCACGACCATGTCGAGGCCGCCCACGCCCAGCTCGTGGTGGTCACCACACAAATCAAACGAAGCTTCTCCGACAACAGTCGGCAACCCACGGCCGAAGAGTTGGCAATCGCCGAGAGCATTCGAGCAGCCGTCCGTTCCTTCACCGCATACCTTCTGACGATGGAGCCCGTCCAAGCCCAGATCATGGCCGCCCACGCCCAGCTCATGGCAGCCTTTTCCAAAGATATGGTGGACGTGGATGGCGAGTTGCTTGCTGAGTATGGTGTGATGGATACCATGGAGCCCCTTCCACAGGAGACCGTCGGGCGTGAGCTGGACATGGAGGAGGCGGCGGAGATTGACGACCACCAGCCGTAGTAGTACTCTTTGTTTTGTTTAATTAAGAGCGCCAGTCTTTAATTTGTTAGAGTAATGTTTAGGCCAGCTAGCTCTGTTTAATTGCTGAACTTGCTCGATTAAGAAGTGTGGGTGTGCTGTGTACCCAAATTATGCAATGACGTGGATGACCACTGTAACCAGGGAAATTGGAACCAAAATTTTTGACATTCAAACTCATCACACACGGGTTAAGCTATCTGAATCGTTCGTGATGTTCACATATCGTACACAGTTCTGAATAAGGGACCGTGTCTGATGACACTTTGCGCGCCAGTTTTTTCGCTGAACCGATTCAAAATTTTTAGCTTCCGTGGAAATATCTACCTCCCTGCCCCCTCCCCCTTACCAAAAGCCACATTTCCCCTGTTTCCGCCTTCCTTTCCAAGTTGAAACCTTCACTCCTTGCTTGCAGAGCCGCCTCCTCACCGGCGACCCTCCTTCATGCTGCTCGGCCTCGTCTATCCAGGAAGGTAATCCACACCCGACCCCCATCCTCCTCCTCCTCCTTCCACATCCCACATGCCCCGACCGCCGACACGACACCTTCCACCCAAATCACCGACCCCTCCACCAAATAAGCGCCGCCCTAAGCCATGGTGCACGCAGTATAGCCAGGAGCTCAAGGAGCATTTGGCAGCGGATAAGCAAATCGCGGCCGCACGCGCGGATGAGGTCGCGATGGCTGCCATTCGTGCCGACCCCCAGATCTTGGAGGAGCACCTTGCCATTTGCTAGCTATGCCGGTTAAGCATGCTCGGTTTACCCGTTGCGTGTGCTGCTCTTGCCTTCGCTTAACAAATTCTAGTGAATTGTTGAAAGGATCGAGAAGAGGTGTTTAGAGGGGGGTGATTAGACCCTCAACAAAGAAAAGTAGCAGTTTTTAAGTTCTTCAAGTTAAGGTGGAGTTTTAGCACAAGTTTAAACATTCACAATAATTTCAAGCAAGCATGGCAAGAGTATATGAGCAGCGGAAAGTAAAGCATGCAACTTTCAAGAATGTAAAGGGATGGGATTGGAGTGTGCAAATGCAATTGGAGACATGGAGATTTTTGGCATTGTTTCGATAGGTGGTGCTATCGTACATCCATGTTGGTGGAGACTTCAACCCACGAAGGGTAACGGTTGCGCGAGTTCACGGAGGGCTCCACCCACAAAGGGTCCACGAAGAAGCAACCTTGTCTATCCCACCATGGCCATCGCCCATGAAGGACTTGCCTCACTTGGGTAGATCTTCACGAAGTAGGTGATCTCCTTGCCCTTACAAACTCCTTGGTTCAATTCCACAATATTGACGGAGGCTCCCAAGTAACACCTAACCAATCTAGGAGACACCACTCTCCAAAAGGTAATAGATGGTGTGTTGATGATGAACTCCTTGCTCTTGTGCTTCAAATGATAGTCTCCCCAACACTCAACTCTCTCTCACAGATTTGGATATGGTGGAAAGATGATTTGAGTGGAAAGCAACTTGGGGAAGGCTAGACATCAAGATTCTAGTGGTTGGATTGGAATGTGGTGTTCTCAACACATGAGTAGGTGGTTCTCTCTCAGAAAATGAGTAGTGGAAGTGTAGGCACGTTCTGATGGCTCTCTCACAAATGGAGAAGGGGGTGGAGGGGTACTTATAGCCTCCACACAAAATCTAACCGTTACACACAATTTACCAAACTCGGTGGGACCGAATAGTGAAATTCGGTCAGACCGATTCAGTTCAAAATGTGAACGTTAGGATTTTCGGTGGGACCGACAAGGTCAACTCGGTGGGACCGATGTGCTAGGGTTAGGGTAAAACCTCATCTCGGTTTGACCGATTACACAAACTCAGTGAGACCGATTTTAGTAATAAGCAAACAGAGAGTTGGCCAAGCAAACTCGGTGGGGCCGACTACCTATTTCGGTGAGACCGAAATAATTGCAGTAGGCAACAGAGAGTTTGCAAGCCCATCTCGGTGAGACCGAGATCCCATCGGTAAGACCGAACTGATTAGGGTTTCTGGCAGTGGCTATGTCAAGTGAACTCGGTGGCGCCGGATAGATCAAATCGGTGGGGCCGAGTTTGACTTTAGGTTTAGGACATATGTGGAAATGAGAAAGTGGTTGAGGGCTTTTGGGGCATATCACTAAGCATTTTGAGCAAGCAAGCCATTAAGCAACACCTCATCCCCTTTTAATAGTATTGGCTTTCCTGTGGACTCAATGTGATCTTGGATCACTAAAAATGAAAATGTAGAGTCTTGAGCTTTTGCCAATATGTGTCCTTAGCATCTTGAAGGGGTTCCACATCCTCTTGTCCTGCCACTCCACTATTGAACTCATATGAAATATACTAGATGAAAGTACTAGTCCAACAAGAGATATGTTGACATTAATTACCAAAATCACCCAGGGAGCACTTGTGCTTTCAATCTCCCCCTTTTTGGTAATTGATGGCAACATACATCAAAGCTTTTAGATAAAGATATAAAGTGTAACAAGTAAAGCTTTGGAAGAACATGCAACATGCATTGGCTCCCCCTACATGTATGCAATCATGTGAAGATAGAATATAATACCATGTGAGTGCATAAGCATGTTAGAGCAAGTAATGAGCTACATGTATCTTGGCTATATGCATCAGAGCAAATGATGTAAAGTGCAGAAAATGTACCGACATGTTCATGAGTCCTTCTTGCAAACAATATGTACATCAGCAAGAGATCCTCATGCACATGAGTGTGATGCATATACTTACCTTGTGGTCTTGAGCTGACTTTGGAAGAGATGAACCTGAGAAAACAGGGTTAGATAACACAGGAACATCTACTAAGCAGAGCAAGAATAGGAAACCACAAGAGTACCAAGACTAGGATGACATGTAGTGAGTAAGTACTTAGTACTCTATTTGGATATTGACATGTCCCCAAGAGATAAAGATGTGCAATGAATTCCAAAGATTTTCTTCCCTTAGATATCTTACTCCCCCTGAATCTGATACTGGATAATGGGAGAAGGTAGGGTAATGGAGAATCAAAGCAAAGAAAGACAGAACAACATACTCAAAGAAACATCTACTAACATGTCTTTCCCCTCTTAAAGACATGTGGCTTCTCTCCTCTTTGAATTACCAGGCATCTGGGATGGCTAAGAAGTCTCCCTTAGATATGGTTGAGCTTTGATGTTCTCTCTCTCCCCCTTTGACATCAATTTCCAAGAAGGGATCTTCTGGAGCATGAGTCAAGTAGGTTTGGTCCTTGAGTCACATTACAAAGCATTATGTAATTTCGGATGCTGGTAGAGGACAAGAATCATCGAGTGGATGCTGGAACAGATATGCAGGATGCAAATGGAAAAGTGTTTCCTTAGTGATGAAATCGGTAACACCGAATCGTTTTAGTCGGTGACACTGAGTTGGTTCGGTCTAGCCGAGAAGAAAAGATCGGTGAGGCCGAGTTCAGCACAGAGAATACTTTTGTCATCTCAGCTCACTAGGCAAATAAGATCTCACAAAGATTTGCAGGGAATTAACTGAAAGATTTGCAAAGAGTTAGATGCAGGGAATCTAGAAAATAATCAGAGAAAAGAAAAGAAATCTAGATGAAGTTTTTTTTGAAAGGGGAATATGTATGCAAGAAACAAATGCAAAAACACAGAAAAACGCAAGAGAGCTTCATCTAGAATTGGTTGGTGACAAAGTCACCTATGTTAGAGTATATTGACTTAGGAGCCAAGTGAAGTCACTTGATCATAGGTCATACTCATCGTTTAAGCTCAAAATGGGGTTGCCATTTTTCGTTTAAGCATTTTGATGTATTCACATCTTGTTGAGTTGCTTTAACCCATGTCTTGGGGTAAAGCTTCTCTAAGATGGAATAACATACCTTGGGTAAAGGTGTTGATCTTGATCATGTAGTTGAAGTTGTGTTGGATGCTCAAGGTTGATGTAGTTCATCAAGAGTTGGGAGCACCACTTGTAGTTTGAGTTCACCTTCCTACATGGGTTAGTCTTGCAAGGAAGAGCACTTGCGTGTCCAAAATGACAATAATGAAACTTGATACCAAATGAAATTTGATATATTGTCAAAGGATATATTGAATGGATTCATGCTTCCTTGCCTTCAACCACCATATTGTAGAGACTTGGCGATGTAGGGATTGCTTAGGATGTGAGTGAGTTGCAATCTCATAGAGTTGGGCTCATCCAAGTACCTACAAGGGTTAGATAACATGCAAGGGTACAAGTAGGTCCAAGATATATGATCATCTTCATAAGAGAAATATCAAGGATTAGTCATATAAAGGCTCATGCCTTGCATGCATCCCGATGGAGTTTCTACTCCAAGTTTGAGGCATCAATGATGTTCAATTCACCTCTCAAATGGCAAAATACTTTCTCATCAAGCGGTTTGGTGAATATATCAGCCAATTGCTTATCGATATGCACATGCTTAAGATCGATATCTCCTTTGCAACACGATCTCGAATGAAATGATGACGAACTTCAATATGCTTAGTTTGAGAATGTTGCACGGGATTGTGAGCAATCTTAATAGCACTCTCATTATCACAAAGCAATGGAACATGTCTCACATAGATCCCATAATTTTTAAGAGTTTGGGTCATCCAAAGTAATTGAGCACAACATGAACCAGCGGCAATGTATTCCGCTTCGGCAGTCGATAAGGATACCGAGTTTTGTTTCTTGGAAGACCAAGACACAAGAGATCTACCATGAAATTGACAAGTACCCGAAGTGGACTTTCTATCAACCTTGTCTCCGGCATAGTCCGAATCGGAGTAGCCAACAAGATCAAAAGAAGACCTCTTAGGATACCAAATGCAAAAGTTTGGTGTTTGAATTAGGTATCTCACTATCCTTTTCACAGCCTTAAGATGACATTCTTTGGTGGCCGCTTGATATCGTGCACACATGCACACACTTAGCATAATATCGGGACGAGAGGCACATAGATATAACAATGAACCAATCATAGAGCGGTAAACCTTTTGGTCAACCGGTTCGCCATCCTTGGTCAAGTCAAGATGTCCACTAGTAGGCATGGGTGTACTCATACCTTTGCATTCTTGCATGTTGAACTTCTTGAATAAGTCCTTGGTGTACTTTGTTTGAGAGACAAAGGTACCCTCCTTAGTTTGCTTGATTTGCAAACCAAGAAAGAACTTGAGTTCACCCATCATAGACATCTCAAACTTCTCCGACATTAGCCTTCCAAACTTTTCAGTAAAATGAGGGTTGGTTGAACCAAATATGATATCATCCACATAAATTTGGCACACAAATAATTCACCATTAACCCTTTTAGTAAAAAGTGTTGAATCAATTTTTCCAATCTCAAAGCCTTTTTCAATAAGGAACTTGGTCAAGCATTTATACCACGCTCTAGGAGCTTGTTTAAGACCATAAAGAGCTTTGTGAAGTTTGTAAACATGATTAGGTTTCTTAGGATTGACAAAGCCGGGAGGTTGTTTAACATAAACTTCCTCCTCAATTTCACCATTTAGAAAAGCACTTTTGATGTCCATTTGGTACAAGGTAATATCATGATGATTTGCATAGGCAAGTAAGATTCGTATGGACTCAAGTCTAGCAACGGGGGCATATGTCTCACCATAGTCCATACCTTCGACTTGAGTGTATCCTTGGGCGACGAGACGTGCCTTGTTGCGAACGACTTGTCCATCTTCTTCTTGCTTGTTGCGAAACACCCATTTGGTACCGATGATGTTGTGGTCGTTGTCGGGCTTCTCAACCAATGTCCAAACTTGGTTCCTCTCGAAATTTTGTAGCTCTTCGTGCATGGCATTTATCCAATCTGGATCTTCTAGAGCTTCTTCAACCTTCATAGGTTCAATGCTAGAGATAAATGAGTAATGCTCACAAAAGTTAGCTAAGCGTGTTTTAGAGCGTGTAATTCTCCCTGTTTGAATATCGTCAAAGATTTGTTCGGCGGGATGATCTCTTGAGACTCTTGCTCTAACTCGTGAGAGATTTTGCTTAGGCCGGGGTGGAACATCCTCTTCAACATCTTGTTCTTCCTCTTGTCTTTCATCGTTGTTGGTGTTGTTGTTCTCTTGTGGAGGTAGTGAGGGAGGTCGATGTGGTTCATCTTGGTGTACTTCCTTGTTTTCTTCATTTTGGCGTGTCCCACTTGTGGATGCCTTTGGGTCAACTCGTGGTTCACCTTGTCGTGAGGTAGAAGCTTGCACTTGGATGGACGAGGTACTCTCCTTCACCTCCGTTGGACGAACCTTGCCAATAGACAAGTCTTGGATTGCTTCCGAAGGTTCTTTGTCTCCTACATCAATTGGCAATTGCTCTACTTGCGAGCCGTTAGATTCATCAAGCTTCACATCTACCGTCTCTTCAACCTTTCGGGTGAAATTGTTGTAGACATGGTAAGTGTGAGAGTTTGAGCCGTAACCGAGTAGGAAACCTTCATGAGATTTAGGAGCAAATTTCGAACAACGATGCTTATCAAGAATGTAGCACTTTGAGCCAAATACTCAAAAGTATCCAACTTGGGGTTTGTTACCGGTGAGAAGCTCGTATGCCGTCTTGCCGAGTAGCTTGTGAAGATATAGATGATTTGTCGCATGACAAGCTGTCTCAACTGCTTCCGCCCAAAAGTGTTTCGACGTCTTGTATTCATCAAGCATCGTTCTCACCATTTCAATGAGCGTCCGGTTCTTCCTCTCAACAACTCCATTTTGTTGAGGCATGTACGTAGCCGAGAACTCATGTGAAATCCCTTCTTCGTCAAGAAAGGTGTCCACATTGGCGTTCTTGAACTTTGTTCCATTGTCGCTGCGAACCTTCTTGATCTTCACTTCAAATTGATTTTGGGCCTTCCTAGCGAAGTTCTTGAAGATCTTTTGGACCTGTGACTTATCATCAAGAAAGAACACCCACGTAAATCTTGACTTTTATAGGCGTTTGGACCAAAAAGATCCATATGAAGTAGCTCGAGTGGTCTTCTTGTGGTCATGATGTTCTTCATGGGGTGGCTTCCTCCAACCTGCTTTCCTGCTTGATAAGCACTGCACAATCTATCCTTGTCAAATATAACATCTTTCACTCCAAGGATGTGATCACCTTTAATAAGCCTATCAAGATTTCGCATGCCCACATGACCTAACCTTCTATGCCACAACCAACCTTTAGAAGATTTAGCAATTAAGCAAGTTCTAGGTTGAGCCTTTTTAGTGAAATCAACAATGTATAGATCACGTCTGCGTATGCCAGTAAAGACCATTTTATGATTATCTCTTCGAAACACTTGGCAATCTACTTTAGTAAATAGGACATTGTAACCGAAATTGGCTAGTCTAGATACAGAAAGTAAATTATAGCCAAGAGATTCAACGAGCATGACATTTTGGATGGAGCTATCATGTGAGATGGCCATCTTACCAAGGCCAACCACCTTACCCTTTTAGTTATCACCAAAAGTGACATACTTTCGAGGGCCGTTGTTTTCAGCGATCTCACGAAACATATCCTTGTCTCCGGTCATGTGATCGGTACATCCACTATCAAGAACCCATTCCTTTCCTCCAGCCATGTAGCCGCGAAGGTTAGCCATAAGACCAAAGTGTCTCATAGACTCATCGAGATCAAAGTCAATATCATCATCCTCATCATAGTATCCATGTTCAACATCGTCTTGTGATTGATCATTACCTGGAGAGAGTGATTCATTACTTTTATGACCATGACAATGTGCATCTTTATGAATTCTAATGACTTTCGAGATGATATTGCTAATGATTCCAACATCTCCTTTGGCACGCATAAGGTAACGAAGCTCAAATAGACAATCACCAAACTTAGGATCATTAGGGCTCATCTTATTTAAAGCAATGGACTTATGAAGAATCTCATCTAAGTTTTTCAAGGAGTAGTTTGGAAATCGTTCCTCAAGAAATTTCCATATAGTGTAGGCACAATCAAGAGTAGGCAAGCGAGCTATCAAGTTTCTAGGCAATCCTCTTGTCGGGGATATCGTGCAACATATGCCAGGGGGTGGCTTATCGTGGATGGGGACAAAAGTACGTCGCCGGGCTCTAGAAGCGGGAGTAAGCGAGACCGCATACGCGTGTGAATCTTACCCAGGTTCGGGGCTCTCCTCGTAGATAACACCCCTAGTCCTGCTCTACGGGGTCTCCGCATGATGACTATGATCACAAGGTAGCTACAAGCTTGCTCCTTGAGCTGTTTCGGCTAGAGGAGGAAGAAGGGCGAGGCTAGCCCTACACCTCTCTCTATGTGTGTGTGTGTGCTGAACTAAAAAGGCTCTCCCCTTTTCGCCCCCTCCTTTGCATGGGGAAGCTTGGGGGGTTTATATAGGCCTACCCCCCCAAGGGTACAATGGTAATCTGGCCGGGTGTAGGACCCGGCTGTCAGCGTCTCTGGTTGCCGGCTTCTCCGCCGACCGCTGGGGCCCGCCACCTGGGGGGTCCCACCGACTGCCGTGATCCCAGCCGACAGGTAGGGCTCGCCACCTGCGGGCCATGTTGACTGCTTTATACTGTAGCCTCGCCCCGGATGACGAAGGCTTCGTCGGGGGGAGCGTGGCTACCGTCCCGCCGCCTGGCGGGCGCTCACTGTAGCCACACCCCGTCACATCTGGTTAATGGCGCACAGACTCCAAGGGGCATCTGATCTGACATGTAGTTTGTGCTCGGTGAAATCCGTCGGAACACCCGGCATGTTATTGGGAGACCATGCAAAGATGTCCCGATTCTCACGGAGCAAATCGACGAGCTCGCTTTCCTATTTGCTGTCGAGGTGGGCCCCCATGACAGCGAATCTTTCTGGGTGCTCGGGGTCCAAGGGAATCTTCTTGGTTTCTTTGGCCGGCTGGAAGGAACCCTGGGCTTCCGATTCCTTTGGGTCTGGTGACATGTCCGGCTGCTTGCCGGCCATAGCCACAACCCGGTCAAGGAGCCGCCTCTCGGCAGCAATCACAAGAGACTCGGCCAGCTTACTGCTGGCAGCCGCGCAGGCGGCCGACCTCTGGTATTCACCGGCTATGGTGATGATGCCCTTGGTACCCGGCATCTTCATCTTGAGGTAGGCGTAGTGTGGTACCGCCATGAATTTGGCCAGAGCAGGCCGGCCAAGGAGTGCGTGGTAGGGGCTCTCCAGGTCCACCACCTCGAACCAGATCGGCTCGCGGCGGAAGTGATCTTTGTCCCCGAAGAGGACATCTATCTTGATCTTGCCGATTGGAGAACAGGAAAGGCCAGGTACAATGCCATGGAAGACAGTCCGGCTGGGCTGGAGCTGCTTCTCCTTGACACACAGCTTCTCCAGGGTGTCGCGGTAGAGGATGTTGATGCTGCTACAGCCGTCTATCAGAACTCGGGAGAAGCGACAGGCTCGCCACTCTGTTGAAAAGGTGGCATCCAGTACCAGGGCGTAGGACCCCGATGAAGGCATCACCTCCGGGTGGTCAGCACGGCTCCAGCTGATAGGCCTCTCGGACCAGTGCATGAACTCTGGGACCTCGGAAGCGACCGTGTTCACCTCACGGTGCTGCTGATGCCGGCTGTGCCTGTCGTCGGCCAAGCTGGCGAAGACGACGTAGGCTCCATGTTCTTCGGGGAATTCATCTTGGATTGCGCCGATGGGGCGGGCCACCGGCTACTAAGGAGGCGGAGCCGGCGGGCCAGCAGGCGGAGGGGGCAGTCCTTCGCCTTTGGCAATGCGGGTGAGCCAGTGGCACTTCCGGGTGGTGTGGTTGGACGGTTTTGCGCCACTGTGGAACTTGTAGGGAGCATCAAGGGTTTGCTCGAAGGAGAAGGCGGGCAACCAGTCAGGCTTGCCGCCTTTCTGACGCATGGGGCCGGGTTGCCCCTCTGGCTGCTGGTCTTCAACTGGTTCCACCTACCGTCTAGTGGAAACCGGTTGCTGAGCCTTTCGTTTGTTGTCGTTCGACTGCTGGCGCCGACTGGAGTCACCAGCCGGCGGTTGAGGGGCCGGAGGGAGCATCTTCCCAGATGCGTCCACTCGAAGCTCCGATTTCATGGAGGAGTCGGCGGTGGCGTACTTGTTCGCTATGACTAGCAGCTCGTCGAGCGTGGCCGGCTCGTCGCAGAGGAGTCGGTGCTTGAGTAGGGTGCCCTCTCGGCACCCGGTGAAGTACTCTATGGCTTGCACCTCATGCACCCCTTCGCAGGAGTTGCGCAGTTCGGCCCACCGCGTCAAGTACTCGCGGGTGGACTCGAGTGGGCCTTAGACGCACAAGGAGAGCTAGTGAGGCTTAGGCGGGCGCTTGTAGGTGCTGGTGAAGTTGCGGATGAAAACTTCGGTTAAGTCTAGCCAGCTGTTGACGCTGTAGGGCTTGAGGCTGTTCAGCCATGTTCGGGCCGTGCCCTGGAGCATGAGTGGAACGTACTTCACGGCAACGCGCTTGTTGCCGTTTGCTATGCTGACGGCGGTGGAGTAGTCAACCAGCCAATCCTCTGGCTTCACAGAGCCGTTGTAGTTGGGAGTGTCTCGAGGAAGCGAGAACCCTTTGGGGAAGGGCTCGTCGCGAAAGCGGGGCCCGAAGCAAGGCGGGCCGATCGCATCTTCTTCTTCTAACGCCAGGGATTGAGCCAAGCGGTCGATCCGGAGGCGGGCGTCGTTCTCTCCGACTGCTTCACGGGGTCGCAGCCGGTCTCCGAGAATCGGGTGCTCAACAGGCGGGGGGGGGGGGGGGGCACGCCTCTCCCTGCACGGGGGAGGCGGTCGACCGTCCCGCCGTTCCACTGCTCGAGGGTGGCCGTCTTGGTCGCGCTCGATGGTGATGCGTGTGCGGCCGTGGCTAACAGCCGGCTCTCGATCTCCTCGGTCGCGGGCGCCGCTTGTCGGTGTCCGGGAGGTCGGGCCGTGTTCTCGGCGAGGGGGAAGGTTCTCATCCTGCAAGCCGGGTTCCACCATGCGGCGGCCGGCTTCTTGCTGCGCGGCGGCCGCGTCGATGAGCTGCTGGACGCGCTCTGTCATGCAGCGACACTCGTCGTCCTCCAGGCGGTCCAGCTCATCTGCTGCCGCCTGGGCGGCGTGTAAGTTCTCCATTGGCGTGGCGTAGACCGGGCGGTCGGCCCCCAGCATGCTAGCGATGGCTACGCCGCGCTGCCGGACCGTGCCCACGCGGCTGGGTTTGCCAGCCGCCGGCGTGCCACAGACGATGCGGTCGATCTCGTGGTGGTAGGCGTCTGTGAGGCGTCTCATGGCCGCCAACTTGTTGGCGCTGTCTAGGAGTGCGATACGGCACGCTTCCAGCGTTTCGCCATTCGCACCGGGCGTTACAGGTGCGGACAGGTCCCGCATTGCCGCCTGCAACGGGTCCCGGCCAGCCTGGTCGGAGGCTCCGTCGTGGCTGATGACCAGCACCTCGGTGACGGTGCTGGTGCTGGCGCTGCTGTCTGCAGCAGGGAGCGGGTCGTCGAAGATCACCACGTCACCGGGGGAGGCATCAGAAAGCGCGACGTTGGCGTCGATGACCATGTCAACGAATGGGTCGGTGGAGCCAACGGACTCCAGGTCGGAGACCGGCTCGTTGGCGATGTGAAGCTTGCCAAGGGAGTCGATGAGGTAGCTCTCGAGGCTGGCTGCGCCCGTGACGAGTGCGGGCTCGTCGGAGAGGCGGATCCCGCCGATGAGATCAGTGAGGCTGCTTGCGGCGAAGCAACTTCCATGCCGCGCAGCATGTCAGCAATAAAGCCGTCAGGCGTGCCGGGCTGGCTGCGCTCGCCAGGAAGGAAGAGGGTTCCCGTCCAGAACGTGTTTGCGGACGACGGTGCACCTGGCCCCACGGTGGGTGCCAAATGTCGGGGATATCGTGCGACATATGCCAGGGGGTGGCTTATCGTGGATGGGGACAAAAGTACGTCGCCGGGCTCTAGAAGCGGGAGTGAGCGAGACCGCATACGCGTGTGAATCTTACCCAGGTTCGGGGCTCTCCTCGGAGATAACACCCCTAGTCCTGCTCTGCGGGGTCTCCGCATGATGACTATGATCACAAGGTAGCTACAAGCTTGCTCCTTGAGCTGTTTCGGCTAGAGGAGGAAGAAGGGCGAGGATAGCCCTACTCTATCTATGTGTGTGTGTGTGTGTGTTGAACTAAAAAGGCTCTCCCCTTTTCGCCCCCTCCTTTGCATGGGGAAGCTTGGGGGGTTTATATAGGCCTACCCCCCCAAGGGTACAATGGTAATCCGGCCGGGTGTAGGACCCAGCCGTCAGCGTCTCTGGTTGCCGGCTTCTCCGCCGACTGCTGGGGCCCGTCACCTGGGGGGTCCCGCCGACTGCCATGATCCCAGCCGACAGGTAGGGCCCGCCGCCTGCGGGCCATGTTGACTGCTTTATACTGTAGCCTTGCCCCTGATGACGAAGGCTTCGTTGGGGGGAGCGTGGCTATAGTCCCGCCGCCTGGCGGGCGCTCACTGTAGCCACACCCCGTCACATCTGGTTAATGGCGCACAGACTCCAAGGGGGAGAAGGGCCGCCTGCTAAGAGTCGGCCCTCCCTTGTTGCCGCCTGCTTGAGGTTTGCCGCCTTCTGGTGGCCCGCAGACAGGTAGGACCCGCCGCCTGCGGGCCGTACTGACCGCCCGTCGTGGGAGCATGGCTCCCTCTGACGCTAGTGATTTCACGGATTACGCGGCAGCAGTGCCGCGCTGGGTGGGGGGTGTCCGCCCAGTACGCAGCTCTGTGGCCACGTCCCATCCTGGATTCGGGGGTGGCAGGTTGCACTGTAGCTATCCCTTGTCTTGTCGAGGTGATGCGGTGCTGACCTCGAGGGGACAAGGGACCGGCTCCTGGGAGCCGGCTTCTCTCGTTGCCGCCTTCTGGGGTTTCGCCGCCTTCCAGCAGCCGGCCTCTTGGACCTGCCGGCCCAAGAAGGCGGCCGTGCTTCCAGGAGGCATGAGGGGCGCAGTTGGCCCTGATGTCTTGAAATACCGTGGGGGGCCGATGAGCCTACCCATGGTCATTTACTCCGACAGTAGTCCCCGAAGCTGGTGGGGCGCCGCGGCTGAAAGGCGAGAAGCACTAGCAGCTTCCTGCTCCGAGTGGTCTGTCGTAGTTGTCTCGTCCGTCTTCTGGGGGTGACGACAGCTAGGAGTCGGCCGTGGCTTGGCGGTCCGCCTGGCGAATTCGAAATGTTGTGGTGGAGACCGGGTGGCACGCCAGGCGGGTAGCAGGCCTGCCGCCCGCTGTTCGCCCGCCACGCGGCGCCAGCAGGCCAGGCTGGCCTTCCAGCCCGCGTGCGCGACGGGACATCGCCGCAGGCCGGGGCCCGCCACTACAGGGCCTCGGCGCGCGCGCAGATCCGCTGCGGCCGAGGCAGGCGGTTGGGCTTCTGTGGCTTATTAATGGCGCGCCGTTTAAGGCACGGATAGTGCGGGGCCGTGGGGGGAGTGGGCGCAGTTAATCCCATGACCCCCACGTTCCGCCCCCTCGGCTCCGCCGCCAGGGGCTATAAGTAGGGGGAGGAGGGGACAGCAGACGCACGCGCGCCCTCCTCTCCCTTTGTCCTCGCCAATCTTCTTCTTCGTCTTCCCGCTGCTGTCACGCCCCTCCCTCTTGCCGAGGCGCTGCCGCAGCTCGCCGTCGCCGGGCCTCCTCGCTCCGTGGCTTTCTTGGTCCGCCGCGGGTTCGCCAGCATGTCGCCGCGCCGCGCCTCCGTCGAGCACCCAAATCCATGGCACGCGAGCGGGCCGGCGACTGGGATGGCTCCAACGTCCATGAAGACCATCTCACCTTTCTTCAGCAGACGCGGCAGCTGCCGAATGAGACGCACGTGAGGGTGCGTGTCTCCCCTGAGGCAGAGATCTCGCCGGCGCCGGAGGACGATGAACGCGTCGTCTTCCGTTCGCACTTTCTTCGCGGCTTCGGCCTGCCGGCGAGCGGTTTCCTCCGCTCCTTTCTCACTTTCTACAGAGTCCAACCGCACCACCTCACGCCGAACACGGTGGTGCTGCTGGCCGCCTTCGTCACCCTCTGTGAGGGCTAACTTGGTACTCTCCCCACCCTCGAGCTCTGGGGGGAGTTCTTCTACCTCAAGCTTGGCACCGCCTCCAAGAACGAGGCGGCCCAGTGCGGCGCCTGCGTCGCAGTGCGGCGTTCGGGTACCGGGGTGCGCTTCCCATCCATCCCCCTGCTGCAGTCGGCCAAGCTGTGGCAAAAATCTTACTTCTATGTCAAGAACCTCCATCCGACAAGGGACTACATCAACCTGCCGGCTTATGCAGCCGGCCCGCCGGTTGAGCCGCGCACCAACTGGCAGTTTCGGCCGAGGCATCTGTCAGCCGCCTCCTCCGCCGCCCTCGCCCGGCTTCAAGTGATGACGAAGTCGGAAGGCCTCAAGGCCTCGGATCTGCTGACCACCTTTGTGGCGCGCCGAGTGCTCCCCCTCCAAGCCCGACCTCATATCATGAGCCGCATGAGTGGGCACCGGGACCAGTGCCGGATGTGCATCAAAGAGCTACCGGACATGGAGGTGGTCCGGCTGGTTAATTACTTCTCCAATTGCAAGCTCCCGGAGAAGGGGTGGCGGTTCGGCAAGCCGCCGTACAGCCGCGCACACCCGCCGCCTGTGGTGAGTCCTTAATTCTTTGTTCTTCCATTCGTCCGGGTTTTATTTTCGCCGCCTAACCAGTCGGTCGTGGCGTCAAATTGTTCGACTCAGTTGGCAGCCGATGCTCTAGAGCCAGGTCATCAGTACCTACCGGACCGGTCGGCGAGCGAAGCGACGTGGATGACCCCGACTTGGGGGCGGCCGCCATGGAGGAGGACGACGCCACGGGCGGTGGTGGTGGTGATGGAGAAGGCGGCTCCTCAGGAGGCGGCCTTGGGGACTGGCCGGATGATGATGATGAAGACAATGAGCCATGCCGTGTTTACGGCGCCGACATGGCGGGCGCGAGCTCTTCAGCCGTGCCAACTGCAGCAGGCGGCGTGCCGAAACGCCAAGCCGGCGCCAGGTTGTACGGTAGCCGGCCCAAGAAGCCGAAGTCTTCGGCTGCCGTGACCAAGCGGCAGGAGGCTGCTGCGAAGGCGGCCCTCTTCCAGAAGGCCCCAAAGCAGCGCCCGATGGTGTCCGCGTAAGTATTCGATCTTTTCTTGCATTTCCTTTTCTCCTTTCCTCACAAATCTCTTCTTAGTTTTCGTTTGGCTTGAACAGGGCCCCGCTCTCTCTCGAGCGGGCCCTGTCTGCCTCGGTGATTGGGGTGGCGGGCAGCTCTGCAGAGCCCTGCCACGTGGACCCGCTCGCCGACCTCAGGGAGGCGATGGAGAGGAACACGCGGGAGGCGCAAGAAGAACGGGATGCCGCAGCCCGGGAGAAGGCGGCGGCGGCCAAGGCGGCGCAGGCGAAGGCCGACGCGGCGGCCAAGGTCCAAGCCGACGCAGCGGCCAAGGGGCGGGCCGACGCGGCCGCCGAGGCGCAGGCGGAAAAGGCGTCGCACGACCGTGCCCTGGAGTCCTCCATCCCGCAGCGTGCGGAGCCGCAGGTGGCGGATGGCCGGGTACCGACCGGAGGAGCCGGCGTCGACCGGCCGGGCCTGGAGAGGGAAGGAGGCGACCCCATCATCTTGGAGGCAGAGGGGCCCCCGCAAGCGTCGACTGCTGACGCCCAGGGCAGTCGGCCTGACGTGCCACTGATGGCGCCAGTTAGTGGCGGGTTGGTGGTGGGCTTGACTCCCGCGGTCTGCACTCCGGTGCGCCGGCGTGCGAGGAAGGCGGCTTCAGCACCACGCCCGCTGGAGATCGGGGCCGCAAGCTCATCAGCCCCTGATGCAGAGGCCTCTAGTGCCGCCCTACCGGAGTGGATGCCTGGGGGCGGGACGGGTGTTCTGAACATGGCCGCACAAGACGTTCAGGCCCGGTTCAAGCCCCAAGGCGCCGCTCTCCAGCAGTACACGCATGCGTTTTTGGTGACGCGGTCGGCCATCCGGGTATGCGTCTTGCATCTTGTTTTTGATTCTTGTAGTCTTCCGTGGGGGCGCGCCAGCGCACCCATTGGGTGTAGCTCCTGAGTTCCTGGCCGGCTGCTGAGCAGGCGGCTTGGAACTTCAAGGTAAGTTCCGAGTGCTAACTTATTTTCACTTCTGTTTTCTTTGTTGCAGGATTACCACAACATCCGCGTAGCCGCCTTCAACTCCCATGTCCAGGAGCTGGCCAAGCGGACCTCTGACTTGACCGAGAGCCGGAGTAAGCATTCCGCCTTCTCCCTCGCGGGGGCGCGCCAGCGCACCCACTGGGTGTAGTCCCCGAGATTTGGGCCGACTGCTGAGCAGTCGGGCCGGGTCTCTCGGCAACCACTTGTCTTCTTTGCAGATTGTTGATGTCTTTTCTTTCTTATCTTTGTAGGGGCGGCCGCCGAACTGCAGCAACGCTTGGGCGAGCGCCAAACCGAGCTGTGCACCAAGGAGGAGGAGCGCAGCAAGGCGGCTTGGGAGTGCGATCGCTTGGTCAAGGAGCTGGCGGACCAGGCGGGTCGGCACAAGGCGGAGCTCCAGAGGCTGAAGGAGCGCGAGGACGCCCTCAAGGCCGAGTTCGAGACTGAACGCTCGAAGTGGGCCGAGAAGGAGGCGTTCCTCACCGCTGGCTACAGTGTGATCGAGGACATGATTGACGGTAAGTCCTTCCCCCCCTTTTTTTTGAATGGCTGCCGACTGCTGTAGGAGTCGGCTTCCAGCCTTTAATCTCTGATTTTCTTTTTGTGCAGAATACTTTCCCGGTCACTCCGTCGCCGTCAGCCAGGCCATCGAGGCGCGTCGCGACGTGCGGAGGAGGGCAGGCCAGGACATCGCGCCCAACGCACCCCGGAATCTCAGCGAGCAGCTTCTGGCCATCAAGGTGTACCTGCAGCCGGCTCACAGGATACTCCGCTGCCTGCAACGCGCCGGGGCTCAGGTGCTGTCCGCCCTCTGGCCCGACGCCCGAGTCCCGCGCACCCCCAGTCGGACCGCCGACTGGTTGGAGGTGGTAGTCGGCCGCTTCGAGGCTTGGAAGGGCGCCGCGGCTCGGGCGGGTGCACGGACGGCCTTGGAGTTTACCAAGGCGTGGTGTCCGGGCCTGGATCTGGCCCAGCTGACCACCTTCCGGCAGGAGGCCGGACCGGAGCTCGCGGCGGTGGGCCCTGCGCTTACTCAACGTGCGGTGGTGCTTGCCGGGTATGCCGACACCGCCGTTTTTGTCCCTGAGCTGGACGAGGAGGGCGCCGAGGTGCCGCCCAACTGGTTCGGGCTAAACCCGGAGGACGGCGAGGACTCGGTGGAGGAAATCGCTTCCAGCGATGAGGGCGAGGACGAAGGGGGCGAGGATGGTGAAGATGACACACCGAAGGACGGAGCGGACGGCCAGCCTCAGCCCGATCGAGCCTCGAGCAGCGAGCCACGTGTGGCTGCGCCGACTGTTGCTGGTACTGACCAGGCTGAGACTCACCAGTCGGCCGCTCCACCGACCAGCGCCGCTGCCTCCACCAACCTGCCGGACCCGCCGGCTGCTCCTCTGGCCTAGGCGGCCAGTTTTATCTTATCCTTTCCTGCCTTTGTAATCTTTTGGACAAGTTTGTTAAATTTGCGCAGTTCCACCCGCTGGGGGTGTATTCAAACTTTGTTGAATTCTGGTTATGAGCCTTGCTATGTAAATTAATCCACGCACAAGTTGTGCTTTGCCAGGTTCTGACTTGTCTTGCTTTTCTGTTCTTTTTTGGCTTTTTCCTTTGCCGCCTTCCCTTGGCTGCTGCCTTGCCAGCCGGACAGCCGCTGTGCGGTCTGTGGCTGGGTGAGGTACTTGGCCATTTTGGGAAGACAAGTACTTTGGCCGCTTAGAGCGTAGCAAATTAAGTGAGAAGCCGGCCGGCCGGCTGCACAGCAGCCGGATGGTGAGGCGAGGAGCCGGCCTGGCCTATGTGGGTGCTTTTTTTTTTCTTAGCCATTTTTTATGGGGGCACCATTTCCTGCCTTTAACTCTCGCCAGCCGAACAGTCGCTCTGCGAGCTACGACTTAAGGCAAGAGAAGGCTTAGATGACGGCACACTACTTGTCCGACTGCTGGTAGCATCAACATAGCACAGGGCGGCAACCCCGCGGGCCGACTGGTCGGACCCGGTGCTGGGCGGAGGAATGAAATAACACATTCACATGCATGAAACTTATCATATAGATAAAGAAGGGTAGCCCCCGAGTGCTCCTCGAGGGACCCGATGTCTTTGCGCTTAATGCAAAAGGTAGCGTGGTACATACTGCATGAACTGTAAAATCTTCGGAGGAGATTTGCATTCCATGGGCGCTCTATTTCCTTGCCGGAATAGTCCCTCTTGCGCGCCCCGGGCTTCTGTGCGTCGATCAGGTAATAGGAGTTGTTGCCCAAGGCTTTGCTGATGATGAAGGGGCCTTCCCAAGGGGTCGAGAGCTTGTGCTGGCCGGCTGTTCACTGGATCAGTCGGAGCACAAGGTCTCCCTCTTGGAAGGATCGTGGCTTGACCTTCCGACTGTGGTAGCGGCGCAGGCTCTGCTGGTAAATGGCGGAACGGCTGAGTGCTAACAGCCGGCCCTCTTCCAGCAGATCGACGCCGTCTTCTCGTGCTTCCTTCGCCTCCGCCTCCGTGTACATGGTGACGCGAGGTGAGTCAAACTCGATGTCAGTTGGGATGACGGCCTCGGCCCCGTACACGAGGAAGAAGGGAGTGAAGCCGGTTGATTTATTCGGAGTGGTACGGAGGCTCCAGAAGACGGCCGGCAGCTCTTCGATCCAGCAGCCGGCCGAGCGCTCCAGTGGCTCGACCAGTCGGGGCTTGATGCCGGACAATATGAGGCTGTTTGCTCGCTCGACTTGGCTGTTTGACTGTGGATAGGCAACGGATGCTAAGTCCAGTCGGATGCCCTGTGTCGCACAAAAACGGGCCAAGGCACCTTTGGCAAAGTTTGTGCCATTGTCGGTGATGATGCTGTGTGGTACATCGTACCGGACGGTGATATCTGCGATGAAGGTCACAGCAGTCAGACCATTGAGCTTCTTGATTGGCTTTGCTTCAATCCACTTAGTGAATTTGTCCACGACGACAAGCAGATGAGTCATGTCGCCGCATGCTGTCTTGAATGGGCCCACCATGTCCAACCCCCAGATGGCAAAGGGCCAAGTGAGGGGGATGGTCTTGGGTGCAGAAGCCGGCAGATGTTGCTTGGAGCCGAATTTTTGGCACCCCTTACACTTCTTGACCAAATCCTTGGCGTCTTCTAAAGCAGTCGGCCAGAAGAAGCTGTGGTGGGAAGCTTTGGCGACAAGGGATCTGGAGGCCGCGTGGTGGCCACACTCACCTTGGTGGATGTCTCTGAGGATTGCTTTGCCCTTCTCTGGCTCTACGCAGCGCTGGAAAACACCGGTGACACTGCGCCTAACCAGCTCTCCGTTCACTATCGTGTACGCCGCTGTCCGGCGCTGCACTTGCCGGGCCAAGGTCTCGTCGGCTGGTAGCTCTCCGAGCACCAGGAAGTTGAGGATGGGTTGTGCCCATGTTGGTGCTTCGACCACTGTCATCACGGCCACCGGTACTAGGGCGGTTGGGTTGGGGGACGGTGGGGTGGGGTCAACCACCGCTTGCTGCGTCATTGAAGTCCCCGGGCCGGCTGCTGCAGTCCCCGAGCCGGGTTGTGAAGTCCCCGGGCCGGGTGCGACTGCTGCAGTCCCCGAGCCGCCTGCCGAAGTCCTCAGGCTGACTGCTGCAGCCCCCAAGCCGGGTTCTGAAGTGCCCGGGCCGGGTGCGACTGCTGCAGTCCCCGAGCCGCCTGCTGAAGTCCTCGGGCCGACTGCTGCAGCCCCCGAGTCGGATCCGACTGTTCCGGGGGCAGCCGGCACGAAGATAGATTCTGATTCCGGTAAAGGCTTGATAGATGGCTTGCGGAGGCACTGAAGGGAGACACCGACCGGGATGGCTTGACGGGTGGAGCCGATCCGCGCCAGGGTATCTGCTTGCTCGTTGTCGGCCCGTGGCACATAAAGGAACTTGCACCCATCAAAATATCCACTGATCTGCTGGACGAGGAAGCAGTAGCTCGCCATGTTTGCA
Organism: Thinopyrum elongatum; assembly: GCA_011799875.1. Taxonomy (NCBI): domain Eukaryota; kingdom Viridiplantae; phylum Streptophyta; class Magnoliopsida; order Poales; family Poaceae; genus Thinopyrum; species Thinopyrum elongatum. Next base: position 318,600,353 of record CM022301.1, read on the forward strand.
TCCTTGGCGTCCCAGTCACCAGACGACTGTTGGACCACCAAGTCTGAGTCACCATAGCACAGAATCCGGCGGATGCCAATCTCCTTGGCCAGCCGGAGTCCGTGTACTAGTGCCTCATACTTGGCCACGTTGTTGGAGGCGGCAAAATGGATTTCGAGCGTGTATCTGAGCTTGTCGCCTTTGGGAGAGGTGAGGACGATGCCGGCTCCCAAACCGGTGCGCATCTTCGAGCCATTGAAGTGCATCCGCCAATGGGTGGAATTCGGCGCTGGCGGCAGGTACTAGGTCTCGGCCCAGTCGACAAGGAAGTCGGCCAGCGCTTGGGACTTGATGGCGGTGCAAGGCTGGTAGAAGATGGTATAGGGGGCCAGCTCGATGGCCCATTTGGCCACCCGTCCTGATGCATCTCTGCTGCCTATGATCTCCGCAAGCGGGGCGGTGCAGACAACCGTAATGGGGTGCTCTTGAAAGTATGGCTTGAGCTTTTTGGCGGCGAAGTGCACGCCGTAGCACATCTTCTGGTAGTGGGAATAGTTCTGCTTGGAGGCCGATAGCACCTCACTCAAGTAGTACACGGGCCTCTGGACCGGCTGTGCCTTGCCGTCTTCTGGGCGCTCTACCATGATGACAGTGCTGACCACCCGGCTGGTGGCAGCGATGTAGAGGAGCATGGGCTCCTTAGCAGCCGGAGCCGCCAGGACAGGCGGCGTGGTCAACATCTTCTTGAGCTGGAGGAAGGCCTCGTCCAACTTGTCATTCCACTCGAAGTGAGTGGTTTTCTTCATCAACTGGTACAGGGGAAGATCCTTCTCACCTAGCCGACTGATGAAGCGGCTGATGGACGCCAAGCACCCGGTGAATTTCTGGATGTCCCACAGTCGGGCGGGTCTCTCCATCCTCTCAATGGCCTTGATCTTCACAGGGTTGCATTCGATGCCGCGTTCTAAGACAAGAAAGCCGGAGGGCCAGAAGCCGGAGGGGGCAGTCCTTCGCCTTTGGCAATGCGGGTGAGCCAGTGGCACTTCTGGGTGGTGTGGTTGGACGGTTTTGCGCCGCTGTGGAACTTGTAGGGAGCATCAAGGGTTTGCTCGAAGGAGAAGGCGGGCAACTATGCAGGCTTGCCGCCTTTCTGACGCTTGGGGCCGGGTTGCCCCTCTGGCTGCTGGTCTTCAACTGCTGCCACCTACCGGCTGGTGGAAACCGGTTGCTGAGCCTTTCGTTTGTTGTCGTTCGACTGCTGGCGCCGACTGGAGTCACCAGCCGGCGGTTGAGGGGCCGGAGGGAGCATCTTCCCAGATGCGTCCACTCGAAGCTCTGATTTCATGGAGGAGTCGGCGGTGGCGTACTTGTCCGCTATGACTAGCAGCTCGTCGAGCATGGCCGGCTCGTCGCAGAGGAGTCGGTGCTTGAGTTGGGTGCCCCCTCGGCACCCGGTGGTGAAGTACTCTATGGCTTGCACCTCATGCACCCCTTCGCAGGAGTTGCGCAGTTCGGCCCACCGTGTCAAGTACTTGCGGGTGGACTCGAGTGGGCCTTGGACGCACAAGGAGAGCTGGCGAGGCTTGGGCGGCTGCTTGTAGGTGCTGGTGAAGTTGCGGATGAAAACTTCGATAAAGTCCAGCCAGCTATTGACGCTGTAGGGCTTGAGGCTGTTCAGCCATGTTCGGGCCGTGCCCTGAAGCATGAGCGGAATGTACTTCACGGCAACGCGCTTGTTGCCGTTTGCTATGCTGACGGCGGTGGAGTAGTCAACCAGCCAATCCTCTGGCTTCACGGAGCCGTTGTAGTTGGGAGTGTCTCGAGGAAGCGAGAACCCTTTGGGGAAGAGCTCGTCGCGAATGCGGGGCCCGAAGCAAGGCGGGCCTATCGCATCTTCTCCTTCTAACGCCAGGGATTGAGCCAAGCGGTCGATCCGGAGGCGGGCGTCGTTCTCTCCGACTCCTTCACGGGGTCGCAGCCGGTCTCCGAGAATCTGGTGCTCAACAGGCGGGGGGGGGGGGGGGAGCACGCCTCTCCCTGCGCGGGGGAGGCAGTCGACCGTCCCGCCGTTCCACTGCTTGAGGGCGGCCGTCTTGGTCGCGCTCGATGGTGATGCGTGTGCGGCCGTGGCTAACAGCCGGCTCTCGATCTCCTCGGTCGCGGGCGCCGGCTGTCGGCGTCTGGGAGGTCGCGCCATGTTCTCGGCGAGGGGGAAGGTTCTCATCCTGCAAGCCGGGTTCCACCTTGCGGCGGCCGGCTTCTTGCTGCGCGGCGACCGCGTCGATGAGCTGCTGGACGCGCTCCGTCATGCAGCGATGCTCGTCGTCCTCCAGGCGGTGCAGCTTGTCTGCTGCCGCCTGGGCGGCGCGTAAGTTCTCCATTGGCGTGGCGTAGACCGGGCGGTCGGCCCCCAGCATGCTAGCGATGGCTACGCCGCACTGCCGGACCGTGCCCACGCGGCTGGGTTTGCCAGCCGCCGCCGTACCACAGACGACGCGGTCGATCTCGCGGTGGTAGGTGTCCGTGAGGCGTCTCATGGCCGCCAACTTGTTGGCGCTGTCGAGGAGTGCGATACGGCACGCTTCCAGCGTTTCGCCGTTCGCACCGGGCGTTATGGGTGCGGACAGGTCCCGCATTGCCGCCTGCAACGGGTCCCGGCCGGCCTGGTCGGAGGCTCCGTCGTGGCTGATGACCAGCACCTCAGTGACGGTGCTGGTGCTGGCGCTGCTGTCTGCAGCAGGGAGCGGGTCGTCGAAGATCACCACGTCACCGGGGAAGGCATCAGAAAGCGCGACGTCGGTGTCGATGACCATGCCGACGAACGGGTCGGTGGAGCCAACGGACTCCAGGTCGGAGACCGGCTCGTTGGCGATGTGAAGCTTGCCAAGGGAGTCGACGAGGCAGCTCTCGGGGCTGGCTGCGCCCGCGGTGAGTGCGGGCTCGTCGGAGAGGCGGATCCCACCGATGAGATCAGCGAGGATGCTTGCGGCGAAGCAACTTCCATGCCGCGCAGCGTGTCAGCACAAAAGCCGTCAGGCGTGCCGGGCTGGCTGCGCTCGCCAGGAAGGAAGAGGGTTCCCGTCCAGAACGTGTTTCCAGTCGACGGTGCACCTGGCCCCATGGTGGGCGCCAAATGTCGGGGATATCGTGTGACATATGCCAGGGGGTGGCTTATTGTGGATGGGGACAAAAGTACGTCGCCGGGCTCTAGAAGCGGGAGTGAGCGAGACCGCATACGCCGGCGAATCTTACCCACGTTCGGGGCTCTCCTCGGAGATAACACCCCTAGTCCTGCTCTGCGGGGTCTCCGCATGATGACTATGATCACAAGGTAGCTACAAGCTTGCTCCTTGAGCTGTTTCGGCTAGAGTAGGAAGAAGGGCGAGGATAGCCCTACTCCTCTCTCTATGTGTGTGTGTGTGCTGAACTAAAAAGGCTCTCCCCTTTTCGCCCCCTCCTTTGCATGGGGAAGCTTGGGGGGTTTATATAGGCCTACCCCCCAAGGGTACAATGGTAATCCGGCCGGGTGTAGGACCCGGCCGTCAGCGTCTCTGGTTGCCGGCTTCTCCGCCGACTGCTCGGGCAAGTCATCTAGGGGGTCCCGCCGACTGTCGTGATCCCAGCCAACAGGTAGGGCCCGCCGCCTGCGGGCCATGTTGACTGCTTTATACTGTAGCCTCGCCCCTGATGACGAAGGCTTCGTCGGGGGGAGCGTGGCTACAGTCCCGCCGCCTGGCGGGCGCTCACTGTAGCCACACCCCGTCACATCTGGTTAATGGCGCACAGACTCCAAGGGGGAGAAGGGCCGCCTGCTAAGAGTCGGCCCTCCCTTGTTGCCGCCTGCTTGAGGTTTGCCGCCTTCTGGTTGCCCGCAGACAGGTAGAACCCGCCGCTTGCAGGCCGTACTGACCGCCCGTCGTGGGAGCGTGGCTCCCTCTGACGCTTGTGATGTCACGGATTACGCGGCAGCAGTGCCGCGCTGGGTGGGGGGTGTCCGCCCAGTACGCAGCTCTGTGGCCACGTCCCATCCTGGATTCGGGGGTGGCTGGTTGCACTGTAGCCATCCCTTGTCTTGTCGAGGTGATGCAGTGCTGACCTCGAGGGGACAAGGGACCGGCTCCTGGGAGCCGGCTTCTCTCGTGGCCGCCTTCTGGGGTTTCGCCGCCTTCCAGCAGCCGGCCTCTTGGACATGCCAGCCCAAGAAGGCGGCCGTGCTTCCAGGAGGCATGAGGGGCGCAGTTGGCCCTGATGTCTTGAAATACCGTGGGGGGCCGATGAGCCTACCCGTGGTCATTTACTCCGACACCTCTAGTGATACGATTGACAGTTCTAAGATTGCGAATCATGTCGAGAGACTCATCGGGGGTAGGATGCAAAGGATCAACAAGAGGCGCACAAGGGCTAGTAATATACTTGTTCAAGTGATATTCATTGAAAATCTCAAGCATCTCATTTTTCCAAGTAATAAAGAACTCTCCATCAAGTATGGGCACTCTATGTCTAAAAGTCCCCATCGTAGACTCATCCATCTTCCTCCAATGGTGATTAAACCAAAGCAATGGAGACCAATACTCTGATACCAATTGAAAGGACCGAGAAGAGGTGTCTAGAGGGGGGGTGATTAGACCCTCAACAAACAAAAGTAGCATTTTTTAAGTTCTTCAAGTTAAGGTGGAGTTTTAGCACAAGTTTAAACATTCACAATACATTTTAAGCAAGCATGGCAAGAGTATATGAGCAGCGGAAAGTAAAGCATGCAACTTGCAAGAATGTAAAGGGATGGGATTGGAGTGTGCAAACGCAATTGGAGACACGGAGATTTTTGGCGTGGTTCCGATAGGTGGTGCTATCGTACATCCATGTTGGTGGAGACTTCAACCCACGAAGGGTAACGGTTGCGCGAGTTCACGGAGGGCTCCACCCACGAAGGGTCCACGAAGAAGCAACCTTGTCTATCCCACCATGGCCATCGCCCACGAAGGACTTGCCTCACTTGGGTAGATCTTCATGAAGTAGGCGATCTCCTTGCCCTTACAAACTCCTTGGTTCAACTCCACAATCTTGACAGAGGCTCCCAAGTAACACCTAACCAATCTAGGAGACACCACTCAACAAAAGGTAATAGATGGTGTGTTGATGATGAACTCCTTGCTCTTGTGCTTCAAATGATAGTCTCCCCAACACTCAACTCTCTCTCACAGATTTGGATATGGTGGAAAGATGATTTGAGTGGAAAGCAACTTGGGGAAGGTTAAATCAAGATTCTAGTGGTTGGATTGGAATGTCTTCGTCTCAACACATGAGTAGGTGGTTCTCTCTCAAAAAATGAGTAGTGGAAGTGTAGGCACGTTCTGATGGCTCTCTCACAAATGGAGAAGGGGGTGGAGGGGTATTTATAGCCTCCACACAAAATCTAACCGTTACACACAGTTTACCAAACTCGGTGGGACCGAATAGTGAAACTCTGTTAGACCGATTCAGTTCAAAATGTGAACGTTAGGATTTTCGGTGGGACCGAAAAGGTCAACTCGGTGGGACCGATGTGCTAGTCTTAGGGTAAAACCTCATCTCGGTTTGACCGATTACACAAACTCAGTGAGACCGATTTTAGTAATAAGCAAACAGAGAGTTGGCCAAGCAAACTCGGTGGGGCCAACTACCTATTTCGGTGAGACCAAAATAATTGCAGTAGGCAACAGAGAGTTTGCAAGCCCATCTCGGTGAGACCGAGATCCCATCGGTAAGACCGAACTGATTAGGGTTTCTGGCAGTGGCTATGTCAAGTGAACTCGGTGGCGCCGGATAGATCAAATCGGTGGGGCCGAGTTTGACTTTAGGTTTAGGACATATGTGGAAATGAGAAAGTGGTTGAGGGCTTTTGGAGCATATCACTAAGCATTTTGAGCAAGCAAGCCATTAAGCAACACCTCATCCCCTTTTAATAGTATTGGCTTTCCTATGGACCCAATGTGATCTTGGATCACTAAAAATGAAAATGTAGAGTCTTGAGCTTTTGCCAATATGTGTCCTTAGCATCTTGAAGGGGTTCCACATCCTCTTGTCCTGCCACTCCACTGTTGAACTCATCTGAAATATACTACATGAAAGTATTAGTCCAACAAGAGATATGTTGACATTAATTACCAAAATCACCCAGGGAGCACTTGTGCTATCTAATTTTACCATGCGATTTGTTGCTCTAGTGTATATGTTCTATATGTCGTGCAGTGTGGTGCTCACTTATTAACTGTTTGGTTAATTAGTTGTCATCTTCAGTTAACTGTTTGGTTCAATTCTGCAAATGTGATGTTCAATTCTTCAGGCTGCAATTTTGTATTGTCTTCCATGTGAGAAATAAATCGAACTTATCTTTACAAAATACATGAGAAACGAATACAATTGCTATATTTCCAAGTTGTCCAGCATGCTTTGTTTGGTTATACATTGTGCAATGTGGTGCTCAGTTAACGTTTGGTTCATTTGTGTTGTGGTGTTTAGTTAATTGTTTGGTTCAATTCTTCAGTGCGATGTTCAATAGTTGTGGGTGCATTCTGTTATTGTATACCAAGTTAGAAGTAAATCGAATTTGGCTGTACTAAATTCATGAGAAAGAAATACAATTGCTATATTTCCAAGTTGTTAAGCATGCTTGGTTTGGTTAACTGTCTGATCTTCTATTAGAAGTATGTTATATTGTGCAACGTGGTGCTCAGTTAACGTTTGGTTCATTTGTTGTGGTGTTTAGTTAACTGTTTGGTTCAATTCTGCAATGCGATGTTCAATTGTTGTGGGTGCATTCTGTTATTGTATACCATGTGAGGAATAAATTGAATTTGGCTGTAGTAAATACATGAGAAACAAATACAATTGCTATATTTCCAAGTTGTTAAGCATGCTTGGTTTGGTTAACTGTCTGATCTTCTATTTGGAGTATGTTATATTGTGCAATGTGGTGCTCAGTTAATGTTTGGTTCATTTGCTGTGGTTTTTAGTTAACTGCTTGGTTCAATTCTGCAATGCGATGTCCAATTGTCGCGGGTAGAATTTTGTATTATTGTGCATGTGAGGAATAAATCAAATTTGGCTGCACTTAATACATGAGAAACATATACAAGTGCTATATTTCCTAGTTCTTAATCATGCTTGGTTTGGATAAATGGGTTTTTCATGTGGCTTGAATTAATCTGATGAATCTGCAATGTGCTTATTTTTCATCAACATATTTTACTGATAGCATGCGAACCCTTACTTAACCTGATGACTAACTACCTTATATGTGTTGCAGGGAAACAATGGGAAGCACTGAGGTTTACAATCGAGGTTAGCACATGCATGGTCCGTTGTCTAATAGCACATTATTGTGCAATTGCAGGAACCACTCTAATATTTTGGTTTTTAACAATTTGGTCTTGCACATGTAGGTCCTGCTGTCAGAGGTTTTGACCCACTGTTCGACCCTTTTTGCATATGGGAAATGAGTTGTCCATGAATATCAATCAAGTCAAGAAACTCAGAAAGATTGTTAGGATAAAGAAATTAGCAACAAAAAACAACAAGATCTTGTTCTGCACAATGAAGAAGACATCAGTTCACTACAAGATGGTACTAACTATTATACCTTGCCTTTTTTATTCCTTTGCCCCATTTCCAATATAGAGAAGATATTTATGCACATCCTTGTTTTCAGGCCTTTCCAAAGCAGTTTACTGATGATTACCTCTCAAACCACCTCTATGGTCAGGAGGCGAGGAAGGTTTTCATACAACACCCGCGGTTCAATATTGAAGTGTTCCTGAAGAGGACGAAGGATGGACCGTCAATCATCCATAGGCACTGGCCTAAAGTTGCAAAGACCTTCAACATGAATGAAGACTCAATATTCGCCTTCCGCTTCAGCAGTTTTCCAGATGAGATGCATCTGTCTATGTACCGTCTATGATGCTAATTTCGAAAGGTTCTACATGTTGCATGTGAAACTTGGTGCTGGTGCAGTTGTGTAATGGGGTAGCTGAGTGCTGAAGCTATATCATGTTGTACTCTGATGTATTTCAATTATGAAATCCTGCTTCCTTAATATGGAAATGAAATATATTATGTGCTTAATATGAATGTCAATTAGATTAATAAATGGATTATTAATAATAGGGCAATTAGCCTGCTAATGGGGAATTAGCCTGCTAATGGCGAATTGGCCTGCTAATTGGGTTTTGCTATTGCAAACAGTTTTGGAGAAAATACCGTGGGCGATGACCTCAGGCAACGCACACAGTTTCTAGGAATAAACCGTGTTGGATCAATGAACAATCACACACGACCTTCTCTTGAAAACTGTTTGCGTTAGGCCTCCTTGCGCAAATGTTTACCACATAAAGACTATGTGTGATGGACAGCCTTTGCCACACAGTTTCTTCTATGCACCGTGTGTGATGCATTCAATAACGCAAACGATAAAATTGTTAATATCGTGTGTGATGTACCTGCGAACGGAAACATTTTCCTTGGAGCGACTGTGTGGGATATATATACGAACGGAAACGTTTAGCAGGGACTGACTGTGCGGGATGTACTTACGACCGGAAACTATTTCGCCTGTATAATTGTATTTTTTAGCACTACTGTACATATAACAGTATTTGATCGCTCACAGGTCGCACACGACCTCATTTTGCCGAGCGTGTGTGCCAGGAGGGCATATCCCCGACGGTTTCTGGATCGTGTGGGAAGGACCCCCCTATGGCCCACACTCAATTGGCGACGGTTCCAAATGCCGTCGCGAAAAGGGGTTAAAAACCATTTGTATAGCACCTCGCTGTACCAGTGAATATCTAACTCTAGCTTACAAAACATACAAAAGCATGAGGATTAATTGTTCATCAGGTTTACACATAATCCAGATTGAACAAGGGAATAACATCGAACTCAACCAAAGTTTTCGGCAGTCACAATCAAATGGATTGGTCCGATCCATAAAATCAAGATCCCGGTACAAAAGATCTACTAGTCCATGATGACGACAAGTTGTTGTAAATAGAACCCGAGCACGATTAGAAGCCCTTAGGTCCACCTGAAACTTCTTTTTATGTTGTTCAACATGTCCATCCGTTAGAAATTTCTTGTTGAAAAACTTAATCCTCACGGACAATAGTGCCCTCACATTCCTCATGAAGAATGTGACAAAGCTAGTGTTTACATGGTTGGATGCATATCCTTCCACCGTTATTGTCTTCAAATGAATGTCATGAGATCTGAGAAAATCCTTGTGCTTCCTATGCCATCGATTGGTTAGACTTTTTCTCGAAGTCCTAGTACCTAAATAGACATGAAGATTGAAAAGAGTTAATGTCTAAAATAGAGTATGTCGAAGGAGCGACAACTGAATGGTTAATTCTAGTACATTATATATGGAGTTTCAATGTGTGTGAAATCATCACCTTTATATACAAAATCTCCAGACATGGAAAGCATCGCAGCAAGCCAATAGTGGTGTTCAGATCAAATCACCCTATATAAATATATAAGGTCTTGACAGAATCCAGCACCCCTGATACGCCATCCATGGACAAGCTCTTCATTCAGCATGGAACATAATATTAGCACCGAAAGTGTACTCCAAGATGATATTTAACTTATGCGCACAAATGAAAAATGCAGATTACAAAAGTTTACATGGATAACATACAGTACCTGAATAAGTGTGCAGCCAACCACCAACTTGTCACCTTCAAACAGATTAGGAAATACACACAAGGTCTCCAGTTTAGGCGCAGAGACCACAGTTATTTGCGAAGATTTATAACAACAATTAAGGAGCAACCTTAGAAGTGAAGGGGCATCTTCGATGATGAGCTCCTGTCCTTCAGAACGAATTCCAATGCTTACATGGTGAGGCAACTTTATTTTGAGACAAGGGATATGGATTCCATTTCCAAAAACAAGCACCAAACGCTCCAGTGCAGGGCAGCTGGAGTGGATGATGCCGTGCAGTGAGGCCACCGACAGATCAACCAACACAAGCGCAAGTTTTTTTAGCAGTGGGAGTGTCGGTGCAACAAACATTTATGTTTGCCGCCCGAACTCGTGCACATGCATACTGGCGATCACACTCCCAGCATCAATGCATGACGTAAGGACAAGCCAGAGAAACCGCTCTTCGTGAGATCAAGAAGGGCATTAAGGAGCAATTCAACAAGAGACCACCTCAGGAAAGCTTCCCTTACCGAGAAGGAGAGCCCGGCCGGGTCGAGGCAGCACCTGAGGAGCAAGACCAAACTCGCCCCGACAAAGCTTGCAGGGTGTCGGTGTCAAAACCGACGGATCTCGGGTAGGGGGTCCCGAGCTGTGGATCTAGGATCAATGGGGAACAAGGGACGAAGAACACGGTGTTTACCCAGGTTCGGGCCCTCTCGAAGAGGTAAAACCCTACATCCTGCTTGGTTGTATACTTGTATTTGATGTGTATGATATGGTTACAAAGTCGATCCACCATGAGATCAGGCGAGTTAACCCTAGGTTGAGGGGGTGATGGATGTTGCTGTAGCCCTAAAGACTAAAACCCTTTGGTTTATATAGAGACCTATAGGGTTAGGGTTAGATGCGATCGGTTACAATGAAGGAAATATCACGCAAACCCTTTACTTGGAGGACACACCACGACTCCGAAGATCTTCTATCCGGTCACGGATCCGCACTCTAGCTTGGCCCCATAGTGGCCCATCTGTCTGGACCATATGTAATAGGTTGACGGTCCGAGGACCCCTTAATCCAGGACTCCCTCAATAGCCCCTGAACTAGCCTCAAACACCAGGGCTTGTGTCCGGCATCCACACATCTCACGATCTTCGGCTTGCGAGGCGAGTTCTTCATCTTGTCCTATGTGTGCTCGGAGTTGAGTGGTGTCCGGAATCCGGAATGTTTACTTAACTTAGCCTCGAAGGCCAAAATTCTCAAGTGTGAACAGTGCTCATGTTTGACAGCTTTTAGCGAAAGGTCATGGCCGGTCATAACACCGAACGACTGATGGTTCTCGATGCGCAGCTCAAGGCCACCCCTCCATTGGCACGTCCCATCAAGGCAGAGATCATGCCCCATTTTTTAGGGGACATGATTAATGATTTCGATTCCGCCACCCGCGCATAACGTCGCGAGCATATCGGGAAGTGGAGAAGCCCGCACTACTAGGAGAAAGCCTACTAGTAGCACTGGAAATAACCATAGCAGTAGCACTGGGGGCAGTGCTACTGCTAAGGTGCTACAACTAAGTTGTAGCAGTAGCGCTGCATCAACCAGCGCTACTGGTAAGTATGGTTAGCAGTAGCGCTGCTTCAACCAGCGCTAGTACTAACTATCTGTAGCGCTGCACAAAGACAAACGCTGCTGCTAAACCAGCGCTGCAGCTAGACACCTACCAGCACTACTGCTAATATTCCTGCTTTCACATATTTATTTCCCCTCTATGTATTTGTGCATGCTCTATACAGTAGTTTCATCATATCATAATAAACATACACTATTCTCATCATATCATACACATACAGTGGTCTCGTCATACCATCATCATCATCATCATCCAACACAAATATCATCACATCTCGAAAAATAGCGATACACAAGTCATGTCATGTCTCAAATAAATGCAACTGCATGGTCATGGCACAGACACAAGTTTCATCATCTCTATCTAAACCATGATGTAGAAGAGAAGAGCGATCAGTATGAGTAAGAACGTGACTATGTAGTACTTCTTGAGGCACCGGTTTCGCTCCCTCTCTTGCCGGAGCGTCCACCTCAAGTAACTATTTTCCGCTCCGGCTCTGCTGTTGAACCCTCTGTGGCTAGCGCCCGGGTACCTGTCCACCTGGGCCTGAGCGTCTGGCCAGTGGTCGTACACTCTTGGAACCCTCCCAATGAATACGATGTAGCAGTCCTTTGCCATCTCTGATCTATGTACCTGCATTGTCAGTTGATGAATTCAACGATAATATGCAACATAATGTACTTGAGAAACACAAAGAGGCATAGTTAGCAAAATACAAGCAACCTATAGTAAACATAAATAACGAAGTTCCTCATACCCAAACTAATTAACTAGAGCGATCTACATTAGTTCAGGAGGACAGTTTAATTACATCACAGAGTTTTGTCGTGCATAAATTCAAAGTTTTGTCATAGGAAGACGATAGTGACTAAACAGACACATTGTCATCGTCAATCAGTCCTCCATGTCGGTGGTCCAATCTTCATAGTCAGGGAGGAAGCACCCAAGCTTCGTGAAAGGCTTCAGATCCAGACGCTGAGCGAGTAGCAGTGCTCGGACATCATCCCGCATGATTGGCCCATGGTAGAACATCCCCGTTAGTTCGAGGAGCACCTTCATGATCACTTGGGCAAGTTCACACTATACATGATAAAACTCAGCTCAGATTCGATGATCTAGTGTCCTTCCTATGCTTGTGGCCCAGTTGACAATCTCGGCATCGCCGGAAGTAGCTGACATGCGAATGCGTTGATTATCCCTTTTGTACTCGATCATGTGATGCATGAGGTAGAATCCACCAGCCTTACTGGTGTACGGTTGCTGGATGCAGCAGAAGTCGGTCTTATGGCCGAAACCCAGCCCGTTCTTCCTGTACTTTTTCACCTTGATATATCCACCAGACAGGCTGAAGGTTAATATGGCACTATCGAGAACACTCTTTATGTGAGTGTAATCCTTTTTCTTGATGTTCTTCGATGAGTCCAAGTACAGAGCATGGGAGTATTGTGGGTACAAACAGATGAGGACGCCCCCCCCCCCCGCTGTGCAAAATAAGTACACCTCAAATTAGCCTCCATGCTTGCAAAGGAATGATTAAAACTTACGAAAGGATATCCGCAGATGACTTACATGGGATGATAAGGCAGGAGAATCGTTTCCTTGTCCTTATTAGCGATCATGAACTCGCCGATGTACTTGCTCACATAGTCACGGTGCTCTTTGCAGACTGCCAAGAAGCTCTCGTACATATAGTATGGGTCCGCGACGCAGATATATTTTATGTTCTCGCGCCTGATGATGTAGCTGAGATACAGCGCATACATGTGGATGAACTGAAAATCTAGCTTGGTCATGTGGAACATGTCGTAGATGTAGTCAAATCGTAGGATGAACTTATCCGTGGGCCATCTCTCGACGTACAACTTCCCACCCGGCACCTGAGCCGCGTAAAGCAGGTATCCTGGATTTTTCGAGATGAGAAGGCTTTTCTCTCTGGCCAGCACATCTTCATAAGTATCCTTAGATCATTGTTCAGTATGCGCTCTAGCGCTTTCGGAGGTAGGATTGGGTGGCCGGCGACATGGAAACGCTCCGCACCTTCGACAGGTATTCTGTCTACCTCCCGGGGCTTCAAAGGCGGTTGGCTGCTTGAAGCAGCTCTGGCGCCTTTAGGGCCTTTCTTGTCCGGTCTCCTCCTTTGCTTCTTGGCGGGTGGCGGTAGTGAGCCCACCATACCTTCCCTAACCACCACCCCCAGTGTCGTCGGGCTAATCAGTGTACGGTCCTCGGGTTGTTGTTCTCAGTAGAGGCGGCATCTGGAGGCGTCTCCTACGAGGATCGCATGAAGAGAGACTTTTTGCATTCCACCTTAGGACGTTCCGGCTCCGGCAAATCAGGCAGCATCAAGTCATCTCCACGCTCATAGCCTGAGTCATAGTCCCGAGCCATCGATCCTCCATCGCCATAGGCGGTATTAATATACTTGAGAGGGTCATCATCATCCTCCTCCATGACATCATCAGCATTTGCTTCTTCGACGGTGGTGACGTCATCTGGCACTAATGAAGGCTCTCCCTCGCGTCGTCCGCTATCACCCGCCACGATAGGTGCAGGTAATTTGGTACGTGGGGTGGTGTTCATACCTTCTTGAGGAGCTGTCATTGGTGTGCTACCGGGCGCCTCGACGCAAAGAAGAGTCTTCGGCAAAGGCAAGAACTACCTCTTGCATGCGCCAATCCATTTAGGGGTCTCATCGTCATCGACTGGTATTGGAGGAGGCAAATCCTCGAAGCTCGCGTTGACACTGGCCACGCAAATCTTGAAGACACCATGGGGCATCTCTCGGTTGTGCAACATGCGGTCCTTTGGCTTCACATTCATTTCCTTTCCCACGCCCACCTTCTGGCCATTGATGTCTTACAGTAGGGTGCACGGGTTTCGTCGGCCTGCGAAGACATGTCTGCGATGTCAAACATCTGAAAGGCAACTGAAATGGAAGACTATAGACTTGCTGGTGAAGAGGGTATGACGCATAATTACCGTGAGGGCGTCGAGCTCAGCCAAAGACGAAGCCCCGCCGAGCACGCCAGAGATGGAGGACAGGCTGCTATGAACAGGAGCGAGACCTTGTGTGGTTGCGTGAGCAGGTGCTGGTGGTGCGATGTTCACCGAATTGCTCTCGATGTACCTAGGAAGGAGAAAGTCCGCTGGCCCTTTATCTGGATTGTTCTTCTTCCAATCGACGATTGCCGGAATCAAGTTGGTAATAATGGAAGATTGGAAGTCAGCCGTTACGCCAGCTACCGCTGTATTGATAGCTGCATCGACTACCTTGACCAACTCTTCTATGGTCTCAGCTTTGGTCTTATTGACCGCAATCGCGACCTTCTTGTCGATGGTCTATTGAGTAAGCAACCGTCTCTGCCTTCTTTCCTCTGGCTTCTCGTGGTAGCACGTCTTCCATGAGGCGCCATCTACGACGCCGTGCACACGTCCATACGACGGCGGTTTGTTCTCCGGGACCTTTTTCAGCATGTTCAAGGCCCGGTTGAAATGGGTGTCCCACTTGGGCCTCGCCAATGATTGTGATGACTCATTGCTTTCGGCTGCCTTTTGGTGCTGCTCTTTCTATAAAAGGAACATGGATGGTTTACAAATGTGAGAAAACTTGTAGTCGAATTGACTGGAAGCTAATGTAAGGTGGTAATATAACAATTACCATTAGTCTCATGAACTCCCTCGTGTCTGGGTCCGTGTAAAAGATCTTATTGACGCGGTCCCACTTGTACCGGGCCCTGATCCAGTCACGCTCCTGCGGGTCGGTGAACTCCGCCAAGGGGTCTGGGATTTCGTGACTTTCACGTTCGGCGTCCTCCTTGGCCCATACATGCCTCTTCCCCTCATAACCACGGCTTCCGAGGCGGTGGGAAGGCGTGTTCCTGGCCTGGAGCGCCTTCATTTTCTCCGACCTTTGCTTGACTTCTTCTTTAGCGCAAGTCTCCTTGAATTTTTTGAAGTCCTCTTCCTTTAGTGTCGGATTGTCAGCATGAATCTTGGACCACGGTTCATTCTTCGCAAATCACTTTTTTCACCCTTACTTTCCAGGCGGACAAGTCGTTGGTGAACGTCACCATCGCCTTGTTGTTTATCTTTGTCATGGGTTCGTCGTCCCATGGATGTTTGCTTTCATCCCGGTCGGGGAACAGGAACCTATTATGCAACTTCTTTAGGAGCATGTGCTCCATATGTGGTATCTTCTTTAACTTTTCGTCGTTGATGTTGGCAGTTTCCTAGAGGATGCATCCTATTTGATTGCCGTAGCACTCGCGCGCTTCCTCCAGCGCCGTTGGCTCTAATTTCTTGGGGTGCATCGCCGTGACCACAATTTATCCGATGCCGAGCTCGTTTGGTTTTCGTGTCCTCTTTGGCTTCGGTGCTTTACCGGCTACGATAGCATCGTTGTCGGTCTCGGGGGTGGTGTCGGTGCCGGTGCCAGTGTCGGGGTTGGTGCCACTGCCACCCTGCACCCACAACTAGTGTCCGTCCAGGCAATCGAAATACTGATTTGCTGCCTCGACGGGGTCTTCTTCGAGGCGACCAGAACCCCTGGCTTCGGCTTGGCTAGACATGTTTCCTATTCAACAATTGTAAATAAAACAAATAATGCAGAGAAAAAATGGGCCTATATTTGGTCAGAATGTTGATTCATTCCTCTTCCGGCAAATCCCGGGCACTCCATATGTCCTAGTTTCTAGCATAAGTCATGCCGAAATTCATGGAAATTTTTGGCATGACCTTTGCTAAAAAGTGGACATATGGAGCGCCTGAAATTTGCCGGAACGAAAATGAATCAACATTCCGGCAAAACATAGGCCACTCGGATATTCTTCGAAGATTTTCCATTCAACCAACATTAATCATATCATATTCAACAATTCTAATAAAAGATATAATCAACAATAATGGAATAAGCAAATGAACATCAATGACATATATCATATAACATCAATATTGTTTTGTTTATATAGCAACAATTACTTTAACCAAGTTTTTTGTTTATAACTAAATGCCATAGCTACTATTTTTTATTTATAGCTAAATGCTATTGTTTTTTGTTTATAGCTAATTTATAGCTAAATGCTAAATGCTACTATTTTTTATAGCTAAATGCTATTGTTTTTTATTTATAGCTAAATGCTACTATTTTTTATTTATAGCTAAATGCTATTGTTTTATTTATAGCTAAATGCACTAGCTAATTTCCTAATTTTTTTTGCTAAAAATGCCCTAGCTAGATGCTACTGTTTTTTATTTAACACTAGGCATTTTCATAAAAATTTGCCTTAGCTAATTTCCTAATTTTTTTGCTAATCAGCTACTGCATTAGCTACTGCCCTAAACAAATTTGCCCTAGCTAAATTTGCTAATTAGCTAAATTTGCTAAATGCTACTGCCCTAAACAAATTTGCTAAATTTGCCCTAGCTAAATTAGCTACTGCGCTAAACAAATTTGCTAAATTTGCCCTAGCTAAATTAGCTACTGTCCTAGCTAATTTCCTAATTTTTTTGCTAATTAGCTACTGCATTAGCTACCGCCCTAAACAAATTTGCCCTTGCTAAATTTGCTAATTTGCTAATTAGCTAAATTTGCTAAATGCTACTGCCCTAAACAAATTTGCTAAATGCTACTGCCCTAATTTGCCCTAAACAAATTTGCTAAATGCTACTGCCCTAATTTGCCCTAGCAATTAACATATATATGACTATAGACATGCTAGGGTTCATCACAGCAGAGAGCAGAGAGAGAGGAGGGCAGGGGAGAGGAGAGGGAGAGGCTTACGGTGAGGGAAGGCTCGGGCTCGGGTGGCGGCGGTTGAGGGCGGGCTCGGGCGGCGGCAGCGAGGTTGACGGCGGGCAAGGGAGAGGGCGGCGGCGGCGGTGAGGTCGAGGGCGGCCTCGGGCGGCGCCGATGAGGTCGATGGCGGGCTCGGGTGACAGCTGGCGTCGAGGTCGATGGCGGGCAGGGGTGACGGCTGGCGTCGAGGTCGATCGAAGGCGGGCAGGGCAACGACGACGACAGAGTGGGGGGAGAGGTGGGAGAGGGGGGAGGACATGGCAAAATTTTGAGCCCGCGTGGCCGGGGTTAACTAAAAATAGCAGTAGCGCTGGATTAGGATCCAGCGCTATAGCTAACTTAGCTATAGCGATGGGTCCTAATCCAGCGGTACTGCTAACTATTCCAATTTTTAGTTTTTTTAATTCTAAAATACACATAGCAGTAGCGCTGGATTAGGACCCAGCGCTATAGCTAATTTAGCTATAGCACTTGGTCCTAATCCAGCGCTACTGCAGTTTTTCTTTTCTTTTTATTAGTTTCCTTTTCTAGTTTTTAGTTATCTTTTCTTTTTATTATTTTCCTTTCCTTTTCTATTTACTTTTATTTTTCTTTTGTATTGCTTTCTCCCTTTTGTTTTTGTTTTTTTTCTTCTTCCGACGGCCTCGCACGCAGTCGACGAGAACGTCTCCCTCCCACACTGCGCGAATATCACCGGAACCATGCATGTGGTGGTAATTGAAGGGGATACGATGTATACATCATTTGACCGATAACGGTTACTTAAGTGCGTACACAAAATAGATACATATATATAAATGATGGTTTCTCAGCTGCATCAACGACGTTTCACATTGAGCTTCTTCCCTTTCTTGCTCGTTGTCGAATAATTGAGCCCCTTGTTGTGACTTTTCCGGCACCATGGAGTACGATCTTTCTTAGGTAATGTAGTCTTGATTCTTCTTTTCACATTTGTTTCATCGTCATCTTCCCTCATCGGGTTGCCGTATTGGTCGTAGTCTTCCTCATTGGCGACTCCATCCCTTCCGATGATGCTCCTTTTGCCTCTCCTCACGACAACATGGCTGGGATTGGTCGGGTCGGTTATGTAGAAGCATTGTGTCACGTCCTTAGCATGTACCCATGGCTCAGTTTTAGCAATGACATTAACGTTCACAGTAGCGCTCTTCGCGTCGGGTATAGACATGGTAGTGAAATACTTGTTTTCTCTTACGACGGCCTTAGTCCATCTAACATAGAACATCGTCATATCGTGCATTCCAGCGTAGTCAAGCTCCCAGATCTCTTCGACTCTTCCGTAGAATCTTTCAGTTGTGCCGTTGGCGCTGGTCACGCATTCAATCGTCACCCCTGAGTTCTGGTAATCACTGTCCATGTCTTTGGCCTCCGTGTAGAATGTGTACCCGTTGATATCGTATGCCTGACAGGTCGTGAGTTTGGGCGCGGGGCCATGTGCTAAGGTGTGTCTGAGCAATCCGTCCGAACTGCCCTCTTTCGGGGGATTAGCAAGAACTTGCTCTTTGAACCAACGCAAGAAAGTGGCGTTGTGCTCTACAGTAACTTCATCGTCCGTCTTGTGCATCCCCTGATCACGGTACTTCTTTGCGATGGTATCTTTGTGCAATGTCACATAATCATCTACCACATCTAGGTGTTGTAGCACTACTAAGTTAGCCTTGTCAAAGTCATTCCGTCGATCCGAGTAGTCCACGTGCAATTCCCCCCGGCCGTTGTTGTGACCTTCTACTCCGAGCCTCCCATGGTGCTTCTTGACGGGCAAACCAACAACAGGGTCTCCGCCACCTATATAATTCTCGCAAAAGAAGATGCACTCTTGGGTCAGATACCCCTGGACAATGCTCTCATCGGGACGGGGCATGTTACGAACGAATCCTTTAATGACCCCAATCATCCTCTTGAATGGCATCATGCTGTGAAGGAATGTTAGCCCGAGGTCGATGATGTCATCCATGATGTGGACACACAGATGCACCATGACGTCAAAGAACGCGGGCGAAGTACATCTCAAGGTCACATAGTATGACAACGATCTCTTCCTGTAGCCTTCGGAGCTGCTTCACACTAATGGACTTTTGAGAGATAACGAGACCAGTAAGCGTGTCACAGACGTGCTTGTCCATTATCCGTCAAATGGTAACCGGGAGTATCTGCGTCATCATCACGTGACAGTCATGAGACTTCATTCCGCTGAACCTTTCTTCTTGGTGTCTAGACATCTTCTTATCTTCCCACAGTAACCAGAACTGACTTTGATTCCCGTAAGGCACTTGATGAATTGATTGATCTCCTTCACACTTAAAGTGAAGCAAGAAGGTGGGCAATAATTCTCCTAATTGTTGACTTTCAAGCCCCTTTCCCCCGCTTCCGTCTCCTTCGTCGACTTTTTACAGGGCGGCATGTGGAGATCTCTCCTGATCTCCAAATCTTCCAAGTCTTTCCTTGCCTTCGGCCCATCCTTGGTCTTCTCCGGCATGTTCATCAGTGTGCCAAGCAAGCTCTCGAGGACATTCTTCGTGATATGCATTTAATCAAGGCAATGAGGCATGTCATGGCTGGGCCAGTACTCCAAGTCCCAGAAAACAGACCTCGTTTTCCATACCTTCAGCAGCGGCTCCGGCACCTTTTTCATTTTTCCCGACGTGGGGCACTGTTCCCAATTTTTCAACAGCTCGTTGATTTCGGCGCCGCTCCTCTTACGTGGAGGTCCTCGATCCTCAGCCAAACCATTGAATAGATCTCCACGTTTTCTCCACGGGTCATCCTTCTCGAGCCATCTACGATGCCCCATGTACACGATTTTCCCAGACCCGCCATCTTTCATTGACGTAAGCTGCTGAGACGTTGTATCATCGATGCACCTCGTGCATCCTCAGTATCCGTGGCACACCTGGCCTGAGGTGTACCCGTAACCGAGATAGTCGTGCACCGTCGTCATCAACGCGGCTCTCATATAGAAATACTCGCCTTTGCTGGCGTCCCATGTCCATGCCGGTGTTTTCCATAACATGTCTAACTCCTCTTTCAGAAGCCCCATATACATGTTAATATTATTTCCCGGTTGTTTCGGCCCTTGAATCAGCACGCTCATGTGTATGTACTTTGTCTTCATGCACTTCCATGGGGGGAGGTTGTACATCCATACAAAGACGGGCCATGTGCTGTGGTTGGTGTTCTGGTTTCCAAACGGATTCATGCCATCGGTACTCGCACCAAGCACGATGTTCCTTGCATCTTCTGCGAAAAATCGATATTCGGCGTTGAATGCTCTCCACTGTCTAGCATCTGCGAGGTGTCTCAGCTTCGGATCATCTCCATCGTCGGGCTTCTTCCTCTTCGCGTGCCAATGCATGAGCTTTGCTTCCTTAGGATTTACAAAATACCGCTGCAGACAGGGAGTGATCGGAAAGTACCATACAACTTTTTGAGGAGCTTTCTTTCCTGCCTTCTTGTATCAAGAAGCGTTGCACACTGGACAGCTGGTTTTTTCCACGTGCTCCCCCTGATATATGATGCAATCGTTGATGCATGCGTGGTATCTAATGTGCGGCAGATCAAGAGGGCAAATGATTTTCTTGGCCTCCTCGACACTAGTAGGACATAGGTTTCCCGTGGGAAGAACTTTATTATGTAGATACTTCAAATGCTCATCAAGGCTTTTGTCTGTCCATTTGTTTTTGGCCTTCGTCTTTAGAAGTTCGAGCGTGAAACTCAAGCGGGTCACCTCGGGATTGCAACCGTCATACAATGGAGTCTTCGAGCCTACTTCAAGTTGCGCCAGCTTGGCCTCCTCTCTAGCAGCAGCTCTGTCGCTAGTCGTACTCTTGCGAAGGAGGTCTCGAACATGAGGGTCCTACACGACTGAACTTAGTAGCGTCAATGACTGCGGCATGTAGTCCACCGCCTCTTCTCCTCCATGTCCGGACTCTTCTTCGCTATGTCCGGAATCTTCTCCGCCGCCGCCATGTCCGGACTCTTCCCCGCCTCAATACCCGGCGTCATCATCTTCGTGTCGATCGGTCATCTCTTCATCTAGCCCCATGTCGTTATTCCCTGCCATGTGGACGTCCTCATCATCATCTTCACTTATCCAGCGAGTATATCCATCCATGAAACCATTCATCAGCAGGTGCGCCTTCAAACTGCCACGAGCAAAAGGGTCCAAAATGACTCCTTCTTTGCATCTTGTACACGGACATCTAATCCCAGTCTGATTATTTGCATACATGTCCATCACCACAGATTGCAAGTATCGCTCCACCTTCCTTCCACTCACCTTCATGACTGACTGCATGGTATAACAAGCAAAAGGGTTATAAACAAAATGCATGCATGCATCAAAGTCACATAAAAATTTGGCATGACCTTGCCTAAAAACAGGACATATCGAGTTTGCTCGAAATTCACCGAAACAGAAATAAATCGACATTTCGGCAAAACATAAGCAACTCGGGGGCATGTCACTCGCACAAATCCCTACATATCACAAACACACATATTCCCATTCTTGAAATGCACAACTTTTTACTCACCTATCTCCCGAGAGAGATCGAGCATAGTTAGACGAGGCCTTTGCTACCTATAGGGATCGAAAGTGGATGGCTAAATAGCTAGCTAGATCTAGTTGTTGGGAGGAGAGATGACTCTAGCTAACTAATGGAGATGGAGAGAGGTGAGCTAGCTAGTTCTATATGTATGGAAGGAGGGAGAGAAAAATAAATGAGGAAGATAGAGAAGAAAGGCCATTTATGGAGGAGAATTATGGTGGAGGGGGGCATTAATGGGGAGAGAAGAGAGGTAGAAGGAAGAGAGAAGAAGGGCAATAATGGTGGAGAAGTAACTTAGACAGGGGAGAAGGGAAAGGTGGGGAGAGGGCAAAGGGGGAGGAAGGGGGAGGGGGAGAGGGGTGGGTGAAAAGGTGGCAACCATGCCTAGCAGTAGAGTTGTATTCCTGACGGCGCTACTGCTATGGTGCTTAGTAGTAGCGCTTGTCGGGAGCAGCGCTACTACTAAGTGGGGCCTAATAGTAGTAGCGGTGTTGTCTTAGCACACGCTACTGCTAAAATCATAGCAGTAGCACTGTATTTTGGGCTGCACTGCTACTACAGCTAGCGTCGGTGAGCTCGTTGGGTCCCACTTATCAGTAGCGCTCTTTCCATTTCCAGCCCTACTGCTAAGGCGTGACTTGTAGCGCTGCCTGGGACCAACGCTACTGCTAATTAGCAGCAGTGCTGGTTATTTTCCAGTGCTACTACTGATGTCATACCTATAAGCATTTCCCTAGTAGTGCCGCGACGTGAAAATAGGAACTCTTGGCTCCTCCGCGGCCTATAAAAAGGGGGGAACAGCTACAGTTATCATCTTACGCTTTCCTCCGCCTCTCGCTGTCACCTTCCCAATCTCCAGAGCTCCAGCGCCCTGCCTGATTTCTCCGTAGCGAATCCCCTCCTACTCCTCCCTAGCTTCAGCCATGGCCGGATTTGGCGCAAATGACAAGTGGGACGCCTTCGTCGTCACAAACAACGACATCGAAGAGCTAAAGCGAGCTGGCTACTTATCGGCCGATATCGCTTACCGGGCCCCCGAGGAAGGTCCGGTCATCCCCACGTCCAAGCCAGGCGAGAGGGTAGTATTCCTTCCCCACTTTATCCGGGGGTTGGGGTTTCCTCTGCACCCCTTTGTGAGGGGAGCTAATGTTCTTCTACGGGTTGGATTTTCACGATCTAGCGCCCAACTCCCTCCTCCACATCTCGACCTTCATCATCGTCTGCGAGTCCCTCCTGCGAGTTCAGCCGCACTTTGGCCTGTGGCTGAAAGTGTTCAATGTCAAGCCGAAGGTGGTCGGCGGCGCTCAGGCAGACTGCGGCAGAGTGATGATCAGCAAGATGACTCGAGTCCAATGGCCGGAGGGCCGGTTTATCGATACCGTCAAGGTGTGGCAGAAGGAGTGGTTCTACATTATGGAACCAAGGGACGCGGTCTGGACAACCGCTCCTGAATTCAGATCTGACCTCCAGCGAGACTAACCTCTTCGACCAAGAAAGGTCCAAATTGGGGGTACGCCGGTGAGGTGAAGATGCTGCAGAAGCACGTCGTCAACGTGATGGAGACCGGCGCCAAGCTAACCAATGTGGTCCAGATAATGCTTTGACGCCGACTCCTTCCTTGCCAGCTAAGGGCCAGTCTGATATGGGCTTACAAGTCTGACGACCCGGCCACCGTGCAGTACCTCTTCGACACAACCCACGACAAGGTGTGGGGTCAGCTGTTCAAGCCCCAGGAGGACTGGCCAGCCGAGAATGAAGACATCGGCCTTGGCGCCACAAATCCCCCGAAGAAGGTAATTGATCTCTAGCCCAATGTATATTCGGGCGGTCATACTGCATAAAGTTTGTTCTAACACTGGTACAACGAGGTGCTATACAAACGATTTTTAACCCCTTCCCACGACGGCATTTGGAACCGTCGCCTAGTGAGTGACTACGATAGGGGGTCCTTCCCACACGACCCAGAAACCGTCGGGGATAGGGAGCCTTGATACATACAGTTGTCCCTATATAACCGTTTCCGATATCTCGAATATCCCAAACGCTTCATCCTTGCTACTCGTTTGTGCTCGCATTACCATCGCAGTCGAAGTTTTGTGGTTTTACCTAAAACCAGGCACATTCTAGGCACATACCAAATAGGCTCTATGTTTATGATGCGTGGCACATCACAAACAGTTTATGATTGTAAACTATGTACGATAGGTAGACAATCACACACATTTAGTTTCCCCGCACCGTTTGTGATAGTGTCTGACATCACACACGCTTTGCAAACAGCAACTGTGTGCATTGTTACACATGTTTCCTCTCCGTGAACCATGTCAGATTATGATGTATATCGCACATGCTGTGCTTTATAGACCGTGTGCGCCGTAATGACCTGCACACCGTAATTTCACCCTAATTTAATTGCTGCTATTTAAAATTGTACCTAATTTGAAGTTGAAAGTAGGCTATAGCTTTATTCATATCCATCAGGTTCAAACAACCAATGCATTATTCGATTCACAGGTACATATGTTTAAGAATTACATAAGCACCAAATAAAGAATGATGAACTAGGGTTGTATACTTGTACTATTACAGATGGTAAAGAAAGAGGCGACAAACATTCTGGTTGCTAAACAAGGTGAAGCGGAATGGCCCTATTGTGCTCTCCTGGATGCAGAAGGCACGCACGACTCTAGTCCAACCCCTTGTGATGGCTGGCCGCCAATCATGTAGTTTGAGAGGTAATCTTCAGTAAACTGCTTCAGGATCCACTGCAAAGGAAAAAAGATACAGACATTGTCATCTAACACAACTCATTATGGACAATAAAAACAAGGCTACAGAGTTCTTACTTACCATCCTGCAGTTCACTGTTGTCTTGCATAAAGTGTAAACAAATAGTTCAATTCACATCTTTTGACCCATTTTAATAACAATCTTTATCAGTTTCCTCACTTGATGCTGGTTCATGAATATCTCATTGCCCCATACGCAGAAAGAGTCGAAGTGTGGATCTTTGGCAATGACATATGTACCTAAAAGCACCAAGTTAATATTAGAAGCTAAACAACAATTGCAAAATGATGTAGTACAACACTCCCTCCATCCCATTATATAAGATTTTATTACATGTATATCTAGACATCATCAGAACATTAAGGTAACACTCTTCCTTGTTGCTATGTAGCCTGGGATTGCATATTTAGTCATTCAGTACAATGCATGTTGCTATGTAGCCTCAGATATATTAAATATGACCCTAGTTAACCTATTGATAAATGGGTTATAGATATATTCAGTGAAATGTCCGATTCGACGATTAATCCCTTATCAGCCCCCAGGCTATATGGTACCAGCTACCGATATCTTGAACAGTGAGTACATATAAGCAACGCGATGAAACTAACCTCGATGGAAAACATCACTATTCTCAATATTGTCCTATATGAGTACATATAAATGCATGTTAAGCACAACAGGCTAAACATCAACCAAATATATCCATGGTAGACAACATAATCTACAAATGATAGCTTCAGTGTGCAGGTTTAAGCATGCTAGTTAAGCAAAACAAGAAGTGGAAAGGTGTGTTAATTGCATCAGGCATAACATTTAAAAACAAGCAAATAGTCATTCAAACCGGTATTGTGCAGGTCTAAAGTACACTAGTTATTGTTAAAAAAATGAAAAGGCATGTTAACTGCAACATCCTTAACAGCAACCAAATATCATAATTCATAGTGGTATTGTTGAAACTGTTATTGATGAAATTGAACTGCACGGCAAATAGTTGCACATATAGAGCATCACATTGTGAAGAACTGAAATAAACAAGGCATAAGGCCATCTCTAGCCGATCCTTTAAACGGACTAAAACCCTTAGTGGATATATATATATACTCTAGCAATTTTTGGCCGTTTCTAGTCGATCCCCTAAACTTAACATTGTAAACTTAAATTTGATCAAGTTCAAAGCAGGTTCAACCAAAAATAGCATGCATTCAAACATAAAAGATAAATTTAAACTAACCTAAACTACTTTCGATCGAAGTGGAGGTCGAGCCAATCCTTCCTCGTCAAGTACGGTGTGCTGCGAGCCGGGTTCGGGCCGGTGCCGTCGTCGGGGTCATTGGGGAAGACACTCCTCCACTCGTCGACGTCGATCTCCTATTCCTCGCCACCCACCTCGACGCCCTCCGCGCCGCCATCCTCGTTGCCTTCGACCTCATCATCGAAGGAGAGCACGATAACCTCACTGCCTTCCACGCCAGCAAAGATCACCCGCTCCGCCTCCTCGAGCTCCGGGTGCTGCCGGCGGAGCTCTTGCATTTAGGCCTCGTCGGCGGCTTCGGCCTCAAGGCGCTCCCACGCCTCGCAGTCCTCCCGCGCCATAGCCGAGCTCACCACCCCTAGCGAAGGCGGAACATGGTCGACCGGACATGTGCCGAAGGGGAAATTGAGCCTAGCCTCCACGCCGTGGTAGCGGACCTGCGAGCGGTCGTACTCCATGGCCGCGAGCTCGGCCGTGTGGAAGCTACCGAGCTACCGGCGAGTGCGGGTCTCTCGATCTGTAATCTCGGCGACCCACGTCCCCCACCACCACTGCCGGACCCCGAGGTAGGACCTCATCGGCGGCCGGGCCCAAGGAAGGACGGGGAAGTCCTCGAACCGGCATAGGGGCACAACGACGGGTGGATCGGGCGACCGGCGATGGCGGATTGATAAAGAGCCCATGGAGGACGATGGGGACACCTCGGCGGCCACCTCACCGGCGTCGGGTGAAGAGGCCGTGATAAACGTCTTTTTGGCCATTGGCTCCTCGAGCTCCCCGGCACACAGGCAGAGGTTGAGGATGGAGGCAGCGGCGGTGGCGATGGCAGCGACCTACCAATGGTTTCGAGCGAGGGAGGGGTGGTGTGTATCTGTGTGAGTGGATGTTTTGGGGAGTGTGTGGTGTGTGTGGAGGGGGGGGGGCAAGGTGGTGTTTGAGGAAATACCGTGGCAACTGAAAATTTTACTAGGCGGGAGTACCAAGGTGGGGCTACTGAAAATTTGGATCAAGGGCGAGCAGATATTTTTGAGATTGCGAGGGATGCAGAGGCGGGAGTAAAATTCCGGGGCAACTGAAAATTTGAATCAAGGGCGAGCAGATATTTTTGAGATTGCGAGGGATGCAGAGGCGGGAGTAACAAGGCGGGGTTACGGAAAATTTGAATCAAGGGCGAGCAGATATTTTTGAGATTGCGAGGGATGCAGAGGCGGGAGTAAAATGCTGGGGCTACTGAAAATTTGAATCAAGGGATTGAAGCAGAGCGGGAGTAACAGACATCGCACACAGTCCACACATACTAATCGTGTGCTATCAAACATTAAAACCTTCCAGGCGGTTGATATTTTCGAGACTACAAGGCAGTAGATATTTTGGAGACCGGGAGGCAAGCCTCGTGGAGCCCAATCTATTGTGCTGATGTGAGTGACTGCAGGGTGGCGGCGTGGCACACGGGTAGTCTGACCGAACTGTGTCTGTTGCGCACCCAATCGCAGACGGTTCTACATCCAACTCGTGTGCTTTTTATAAATTTGGCAAAAAGAATAACGTGGGAGAGGGTTAGAACATGAACACACTTGCATGTGGACCAAATATATGTATGAAAAGGGTGGTTTGATGTTCGAGTACCCAATGCACAACTTTGATGTGGCACCTGTCGCACAAAAGCACAGTATTGCTAGTCAGCCACCCCCTACGAACCCCACTTCATGTCGGTGGTAAGGGAATCCTACCTACGAATGCATGCCCCCAAATAGCTAGGTCTAATATCTCACCCTACCGTAACACAAAACCTATAGGAGTCCATCATATATATATGGTCAAACTTCCCCTTTCGCTTCCCGACAAAGGTGGACCGTGTGCTGACCCACAAATGTGTGCTTGTGGCGCGAGATGGGTGAGACCACATACGAACCACATGTGGGTGGCCCTACTATATGTATGAAAAGGGTGTGGTGTGATATTTAACTACCATTCACAACTTTGATGTGGCACATGTGCCTCGCAAATTAACCGGACTTCCCCGACCCCACGGAGGTTGCAGGTAGCGCGAAGTAGCCCCCCCCCCCACACACACACAGACGTCGGGGGGAGGGCATCTCACCAAGACGTACTATAACACGGACCAAGCAGAATCCAACTTGGTCGTACAACTTCTCCCGCTCGTTATTGGTCAAAGTGATGGACGTCCACACGGCCCCGCAAAATGTGCTAGCTTGTCGTCGATAACCTTGCGAGGGAGTACTGTATGAAGACAAACCCACTCTGTGCATGTGGCCCAAGTATGTATATGGAAGTGGTGTGTGTGGTGTTTGAATACCCAATGCGCAAATTTGATGTGGCACCATGCTTTGGAACTGTAAAATCCCCACACTGAGCGAGGGTTCATGATGCATAGCATGCGCTCAAACTTAATTAGGCTTGGAATGGTCGACCTACTATACGGTAACTCGAAGCAAAGAAGAAGAATCCACCCTGGTAAAACGGATTTTTAGCCTTTGTTTTGGAGTTTGAGTAGGCCTTATGCATAACAGCCCCCGAGACTCTGTAAGGATTGCAAAAACCTTACAGAGGGTGGAATATCCATAGTCCAGTATTTAAAATGTCATGATCGATTTGATATCACAGGCATCATCCTTGGCCGCAGCTGCTAACACCGCTGCCCTGGAGGAGATGGATCGGAAGATGAAACGCTTCGATAAAAAGCTTGACCTCGTCAACAAACTGCTCGATGAGGCGCAAGGTAAGCCCTTATTGTAATGCGTAGATAACGCCGCTGGACACTTATGTTCTGTAGTGCATGTTGAGCATATGGTGTTTGGTGGCCATAGCTGCCGCTGCGGAGGTTGAGGGCCTCATAGCGGCACTGAAGAGGGTCGACGCCGAGGCGGCCGAAAAGAAAGCGGCTGCCGAAAAGGCGGTGGCCGAGCTTGAGATGGTGAAAATCACCGGTGAAAAGCACGAGGCTCAATTGGCCGAAGTGCAGGCGAAGCTCAAGGATGCCGTCACGAGATGTGAGGCCCTTGAGCAGAAAGAGAAAGGGCAGTCCTTCGATCTATCCAAGGTGGAGAAAGAGCTCCAGGAGACAAGGACCGAAGTACGGGGTGCCCGCGAAGAGCTTCGCCAAGTGATGCAGATCGCAGATGGTAAGCCGTACTTACTGCAAAGTGTTTTTGGCAGCAACAGGTTCCCGTTGCTGACGCGGGTCTGGCGCTCTATAGGCGCTTTCTCCGAGCTTCCCAGGAGTGCGGTGGATGTGGCTGAGCACTACGCCTAGCGGGAGGAGAACTCCGATCAGCGGCTCTTCTGGACGCAGTTCCAGGCGCCCGAGGATCCTCCCCTCCTTAGCAACCAGATGAAGCAACGGATGGAGCTGCATCGGATGGCCAGGCCGGCCATGAAGGATCTCTGTGTCCAGCTGTGGCCCTAGGAGCCAATTCCGAGGAACTACTTTGGTCTGGTGTAGAAGCTGTGTGATGCATCACCCCGGATGTATGCCGTGAAGCGCTCTACATGCCTTGAGGGAGCTAGGCTGGCCTTTGCAAAGACCATGGTTCATTGGCCCAAGATCAAGCCGATGGATATGGCCACTGGCCCTCTGCCTGTTGGGAAAGAGCATCGCCGCCGCGAACAGTACTTCGCACAGGTTATGGATGGTGCAGGGGCGATAGAGGGCCAGTGTTCCAAGGATGTAATCATTGAGTGATTGTATTAAGTTGTCTACTGAACCTTTTTCTTTATAATGCGACCCGTTTGTATATGATATACTATGGTATTGCTATTTTGACTATTGTGCAGCCGTTTATTATTCTGAAAGTTACCAGTCATCGGCTCAGCCCCCAATCAAATATTGCGAGGGGTGTTTCGTCTCTGCAGTGTTACCCTTAGCCGACGTCTTGGTGCCCGAAGGTGGTAGTCTGTGAGAGAGACTAGGCAATCGGACTATGCGGCTTTATTGCTTTCACTTAGCCATAGGAGCTTGATGGCGGGAGCTAATGACTAGCCCCCAGTGTTTTGTGATTTACATGGGAGCCAAGGCATTCCTTTGTAATCACATGGTTTGTACTAAGACAAACCCTGCGTGTGACACGGATAAATCGCTAACGATTTCTTAGTTTAACACTTGTCATCGGATTGCTGACCAGTTCTTGCTTACTATGACGGTCAGTTTTTGGCTTTCTCCCCTGAGGTACTTAGCTGGACTAGCCAGAAGTACAATCATAGGGGTTCTCCCTTTACCTTCTTAGCCGAACATGTGGAACGTAAGAAGGTAAGCATAGGAGCCGGACAACCCAACTATTGACCCAAGACATAGTTCGGAACTGATGCATATAGTACAATATCCGAGGCACCGAGCACATAGCGGAAAGCGGTGCCGGACTTGGTGCGTGGAGCTGATGAAAAGATCAAGCTCTTGGTCAATTAACCGATTAGTATTTGTTACACAATGTGTGCATGCCCAGCTATTTGAAGAGCTGGAAAAAGGGGAAAGGAGAAAAAAGAGGGCTGCATAATGCGGATGCCCGAACACCGTAAAAGATGTTTATTTTCCATATGCTCTGGATGTCTATCCGTACAATTCAAACTGCCGAGGCGTTTATAATTTAAGAAAAGAAAATTCTACAGAGAAAGGTTTACACAGGGCTTTAATGTGTGGGTCAAAACCTCAACTGTGCCCTGCTGCGCGTCTGCGTCTTTGCTTCTGCTGGGTAAGGGACTCCTCCGTGTGAAAATGCATGTCGACAAAAAGGGCCTTGAATAATAACCCTGATGGGTGGCCGTGTGGACACAGCTTGATGCTGGGTGAGTCCGGAGTCGTCCCCCTTGTTGTCCGAGGACGCGGTAATACGATGGTTCGGTTAAGCTGGACACATGGTTCTGTTTGTTTGATGTGCCCCCCACAGCTGCCCATGGTATCTTGAGTGCAAAATTGTGCTGTCGAGATACGTAGCACGCTACCATGTTGGGCGTGTTGTGGGGCGCGCATCCCTATTTGCGGCGAATGCAGGTGGGCTCCCATGATGGGGGTCGGGCTCGAGCCCGTTTAATTGTATCTCTGGCTTTTAAGATGGGCTGATACTTCACTCCGTTGGTGATGGCCTGGTCTTCGGCTGCCAGGGCTGCAGTATGTTCCTCGGTCTGGAGTGAGCGCTCTGTATTGCCCTTGATCGTTATGACACCTGTGGGACCAGGCATCTTCAGCTTGAGGTATGCGTAATGTGGAACGACGTTGAATTTGGCGAACACCGTTCGGCCGAGGAGGGCATGGTAGCCTTTGCAGAATGGGGCGATATCGAAGATCAAGTCTTCGCTTGGAAAGTTATCCGGTGAGCCGGATACTACTTCCAAAGTTACCGTGCCTGAGGAGTGGGCCTCTACGCCCAGAATAACCCCCTTAAAAGTGGTGTTACTGGATTTGATCCTTGATGGATCGATCCCCATTTTCCTCAAAGTGTCTGCATAGATCAAATTGACGCTACTGCCTCCATCCATGAGAACTCTTGTGAGGTGGCACTACAAAAAAACACTTCCGTGATGATACGTGTTTGTCACAGCAGGTCATGTTTTCTGTCATGCATGTACATCCATGACAATTTTATGATAGAATCAAGATAGTCATACCTGTGCTGTCATAGAAGTGTTCCATGACAATACTGAAATTATCATCATGGAAGTGTCCACTTCCATGAAGATAAATCGCGCGTCATGGAAGTGCTTTCGTCAAGGGTAACCGACATGTGGCATCCACCATAATGGGTCGCCGTTAAGCTATCGGATTTTGGTTTGGATCTGATAACCCGTTAACAGCCAGGACCAATGGGGATTTTCCACGTGTAAAATTCTCATTCATCGGAGGATCCACGTGTCGGCTCAGCGTTGGGACAGATGTCATCCACTTATTGTACAGGAGGTGCCTATGATACGTCAACACGTGGCAAGGCCGAACACTCGCCCATTTAGGTGAAAGAGGCCAGCCCAGTCAAAATTAGCAGGCCGGCCCATATAGGCCTACTTCTGTCTGGTCCATTTAGGCCCATGGCCCATATGAGATGTGCCAATACGGGGATTGCAAATGCATGGCCACAGTCTCCAAGATCCATGCATCGCACCCTGGGCCAGCCAGACGCCTTGACATCCGCATGTTCAGTACCAACTGCAAGGTCCAAGCCAAGTTCGACGAGTGGTTCTTATCCCCTGCCGTAGATCAGCTCGAGGTGCTCAGCTTTGAAGCTGGACGATGTCGCTGTCTACCGCTGTCCGTGCTCCGCCTCATGCCAATGCTGTGTCGCGCCTCCTTCAGCTCCTACTATTTTCCCCAGATTAATGCCGCGCCCGCCCTTCTTCTCCCTCAACTCAAGCAGCTCGACCTCTTCGACATTGGCATCTCGAAGAAGGCTATGGAGCACCTACTCCGCGGCTGTACTGCGCTCGAGTACCTTCGTCTTTGGAAGATCCACGGGTTCATTAGCCTCCAGATCATCTCGACGAATCTCCGATGGATTTATGTGTCTTGCTGGCCCCGCAACAAGACATCAATTGGGAAGAGAGCACTTGAGCTGTTCCACGTTATGGTCATTGAGAATGTGCCTTTCCTTGAGAGATTACTTGTATCTGATCTAGAAGGTCCAAAAAAAATCAAGGTCATTGACATGCCGAAATTGACAGCGTTGGTGTACTCGTCTGCCAAATTCTCCGAACTCTTTATTGGATCCATAATCATTTAGGTACAACACTCATCTTCTTCTTTGTCTTCTTGAAATTCACATTTTTAATTTTCTTCGTGATGTATTTACGACTGTCATCCAGAAAATGATTCCCACAAGCTTGACCCAGTCTGTGCGCACAGTGAAGATCTTGGCAATAAAATCTATCGGCCCCAATCTGGATCAAGTTGTTGGATTCCTTAGATGCTTTCCGTGCACGGAGAAGCTACTCATCAAGGTGAAACTTCTTTCCTATTATTAAACGGTAATCACAACGTAGCTCAATTTTTTCGTAATTTTCCCAAATTACGATGACAAGTGTAGTGTTTAAAAGTGCATCTACGAACTGCACCGAAGGAAATATTTTTAGTATTTTTTCTCACACGATCACCTGCATCATTTTTTTGTTGTACTAGTAGCCTAGGCTACTCATAGTGCCAAGTAACTTAGACTAGTAACTCTATGGTTAGCCTAAGAGCAAGTACTACCTCCGTCCTTGTTTACTCTTCGTATTTTGTAGTATCAAAATTTGACCATAGATTAACTGTCAAAATGTTAATGCATGTCACTAAAAATTATATTGTTGGATTCGTATTTGAACATAATTTCAAATGGTATAATTTTTGGTGACATGCATTGGCATTTTCTTAGGTAAATCTATGGTCAAAATTTACACTAAATACGAGGTAGTACAAAAGTGGGCTATAATGACCCTCCACTCTGTAGGCCAAAACACGTGCCAAAGTCACTTCTGATGCATTTGGCATCGATGCCCTCCATTGCTTACCTGGTGCCCCAATTTGGATCACCTACTTTGCTTTGGTGCCAAATTAACTCACGCAATGAAAAAACACTTGTGTGGGAGAGGGAGAGGACTGCAACAATAAAAAAACACTTGTTTGGGAGAGGGAGAGGCTGGTGTAGCTGGTTTGATTGATTTGTTTATACATGTGGGTCTGTGTGCATAGCGGTGCCAACTCTCTTGCTAGAGCGGTGCCAAAATCTTTTGATTTGACATCAATGCGTATTATGGGGCATACTTTTGAGAAAGATGGCATTGGCCACATAGTGGAAGGCAACAAATGCCCAAGCTCTTCATGTGCTCCTAGGTAAATGAGAGGAAAGAGAAAGACAGTGAAAAAATATCACTAGCCTTAGAGCCAACCCTATCGTACGAGCGAATGATATTGGTACCTCTTGATGACATGGTAATCTTATACGGCCAGCTGCTCTAATATGTTCTCTTCTTTTGTAGATAAAAAAGACCCGAAAGTGAAAAATGTGCTGCACTATAACAATCTCATCGAATGCCTTGATCTCCATCTTACATAAATTGATTTGATTGACTACTGAGGCAGCACATCTAAGATTAAATTGGCCAGGTTCTTTGTGCTGGAGGCAAGTGTGCTCAAGGTAATGAGGTTTGGCGTTCTCTGGCGCAACAACGAATGGCGTGCTGATCACCACAAGCGTCTAAGCCTAAATGACAAACGCTCTGCAGAAACTGAATTTGTTTTTGAAACATCAAGTCGCAAGAGACTCAAAAATTTATTTGCCCATTAGTGACTTGTCAAGGCAGTGGATTTTAGTTTGTACGATAATGCTGCATCCACCTAAAGTAATGAAAGTTCTTATGTAAACTTCCTAATAATTCCCTCTTTGTAGGTGCAGCATTACTCCTAGCATTTGTAATATCAGTTTGAAACTTGTAATATTACGACTATCCAGCACGAGGTACTATGTTACGATAAATGTTCGTGTGCATAGGTGCAGCAACGATATACCCATTACTCGAGTACAATATTTATTTTTACTCGTGACAACGCATGGGAAATTATGTCGAACATGGCTAGTTGGAAGCAGGCCAGCTCTACAGCCATGATGATAGTGACTGCACACCGGGAGGCTGACTTTGGTATGCCGAACATGGTGCCTACACTCAGGTGTCATCTCCGGCGCAGGGTCTTGTCACTTCACTGTGAGGAGCAGCACGTAATAATTTGACCAACAGGTAGTACAATACTACTACTACATTGGTAGTACTACTAGTACTAGCACCAACGTCTTGATTAGTAGTACTACCACCTCCATCTGGAGTATCTAGTAATGCATGTCACAAAAACTATACTACTCCCTCTATAAATAAATACATGGAGTATTGTTTTATTCAGTTTTGAATGTAGTCCCCGATGATATTATACACTCTCCCTTGCAGTAGATGGCTCAAATCTGAAATCTTATCAATTAGACTACTATTGTACTCCCTCCGTACTGGTGCATTAGTCATGTTACGAAAACCAAATAATCCCAAAACTTTTAGGCGCGGTGCATTAACTACCCACCTCGTTCCCTGTTTTTTGCCATGAAAAAATAAATCAGCCAATAGGAGATGTGGGGTGTGTATGTATTCAATGACTTGAGACTACTTAGCACAACATGTGGTGCTCAATTCTCTGCATGCAATGACATTAATTATGAAAGTTCTCTCGTTTTTCCCTAACTTGGTCTCGGTAAGATGACTATATATAGTGCACCCGTGCGGAGGGAGTAAGGGCCGAGGAGTAGATGGCCAACACACACGTGAATGCAACACAGTCTGCACTTCTCATATAAAGGCTCCCCACCAGTCCAATCCATCTACAAAATCCTACGCACCTACGCACCCTGCAAGAGTGATCACTCCAATCGAAAGCTCAGTTGACCAGAAGCTAGACACATGGAGGCGATGAGCGCGAGCATGAGCCGGCTGTGCCAGATGGTCCATGATGCTGGCCTATGGCCCAACACCGAGGAACGTCTCCAGGTCGTTCTTGAGGCCGCCAGGGCGAGAGGCCTCTTGGACGACAGCTTCGTCTCCTTGTTCAAAGAGGCCCTCGTCGGCTTCCTCGACAAGTTCACCATCATGAAGAAGCTCGCGGACGACCTTGACATACGCCTCCAGCCCACGCGCCCAGGCTCTGCGATGCCCGCCACCCTTAACGGCCTGTATGGTGACAACCTCTTCGATGCACAGGTGGCCCTGCGACTGCCAGCCGTCGCGCCGGAGAATGTCCACCTCAAGGTCGCTCTCGCCGTGCAGCACCTGGCTCAGCAAGACACCATCGACATAATCACCCGCGTCTATGAGCAAATTGTCCACAAGGACTACCACGTGCCAGAGGAGGACGATAGGACGCTAGCCTTTTGCGACCGCAGGGCAACCTTGGACGGCATTGTTCAGAAGCACGTTGAGCTTGCCGCCAACGCCGCTGCTTCTCACCCGTCGGTTGGTGACCCGGCACACTAGGGCGAGAAGATGTCGTTGATGGGTCCGTATGCATCTTTATTTTTGTGTCAATTCCATGTATACTATATGCGGAAAATGACTTCTCTTGGAGTGCCTATGGTCAAAATGGGATCCTGGTCATCCACCGTCTACTGCCTTGCTCCAGCCTCCACGGGCTACTGTTCATCCACCGTTGACTTCCTGCAGCCTCCTCCTGCTACTGTTCGTCCATCATCGATTTCCTCCTGCCTCCACAAGACACTATTCATCCACAAGCTACTGTTCATCCAGCCTCCACCGGCTAAGGTTCAACCAGCCCTCCACAGGGTCCTGTTCATCCACCCCCAACCGGCTCGGGTGTGGCGGCCTCCTCGGGGTCCTGTTCATCCAGCGACAACGGCCTACTACTACCACGGGGTCCTGTTCACCCAACCCCCACTAGGAACTGTTCATCCAACCCCCAACAACGGTCACTGTTCATCAAGAGGCAGCTGGTTCGATTGGCTTCAGGTAGCAGCAACAGCGAAGGAATCTCTCGGGTTCAGTTAACAGCCAAGGGATCGATCGCTCGGGTTCAGTAACGTAGCTAGTGCAATCGCTCGGGTTCAGTAAGCGAACGCCTCGCTCGGGTTCAGTTAGAGCCCAACGCCTCGCACACACGCACGTACGTGTACAAGAGAAACACGCAAACCTTTGTGCATCGCTCGGCACCGACTACCCACCGTAATCAGGAACTCCCCGATATTTTCCTCGCCCTCGCTTCTACCATGATTTTTTCCGTCATGGACGGCCCAAAGAATGTCATGCAGTTGCGTTCCTGGCCCGCCCAGGATGAAAAGCCCATTTTCTGTCATGATTTTTTTGTCATAGAAGTAGGAGCCCACCACATCTATGATGATACATGGTTTTGTTACAATTATCGTCATAGAAGTATCATAAGCATGACAGAATTTTTTTTCGTTCGGGCCAAAATGTCAGGGATGTGACTTTTTTTTCTAGTGTGGAACCCATCGACAATGGGGTTTGGTACCAGGGCCACCGATCCTCCATGAAGGATACTGGTTGGGTGATCCCTGCAGTCAAAGGTGATCGGGCAAGCCGACCACGGGTTGAACTTCGGCGCTACGGGCTCGATGGCGTACACATCCCGCAACGCGCGCCTCCTCTCCTTCCTTGGTATATGGGTGGCGTAGATCATGTTCACCATCTTGACCTCAGAAGGGAAGGGTTTTTGGCCTCCACTATTTGGCCTGTGGGGCTCCTCGTCGTCCTGTCTTCACGGGCTCTTGCCAGAATCTTCGGTTATGAGCTTACCGGCCTGTTTGATCACCCAACAATTACGGTTGGTGTGGTTGGCAGGCTTCTTAGGGGTGCCATGGATCTGGCAAGGCCTGTCCAGGATTGCATCCAACTTGGTTGGGAAATCCTGGTTGCCTTTAGAAGGCTTTTTCCGTGATCCGGACTTCGGATTGCGGAATCTGGCATTTACTGTCGTCTCGTCAGCTTCGCCGTCAATGTGGCGGCGTTTGTTCTTATTCCTTCATGGCTTCTCATTCCCATCGCGGACTTCCGAGGTGCCGGGGGTGCCAGGGTTGGTGCTTCTGCGAGCCAGCCAACTGTCCTCTCCGACGCAGAAGCGGGTCAACAGGGAGGTGAGCGCTGACATCGTTCTTGGCTTGTCCTGGCCGAGCTGGCATGCTATCCATTCATCCCGAATACTTTGCTTAAAGGCAGCTATAGCTTCTGCGTCCAGACAGTCAACGATCTGGTTCTTCTTTGTTGAAAACCGGTTCCAAAATTGCTGGGTTGACTCGCCGAGCTGCTGGATTATGTGGCTCGAGTCATCGGCGTCTAGGGGCCTGACATAAGTGCCCTGAAAGTTAGCTCGAAAGGCCTCCTCAAGCACCTCCCAACTTCCTATTGAGTCTTCAGGAAGGCTACTTAACCAGTGTCGGGCCGGACCTTTGAGCTTTAATGGTAGGTACTTGATGGCGTGGAGGTCATCTCCTCGTGCCATGTGAATATGTAATAGAAAATCTTCGATGCATACTGCCGGATCTGTTGTTCCGTCGTAGGGCTCGATATTTACAGGTTTGAAGCCTTCCAGGAATTGGTGCTACATTACCCTATCCATGAAACACGGAGGGTGAGCGGCGCCCCAGACTCGGGCTACATCGCGCCGGAGACCGTCTGTCATCCGAGCTCGTTGCTTCTCCCGAGCTTTGTCATTCCTGTCTAGCCAGGTTTGGTAGCTGTCCCGTCTAGCGGGAGGATCATCTTTGGGTCCGTAAATAGACCTCGGCAGGCCCGCCCGAGCATCCAAGTCATGTCATAGGTCATACTCATATGCTAGCCGTAATGGCTCCTTGCCTTGACGGCGAGGTGGAGCGAGAGGTTGTTCGGCTTTATCAGTCGTCCAGTCCCATCCTCGAGGGGGCGGTCTGGCTGTTCCGCCTGAGTGTGCCTTGGAGGTACTAGCTCTATGGCCTCGTCATCGAATTGCGGTAGTAGCCTTTGCTTCAGGTAGCTTTCGGTCTGTCGCTTGTGGCTGTACTCCTCTTGGGCATCTAGGACTTTAGTCCATCTCTCGTTAAGGGTATCATGTTCGGACTTTATTTTTTGCCGCTCTTTCTTCAAGCTACGCGCGGTGGCAATGAGCGGCCATTTGAACCGCTCTTGATCCAACTGGTCTTCGGGGACGATGAAATCTTCGTCACCCAAACTGACCTCCTCTTCAGAAAGGGGGAGGTAGTTGCTGTCCTCGGAGTTGTTTGGGTCCTCAAGATTGAGCAGGTCCTCATGCTCTCTGTTGCCGTCTTGTGGTTGTTCGTCGGTGCCGTGGTCGCCAAGGTTGTCCGTATTGTCTGGAGTGTCGTTCTCTCCGTGTCCGTATTGCTCGCATGGCTTCGCCGTGCTCTGGAGCGGCGGCGTTGTCTGCGGCATTTTGGTGGCTCATCGCTGGGCTTGCCGTTATTCTTCCCGGGAGTGCCGTCATCGTCTTTTGCGGTGTCCATCATGTAGACATCGTAAGTGGATGTGGCCGTCCAGCGGCCGGTGATGGAGGGAGCAGCATCGGTATTACCCATGGCTCCACTGTCCGCGTCCACAGAATAGGCTTTTTCAGAGGTGTAGTCCAATGTGTCGGTTAAGTCCTCGACTGTGGCCACTAGGTGGGTGGTGGGTGGGACATAAAATTCCCTAAAATCTGCCTCAAGGGACTGCTGAACGCAGGCCGAGGGCGAGTTCTCTTGAATAGCCGTCATCTGAATTCGATCGAGTGCCTCGTTTAACAGAGCGAGGCTCGCCAAGCTACCGTGTGGTGGCCGCTTGGTATCGGACTCTGCCGTTGCGGGGAGAGGGGTGGTCCAGTTCCGAACTGAGTCCTGGCCCTCCAGGGCCAAGTTGTTCTCGAGGCCCGGGGCCAGGCTTGTGGACGGACAGACATAAGAGACCGAGGACAAGACCTGGTCTCAGACACTGTTTTCGTATTTGGGCTCGAAGCCGAGTTGGTGAGGGGGAGTTCAGCCAAGGATGATTCCTAACTTCCTAATACCGACTCGTCACTGGGGTTCAAGGCCGAAGGCGTGTCATGGGGGCAGGGTTCGGCCGAGAGTGACTCTTGGCGTTCGAACACTACTTCCACGCCGAGGCCCAATGCTAGGTCTTCAGCGGGCATCACTGGCATGGTCAAAGGGGATTCCTGGCCTCTGGTCGAGGCGGACTGTCCGAGCTCGAGGCCGGCTAAAGGGTTGAGGCCGATCCGTAGATCGGATCGGGAGAAAAATCCGGAGCGGGCACAGCGGGGCCCATAGGGGTACAGGGAGAGGCTGCGAATCCGTCAAAGACCAGATCGCCTTGGGCGTCCACAACGTACTCCAAGTTGCCGAATCTAATCCGGTGCTCAGGGGCAAAATTGTTGATCTGGTCTAGATGACCAGTTGGGTTGGTGTGTAGCTCGATGCTACCGAACGCGAAGAGCTGGCTAGGGACAAAGAGGTCCCCAGAGCTGACGCCCTCTCCGATGATAAGGCGAGCCATTGATGGTTTGGCGACCCAACAATGGAACTCTCAATGAAAGCACCAATGCCGGTGTCAAAACAGGCGGATCTTGGGTAGGAGGTCCCGAGCTGTGGATCTAGGATCAATGGGGAACAAGGGATGAAGAACACGGTGTTTACCCAGGTTCGGGCCCTCTCGAAGAGGTAAAACCCTACGTCCTGCTTGGTTGTATTTGATGTGTATGATATGGTTACAGAGTCGATCTACCACGAGATCAGGCGAGCTAAACCCTAGGTAAAGGGGGTGATGGATGTTGCTCTCACTAGTGCAGGATGCTACTAACGCGACACTACAATCAGAGACCCTTTGATGAAACTGTGTGCGATGCATTAATTGCAAACGGTGGTGTAAAAAAACCATCAAAAAAGGTGCAAAACGTTTGCGATGATGGATGCATCAAACACGGTTCAGATTTTAGTTCCGTCTGTGATGCAGGGCATACGGTTCAGTGCAATTAACTGTTTGCGATGAGGAGCAACAAAAGAAACGGGCAGCTGTGCGATATACAACATACGGTTCACTAGGATGAACTATTTGTGATTACGCAACACAAAAGAAACGGTTAGCCAGATCAAGGTGTGTGCGATATATGGCATGCGGTTCAGTCGGATGAACTGTTTGCGTTGAGACAAGAGAACATAAATAGTTCAATATAACAAGTTGTGTGTGATACGCGGCAAACAGGTCTGTAATCAGAAATGTGTGCGAAGACCGATAATAACACAGACGATTGCTGCTAATAAGACGTGTGTGTTGTGCGATGGGATTGCATACAGAACAACAACATATATATATATATATATATATATATATATATATATATATATATATATATATATACAGACTTATAAGTACATGGTTGCATAACCAAATTAAACATCCACTTACATAGGTGGCTACTACAACCATGGCATTTGCACACACCAAAGTAAACTATTACATGCATAATTACATAGGTGGCTACTACACACATGACATTTCCACACACCAAAGTAAACTATATATTATATGCATGATTAACTAGCATAAACGATCATCTGATCATCATCTACTTCTTGTGACGCTTGCTCTGCTTGTGGCTCGATCCGGGCTCGTCAATTTGGGTAACGAGGCACTTTCTCATGTCAACGATCCGCCTGTGCATCTCGTAGCATGTGTACATGCTCTTGGCCGTGAACATGAGATGCGGTTCATCCAATTGCCGCATCCAGGCCTTGTGCCAAGATATGGGACTTGTTCTCTGGGCATCCTGCTTCATCTTTTCGTAGTAGGGGTCGATGATGGCAGAGGCGAGTTCAACCAGGGAGTCCTTCTTCGTGCTGCCCCAGACCCTGTAGTGCTCACGGATTTCAACAAGGTTCTTGCAGGCCAAGCCCGTAACCCTGAGCGCTTTTACATCGTCGGTGGTTTCCACCGTAGCGAACTTGTAGTCGGTGCTGTTGACAAACCTTGCGAAATGGACGCAAGGCTTTGTGGCCATGCAGTAGTGGTAGATGAGGACATGATGGTGCACGCACAACTGGGCGACGGCAACCTTCTGATCTTTGCCGGGAAGACCGGCGGTATACTGGAGGTCGATGCCGACCACCTTGTACTTGTTTCCAGCAAGCAACTGCTCAACGGTGTTGATGTAGTCGTCCACCACGGCCGGGTCGATGGTGTACACCACCGAGAGATCCGTCTCCCTCGTGTGGGTCTCCACTTTCTGCTCGCCGAACTCCATTGGAGCACCGCTAGACATCCCCTCTGTATGTGTCATCGTGGGTGTGCTTGTTGTATTGTGGGGTGCGATCGAAAGGTTGAAGAGACTAAGGTTATATTGGCCGCGGGAATTAAAGGGGAAGCCGGATGGCCTGGAATATCGGCACGCCCTGATGGCAGTTCTAATTCGCAACGCGTAACTCCATCATGCCGCACGTAACTGCATCGCGTGGCAACACGCGCGGCACAACCGCATGCATATGGGGCCCCCGACGTGATCGTGCACAGGCCCAACCGTTGGCAGAGCGCACGCAGAGGGACG
This sequence comes from Thinopyrum elongatum, assembly GCA_011799875.1. Classification (NCBI taxonomy): domain Eukaryota; kingdom Viridiplantae; phylum Streptophyta; class Magnoliopsida; order Poales; family Poaceae; genus Thinopyrum; species Thinopyrum elongatum. The sequence continues at coordinate 318,642,098 of CM022301.1, forward strand.
CGAGCAGAGCGCTCCACGGTCGCCTCAACGGCGAGCAACCATATATATGCATATAGCAGTTGAACATGCAAGGAAAAGCTGTCCACAAGCCGAGCGCGCCGAAGGACATGAGCAGAGCGCGGCGCGGCGCCTAACGGCGAGCACAGCGCATTGCGGCGCCTAACGGCGAGCAGAGCTTGCCGAGGGACGCGAGCAGGGGCCGGCACAGTGACATGTGGCAAATAAGACGAACTGTGCGAGCGATGTCGGAGACATCAAGCACGAATCAGATTAGAGTTGCGTGTGCAATACATGGCATACAGTTGATCCATCCTAGCTGTTCGTGATGGGATAAGCCATGTGTGTGTTGTGGGCAAACACATGCTGGTATATAACCTCAAATTTAACCAACAAAATGTTAATGCATGTTACAAAAACTATATAACTGGAAACTATGTTCAAATACGAATCCAACGATATAATCTTTGGCGACATGCATTCGTATTTTATTAATTAAATCCTACTTATAAACCAGGACGGGGGTATAGTAGGTAACTAAATCGCAAACGTTTTTTTTATTAAACGTATGTGTACGTGTCCTTTCGTCCTCCTCTCGCACGTCTTGTTACCCCGCTGCCGTAGACGGTTCGAGGACAAGCTTGACCAGCGCGGGGGGGGGGGGGACGTTCTTTTGGCTAAACAGTGGTGAGCCCATTCCTGCGCAACCACGCAGGTTCCCGCACAAGCTTCCTGCCCGACTCGGTGAAATCCCCCAAAATCCCAATGCTTACCAGCCTACTATATAAACCCTCACGACCGGCGAGTCCTGCGTTGCATTTTCCCCTCCCTCCCTGTAACTTATCTCGTCTGCTTCTCCCACAATCGGCAACGGCACCGGTCCATCATCATCGCTCAGCCACTCCGCCGTCATTAGAGCACAGCTCTAGCTGGGAGGCTACACCGCGGCGGCGGCGCAGTCCCCGGCGTAGTGTAGTGCGCGTGGTGTCCCTGTTGGGTGTGCGCGGAACACCCACCACACGATCCACCGCCGGTGCCCGTCGGCAGCTGTTGCCGGCCGCCGTTGCCACCACAGCACTGTCGAAAGCCAGGGCCATCGCCCGCTCCGCCGCCGTGGCCCGAAGGCGGGAGGTGGCCGTCGTGGCCGCCACCCCACTGCCGGCCACCGTGGCCATCACCCGCTCCGCCACCGCGGCCCAAAGGCGGGAGGTGGTGGTCATGGCGCCACCCCATCATCAGCCGCCGTGGCCGCCAGCCCACCATCGACCGCCGGGATCATCACCAGCTCCGCCACCGTCACCCGAAGGAGGGAGGCGGAGGTGAAGGCCCGCACGTACGGCAGCGACCTTGCGCGCTACATCGAGTTCCTACGGGAGGAGGAGGAGCGCCTTGTCGAGCACGCAAAGAGCCTTACCACCGCCGTGGCCGCAGCACAGGCCGACGCAGAGGCGAGGAATCAGGAGATCTACGAGCAGTCCGGCCGCTTCGAGAGGTGTCATCTGGAGCGGCAGAGGGCATTCGAGGTGAGCGTCGCTGAAGGTGCAGCAGCGGCAGCCACCGTATTGCAGTTGTCCAGCTCGCCGGTAGGCTCCTCCTCCTCTTCCTCTTACTGAGCGCGCTCGGGAGAGGAGAGGCTGCCGGAAGTAGTACAAAGCCCCTCCGTAGTAGTAGTATTTAGGGGCTATTTTGTTCAGTTCATCTGACTATAGATGTGGTGGAATTGTACAACGTACTTAAAATTAGCTAGTATATATAGTTGAACTAGCTATTTCAGTACGTGGTTAGCAACATTTGGGGAGAAGTTTGGTCGGTTCAGCTGTCGAGTTGAACTGTTTGTATAAATAAAGAACGACTGCTTAATCTATGAATGAAATCTATGCTTAATTACTGAATTTTAGTTGCAAAAATTAGATAGTGCTAGTTTTCGATTTACTAGAATTTTAAAACCATGTATCTCAATGTTAGCAGCCGAGCGACGGTGGCAAAGGTGTTTGACATTCATTCCCATTTCTTGCATAGGACCTAAGGTTGCAACCAAGGACACACATTTGATTTTTCAACCCGTTTATATGCACTGGAGCATGTGCATGTAGTTCAAATTTGAATTATGCACATGAATGCATAGAAAACTCAGTTAATGTATAAAAATGTCCACGCGAACCCCAGAAATCCCAAAAAATTGCACAACACTCCTATTGTTCTATGTTGACACGAGAAAATTTTTGAAAGTAAGAAGAGGCAACAAATATCGTTTCGTCCCCCAAGGTGGCACGTTCCCTACCGAAACCATCATGCTTGTTGTGAGAGAAGCTCTGGTTTGCGAGAAGCTTATACCATAACCTGCCCCAAATGGGACAATATTTTTTACCCCAGCATGTTGATGCCTTTCCATGATAGCATGCCAAGGTTCATGAATTTCAGACGAGGTTTGTATTTACTAGAATTACAAAAGCAAGCACCTCATCGTTTGCCGGAGAGCCACGGTGCCGTGGTGTTTGAAATTCATCCCCATTTCTTGAATGGGATGTAAGCATCAACCCATGGACACATATATCATTTTACAACCCATTTTGGTTAACCGGAGCATGTGCATGTAGTTTAATTTTGAATTGTGCACCTGAAATGCCTAGAAAACCAAGTTACTGTATAAAAATGTCCAAACGAACCCTGAATAATTCCAATTTTTTTGACGACACACCTATAGTTGCATGTTCACTGCAGATAGAAGTTCTAGCAATTCAAACACCATCCTTTGCAGCTGTGACCCCATTATGTAATTCAAATCAAGACAAAAAATCAAGTAGATCGCACACAGTTTATTATCACTAACTGTGTGAGATGCAGTACAAAATATCCTGGAGCACCGTCGGTGTATAGTACGCATACGGCTTACGCGAGAAGGTGCGTCGGCTATAGTGTGGGTGTGCTGTAGTCTCCTTTGTGTACCCAAATTATGCAATGACGTGGATGAGCACTGTAACCAGGGAAATTGGAACCAAAATTTTTGACGTTCAAACTCATCACACACGGGTTAAGCTATCTGAACCGTTTGTGATGTTCACATATCGTACACAGTTCTGAATAAGGGACCGTGTCTGATGATACTTTGCGCGCCAGTTTTTTCGCTGAACCGATTCAAAATTTTCGGCTTCCGCGGAAATATCTACCTCCCCGCCCCCTCCCCCTTACCAAAAGCCACATTTCCCCTATTTCCGCCTTCCTTTCCAAGTTGAAACCTTCACTCCTTGCTTGCAGCGCCGCCCCCTCGCCGGCGACCCTCCTTCACGCTGCTCGGCTTCGTCTATCCAGGCAGGTAATCCACACCAGACCCCCATCCTCCTCCTCCTTCCACATCCCACATGCCCCGACCGCTGGCGTGACACCTTCCACCCAAATCACCGACCCCTCCACCAAATAAGTGCCGCCCTAAGCCATGGTGCATGCAGTATAGCTAGGAGCTCAAGGAGCATTTGGCAGCAGAGAAGCAAATCGCAGCCGCATGCGCGGATGAGGTCGCGATGGCTGCCATTCGTGCCGACCCCCAGATCTTGGAGGAGCACCTCGCCGTCGAGGCCACCATCGACGCCTCGCGCGCCGACGCCGCGACGCGGTTGGCTGCTTTAAACGATAGTTCCTGGCATTTTCTCGAGGCCACCCTCAGTGCCTTCGACGAAGACTACAAGGTGTTTTCTTAGCGTGCACGTGCTTACCTCAACTCGAGAGCCAGCAGGTTGGTGCCCGGAGTGGCTCAGGCAACTCACCACTATGATGAGGGCACCCATGATGCAGAGGCCTGGCCCTCTTCCATGTCCAAGGAGCCAATCGTCATCGATATCTCCGACAATGAGGAGTAGCTTGTCTTATTAGCTCACTATAAGGACCCATGTTCAGTTTGCTAGCTACTGCCTTTCCTTAAAAAATCTAGTGAATTGCGCTATCTAGTTTTACCATGCAATCTGTTGCTCTAGTGTATATGTTCTATATGTTGTGCAATGTGGTACTCACTTATTAACTGTTTGGTTAATTATTTGTCGTGTTCAGTTAACTTTTTGGTTCAATTCTGCAAATGTGATGTTCAATTCTTCAGGGTGCAATTTTGTATTGTCTTCCATGTGAGAAATAAATTGAATTTTTCTTTACAAAATACATGAGAAACAAATACAATTGCTATATTTCCAAGTTGTCAAGCATGCTTGGTTTGGTTAACTGTTTGATCTTCTAGTATGTTATACATTGTGCAATGTGGTGCTCAGTTAATGTTTGGTTCATTTGTTGTGGTGTCTAGTTAACTGTTTGGTTCCATTCTGCAATGCGATGTTCAATTGTTGTGGGTGCATTCTGTTATTGTATACCATGTGAGAAATAAATCGAATTTGGTTGTACTAAATACATGAGAAACAAATACAATTGCTATATTTCCATGTTGTTAAGCATGCTTGGTTTGGTTAACTGTCTGATCTTCTATTTGGAGTGTGTTATATTGTGCAATGTGGTGCTCAGTTAATGTTTGGTTCATTTATTGTGGTGTTTAGTTAACTGCTTGGTTCAATTCTGCAATGCAATGTCCAATTTGTCGTGGGTAGAATTTTGGACTGTTGTGCATGTGAGGAATAATCGAATTTGGCTGCACTTAATACATGGGAAACATATACAATTGCTATATTTCCTAGTTCTTAATCATGCTTGGTTTGGATAAATGGGTTTTCCATGTGGCTTGAATTAATCTGATGAATCTGCAATGTGCTTATTTTTCATCAACATATTTTACTAATAGCATGCGAACCCTCACTTAACCTGACCACTAACTACCTTATATGTGTTGCAGGGAAACAATGGGAAGCACTGAGGTTTACAATCGAGGTTTGAACATTGATGGTCCTTTGTCTAATAGCACCTTATTGTGCAATTGCAGGAACCATTCTAATACTTAGGTTTTAAACAATTTGGTCTTCCACATGTAGGTCCTGCTTTCAGAGGTTTTGACCCACTGTTCGACCCTTTTTGCATATGGGGAAATGAGTTGTCCATGAATATCAGTCAAGTCAAGGAACTCAGAAAGATTGTTAGGATAAAGAAATTAGCGACAAAAAACAACAAGATCTTTGTCTGCACAATGAAGAAGACATCAATTCACTACCGGATGGTACTAACTATTATACCTTGCCTTTTTTATTCCTTTGCCCCATTTCCAATATAGAGAAGATATTTATGCACATCCTTGTTTTCAGGCCTTTCCAAAGAAGTTCACTGATGATTACCTCTCAAACCACATGTATGGTCAGGAGGCGAGGAAGGTATTCATACAACACCCACGGTTCAATATTGAAGTGTTCCTGAAGAGGACGAAGGATGGACGGTCAATCATCCACAGGCACTGGCCTAAAGTTGCAAAGACCTTCAACATCAATATTTGCCTTCTGCTCCAGCAGTTTTCCAGATGAGATACATCTTCCTATGTACCATCTATGATGCTAATTTCGAAAGGTTATATATGTTGCATGTGAAACTTGGTGCTGGTGCTGTTGTGTAATGGGGTAGCTGAGTGCTGAAGCTATATGATGCTGTACTCTGATGTATTTCAATTATGAAAATGAACTATATTGTGTGCTTAATATGAAATGTCAATTAGATCAATAAATGGATTATTAATAGGATAATTAGCCTGCTATTTGGGTTTTTCTATTGCAAACGGTTATTGAGAAAATACCGTGGGCGATGACCTCAGGCAACGCACACAGTTTCTAGGAATAAACCGTGTTGGATCAATGAACAATCACACATGACCTTCTCTTGAAAAATGTTTGTGTTAGGCCACCTTGCGCAAACGTTTACCACATAAAAACTGTGTGTGATGGACAGCCTTTGCCATACAGTTTCTTCTACGCACCGTGTGTGATGCATTCAATAACGCAAACAATAAAATTGTTAATATCGTGTGTGATGTACCTGCGAACGGAAATGTTTTCCTTGGAGCGACTGTGTGGGATGTATATACGAACGGAAACGTTTAGCGGGGACTGACTGTGTGGGATGTACTTACGACCGAAAACGATTTCGCTTGTATAATTGTATTTTTTAGCACTACTATTCATATAACCGTATTTGATCGCTCGCCGGTCGCACACGACCTCATTTTGCCGATCGTGTGTGCCAGGAGGGCATATCCCCGACGGTTTCTGGGTCATGTGGGAAGGACCCCCCTATCGCGCACACTCACTTGGCGACGGTTCCAAATGCCGTCGCAGAAAGGGGTTAAAACCCGTTTGTATAGCACCTCGCTGTACCAGTGTCTAGCCCTAAATACTAAAACCCTTTGGTTTATATAGACACCAATAGGGTTATGGTTACGTGTGATCGGTTACAACGAAGGAAAGATCACTCAAACCCTTTACTTGGAGGACACACCACGACTCCGAAGATCTCCTATCCGGTCACGGATCCGCACTCTAGCATGGCCCCATAGTGGCCCATCTGTCTGGCCCATATCTAATAGGTTGACGGCCCGGGGACCCCTTAATCCAGGACTCCCTCACCGGGGGCCATCAAGAAAAAAAACCACCAGGCCTCTTGCCGGCAGGGTTCTGCCAAGACACCATCGCTCCACCTCATCACACCCATGCCATTTATCAGTGCGGTGTCAAGCTACCAAGCAACCAGGTGGATACTATCAAGCACGTGGCAGCATAGAGGAGAAGAGATTAGCTTTATTGACACCCGTCTAGAGGACGTGTCAATCTAATAAGAAGAGGCAGATAAGCATTGTGGCAGGCTTGCCGGGCTTCAACTACAGCTTGACACCTAGCAGTGCATTTAATGCACTTTGTCCTAACTACCAGAGTTAGGTATGATAGCACTGTTAGCTATCTAATCACCCCGAAATGATTGTTTTGCCACTGTGGTCACCCCTTAACCTATAAAAGGAGGCCCGAGGCAACCTAGCAAGGGGTTCGAACTTTTGTTCCCTCAACACTTGTACGCACACACACTGCTCTCCCCAAGGAAACCTTGCCGAACTTGACTATGCTGTGTCATCGTGTTCCTCCAGATAAAACCACCAAAGCAGGAGTAGGGTTTTACACTACAAAGCGGCCCGAACCTAGGTAAAAGAGACCTGTTATCGTTGCGCCGCCCCCTGCTGCTTCTGATCTTTGTGCAATGTGATCGTCCCCTCATCGAACCACAAAGGGGCACCCCTGCCCCATAGGTGATCGTGCGTCCACGCCGACATCTTTGGCGCGCCAGGTAGGGGGCGTCACTTGTGCGAATCTGAAGCAGTAGATGGCGCGTCCGTCTTCATCACCCTTTGACATCGTCCATGGATCCTAAGAAGAGAACCGGTGCGGGATCGCATCCTTCCACTTCAAAGGTTTCGCCGCCCGCCGCCGCGGATGCTATAGGCATAGCGGCCATGGTCGGTGGCGCAGGCACCACGGGCGATACTGCCCGCACTCCCTCCACGACCGGAGCGGGGAACGAGGCCGCGGGAGTAGCCCAACTTCTTCAACATGCTGGCAAGCAAGCTCTTGCCAGAGCGGGTCACGAGGATGCCAAACTCCCTCCCCCTCCTCGCACCGGGGAGCCCAACCAGCACGACGTCAATGTCCATTCTGGTGCAAGCCAGGATCCACTGGCCGCGCCGATAAGAGGGGCAACAACGGAGCGAGACAAGACCCCGAGTGGCGCCGTCGATCCTTCGCGACCACATCCGCACGGGAAGGGTCCAGCCAACCAAGATGTTGGCCATTAAGAGCAACCTCGACCATGCCAGACTGCTCTGGTGGTTGGACAAAGATAGCAGGGGCATGACAATGCTCCTTCTGGTTCGTCCAGAAGTCGAGCGGTGTCGCGTTCCGACTCTCATGCCATGCCAGAGACGGTGGATAAAGCGATGGCGCGAGCTCAGCTATTGTTGAACTTTCACCCAGCGCCAGACAAGATGGACGAATGGAGGGCCACCATCCAGAGCCTCATCAGCTTTGCTAAAGCCAACAATTGGTGGCATGCGGAACCCTTGCGACAACTGTGGACGACTCCAGCGGCGCCAGATGCTGGCCAAGTTGAGAGGACTACACCTACGGTGCAGTCCCCTCCACGGCAGCCCTTCCAAAGGCAGCCACGATGGGATCAACAAGACCCAGGCATCGGTGACCTCGACGAGGCATCAATGGCCTCGTCTGACCCGCGGCTCCGGCAAGATCAACGCCAAGTGTTGAGAGACAAGAGAAGGGAATATGCCTGCATCATCATTGAGCGACGTCGTGAGACACGCCGTCAGTCAGACAGGCGCAATGGACCCGACGTCGACAAGCCCACGCCCAGTTTTGGCGGGTACCTGCCTTACGAGGTGGGGTGCCCAGCTTTCACTCGTGAGCTGCGGCAAGTCCGTTGGCCGTCCTCCCGCACCTTCAAACCTGACCTGCCGGAGAAATACGATGGAAAGCTAAACCCGGCAGAGTTTTTAGGCATCTATACGATTGCCGTACTTGCCGCCGGAGGAAGAGATGAGAAAGTGTGTCAGAGGGATTGACCATGGGTAGCCTCACTAGCACCCCATAGCATTTCAAGAAAACGACACAAACTTCGCCAAAGGCGCCTTGGCCCGTTTTTGCGCAACGCAGGGCATCCGACTGGACTTAGCGTCCGTTGCCCATCCGCAGTCAAACGGCCAGGTGGAGCGAGCAAACGGCCTCATCCTGTCCGGCATCAAGCCCCAACTGGTCGAGCCGATGGAGCACTCGGCCGGCTGCTAGATCGAGGAGCTGTCGGCCGTCCTTTGGAGTCTTCGGACTACGCCCAACAAAGCAACTGGTTTCACACCCTTCTTCCTCGTGTACGGGGCCGAGGCCGTCATCCCAACTGACATCGAGTTCGACTCACCTCGCGTCACCATGTACACAGAGGCAGAAGTGAAGGAGGCACGGGAAGACGGTGTTGATCTGCTGGAAGAGGCCTGGCTGTTGGCACTCAGCCGGTCCGCCATCTACCAGCAGAGCCTACGCCGCTACCACAGCCGGAAGGTCAAGCCGCGTGCCTTCTGCGAAGGGGACCTTGTGCTCCAGCTGATGCAGCGAACAGCCGGCCAGCACAACCTCTCGGCCCCTTTGGAGGGGCCTTTCATCATCAGCAAGGCCCTGGGCAACGACTCTTACTACCTCATCGACCCACAAAAGCCCAGGGCATGCAAGAGGGACAATTCCGGCAAAGAGACAGAGCGCCCATGGAACGTGAATCTTCTCCGCCCGTTTTACAGTTGATGCAGTGTATGTACCACACTACCTTTTGTATTAAGCAAAGACAGCAGGTCCCCCGAAGCACACTCGGGGGCTACCTTTTTATCTATATGATAAGCTTGCCCATGAATGTATTATTTCATTCTGTCGCCGTGCACCGGGTCCTGTCAGCCGGCCCGGGGGCTCGCCGCCTTGACCTAATCTGGCACCAGCCGCAGTCGGCCAAGTAGTGTGCCGACATCTAAGCCCTCTCTTGCCTAAAGCCGCAGCTCATAGAGCGACTGTCCAGCTGGCAAGAGCTGAAGGCAAGAAATGATGTCCACACGAAAAACGACTAAGGAAGAACGCCATTATAGGCCAAGCCGGCTACCTGCCCCATCCGTCCGGCTGCCCAACAGCTGGCCGGCCGGCTTCCAGCTTGACTAGCTACGCTCTAGACGGCCGAAGTAACTTGCCTATCCTAAACGGCCAAGTCCCTGAACCAGCCACAGACTGCAGAGCGGCTGTTCGGCAGGCAGGGCGGCAGCCAAAGGAAGGCGGCAAAGGAAAAAGCCAAACAGAGCAAAGAGCAAAACCAAGCCGGAACCCGGCAAGAGCACAAGCATGTGTGAATTGAATTATTTACATAGCAAAAGGCCCCTGACCAAGCATTCGATGGAGTTTGAATTACACCTCCAGCGGGTGGACCTGCATGCAATTAACTTGTTTATTCAAAGCATAAGACAGAAAAAACTTGAAAGATAAGCGGCCGCCTAGGCCAAGGGCGCTGCAGGCGGTGTGGACAAGCTAGCGGAGGCAGAGGTGCCGGCTGGTGGACCATCTGGCTGGCGGGTCTCGGCTTGGTTGGCGTCGGCGGCAGTCAACGCGGTCTCCCATGGCTCGCTGGTCGAAGCCCGGTCGGGCTGAGGCTGGCCAGTCGCTCCGCCATTCGGTGCGACGCCCTCGCCTTCCTCGTCTTCGTCATCCTCGCCTTCATCGCTGGAAGCGATCTCCTCCACCGAGTCCTCCCCCTCCGCCGGGTCCAGCCCGAACCAGGAAGGCGGCACCTCAGCGCCGTCCTCGTCCCACTCCAGGATAAAGACGGTGGTGTTAGCGTACTCGGCAAGGGTCGCTGCGCAATTGACAAGCTCGTCGCGCACCGCATCCAGCTCGGGTCCGGCCTCCTGACGGAAGTTGGCCAGCTGGGCCAGCTCCCCCCCGGGGTACCAGGCTTTGACGAACTCCAGCGCCGTCTGAGTGCCCGCTCGGGTCGCAGCACCCTTCCAGGCCTCAAACCGTTCGGCCGCCACCTCCAGCTAGTCGGCAGTCCGACTGGGAGTGCGAGGAACCTAAGCGTCCGGCCAGAGCACGGCCAGCACCTATGACCCGGCGCGCTGAAGACGGCGAAGCAGATGGCGCGCTGGCTCAAGCTGCATCTTGATGGCCAAAGGCTACTCGCCCAGGTTGCGGGGCGCATTCGGCGGAATGTCGGCACCCGCCCTCCTCTGCTGTTCGCGTCACGCCTCGATGGCCTGGCAGATGGCAACGAAGCGACCAGGAAGAAACTCTGTCCAAAAGAAAACCAAGAATTTAGAAGCCGGCCCCCCGAAATAGTCCGCGACTAAGCAACAAAGAAGAAAGAACATTACCTTCAACCATGTCCTCAATCACTCCGTAGCCGTCCGACAGCAACTTTTCCCTCTCGGCCCAGTCCGAACGCTGAGTTTCGAACTCGGCCTTGAGGAGCGTTTCCCCGTCCTTCAGCTGTCCGACCTCCGCCTTATGCTTCTCCGCCTGGTCCGCCAGCTCCTTCGGAAGCCGGTCGCACTCCTTGGCAGCTTGGCTACACTCCTGCTCCTTGGCACGGAGCTCGGTCTCGAGATCGCCCACACGTGCCCGCACCTCAGTGGCGGCCCCTGCCAAGACAAGAAAGAGACATCAACATCAACCAAAAACAAGAAGTTGCCGGAAGATTTGGCCCGACTACACCCAGTGGGTGCGCTTGCGCGCCCCCACTGAAGCTCGAAAGACGGCCGTACTCACTTCGGCTCTCATTCAGGTCGGCAGTCCGTTTGGCCAGCATCCTGTTCTGGGAGTTGAAGGCGGCCGCGTGCAGATTGTGACAGTTCTGTAAGAAGAGCATCACTTCAACATATGCCTTGAAGTTCCAACCCGCCTTCTCAGCAGCTAGCTTGGAACTCGGGGGCTACACCCAGCAGGTGCGCTTGCACACCCCCACTGAAGACCGCAAGAAAAAGCAAGAAGGATAACTCAAGACGTACCCGGACGGTTGCCTGCATTGCCGTCAGCTCTTTCCCCGCCTGCAGGAGGGTGGCGCCATGGGCCTTGAACTAGTCAAGGACGTCCTGCACCGCAACGTTGAGGACACCCGAGCCGGCCCCTGACATCCAGTCAGGCGGAGCGGCGCTGGTGGCCTCGGTGTCGGGCGCCGACGAGCTCGTAGCCCCAACTTCCATCGGCCTCGGTGCGGAGACCGCCCGCGCTGGGCGCTGGCACGCAGGGACGCGGGTCGCCACCGCACAGCTCACCACCATCTCAGCGCTGGATGGCGGCACCTCTGGCGCTTCGGGTCGGCTGCCTTGCTCGCTGGCAGTCGGCGCTCGTAGAGGCACGTCCATCTCCGGGATGATGGGGTCAGCCCCTCCCCTCTCCAGCGCCGTCTGGTCAGCCCCAGCTCCTCCGGTAGGCGCCTAGCCCTGCACCACCGGCAGCTCCGTTTGCTGCGGCTCGGTGGCCTCCGGAGCTCCGCTGCGCTCCGGCTCCTCCGCCCGCTCCTTGGCCGCCGCGTCGGCCTGCGCCTTGGCCGCTGCGTCGGCCTCCGCCCGCACCGCGTCTGCCACTTCCGCCTCTGCCCGAGCCGCGGCATCCCGCTCCTGCTGCGCCTCTCGCGCATTCCTCTCCGTCGCCTCCCGAAGGGCAGCGGCCGGGTCCATGCGGCGGGCATCTTCGGGGCCGCCTGCCGACCCAATCACCAAGGCGGCCGGGGCCCGCGACACAGAAAACGGAGCCCTACAAAGCACGACAGACGAAGATAAGAAGTTTGGAAAGAAAAAACCAAGACAGAAAGGACCAAGACGAAAAGCGGCCAAAATAGTTACGCGGACACCATCGGACGCTGCTTCGGGCCCTTCCGGATGGTGGCCGCCTTTGCGGCTTCTTGCCGCTTGGTCGCGGCGACTGCGGACTTGGCCTTCTTGGACGACCGGCTGTTGAACATCCCGACGTCGGCATGATGCTTCGACGCGCCGGGTGCTCCAGTCGGCGCCGCCGAGGAGCCGGCGCCTGTCTTGCCTGCGCCTGGGGCACGGTGGGGCTCATCGCCTTCCTCGTCATCATCCGGCCATTCCCCTATGCCGCTACTTACGGCCCCGCCTGCCGCATCGCCACCTCCAACGGCATCATCCTCCTCCAACGCGGCCGCCCCTAGCTCGGGGTCATCCGCGTCACTCTCCGCGCGGTCCGCCATGTACCGATGGCCTGGATCCGGCGTGTCGACAGCCGTCTGGCCCTGGAAGCACTGCATCATAGCATGGCGGTCAGGTGGCGCAAAGAACTCGGCACGAAGCAAAGAAAAAAGAATCAGACTAACAGGAGGCGGCAGATGGGCGCGGCTGTACGGCTCCTTGCCGAACTGCCAGCTCTCCTTGTTGAGCTTGAAGTCGGAGAAGTAATTGACGAGCCAGACCACCTCCACAGTCGGCAGCGCCTTGGTGGACATCCGGCATGGGTCCTGGCGGCCGCTCATGCTGGCGATCAGATGAGGCCAGGCTTGGAGGGGCAGCACCCGGCGTTCGACGAAGGCGGCCAGCAGATCCGACGCCCTGAGGCCCTCCGACTCTGTCATCTCTTGGAGCCGGGTGAGGGCGGTGGTGATGGCGGCCGACGGCGACTTCGGCCGAAACTTCTAGTTGCTCCGAGGCTCGAGCGGCGTGCCGGCTGTGTAAGCCGGCAGGTTGACGTAGTCCCTCGACTCGTGGACTTTTCGGATGTAGAAATATGACTTCTGCCAGAGTTTGGCTGACTCCAGCAGAGCAATGGCTGGGAAGCGGATCCCGGAGCCGGTGCGCCGCACCGCCACGCTGGCCCCGCACTAAGCCGCCTCTCCTTTGACGGCGGTGCCGAGCTTGAGGTAGAAGAGCTCCCCCGACAGCTCGAGCATGGGCAAGACACCGAGATACCCCTCGCAGAGGGTGACGAAGGCGGAGAGCAGTACCACCATATTCGGTGTGAGGTGGTGAGGTTGGAGATGGTAGAAATCAAGAAAAGAGCGAAGGAAGCCGCTTGCCGGCAAGCCGAAGCCGCAGAGGAAATGGGTCCTAAAGACGACGCACTCGTCGTCCCTTGGCCCCGACGAGATTTCCCTTTCGGGGGGAACACTCACCTCCACGTTCGCCGCACGGGGAAGTCGCCGTGTCTGGCGGAGGAACTCAAGGTGGTCATCGTGGACGTTTGAACCATCCTAGTCGCGTCGCGCCATGCTTTTTGGTTGCCGGACGGCGACGCAGAGAAGCCACGCGAGGCGAGGCCGCAGCGACGCAGAGGGGTTGAGCGGCGGCAAGCGGCGGCAACACTTCAGCGGCGGAACAACGTGGCAACGCAGCAACGGCATGGGGGCAGAGGAAGAAGAAGGTAGGGAGCGGGGAGGGCGCGCGTGCGCTCTGCCGCCCCCTACTCCCTCTACTTATAGGCCCGCGGCGGCGGAGACGAAGAGGCGAGATGTGGGGGGCGTGCAGATTAACTGCGCCCACACCCCACACGACCCCACGTTTCTCGTGCCTTCAACGCGCGGATTCACTGCGCGTGGGGAGGGTAACCACCCACCTCGGCCGCAGCGGATCCGCACGCGCGCCGAGGCCATGTGGTGGCGGGCCCAGGCCTACGGCGACGTCCCGTCACGCGCGTGGGCTGGCAGGCTGGCCTGGCCTGCCGACGCCGCATGGCACGCGGGCAGCGGGCGGCAGGCACGCCACCCGGCATACACAACGACTATTTCAAATTCGACGGGCAGCTGGCCTAGCCTTGGTCGGCTCCTGGCAGACGGCCTCTACCAGTCGGATGAAGCTGGAGATACAAGACCACTCGGAGTAGGAAACTGCTGAGGCACTCTGGCTTGAGCCGCGACGCCTCACCAGCTTTGGGGACTACTGTCGGAGGGATTGACCACGGGTAGCCTCACCAGCACCCCATAGCATTTCAAGACAACAGGGCAAACCAAGCCCCTTGCGCCTCCCGGACGTGTGGCTGGCTCCCTTGGGCCGGCTGGCCCAAGGAGCCGACTCCCAGATGGCGGTGTACCCTCAACAGGCAGCTTCCGGGGAGGCTGGGTCCTAGCAAACGGCCCCTCCTCCCCTCGGAGTTTGCGCCCATTCAATACGATAAGATGGGGCGTGGCTACAGGGCCACCCGTACCCCCAAATCCAAGCAGGGCGTGGCTATAGGGCGGGCTAACCAAGCGGACACCCCTCTGCCAGGCGCGACACTGTAGCCACACGGCCCGTGACACGGGCCTCGTCAGCGGGACCATGCTCCCATGACGGGCGGTCGGTACGGCCCGCAGGCGGCGGGCCCTCCCCGCCCGTGAGCAAACGGAAGACGGCGCACCTCAAGAAGGTGGCCACAGTTACAGACCGGCTTCCTGCAGCCGGCCACTCCCTCCACTCAGAGTCAACGCACCGTCACTTCGACGAGACGGGGTGTGGTTACAGTGAACGCCCGCCAGGCGGTGGACTGTAGCCATGCCTCCCCTGACGAGGCCCTCGTCATCAAGTGCAAGACTACAGCAAAAGGCAATCAGCGTGGCCCGCAAGCGGCGGGCCCCACCTGTCGGCCGAATCCTCGACAGCCGGCGGGACCCACCAATCGGCGGGCCCCAGCAGCCGGCGAAGAACTCGGAACCCCTAGACACTGACGTACGGGTCCTACACCTGGCCCAATTACCATTGTACCCCTGGGGGTAGGCCTATATAAACCCCCCAGGTTCGCCCATGCAAAGGGTTCAGCTCATTTCCCACACCATTACACACACGTATAGCTAGAGAAGCACCTGGGCTAGCCTTGCCCTTCTCCTTCCTCTAGCAAACAGCTCAAGGAGCAAGCTTGTAACTGCGAGATTGATCATAGTCATCATGCGGAGACCCCGCAGAGCAGGACTAGGGGTGTTATCTCCTCGGAGAGCCCCGAACCTGGGTAAGACTCGTGTTCGTTCGAGATCTCGCTCACTCCCGCTTCCAGGGCCCGATGACGTACTCCTGTCCCCATCCATGATAAGCCACCCCCTGGCATATGTCATGAGATTACCCCGACAAAGTGCTTGCCAACTACTTTCCATTGGTCCTCAAGCCTAATGTGAGGTCCTGGCTGATGCCCTTGCCGGAGAATTCCATTTCTTCATGGGAAGACCTGTGCAATGAGTTTGTTGGCGCCTTCACTGGCGGCCACCAAGAACTAGGATAGCCCAGTGACTTGCAAGCCCTTCCACAAAAAGAAGGGGAGAGTTTGTGCAAGGATTTGCAAAGATTCATCCGAGTACACCACAACATTCCTCAGATACACCCGGCAGCCGTGATTGCCGCATTCCACACGAATGTGCTCAATCGAAGAATGCGGGCAAAGATGAATGTTCACTTGCCAAAGACGGTCAATGATCTATATATGTTGGCAGATAAGTGTGCTCGTTTTGAAGAAGGCAGAAGACTCGCAGGTGAGGAGGTGGGGTGTCGAAGTCAATTCAGAAGATGACGACGACACCACCATCCCTGGGAAGAAGAATAAGAAGCGCAATAAGAAGCGTAAAGGGAAGGCAGTACTGGCCGTTTAGAGTTCAGGTGACCTTGCCGTAGGCAAGAAAGCCAAGCCAAGGCCAAGGAAGTATGCTGCTTCTTGCACTGATTGCCGGGCGGCGGCAGCGGCTGAGAAAACCGGCAAGTCTGATGGGCTGTACTGCAAGATTCATAGAACTAAAGGCCACAACCTCCAAGATTGCAAGCAAGTTGAATAGTTAGTTGAGAAGCAGAAGGCTGAGTATCAGAGGCGTCACAAGGAGAAAGGCCAGAGTGGTGCTGGCGGGAAAGGCCGAGGTGGCCGTAATGGATACCACGACAAGCTTGATCTGAAGAAGGAAAAGCCCACCAGGGGCCGCGAGAAGAAGGAAAATGAAGCTGACAATGATGAAGAAGATGCCGAGACCAGTGAACAGGAGTTTCAGAAGGCTACTGAGGCAATGTGCATTGATAGGGGTGCACCCTTGCACACCTCTCACCGCCAGCTTAAATAATGGGCGTGTGAGGTTAATGCGGCAGAGCCCGTAGCGAGTGCTCGAGAACCACTTAAGTGGTCCCGCATGCCCATCACCTTTGACATTGAGGATCACCCAGATCGCACTACCGCGGTTGAGTGTTTGCCATTGTTGGTTTCGCCAACAATCCGCAACCTCAAGGTCACTAAGATGTTGGTTGACGGCGGGGCAAGGTTGAATTTGATTTCCCCTGGTGTGCTCAAGAAAATCCAAATTCCTAATGAAGACTTGAAGAAGACTGGCACTTTCCAGGGGATCAACCAAGGGAGGAGCTAGCCAAAGGGGAAAATTACCTTGCTAGTGAAATTTGGCGGGGAAATAAACTTCAGGAGCGAGAAGATCATCTTCGACGTCGTTGAGCTTCCCCTGCCATTCAATGGACCCTTGGCCGTCCCGCACTGGCCAAATTTATGGCGGCATCCCATTATGCTTACAACGCACTAAAGATGCCTGGGCCCATGGGGGTCATTTCCATCCCCTCGAATAAGAAAGACATGGTTATCTGTGTGGACAAGATGTATAGAGGCGCGGTCGCAGCAGAGGTCGTCAAGGTCTCAGCTCCCGCCAAGGAGGAGGAGAAGATTAAAAAGACTGGCAAAAGCACCGGTAAGGACCCCGGGAAGCGCATCTCCTTGGAGTACGCTACGCCCGGCAGTGACCTGGCGGAGAGCTCAGCTAACAAAAGGTCCAAGGGTGCCCCTCCAGAAACCAAAAAGGTCCCGGCAAGGCAAGATGGCCTGATGGTACTTTCACCATTAGTGCCACCCTTGATGACAAATAGGAAAGTGCGCTCATTGCTTTCCTGCTGGCGAATGTTGATGTGTTTTCCTGGCAACCATCTGACATCCCCGGTGTTCCCAAGGAGGTAATCGAGCACCACCTTGTTGTCTGCCCACATGCCAGTCCCATCAAGAAGAAAGTCAGGAAGCAAGCTTTGGAGCGGCAGCAGTTCATCGCTGAAGATATTAAGAAGCTTTAGGCAGCAGGTCAAGTCTGAGGAGTGCTGCATCCAACTTGGTTAGCAAATCCGGTGGTGGTGCGTGAGGCAAATGGGAAGTGGAGACTGTGCATAGACTTCACTAACTTGAACAAAGCTTGTCCGACGGATCCCTTCCCCTTGCCGCGCATTGATCAAATTGTTGAATCCACCTCAGGATGTGACTTGCTCTCCTTCCTCGATGCATACTCTGGATACCACCAAATCTTCATGGACAAGGAAGACGAAGAAAAAACCACCTTTATTATCCCACGTGGCACGTACTGCTTTGTATGTATGCCTTTCGGGATAAAAGCGTTGGTTCCACGTTTGCGAGGGCCGTGCAGATTGGTTTGGAACCTCAACTGCACAGAAACATTGAGGCATACATGGATGACATAGTGGTCAAGACCAAGGATAAAGCTACACTCATCAAAGACCTAGAAGAAACCTTTGCAAATTTGTGGAAGATTAACTTGAAGCTTAACCCGGAGAAGTATTCGTTCGGCGTTCCGTCCGGCAAGCTCCTTGGTTTCTTTGTGTCCGAGCGAGGGATTGAAGCTAACCCCTACAAGATCAAGGCAATAGAAAAGATTCGAGCTCCAAGGACCGTGAAGGATGTGAGACGTCTGACTGGCTGTATTGCCGCGCTAGCAGATTCATTTTAAAGTCTGCCGAGTGTGCCTTGCCATTCTTCAAAATACTGAAGAAATTTGGCCCAATGAAATGGAATTTGGAGGCTGAGGCTGCGCCGGAGAAGTTGAAGGCTTATCTTACCTCTACTCCAACCTTGGTCGCACCCAAGCCACAAGAGCCGCCGCTGCTATATCTGGCGGCAACGAATCAAGTGGTTAGTGCTGCCTTGGTGGTGTAGAGGGAAGTGGATAGAGAAGAAACTACTATGGCAGAGCCGTCCAGTGATGGACCAATCTTGTCCCCGGCAGGATCTGGCGGCAACAATGAAAGGGAACCACAAGCTGACCCTGATAAATTGGAAGGGTTAGGAAGAAAGAAAATGGTGCAGCGACCAGTTTACTTTGTTAGTTCCCTCTTGTAGTGGGATAGGTCAAGGTACTCTGCGGTCCAAAAGCTAATCTTCGGCCTCATTATGGCCTCGAGGAAGCTGCGCCATTACTTTCAAGCTCATTAAATCATAGTCGTGACCCGCCTTCCGCTGCAGCGAATCTTGAGAAACCCCGAAGCCATAGGCAGGATAGTGGAGTGGGCTTTGGAACTATCAAGCATTGCTTTGAAGTTTGAAAGCACAACAACTATCCAAAGCAGAGCACTGGCCGAATTCATTGCTGAATGGACGCCAACACCCGATGAAGAGATCATGGAAACTGCCCTCCCCGGCAAGGAGGTCCCCCAAGGAGTGGATCATGTACTTTGACGGTGCCTTTTCGCTCCAAGGTGCTGGGGCAGGAGTTTTACTCATTGCCCCCACTGCAGAACACCTCAAGTACGTCATCCAAATGCACTTACCCCGAGAAGATGCTCCCAACAACACTGTGGAATATGAAGGACTCCTTGCCGGGCTCAGAGCTGCTATGGAGTTAGGGATAAAGAAGTTGGTCATACGCGGCAATTCCCAGCTCGTTGTGAAGCAGGTGAACAAGGACTACCAGAGCCCATTGATGGAAGCATACGTGGAAGAGGTGAGGAAGCTGGAGGAACACTTTGACGGGTTGCAAATGGAGCATGTACCCCGTGTAGAAAATAGCGTCGCTGATCACCTGTCAAAGTGTGTTGCGCAAAAACTACCTGTGGGACCAGGAACTTTTGTGCTCCACCTTACCCAACCATCCGTTTCTCCATCAACTCTTGCCAAGAACAGAAGGAAGCTCAACACCGGCAAGCATTTCCCGGCGGCGCTCCCTCAGGCCGCTAGTGGGGAATTTGCCGGGAGAGACCCCATGTTGGCTGATGAGCTTGTCGGGGTACACAAATAGGGGTGTATGTTTCCCCTGACTTGTGCACGGACAGCAAGCCTCCGACCCGGCAGCAGGAAGCAAACAACACCAAGCATCCAAGTCAAGGCCAAGATAGAGAGATAGCTCTTTGAGAGATCAAGGGGTGGATCAAGAAGACCAAGACAAGCCAAGACAGCAAGACATCACTAAGGGAAAGCTTCCCTTACCGAGTAGGCGAGATCGGTCGGGTCGAGGTTGCCCCTAGGACGAAGCCAATATTCCCCCGGCAGGCCTGCCGGGGCAACTGATGGTGATCCACCCCCGCCAAGACTCCACCGCTCCACCGCATCACAACGTAAGTCACCTATCGGTGCGGTGTCGAGCCTCCAGGTGATTAAGTGGCTGTTATTTGGCACGTGGCAGCTATTTGGAAGGAAGATTACCTCCATATGACACCCATCCAGAAGCATGTCAAGCAAACAAGTGGAAGGTGACTAAGCGGCTCGACAGGCCTGTCGGGCTGCATCCACAGCATGACACCTAGCAGTGCATTTAATGCACTTTGTCCTAACTGCCAGAGTTAGGTATGATAGCACTATTGGCTATCCAATCAGCAGATAATGACCGTTTTCCCATTGTGGTAACCCCTTAGCCTATAAAAGGAGGGTCGTGGCTAACTAAGAAAGGATTCGGACCCTTGTACACTCATACGCGCATAGGTGCTCTTCCCGAGGCAACCTTGCCGGGCTTGAGCGCCGCGTGATCTTCACGGTCCCTCCATCAATCCACCAAAGCAGGAGTAGGGTTTTATGCTTCACAACGGCCCGAACCTGGGTAAAAACCACCGGCGTCACCACTATCGTGCTGTTCCATGGCCTTTGCTCTTTGTGCATTATGACCCTCCCCCTTGCCGAACCACAAGGGGCTGACAGCCCCATAGGTGATCGTGTTCCACCGCGACATCTTTGGCACTCTAGGTAGGGGGAGCGCGTGTACGAACCCAAGGTTGTGTTCAGCGCGTCGATCTTCATCATCGTCTTCGTCATCATCCATGGCGCCCAAGAAGAAGCCCGGCACGAATGCTCGTACTTCCACCTCGGGGACTCCCTCGCACTCTACCGTGACTGCTACGGGTGCAGCGGTGGGGTTAGGGGACGCGGACATCATAGGGGACGAGACCAGTGCGGGCGGCGCTGTCTTTGTTCCCCCTGCGGCCGAAGCAGAAATTGAGGGTGGCAGCGATGCGACGACCCTGGACAGTTCGGGCGGCATGGCCACCAGGTCACTCCTGTCCGAAGGAAAGAAGCAAGACATGCGACGACGCCGTCACCCTTGCGAATTCTCGCCAAGCATGCCCGATGCCTGAGGTAATCGATGGGGCTAGCGGGAAATAGGGTATGTGGCCTTCTCCTCCTCTACTTTCGCTCGTCGACAATCGAGCCATGCGGGGTTAGCATCATCAACGTCTATAAGCCCACGAGGAGCTCGGTTCAGCATTTACCCCATCGAGGGAAAATCCTGAGCGAAACGCTGGCGCAAATCCGTTGACTGACGTCCCGACAAGCATGCTCCGGCAGGGCCGTCCGCATCAACGTGACCTTTATGCCCACAACTGTGATATCGTTGACGGTTTAAAGAGGAGGAGAGTTGCGCAGATGCTGTCCTCCCAAATCATACAAACATGGTGAACAACCACGACTAAGGACGAAGGGAAGCGTGAACTAAAGCTAAGTCAACATGTTCACTGACTTTTTCTCCAAAGTTTGCACTTGCCTCTCCCTCGGACAATCAAGTTTCTTCATATGGTTGATTCTTTCGTGTGATGGCACCTTGCTGTATTTGTCTGTGCCCCCACTTCACTTCGAGCCTGCTCAACGAAGTGGGTGGCAGCGTAAAAAAACTCCTAAGGAAAAACCTGCCGGGGCATGTCCTCGCCAGCTGAATGCTAAGGACCTGCTCCTCACAGCAATCGCGGCAGCATGCTACTGGCGGGCAACCAAAACACACAGAAAGAAGCTAACCATACGGGCATTCATGGGTAAAACATAAGAGGGGTGGCGTGTATCTAATCTTAATTTGGTACCAGTTCAACAAAAGCAAAGACAAGAATAGTACGGGGCCTAAATGAGAGACATGCATTATGTTTTTTTTACAGGGCACCACGACAACAAGAATGGTTCACAATTGTGCTTGGCGGTCTTCCGGGACCCTGGGGACAGAGAGAACCTTGTCGGTGAAGGGACCAACCTTCTCCTCGGCAGCAGATACATCGGCACCCGCCGGCAGCCTCCTGAAGCCATCAGCAAGGTTGAGGTCTGGATGACGATAGGCGAGGTTGCTCAAGACCATGAAGAGAGCATCATGAGCAAGCTTTCGAGACTCGTCAGCAAAACAAGCGCCTTTTTCTTTTTCATACATCTTCAGCCCTTCAATCAAGCCTTCGAAGAAGAGTGTTAACTTGATGCTTGGAACCTCATGTCTGTCGACTGAGTAGGGCCAACTCTTCAAATCCATTGTTGAGATCTGGGCAGAGAGGCGTTCGGCAATATCAACCAGACTCTTGATCCAGAGGTCGCGCTGCACAACTTGGTTTGCCAGTTTGTCCTCCGCGTCCTTCCGGAGAGTTTTTGCATTGTCTAGATCCTTCATCAGCAACTTCTCCTGGGCATCGGCAGATTCGATTTCTTTCTCCAGAGTACCGACCCATGCCTTCATGTTAGTAATGGCACCATTAGCGGTGTCGAGGTCCTGGCTCATGGAGGAAAGCTGCGATTGCACCTCCTTTAGGAGGACTTCAGCCTTTTGTGCTTCCTCTTTGAGAGACTTGGCCTCCTTGGTGCTCCCGGCAAGGTCCTCTGTCAGTTTGGCCACTTGTTGATCAAGGACGGTCTTGGCAGCAGACGCAGCGGCAAGGTCATTGGCAGTCTTCTTCAGCTGAGCAGCGGAGTCAAGGGAGAGCGCATCGAGAGCTGCCTTGTGTCTATCCTCTAGATCCTTGGTGCGCTGCTGGACAAGGGCCTCCAGTTCCTTGTCCTTATTGCGGAGGGTGGCCTCGAGGTTCCCTTCCCGGGAAGAGATGTCCCTCTCTTTGGCGTCCAGAAGCGCTGTGCGCTCCACCAAACGGATTTCCTGGGCAGCGATGTACTCTTTCGCCATGGTTATCACCTCCTACTGCCGCAAAAGGATTTGGAACTGTTTGCCATGCCACTCGCGTAACTCATTGCCCTTGTCCCTCAGTTTTTGGTCCATGAGACTGGTGGAATGGCGCTGCTCCTTGATAGCCTGCCACTTCAAGCTATATCTGCTGTGCATGTCCTTGATTCCTATTGCCACGGACTCCAGGAAGGACAAGTCCATGGCTGCACTAGATGGATCATCAACCTCTTCAGATCGCTGGGACAGTGGCGCCATGATGCACTGGATCTCCTCATCAAGGTTTGTGCTCACTGCCGCGGATGAGCCGGGGGCTCCAAGTCCAGGTTGGGCAAGAATCAATGCCAGCTTGCCCGAGGATGGCTGTAGAGCCGCTGCCGAGGTGCCAAAATGGGGAGGAGGGCTCATAGTTTGAAGGGGGACTTTCCCTTCAACCACTACCTCCGATCCTGGCGTGCCACCGGGGATCTTCTCTTCTTCCTCTGGGGCCTCTTGGATATCCCTGGCAGCGTATTCCTGGCCCTCTGCGGCAACGATCTTGGCGGCCTCCTCAGCAGCATCCTTGCCGATGCTGGCCACTTCTTCCAACAGCTCTGGTTCCTCAACCAATGGAACTGCAAGCCAAAGCGACAAGCAATGATGAAGAAATAACATATAATAATGAGCCAGACACTTGGGGCAAAACAGCACAAGCAACGAAAAACAAGAACAAGAAGCTTACCCAGAGATGCTTGCCGTGGGAGGGTAACGGTTTCCCTGGCAATGTCAGTTGCCGGGACATGACCCCCACCCCCTTCCTCGGTAACCATAGCGTCGACGTGGGCCGACCCTTCAGGGGAAGCCCTTGCCGGGGATTCCTCGGCTTGAACTTCAGGCAGGGTGGGCCCCTCCTAGGGAACCTTGCTCTGGACGATCTCCCCCTCTCCCTTGGCAGAAGGTGGGACCCGCTCTCCCTCGCCTCCCCTGACAGGCAACAAGCAAGATTGGATCGATAGACTAACAAGTGCGCGGTGCGTTGACAAAGAAAGATGGTGTTTCCCTTACTCTGAATCAATGAGCATGGAGCCCAGCGCGAACTCCATAGGTGGTGGGGTCGCTCTGCCCCTCTTCAGGGTCAGAGGAGCAATGCTCCACGGTAGCCTCAAGGCCCTTTGGGGGGCCAGGGGCTCCGATGAAGATGAGCCGCGCGAGGAGCTCGAGCTCGATTCAGAGCTAGGGTCGACCCCTGTAACTCCTCGCCGCTTGGCGGGAGGGGTTTTGGCCTCGGAAATGAGAGAAGAATAGTGGCGCGCCACGTCCGGCCTATCGCCTTTAGAGGCGATCTTCTTCACCCTCTTGGTGACGGGCGCAGGGACAGGAGCCGCTACTCCCCGGCTGGCCCGCCTACGAGGGCATTGCTCTAAGTCTGGTTCCTGGGCTTGAGGGCCCGTTGCGAGCCACTCCTCCTTGGGCTCCCCCGTCTCCTTGGTCTCATCCCCTCCTTGGGCTTCTTCTGCCGCAGCATAGAGGGCTTCGACCCTGGCAGACTCATCCCCGGTAGACTCATCCCCGACAGCCTCTTCCGCGGCGCGCCCCTCGCTCCTAGCGTGGGAGGAGCCTTCATCTTCAGCCTCCTCGTCATTTTCCTCCTCCTCTCCTCTGAGATTTGCCTTCTGGGCAGCTCGAAGCGCCTTATCCTCCTCAATCCGCCTCTTGATGTATGTCGCTTCCATCGTGGAGGTGCGCTTGAACATGTTGCTTTCTACCCTGGAAGCCCTTTCTTCCAGGGTAGAAACCCACTTGATCTCTGCATCAAGTTCCAGTAGTTGCCAACCATCTGCAGCTCCATGGGCATTGCAGTCAGGCATCCACTTCAAAATCTGGTCCAAAGCAGAGTTGATGTTCAGCGGGACAACCCTTGCCGCCAATTTGAATGGCCCAAGGCTACCGAACAGCTGTTCACAGAGCCAGGCATGGCCATAGACTGATAAGTTGTTGGTGAGGCCTGGATATAGGCGCATCTTGTCCCCAGCATCTCCATACCGCCAGGCAAACCTATCTCCATGCTGCAGCGATGCGATGCGGCGTCGAAGGAAGTCAACCCCCACCTGTTCAATGGTTAGCCCGGCAGCCTTGAGGCGGGCGATCCTATTCAGCGACGGGCGGAGCCTGTCATCGGTAAGGCCTGGCTTCCCCCAATCCTTGCAGTGTACGACGCACTCCGTTCACACCCGGCAGTACTCTGGAGCTTCCCCATCCTAGATCCAACACCAGTCTGCCCTCCATTCTTCCCACCTACCATGTTGTTGACCAAGAAGATAACCCCAAACATTCCTCGCCACCCAGGGGATCCAGCTTATATTCCCTGAGTGGAGAGTCTTGTCCGCAACCCGCGGGACAAAGAAGTGCCTAAACAGATCCACATTAGGGCAACTCCGACAAAATTCTCGCACAAATGGGCAAAAATCACCATACACGCCATTGCATTTGGCATGAAATCCAAGAGGTGGAACCCGCACACCACCATCATCGCCTCAAAGAAATCCGAAAAAGGGGGGCTGAGTCCATAGAGGAACTATGCGCAGAAGAGGCGGTACGAATCTGGCGGATCCTTTTTCCCCTCCGGCAAGACCACAGGCGCACCATGCCCCTTTGGGACTTCCCTTCCCCACATGTATCCATACCTTGCGACCAAGGCGTCGCTGACCAAGCTCGACGGGAAGAAGACCACATCCTCTCGTCACTTCTTGTCCAACTCCGCCGCATTCTTCTTCTTCTCCTCCGCTGTCGCCTCCTTTGCGGTGGCCGCCCGCTTCCTCCTTGCAGCAGCAGCCTTCTTTCCCATCCTTCGGGGTTGTGGAGGGGATGGAAGGCCAGATGAAGCGCTGGAGGCGAATGTGGGCATGGGTGTCGGTGTCAAAACCGGTGGATCTCGGGTAGGGGGTCCCGAACTGTGCGTCTAAGGTTGATTGTAACAGGAGACGGGGGACACGATGTTTACCCAGGTTCGGGCCCTCTCTATGGAGGTAATACCCTACTTCCTGATTGATTGATCTTGATGAATATGAGTATTACAAGAGTTGATCTACCACGAGA
Organism: Thinopyrum elongatum; assembly: GCA_011799875.1. Taxonomy (NCBI): domain Eukaryota; kingdom Viridiplantae; phylum Streptophyta; class Magnoliopsida; order Poales; family Poaceae; genus Thinopyrum; species Thinopyrum elongatum. The sequence goes on from CM022301.1 coordinate 318,667,736, forward strand.
TCGTAATGGCTAAAACCCTAGAAGTCTAGCCTGTCTGATTATGATTGCCTCTACGGACTAAACCCTCCGGTTTATATAGACACCAGAGGGGACTAGGGTTGTACAAAGTCGGTTACAGAGAAAGGAATCTTCATATCTGAACGCCAAGCTTGTCGTCCACGCCAAGGAGAGTCCCATCCGGACACGGGAGAGAGTTTTCTGTCTTGTATCTTCATGGCCCATCAGTCCGGCCCACATTACGTAGCCTGGACGCTCGAGGACCCATTAACCCAGGACGCCAGAGGAGATGGCTGTACATCGACGGTATGGACGACGATGCCGGAGAGGAGCAGGCCCAAAACCCGCCGTTTACTGGGCGCTGGACAGCCACCTCCTCGTATGACGTGTACATGGTGGATACTCCCAAAGAGAATAACGGCGATAACGAGAAAGATCCAGTCGAGGATAAACCTCCTGAGACACAGCTAAAGCGCCGACGTCAGCGGCACCGCTCTAAATCACGCCGTGGAAAAGACAGCACTACCGGCACGAGAGAAAACAATACTCCGGACGATGCCAAAGACAAAGAAGATCCCGTCGAGCCGACTTTCGAACAGGACGATAGGGAAGATGGGCAAGTCAGCCCTGACGAACAGGCCATAAACGAAGACTCGGAGGACAGCAACTATCTTCCACTCTCCGAAGATGAGGTGAGCCTCGGCAACGAAGACTTTATCGTGCTTGAGGAACCCGTCGAGCAGGAGCGCTTTAAGGGCCGGCTAATAGCCACTGCGAGGAGCCTGAAAAAGAAACAGCAGCAGCTTCAAGCTGATCAAAACCTACTCAACGATAGATGCACTGATGTCCTGGCAGCCGAGGAATACGGACTCGAGCGTCCCATTAAAAGTTACCCGAAGCGTAAACTGCTACCCCAATTTGACGACGAGGCACTTGAGCCTATGCCATCAACACGTAATGCGGCTGACCGACCACCACGTGGCCGGGACAAAGCGGCAACCCAAGCCAAACACCTGCCCATACTACCTCGCCGTAAAGGCAAAGACACTACAGCTCAGGAATACACATATGACCTGCGGCAAGACTTGGAGAACAGAGCAGGTCAGTCCAGATCGATCTACGGATCGCGGGGGCATGCCCTGGCGCGCAACGACGGCTATCAAGCCAGACGTGACGAGCATAACCATGTCCGGGCCGAAAACCGCAGACGGACTACATCCGCACTACGTCGCGACTTGGCCCGATATAGAGGCGCCGCACATCCCCTTTGCTTCACTGATGAAGTAATGGAACACGAATTCCCGGAAGGGTTTAAACCCATGAATATCGAATCATACGATGGAACAACAGATCCCGCAGTATGGATTGAAGATTTTCTTCTCCATATCCACATGGCCAGCGGTGATGACCTCCACGCCATCAAATACCTCCCACTAAAATTAAAGGGACCAGCGCGGCACTGGCTGAACAGCCTCCCAGAGAACTCCATTGGCAGCTGGGAAGACTTGGAAGATGCTTTCCACGATAACTTTCAAGGTACATATGTCCGGCGTCCGAATGCCGACGACCTAAGTCACATCATCCAGCAGCTCGAGGAGTCAGCCAGGAAGCTCTGGTCTAGGTTCCTAATTAAAAAGAACCAAATTGTCGATTGTCCGGATGCCGATGCCCTCGCGGCCTTTAAACATAGCGTCCGAGACGAATGGCTTGCCCGCCACCTCGGTCAAGAAAAAACCAAAATCCATGGCAGCCCTTACCGCTCTGATGACCCGCTTCTGCGCGGGAGAAGATAGCTGGCTCGCTCATAGAAGCAACAGCACCAGTGATCCGGGCACTTCCGAAGTTCGAGACGGCAACGGCAAGCCACGACACAATAAACACAAGCATCGAAATAATAATGAAGAACGCAAGACACGGCGGTAAACGCCGGATTTAGCGGCTCCCAAACCGGTCAACGGAAAAAGCCATTCAAGGCAAACAGAGATGGACCATCCAATTTAGACAAGATACTGGATCGGCCCTGCCAGATTCATGTCACCCCCGATAAACCAGCCAATCACACCAACAGAAGCTGTTGGGTCTTCAAACAAGCCGGCAAGCTTAACGCCGAACACAAGGGGAAGGGGCCGCCCAGTGACAGCGATGACGAAGAGACTCGCCAACCGAACACCGGGGGTCAGAAGCAATTTCCCCCCGAAGTAAAAACAGTCAACATGGTATATGTGACACACATCCCTACAGAGGAGCGCAAGCGCGCACTACAGGATGCCAATGCCATAGAGCCAGGCACCCCAAAATTAAGCCAATGGGCGGCCTGCACGATCACTCTTGATCGCATGGACCGCCCAGCCAGTATCCGTCACGAAAGTTCGGCAGCTCTGATCCTCGTTCCAATTATCGATGGGTTCCATCTCACGAAAGTCCTTATGGACAGCGGCAGTAGTCTTAATCTACTCTACCAAGACACTATCCGCAAAATGGGCATTGATCCTTCACGAATCAAGCCCACCATAGCTACCTTCAAGGGAGCAGTGTCCGGCATAGAAGCTCGCTGCACGGGCTCAATTACATTGGAAGTCGGTTTCGGCTCGCCGAACAACTTTAGAAGCGAAGGCTTGACCTTCGATATTGTACCGTTCCGCAGCAGCTACCACACACTACTCGGGCGTACCGCTTTTACTCGTTTTAATGCGGTCCCACATTATGCCTATTTCAATCTTAAGATGCCCGGTCCACGCGGCGTCATAACGATAAACGGAAATACGGAATGCTCCCTCCGTACAGAGGAGCATACTATGGCTCCTGCAGCAAAAGTACAAAGCGGCCTTATCAAGCCGCGTATCTCATCGGCCGTCAAGCCGCCAGTCTCTACTAAACAGGACCAATCAATCTCAGAGCTGGATTAGTAGTTCGGCCTCCGTCGTCCGCCCCATATAGCCGTGAAGTTTATACCGCGCATACATAATTATGCACTTAAAATACCATGGTCATCGGCGGAGGCACAGTACGGACAGGCCTACAATGCGGTCCGCACCCTCATAGTCTTTTTACTTTTTCTAACTATTTTTTATCCTTTACAACAGGTGATTCCAAGCCTGGTCATCTCACGGACTCTTTCTAAAGTTTGGCTTCATATAAATAACCATCGGCTATTCCTACTAAGGAGTCCTTTAACCGAGGCAAGGCAACGCAGACGTGCGACAGGAGGTCCTAATGATTTTTGTAAGACCACACTCTTTATTTTAAACCTGTAAAGTGCCTTTTTCCTCAGCCCTCGGCCCCCGGCATGTTAAATAGCCCAGGTAGGGGCGTTATAATCTGTAGAATTGCATTTGACGTGTCAATCAGATTCCAGTGAACATAACCCGTATTCAGTATTCTCTTTTTCTACGTACTGAATTTTGCTTCTTCGGTTGTTTCACGAACGCACCTCGGCACAAATTGCCAGGGGCTCGATACGGCAACACATGAGTTGCCGACAAGTCCGAACAGCTTTTCAACACACTTCGGCGTCACGAGTTTGGCCTTATATCCATCAGCTCCGAATCATGTCTTTGGTCAATAGTTGGGTTGCCCGGCTCCTGTGCTTACTACCTTATTTCCGCTATATCGGCTAGGGTAGTAAAGGGAGAACTACTGCAATTGTGTCCTGGTTTATCCGGATGAGCACCTCAGTAGAGAAAGCCGAAAACTGACTGTCATGATGCAGCGAGAGCTGGTCAACCACTCGATGACTCATCAGAATCCTTCGCGATTCTTTCCGTATTACACGAAGGACCGTTTTTCTGGTCACCTATGTAACGCACCGTATTCGGGTAAACGCGTACATACCAGGGGCTATATCGTAGACCCGCCATCAAACTCCTATGGCTAAGTGAAAGTGTTAAAGCCCTATAGTCCGATTGCCTAGTTTGCCGCATTGACACCTCCTTCATGGACCAAGACGTTGGGTCAAAAGTGATCAAGTGCTTTTCCAAACACCCCCGTATTATATGCGAGGGGGCTGAAGCCGACGACTGGCAAACTTTCAGATTATACGAAGAACGGCCGCATAGGAGGAACCAAAACTTTCAGGCAAAAGTATAAAAATATGGCCTTAATATATCATAATATTGTTTTTACAAAGTTGGTATATTCACTCGTACATAATATTTTTCGAGCATTGACCCTCTATCAAGCGGGCACCCTCTAGGACATCCTCAAAATAATGCTCTGGCGTGTGATCATCCTAGCCCTCGGGTGGACTCTTTGCTGCAATATCGGTGGCCTTCATCTTCGCCCAGTACGTCTTGACGCGGGCAAAGGCCATCCGTGCACCCTCAATGCACGTTGACCGCTTAACAGCGTCGATACGCGGCACCGCATCAACAAGTCGCTGCACCAAACCAAAATAACTCTTCGGAATTGGCTCAGTCGGCCATAGCCGGACCACGACGTCCTTCATGGCAGATCCGGATATCTTGTGAAGGTCGGCCCACTGTGCCATCTGTTCGTTCAGCAACATCGGACGCTTCGGCATGCTGAATTGTGACCAGAAAAGCTTCTCTGTTGCACGTCCTTCTTGCGCTTGGAAAAACTGCGCCGCATCGGAGACACTCTTCGGCAAGTCCAAGAATGCATCTGGAGAACTCCACATTTGATTAAGGGGGGCATACTTCGGATCGCCGAATTTAGTCTGTAATAAGAAAGGCTTACCGGCCGCTATTTCCCCAGCTTGCCGGATCTCTTCCTGAGCCGCTCTAGACTCGGACCATGCTTCTCTCGCCACTTGTAAGGCCTTGCCGAGTTCGACCATTCTGGCTTTGTTATCCTTCTCGAGGAATTCGCATCGAACATTGGCATCCTTTAGCTCGTGCGTCATGGAAGATATTCTCTCCTCGCACTGGCGCCGAGCAGCCTGTTCGGCCTTTAACTCAGCAGCTGCCTTCTTGGCAGCCGCCTCACTCATCCTGGCTTGCTCCTTGGCCCGATCAAGCTCAGCCCGTAGGGCCTCAACTGCGGCAGCATTATCTGCAGTTATGCATATCTCAGTATACAATTTTCAGCGTCATGCTCATATTATCATACTTACATATACTGACTACCCCAAAAACATACCTTGCGCCTCGTCGAGCCGCCTGTTAATAAGTGTGAGGTCGTCATCCGCCACATCAAGTTTTTGCTTCAGCCTTGCAACCTCTGTAGCTTGGGCATTCATCATGGATGAAATAGCCTGTGTTCCAATCCATCAGATTATTTCCTGGGAATATCTTTTTTGATCCTCTGATCGCCTCCCTTTGGACACCAACCAGAGTCTCAGGGGCTACTATCTATACACAGGTGCATTTTGCACATAGAAGTGCAGTTAAAGATATTACATTGCATACCTCGAAACCTCTTAGCAGGCTCCTGAAGGATTCATTCAATCCGCTTCTCGCGGACATAATCCTCTCAACTACCGTACCCATTAAGGTACGATGTTCCTCTGAAACAGACGCATGTTGCAGCATGCCCATCATTGTATCCGGCGCCCCCGGATCCCTGGGAGCGGCCGCGGGAGTACGGACTCCCTTCGAAAGAATATGTTTACCCGGCTCTAGAGTCGTCCCCGGCTGTAAACCGGATAGTCCGGGCCCTTTATTGTTGGTCCCCATAGGGTCCGCATGCCCCGGACTCTGGATGGCCGAAGTATCATCTTCGGGCGAAGTTTTCATTATCCCTCACACCGCTTGTTGGTCGGGAGAGATCCTCCGGGACGACACCTCAGAGTCGTCTGCCCTGTCGGGCGAGAAGGTATGTGGAGGCGTCTCGCTTGCCATCATCTCCGGAAGAAGATCCCCCGAGGAGGAGGACTGTTGAGGAAGACTGCGTGCCGGACTGCAAACATATATTTTCAATGTTACCCTGGTAATCGGAAAGTAATGGGATATGTTTCGGACGCCCCTGCTCACTTACGATTCGGCTAAAGGCTTGTCCTTACGGAGGAACTGCGCGACAACGTCGTCTTTTGAACCCAAGCCACCTGACAGGGACATCTTCCCTCGCTTAGGAGCCTTTGCTTCCAAATCTTTGGAGGCGGCCCTCTTCTTCCCATCGGGAGAGGGGATGTCAGTTTCTCCTTCTCTTTTGTCTTCGGACGAGGGAGTTCCAATCTCCCCGGACATAGTGTCTGGTGTACCTTTAGAATAGAGGCCACTTTTGGCCTTCTTGCTCTCCTCTTTGTCCCCCTTCGCCGACACTTGGTATGGCTCCGGAGCCAGCATCCTTGTTAACACAGGATCTGCTGAGTCTTCGTGAAGAGGGGCCGAACACCTAATTCTTTCCGCCTTCTTGATCCAGCCCTGGTCGAAGATGGTTTTCTCAGTATATTGTTATGAGATATTTAACTAAGTTGTGTTCAGGAGTTGAGGGCCTACCGAGGTATCCGGATGGTTGCAGTCGAGGCCGATGTCCTCGGTAGTATCCGGCCACTGTTTTCGGGTCCCAAAGAATAACTTCCACATTCCTTTGTGCGTTGTGCCAAAGAAGTGCTGAAGAGTCTGTGGTCCTTCCGGATTGAACTCCCACATGTGGAGGGGCCGTCGCTGGCACGGCAGGACCCGGCGGACTAGCATTACCTGGATTACGTTGATGAGGCCGGTGTCCTTCTCGAGGAGGCTTCGGATGCGGCTTTGTAGCGCCTGCACTTCATCCATTGATCCCCAGTCTAGCCCCTTATTAATCCATGATGCGAGCCGTAATGGAGGGCCAGGCCGGAACGCAGGTGTAGCTGCCCACTTGGTACCACGGGGTTCAGTGATGTAAAACCACTCCCGTTGCCATAGGTTGGAGGTTTCCGTGAAAGAGCCTTTTGGCCAAGGTGTGTGGGTGAGTTTGCTCACCATCGCACCACCGCACTCCGCTTGGTTCCCATCGACTACCTTCGGCTCCATATTAAAGGTCTTGAGCCATAAACCGAAGTGTGGGGGAATACGGAGAAAGGCCTCGCACATGATGATGAACGCCGAGATGTGAAGAAAGGAGTCCGGGGCTAGATCATGAAAATCTAGCCCGTAATAGAACATGAGTCCGCGGACGAAGGGATGGAGAGCGAATCCTAGCCCTCGGAGGAAGTGAGAGATGAATACGACCCTCTCGCCGGATCTGGGAGTAGGAATGACCTGCCCTTGAGCAGGGAGCCTGTGGGGGATTTCCGCGGTCAGGTATTTTGCCGCCCGGAGCTTCGCGATATCCTCCTCTTTGACGGAGGAGGCCACCCACCGGCCTTGAGGGTTGGGTCCGGACATGACTAGGAGGCTCGGAACAAATAAATTGAACCTTGGGTGCTAGAACTCGAGGTTGGAAAGGATGAGGAAAAGGGAAAGCGTAGAGGAGAAAGACGGGTCTGTGACCCTTTATAAAGGCGATGAATATCAAAATGCCTCCTCCTAGGCCTCAAAACCTGCCTATTCCCAAGGAATCATACCATTGGGACAGTTAGATTACCCACGCCCATATTGATGAGGATCCCGTAATGAAGGGACACGATCTCTGCTGTGCCAAGACGTGCCACCGAAAACCGAATCTTAAAGCGTGGAGCGGGAGGCTAAAGAACGGTTCGAAATAATGACCGTGCAGGAACGTGGTGTCGCATTACAAAAAGTTGTCAGCGGATTGGACTCGTGAAATATTATACTCTCTGCGGTTGTGTGTGGTACTTGTTTTGCAGAGCCGGACACGCTTTCTGTGCTCGAAGTCTGTTTTGGAGTATTCGGAGGAGGAACCCGCCTTGCAATGCCGAAGACAATCTGCGCGTCGGACACATCGTCATTGAAGCCTGGTTCAGGGGCTACTGAGTGAGTCCTGGATTAAGGGGTCCTCGGGCGTCCAGGCTACGTAATGTGGGCCAGACTGATGGGCCATGAAGATACAAGACAGAAAACTCTCACCCGTGTCCGGATGGGACTCTCCTTGGCGTGGACGACAAGCTTGGCGTTCGGATATGAAGATTCCTTTCTCTGTAACCGACTTTGTACAACCCTAGTCCCCTCCGGTGTCTATATAAGCCAGAGGGTTTAGTCCGTAGAGGCAATCATAATCAGACAGGCTAGACTTCTAGGGTTTTAGCCATTACGATCTCGTGGTAGATCAACTCTTGTAATACTCATATTCATCAAGATCAATCAAGCAGGAAGTAGGGTATTACCTCCATAGAGAGGGCCCGAACCTGGGTAAACATCGTGTCCCCCGTCTCCTGTTACCATCAACCTTAGACGCATAGTTCGGGACCCCCTACCCGAGATCCGCCGGTTTTGACAACGACAATGGGAAAGGTCGCATGGCTTGAGTAAGAAGATGATGGAGGGAGGAACGGATGCGAATGAGCAGCACCCTTGTGTGGTTTCCCTTTTTATGAGGATCGAACGTGGGGAGAGGGCGGATCTTCGCTACTTCCTCTCAGGAAGTTGCCATTTTTACATTAACTGCTACAGTCCTCACGACCCCACGACTTGCGATAATTACGCAGAGGGGAAGTTGAGTTGACTGGTCATCATAATAAACCGCTACACGCACAACATTTCCTCGACGCGTGTCCATGCACCGTTTGGGCCCTGACCCAACGTGCCCGGTGACACGTATGGCTAAGGCCCGGCGGCTCCTGTTGGGGTACACAAATAAGGGTGTATGTTTCCCCTGACTTGTGCATGGACAGCAAGCCTCTGACCCGGCAGCAGGAAGCAGACAACACCAAGCATCCAAGTCAAGGCCAAGCCAGAGAGATTGCTCTTTGAGAGATCAAAGGGCGGATCAAGAAGACCAAGACAAGTGAAGACAGCAAGACATCACTAAGGGAAAGCCTCCCTTGCCTAGTAGGCGAGCTTCGTCGTGTCGAGGCCGCCCCTGTGACGAAGCCAATATTCCCCCAATAGGCCTGCCGGGGTAGCTGATGGCGATCCACCCCCGCCAAGACTCCACCGCTCCACTGCATCACAACGTAAGTCACCTATCGGTGTGGTGTCGAGCCTCCAGGTGATTAAGTGGCTGTTATTTGGCACGTGGCAGCTATTTGGAAGCAAGATTACCTCCATGTGACACCCGTCCAGAAGCATGTCAAGCAAACAAGTGGAAGGTGACTAAGCGGCTCGACAGGCCTGCCGGGCTGCATCCACAGCATGACACCTAGCAGTGCATTTAATGCACTTTGTCCTAACTACCAGAGTTAGGTATGATAGCACTGTTGGCTATCCAATCAGCAGATAATGACCGCTTTGCCATTGTGGTAACCCCTTAGCCTATAAAAGGAGGGCCGTGGCTAACTAAGAGAGGATTCGGACCCTTGTACACTCATACGTGCGTAGCTGCTCTTCCCGAGGCAACCTTGCCGGGCTTGAGCGCCGCATGATCTTCACGGCCCCTCCATCAATCCACCAAAGCAGGAGTAGGGTTTTATGCTTCACAGTGGCCCGAACCTGGGTAAAAACCACCGGCATCACCACTATCGTGATGTTCCATGGCCTTTGCTCTTTGTGCATTGCGACCCTCCCCCTTGTTGAACCACAAGAGGCTGACAGCCCCATAGGTGATCGTGTTCCACCGCGACAGAGCTGCACCCTCCGGCAGGACCCCGGGTCCCCACCGTCGAGACAAGCACCTCCTCAATAGAAGAGACATCTTTAATCCTTGCTGTTGAGCATCAGGATCCCGCATGGGCATAGCACATAGTCCATTTCTTGTAAACTGGAGAACTTCTTGATGATCTAGAAGAGGCTGAAAAAGTGGCCCGACATTCAAGTATGTATTAGTTTGTGGACAACATTCTGTACAGAAAGAGGCCTAACGGCGTGAAGCTGAAGTGTATCAGTCAAGAAGATGGACTAATGCTATTAACGGAGATACATGGAGGAGTGTGCGGCTCGCATCTGGGATCAAGGGCACTTGTCGGGAAAGCCTTCCGACAAGGCTTCTATTGCCCCACCGCCCACCGGGATGCAACTGAGCTTGTCACCAAATCTGAAGCATGCCAGTTCCACTCCAAGAATATCCACCATCCAGCTCAAGACTTGCAGACTTTCCCTTTATCCTGGCCCCTCGCAGTCTGGGGTGTCGACATCTCGGGCCCCTTCCCCCGCGCTGCCAGGGGCTTTGAATTCTTGTACGTGGCAATCGACAAGTTTACAAAGTGGCCCGAAGTGGAACCAGTGAGGAAGGTGATGGCGCAGTCAGCTATCAAGTTCTTTAAAGGACTGGTGTGTCGTTTTGGAGTTCCCAACAGGGTAATTACCGATGATGGCACCCAGTTTACAAGTCGCGCCTTCATGCAGTACATCCAGAGCCTTGGAAGCAAGGTATCTTTCGCCTCTGTGGCCCATCCAAGAACAAAGGGCAGGCTGAAAGGATGAATGCTGAAGTGCTGCGAGGAGTGAAGACGAGAACTTTTGATAGACTATGAAAATGCGGCAAGCGCTGGATTGATGAGTTGCCGTTGGTTCTTTGGTCAATCAGAACGGCACCAAATTGAGCCACTGGCCAGACTCCCTTCTCCCTCATATATGGTGCAGAAGCAGTACTCCCCACCGAACTCATATACGGATCACGTCGGGTACTTGCCTACGATGAAGTAGAGCAAAGGCAGCTACTGCATGACAATGCCACGCTCCTTGAGGAAGATTGTCTCCGGGCCACTGTACGTGCTGCATGATACCAGCAAGCCCTGTGCCGCTACCACAGCCGCAGGGTTCGTGCTCGGAGCCTTGTGGAAGGTGACCTTGTCCTTAGGCGCGTTCAATCCGCCAAGGATTCTAACAAGTTGACACCAAAGTGGGAAGGCCCTTACTAGGTAGTACGTGTCACCAGACTTGGCACAGTCCATTTGGAGACCGAAGATGGCATCCCTATGCAAAACTCATGGAATTTTGAGCATCTTCGCAAGTTCTACCCATAAGGCGCGGTTGCCGGGCCTTGCCCCGGCAATCTGTTTTGTACAAGCATAGTCCCCCGGACTTGTAACCCTTTGTACAAAGCCAGGCGCAGACCCTGTGCAAAGCAGATAAAATGAAGCGCTCTTTCATGAAAACTTTCATGCATGCATTCATGATTATTTGAGCATCATTTTATCATGATAGTTATCTAGTAGAATAACCAGCATACAACACATAGCCATATGTTATCCTCTCTCTCTCTCTTAAATGATGGTAGGGAAATTTCACCATGATGGGTCCCAGGGAGAAAGATGGATGAAAGGCCTCATGATGGTTCCTGGCAATCTTTCCTTATCTCAAATGATAAGAAGGGTAGCAAGCAAAGATAAGTTCATCCTAGCACTCCATGCTGTATTCATGTATGAAGAACTTGTACGCAGGGAACCTTGTTGCCTCCATCATTTGTGCTCCCATATCTTGATTTGAACATCTTCAATCAGGTCGGTTGTAGCAGACACTTGAGGGGAGGATAACAAGGGGCCGGTCTCTTTATATGCTCCTAACCAATTTTGAACCCATCGAACGAGGTTTAAAGGCAGCAATAATGAGGCCGGCAAGATGCGTTGCCGGGGGGGCTTGTTTATTTGGAAATATTGAGGGATCATCCTTCAACATGTTTGATGCATGCACAAGTACCCGGCAAGGTGTTTTTTCCATTAATACGTAGATAAAAATTACAAATTATACGGAATACATACATGGAGGAAGGGTTACATGATTTAAGCTAAAATTCAGTGATTGCCTACACCTTTTGATACGAAAAAAAGACAAGTGCCCCGTAATGCCTTTCTTGTCCCTCTCCTCCTAGGAGTTGGATCGAGACGAGAAGAGGGGAAAAGGAGTGCCTAGGCAGAAGCCCAGTCTGACCCTGTCAGGGCCCGTGGGACACAGCCTGACAAGATTGGGAGGGCGCCTTCCTGGCAAGGAGGAAGAGGCCGGGGATGGGGGGAGCGGCTAGGCGATGCCCTGGTCACCCCCACTAGTACCAGAGGGACGCGGCAAGATAGGAACACCAGCTGGGAAGACGAAGCCAGAGTCCACGAGGAAGCCTGCCGGGGTCCAGCTGGAGGAGGCGGGGACATCCACGCCCGTCACCCCCAGCAAATCAGTCTGCTGGGGAGAAGACTAGGTGCAGATGATGGTCCTGCCAGCACCTGGCTGACGGTGATGGTTTGACCAACGTTTAGCTTGAGTCCAAGTTGTCGCCTTCGCGATTGACGACCAGGGACTCGCTATCGTCGTCCTCCCCACCGATGTCCTCCTCGTCGCTATCGCTCGAGGAGGAGCTTTCATCATCAGTCAAGCTTTGCGCGCAGCACCCTAAATGAGTACCCGAGCGTCTGAAGACCTTGATGGAGAGCACGTCAGCCTCCACCAACTTGAAGTGGAGGACGTGCCCATCCGTGAGACTATGGGCATGTGTGAACGTCTTCCAGCCCTGTCAGAGGATCATGACATGAGGTGCCGGATACTCTGCATCCGCCCACATGGAGCCATTGCAGCAACCACTCATGCGCAACCTCAGTCTGGGTGGCTGGTTGATCTCCATCACCCTAGCGAAGGTGCGAGGAAGCCACAGACGGCCACGCGGGGGCTCGCGCAGCCTGATGTTGAACTCTAGAGCCGTGTCTCCAACATGGCCCACCGTTGGAGTTGGGGCAATAGGGGGAGGCACGGTAGGTGCGCCACCGCGTCCACCTCTGCCCCGAGCGCCCCGTCAGCCCCATCCACACCCTGTGGCCTCACCTTGTGTGCTAGACTCTGCCCCAACAACATGATGGGGTTAGGAGCACGGTGCCGAGAAGAAGCCCTCGTCGCAACCGCCGGAACTTGAGTGCGGCCCCTTCCCCTTGTCTTGGTGGAAGAGAAAACAACAAGAAAGGAGGAGAATGTACATGGATGAACACTTCCCTTCCCCCTCACGCTCCCTTTTATAGCCGAGTAGAGGCAGGGAGCTAGTTCTCCTCTCCCCTGGGGTGACCATCCCACTCCTCCAATCTGACCTGTCTGCACTCCTGATGGCGTCTAAATTCGTCGGCCGCCCCTTCGCACCAATCCAGGGCGTCATGCCTCTTGTCAATGGCACATGTTTCCACGCCTTGCGTATTCGCCACCAACCTCACGCAATGCATGTAGCACGCGTGGCAGAAAACGGCAGGTGTATTGGGTGAAGTAAGATGGAAGTTCCCCCGGTTCACGTGCGGATGCCCTAACTTATCCCCACGAATGTGGGCATTCCTTGGACTACCGCGTGGGTGAATCCTCGATGTTTGGGCATCGCACGTCCCGCGTGGAACCCGGAGGGTAGTGCAATTCCAGAATTAATGAGGAAGCAAAGAAGATCTCAAAGGCACGAGCTCCGCAGTGGCAAGGTCAAAGTGCGGGCCTGTGCATCGTTTGGGGCCTACCCCAACATTTCCCGGCGGCACGTATGGACCAGTCCCGGGGGCTCCTGTCGGTGCAATGAAAATTTACGTTTGCCGCCCGAACTCATGCACAGGCATACTGGCGATCACACTTCCAGCATCAATGCATGACGTAAGGATGAGCCAGAGAAACCGCTCTTCGTGAGATGAAGAAGGGCATTAAGGAGCAAGTCAACAAGAGACCACCTCAGGAAAGCTTCCCTTACCGGGTAGAAGAGCCCAGCTGGGTCGAGGCAGCGCCTGAGGAGCAAGACCTAACTCGCCCGGGAAAAGCTTACTGGGGACCATCAAGACTAAAACCCGCCAGGCCTCTTGTCGGCAGGGTTCCGCCAAGACGCCACTGCTCCACCTCATCACACCCATGTCATTTGTGGGTGTGGTGTTAAGCTACCAAGCAACCAGGTGGATACTATGAAGCACGTGGCAGCACGGAGGAGAAGAGATTAGCTTTATTGACACCCGTCTAGAGGACGTATCAAGCTAATAAGAAGAGGCAGATAAGCGGCGCGGCAGGCTTGCCGGGCTTCAACTACAGCTTGACACCTAGCAGTGCATTTAATGCACTTTGTCCTAACTGCCAGAGTTAGGTATGATAGCACTGTTAGCTATCTAATCACCCCGAAATGACTGTTTTGCCACTGTGGTCACCCCTTAACCTATAAAAGGAGGCCCGAGGCAACCTAGCAAGGGGTTCGAACTTTTGTTCCCTCAACACTTGTACGCACACACACTGCTATCCCCGAGGCAACCTTTCGAGCTTGAGTATGCTGTGTCATCGTGTTCCTCTAGATAAAACCACCAAAGCAGGAGTATGATTTTACACTACAAAGCAGCCCGAACCTGGGTAAAAGAGAGCTGCCATCGTCGTGCCGCCCCCTGCTGCTTCTGCTCTTTGTGCAATGTAACCGTCCCCACACCGAACCACAAAGGGGCACCCCTGCCCCATAGGTGATCATGCTTCCACGCCGACAGGGAGTCAAAGCATTTGTACAAGATTGTCTGCTAGATGGCACCGGGTCAAGGTGGTGGTGTGGAGAGAGGAGGAAAACCACGAGATGGGCATCGGTGGTGAGGGCAAAGATGCAGCGACTAGTGGTAACCTATCTATAGTAATGGTAGAACTCAAGCTGCTGGAGTTTTTTGAATTGATGGGATGTCAGCTAGGCGTCCACCGTGCAGGGTATGTCTAGCAGGTAGCATGCCGGGATGCAGATGCGTTGAACGGAGCCCTGGTGGGAGGAGATGATGGCTCTAGGGAGTTCAGAATCATCATCGACAGATAGCTGACGACAGTCAAGATTAAGAGGCGCGGCGCGCCATTGAGTGCGCCACTAAGATGCGAGGACTTGTGTGTGGCAGCCATCCTTGTTGGGGAGAAGGGAGATGATCTCCCCAAGGATGGCGTCCGGGAGATCGCTGATGCGGTCCGCCGGAGATTCTACTGGTTCCTCAGGTCCAGGGGGCGTGGCTGCTTCTGGTCGCGCTGCCAGGTCTATCTAAGATCTACATCTGGTGGCGTCACTGGCCGGAGCCTCATCTGTGTACATACCAATCTGAAAGGAAAAAATGGCAGAAACATACATGTAGGCCATTCAAAATCAATTCTCAAGATCTGGAAGAAAAAAAGGCACAAACATATATGTAGGACATTCAAAATCAATTCTCAAGATCTGGCCATGAATTATTAGCACGCACGCTAACCCTAGTCAGATTATTAGCAAAAATCATTTGTTCGGAACAAACAATTAATCACTAACCCTATACGGATACCATTCAAACAATCAATACACTACGTGAATCTAATGGGTCTTAATTACTCTGATTTCATGGACTGAGAGAATATAACCATAGGATTTGTATTCCAAAAGAATTAGAGAGGGGGGGAGTAACCAGAGAAAACACATGATATGTTTGCCGCACAAATGGGTATATAGATGACTAACCGGTTTTCCATTGGAGTCGCAGTCCTTGCCGGAGTTGCTGTTGACCTACGGCTCCGGCTGGGGGGGCACGACGGCGCCGATGCAGTCAAGGTCATGCTGCTGCCCGCGCAAGACCTCATCGGCGGCAAAGGCAACATCTGTGCCCAGCTTCACGCGTTGCGCGGGTGCTTCACGAGCCCCGGCGTCGCCACTCCCTCCGATGGTGCGCTTTGGCGGCATCCTCATACACTCCAGAGTCCAGACGTTGGTGACCACTGTGGACTGGGGGTGCGGCCGCCTATTATGGCCTACAGCTCGGGCACGCCATTAATACGGACCAGTAGGAGCGAGGCGGGTGGTGGTCAAAGGCTGTCTTGCCTCCCGGTGAGCCTGCGCGGCGGACTTCTGGCATTCCTACCATCATTTCACACAGCTACTCGCATGCCTCCCGTGACAATGCGCAGTGAAAACGCCTCCTGTCAATTCACACACCTGCACACATGCCTCCCGGTCTGCCTACGCAGTGGGCTGCTCGCATGCGTCCCATCAACTCATGCCTGCTCGCATGGCACAGGGGGTGTCGGTGTCAAAACCGGCAGACCTCGGGGTAGGGGGTCCCGAGCTGTGGATCTAGGATCAATGGGTAACAAGGGACGATGAACACAGTGTTTACCCAGGTTCGGGCCCTCTCGAAGAGGTAATACCCTACATCCTGCTTGATTGTATTGATTGTATAACGTCGTTTATAGAGTAGATCTACCTCGAGATCAGTATGAGCTAAACCCTAGGCTACGGGGGGATGAAGATAGCTCTCTCCCTAATGACTGCCAATCACACTTTACCTCCTTTGACCATGGCCGGATCCGGTGCTAATGGGAAGTGGGAGGCCTCCTCCATCACCAATGAGGATATACTAAAGCTGAAGGAGGCTGGTTACTTGTCGGCCAACATCGGCCATCGAGCCCCCGAAGAGGGCCAGATCATCCCTACGCCCGAGCCGGGCGAAAGGGTAGTTTCTCTCCCCCATTTCCTTAGGGGGCTTGGATTTCTAGTGCACCCCTTTGTGCGGGGACTAATGTTTTACTATGGGCTGGATTTCAACGATCTAGCCCCCAACTCCCTCCTCCACATTTCGACCTTCATCGTCGTCTGTGAAGCACTCCTCCGGGTCCAGCCGCACTTCGGCTTATGGATGAAGGTGTTCCACATGAAGCCCAAGGTGGTCGGCGGCGAGGACGCGGACTGTGGAGGGGCCATGATCAGCAAGTTGACACGGGTCCAGTGGCCAGACGGCCACTTCGTCGACACTGTCCGGATGTGGCAGAAGGAGTGGTTCTATATCACCGAGCCGAGGGAGGCCGCATGGGGAGTGGCCCCCGCCTTTCGGTCTAGACCCCCCACCAGATTGGCCTCCTGGACCACCAAGAGTCCGGACTAGGGATGTGTTGCCGACGCCAAAGCACTGCAGAAGCGCGTCGATAATGTAATAGAGACCGGCGCGAAGCTGGTCGACGTGTTCCAGATTATGCTCCACCGCGGGCTCCTCCCTTGCCAAGAGAGGGCCAAGCCCATGTGGGAGCATTTGCCCGAGGATCCGGCCACTGTGCGGCACCTCTTCGGCACGACTCCTGACAAGATATGGGGCCAACTATTCCAGCCCCAGAAGGAGTGGCCGGCCGAGTGGAAGGACATCGGTCTTGATGCCGCGAATCCCCCAAGGGAGGTGAGTGGCATGTCTCTTCGAAGAGTATTCAGATATTCACATTACGTGGGATTTGATCTAACTTGGTTATGTGGATTCCGCAGGGCTGGCTTGCCAAGGCCAAGGAGATCAGCGGCCGGGCGCCGCTGCTGGAGGGGCCCCGATTAGAGCAGCTGGAGAAGATGCTGGTCGTGGTGCCCTACAAGGCGCCCGCTAAGAAGGGGAAGAAGCAAGAGGCACCAGAGGCCAGGGAGGGCCTCAGCCGTAGGATCTGTCCAGGCAACTGGTTTGGAGATGCTGTGGCCTCATCCGTACAGGATGGGGGTGAGGAGGAGGAGATCGAAGAGGAGAGTGCCTCTTCGCACTCCAAAAAGAGGCCGGCATCCGAGGACGCCGAGGAGGTCCAACCTTCCCCGGCCCCAAAGAGACGACACCGGCCCAAGCTGCTTATACCTAACAGCTCAGATGACGAGAAGTCCGAGGCGTCCGAGGAGCTCCCGAAGAAGGGATCTAGGTTCAAGCCCCCTGCTAGCAGGTAAGGTGTCTGTATTTTCAGCTATTATGCTTTCTCTAGTTTGTTTTAGTTGAAAGTTAACCCCTATGAATTGCAGTCCCTCGCATGAGCGCCCCACCGAGCAAATCTCGGAAGGGACGTCTCCGCCCACCGAGCTGGCGGATAGTGAGTCTATGGCGCACTCCACGCCTCCTTTGGTCTCCGAAGAGGCTGAGGAGGTGCAGTCCCAAAGAACTCCTCCTCCTCTGAACACGGAGGGGGAGGTAGATGTCGTAATGGCCGAGGTCAACACCTCGGTCACCGAAGACCAGGAGGGAGCACCCTCCTGGCCGACGAGGGAAAAGATTCCGGGCCATCCGGACCCCCTCCGTTGACCGCTCCCGAGCCTCCGAGGCCCTCGACGGCACAGATTCCTCCCAGCGGGGAGGGGGCCAGGGAGCCAACGCCAGCGCCGAACACCTCCGCACGGGCAGTGGTGGGCTGGCCGGACACGCTGGCAGAGTTGGTGAGCAACTATGTCATCGTTGAAGGGCACCGCACCCTTATGGGTGTGGTTATGCAGAGTGTTCGGTCCGTCCAATCCGGACTGAACGACGCTGTCCAAGGCCTTCTAATAGGCTTTGAGGTAAGTCAAGTAATGATCCTTCCTCATAATGTGGTTATAGTTCTTAGTTTAAGTAGGCCGCATACATAGCAGCCCCTGAGACTCTGCCAGGATCTTCGAAGAGACCTGCAGAGGATCAAATTGGGTAGGTCGGTTAACAATGTCGACATTTCTGATGCTAATGCAGGCATCTTCCGTTGCCGCGGCTGCTAATGCCGCGGCGATAGAGGAGATGGATCGGAAGCTCAAGCTTTCCGATCAAGAGCTGGACCTTGTAAACAAATGGCTTGACGAGGTGCAATGTAAGGTATGTAAAAAGATGTGTATTTGCCAAATAGGGACTGGCCGGACCATTGACTGATCCATTATCTTGATGATCTTGCAGTTGCTGCCGCCGAGGTCGAGGGCTTAAAGGAGGCCCTTAAGAAAGCTGGGGCCGAGGCGGCCGAGAAGAGGACAGCTGCTGAGAGGGCGGTGTCCAAGCTTGAGCAGGCCAAGCGTGCTGCTAAGCAACATGAATCTCGGGTAACCGAGGTCCAAGGGGAGCTCCAGGATGCCACTGAGAAACTTGAGGCCCTTGAGAAGGGGAAGAAGGAGCAATCCTCCCGTCTGTCCAAGGCGGAGAAAGAGCTCCTGGAGGCGAGGAGTGACGCCCGAGGTGGCCGGGAGGAGCTTCGGCAAGCCGCACAAATTGCCAATGGTAAGAAATATTTATTGCAGAGTGTGTTCTGAGGCAACAGATTCGCCCTGCTGACGAGGGTCTGGCGCTCCGTAGGCGCCTTCACTGAAATCCCGAAGAATGCGGCGGCCGCGGCGAGGCACTATGCGACTCGCGAGGAGGATTCCACGCAGCGGCTCTTTTGGTCATAGTTTCCGGAATTCGAGCGTCCTCCCCTTCTCAGCAATGAAATGAAGCACCTGATGGAGATGCATCGGATGTCTGAGCTAGCCTTGAAGGACCTCTGTGTCAGCCTGTGGCCGGCCGAGCCCATTCCGGACACCTACTTGGACCTTGTGCAAAGGCTGCGGGAGGCGCCGCTCCGGATTGACGTCATGAAGCGGTCGGCATGCCTTGAGGGGGCGAGGCTCGCGTTTGCGAAGACCATGGTTCATTGGCCAAGGATTAATCCAATGGAGATGGCCACTGGTCATCCGCCCCAGGGGAAGGAGCATCACCGCCCCGAGCAGTACTTCGCGCAAGTGATGACCGGAGCACGGGCGATAGAGGGCCAGTGTTCGAAAAATGTAATGCTTGAGTAGATGTAGCAAGCTTGTACCAACTGGGATTTATGCTTTATTATGCGCCCAATGAACTTAGTGATTAAATTTTGACTCATGTGTGGCCGTATGTTTAGTTCTGAAAGCTACCAGTCGTCGGCTTCAGCCCCCAAGTGAATATCATGAAGGGTGTTTTGTTTCCGCACTGTTACCCTTAGCTAATGTCTTGGTGCCTGGAGGCGGTAGTGCGGGAACGAAACCAGGCGATCAGACTATTCAATTTTACTGCTTTCACTTAGCCTTACGAGCTTGACGGCGGGGACTAGGGACTAGCCCCCGGTGTATTTGTGATGTACTTGGGGGTCGAAGCCTGCCCTTTCCGTTCACATGGTTTGTGTTAAGACGAACCCTTCGTGTGACACGGCGAAATCGCCAATGATTTTTAGAGTCCAACCTCGTTATCGGATCGCAGACCCGTTCGCGCTTACTATGATGATCAGTTTTTGGCTTTTTCCTCCTGTGATACTTGACCGAGCGAACCAGTAGTACGATCGTAGGGGTTCTCCCTTTGCCCTCTTGTGGCACCCCGGCTTAGAGAACCGGTTCACTAGTGTTTCCAACCCAGAGATCACGTCTTCTAGAAACACTCAACAACTTGGAACAGAACATAACTGATCTTTATTGCTAAACTTCGGGTACAAGCTCTATTTTACATAGACAGCGAGGCCAAAGCACACCCGGTGCTACGACAATATCTACGTTATTTATGAAACATAGCAGGGCCTCGGTACTACTAGAAAACTCTACGGTGTAGCGGAACACAGCAGAAAATCCATCCAGAGGGACACTGCTGGGACACAGCCTAGTTAGCGTAGCATGAGCCATCGGGACCTCCGTCCTCGGCTTCTCCTGCATCTGGCATGATATGCCAGGTGAGTACTTTGAATGTACTTGCAAGCTCACGACAACCAAATAATGCAGCAAGCAATAGCATGGCAAGTAACATGTTAAATTCTTAAGTGATTCACTTACTGTCAACAGTTACCAACTTACTCTCTTCCGGGTTGTCCCACAACCCTTGGAATACTCATAAGTCACCGAGTACTTCCGGTCATAAGATGAGTTCTTCCATCATTATTATCACTGTTACGGTTGACCACCTAGTGAGGTCTGGATGGGCTGTCCAATACCGTGGACGCGGCTATTCGAATAGATATTACACTCTACAGAGGTTGCGCACTTTACCCACACCATGGAGTACCCGGCCTCATACTTAGTACATGCTCCCATTTGGGTGGACCGGAGTTACTCCAACGAAACCCGCCTGACCCGTGACCCTCCCATCGTACCACCGGCAATCATCCTCCCTCGGAGTCAAGCCCTGGGTAGCCCCTGTGTCACCTCGTGACACCTGCCACCGTCGTGGCCAAACTAAACTGTCCCAAACGGGGACGCCGGCACAATACTCAACTAGGCTCACAGGGTTATCGCCGTCTACCTAATCAGGGTAGCACACACGCATAGCCCTCCCTATATGGAGGTACCGGTGAAAGATCACAGAGCCAGACCAAGTCAAGGCCGTCCCATACCGGCAAATGTGGTTGCACGAATAAGCCCGGATAGGTGACTCAAGATCAATCGACTAGGTTCATTTAGCGAGCATGTTGGTTCATTGTAGTAACTTATGATAACAACAACTAGTCATTTGAAATTAATCTCTATGAATTATTATATAGCAAGTAAATGGAAGTAAATCATTTAAACATGCAATGCTATTGAAATGCTTCATGAAATGGGTGTCCTGGCTTGCCTTGCTCTATTGGGTTGCTCAAAAACTCCTGGTCTTCAAAACCACCAAAGTTCCCTTCTGAAAATATTTCAAAACAACAATTTAAAATGTCACATATCACTATTTTGTATACCAGAAATTCTGTGAGTATAAGAAAAAAACCAAATTTTACCAGAACCTAAAGGGGCTCAAGACAAACCAAATACAAAAAGAATCAATTAATTTGGACTTGTGGATAAAAAGTTGTAGCTGGTCAAAGTTGCTGGTCAAATATGAAATAAAACAGAAATTAGAAAAACCTACAGGGGCCACGTCGAAGGCGTAAAGTGGAGAGGCGTCTCCACTTACCGCTTCGCGCGCGCATGACTGAGCCGCTGACGAGAAGGCCCTGCAGCTGGGTTTAAATGGGAGAGAGAGAGAGAACAGAGAGGAGCGGAGCTCCGGCGATCATCGCCGGTGATGTGGTTGACGGCGGGGTCGGGTGAGAGTGGGGGTAGAACGGGCTCATCGACGCGAACATGCACGTACCCTTATCTTGACGGGAGATGGCCGGACGGCATCGTCCCCTTCCACTCTGGTGGCGGTGCTTCTCGGGCGTCGTCGGAGACGGCGTTTTCGGCGAGGATTCGGTCAGGCAAGAGGTTGGGCGCAGTAAGTGGAGTGAGTTGGATTCGCTGGTGGCGTTAGTGGAGGCAGGGAAGGAGTGGAACAGTGAGGTAACTGGGCTCGGGTGCTAGCGGATCTCTGGCGAGGTTCAAGGCCAGAGGGCCTCTCGGCCGTGGCTCGCTGCTCGGGAGGGTGATTGGGTGGTGGTGGAGTGGAGTGAGGAGCTAGGCGGGGCTGGTCATGGCCTTATATAGGCGGGAGGCAAGCTCGGGTGAGTTCTATGGAAGTGGCAAGGCGCGGGACGCATCGCCGGCATGAGGACACCGTGCTGGCTGGCGTTTGCGGTCGACGGGATAGGAGAGGGCAGCCGTAGTTAATGCGTGCAATGGCCGCACGCAGAGGAAGGCGACGACGGCTCAGCCACTATGGCCGCACGGGCGGCACAGTGCCCGTGTGCGTGGCGGCCGCTGAGGATGATTCCGGCAACGGGAACACTCTGGAGTGAGGTACATGGATGGCTATAAGGTAGTCGGCATGCTCGGACAAGGTACGGTGACGCGGGGCAGTCGGAGTCGTCGCATCGGACGCGGGCGCGGCACAGAGCGCGCGCTCTGGCATGCCAGTGTCGTGCTCACCACGGTGGCTGGCACCTGGAGGCCATGCAGGTCTAGCGCACCTTGTCCAGCAGCTTCTCCTTTGACCCCTTAGCCCCCCTGTGCCTCTGGTTTGGCTAGGTTCACTCTGAATCAAAAGGTAGCTTCAACTACAGTTCCTGACAGTAATTTTGAGAGAGATCCAGAGAGGAGGTGAGTTGGAGATGAAGCCAGTGGAGATGTCTGGTGTGTTCTACCTTGGAGGGACTACAAGCTGACCAAATTTGAAAGAGTTTGGAAAAGTTTTGGATATAGTTCATGTGTAAACCACTTTACTGGTCCAGAAACTAAATGAGCTTGGTTCACTCATATGGTTGATCTTCTGAAGCTGAATTTAGGTGTGTGGGAGTCATTTGATGTGTAGAAGATGCCATAAAAATTTCATGGCCATTGGATACCTCTAGCTAGTACTTCCTTCACAGAGGTCCCAAAAAGGCAGCAACTTGGCAGAGCCTTTTTGCTAAAACGTTGTATTGGCCAAAGTGATATTTTTGGATATGGTGGCTAGATAGGTTTCCTAGTATCTCAGGGAGTTTATTTGGGAGTTTTCTGAGTTAGGAAAATAGAGGTTGCTTCACAAATGGCCAATTCTGACCAAAAAGAAAATAATTATTCTGGCCAAAATTTTATATTCGACAATGGTATGTTTTTGTAGATTATGAGGTTATATGATGATAAGAAGGTGTGATAGGAGTTTGGGATCTTTCTGATCATCAGAACTCTAGGTTGCTTCACAACGCATAGTGATGACATAGTTTCCCAAGGAAGAAAATAAATTATTGGGAAAAGATAAAAATTCGAATTTGATCCAAAAGTGGTGTGGCAGGGTTTTAGCAAGGTGATGAGTGTTTTGGGTCACTAGGGAAAGAGGTTCAACGATTCATAAGTCCAAAGTCAACTGAAAACCAACCAAAATGCAAATAAAACCAAAAAGATTTTGAAAAGAAAAAGTTGTCAAAAACCAGGGTGTCACAAACCTACCCCCTAGGATGAATCTTGTCCTTGAGATTTGGTTGCTCAGGGAACAAGTACAAGTATGCGGATTTTAAAAAGTCTTCTCTTTCCCAGGTAGCCTCTTCCTCAATGTGGTGTTCCCATAGTACTTTGTAAAACCTGATCACCTTACTCCGGGTAGTTCTTTCTATTTCATCCAAGATTCTAACAGGTTTCTCTTCGTAGGTCATATCTTTAGCCAGTTTTATCTCACTCATATCTGCTTGCTTGATCGGTGGGGCAATGCACTTCCTAAACTATGATATGTGGAAAACATCATGAACGTCAGACAACTCCGGTGGTAATTCCAGCTGATATGCTACCCTGCCTTTCCTAGCAATTACTAGAAAGGGACCGATGTATCTTGGTGCAAGCTTTCCCTGGGCATGAAACCTCTTCACTCCCTTCATAGGGATTACTCAAAGGTAAGCATATTCTCCAGGCTCAAAAGTCACTTCTCGGTGCTTTGGGTCGTAATAACTCTTTTGACGGGACTTGGCTGCCCGAAGACGCTCCTGAATATCCTTGACTTGTCTCTCAGCCTCGAGCATCAAGTCCGTGCCAAAGATACGGCTATCTCCTATCTGAGACCAGTTTAATGGGGTGCGGCACTTCCGCCCATACAGTGCTTCAAATGGTGACATCTTAAGACTTAGACTGATAGTTGTTGTTATAGGAAAATTCCGCATAGGGTAGGCTATCTTCCCATTTGGGTCCATGAGCAAGAGCACATGACCGAAGCATATCCTCTAGTATCTGGTTTACTCGTTCGGTCTGTCCATCTGTCTGTGGATGATACGCTGTGCTATGCTTCAGCACGGTTCCCAAAGCCTGGTGCAATCGCAGCCAGAATGCTTAGGTGAATAACAAGCCCCTATTCGAGGTGATAGACTTGGGTACTCCATGAAGGCTGACAATCCGGGATATGTAGAGTTGTGCAAGCTGGTTGGCGTTAAAAGTGGTCTTTACCGGAATAAAGTGAGCCACTTTTGTAAGTATATCCACGATAACCCAGATAGCATCATGACCTCTTGTTGACTTGGGTAGTCCAACAATAAAGTCCATGCATATGTCGTCCCACTTCCACTGGGCAACCGATAAAGGTTGCAGTAGCCCAGCGGGTTTCTGGTGTTCTGCCTTAACTCCGTTGCAGATGTCACAGCAGGCGACATAGTACACTATATCCCTTCGCGTTCCTGGCCACCAAAAGTTTTCTCTTAGGTGCTGATACATGTTTGTGCCTCCTGGGTGAATAGAGTACGCGGACTCATGAGCTTCTCTGAGTATTTGTTGTCTCAGGTTGTCCTGATCGGGCACACATATCCGCTTCTCAAACCATAAGGTGCCTTGGTCATCCACATGGAAAGACTTGGCCATCCCTTGCTGCATCAACTCCTTGATCTCTTGTATCCCGTCATCTGGTTCTTGAGCCTTTTTAATTTCTTCCATAAGAGTTGGAGTAATTTCCAAGGTATCTGGGTTAACTGGGCCACATAATACCATATTGAGTTTGGCAAACTCTTCTTGTAACCTGGGGTGGATACTTGTAGTTAGGGTATTCACGGTGCCTGGTTTTCTACTGAGAGCATCAGCAACCACATTGGCTTTTCCCGGATGATAATTTATTCCAAGATCATAATCCTTGACCAGTTCCAGCCATCTTCGCTGTCTGAGATTCAGGTCAGGCTGAGTGAAAATATATTTGAGACTCTTGTGGTCTGTATATATTTCACAGCGTTGCCCAATGAGATAATGCCTCCAAATTTTTAAGGCATGAATCATGGCTGCTAGTTCCAAATCATGCATGGGATAGATTTATTCATGAGGTCGTAGCTGTCTGGATGCATATGCTACAACCTTCCTTCTTGCATTAACACGCAGCCGATTCCACGCCTGGAAGCATCGCAATATATGTCAAAGCTTTTGTGGATGTCTGGAAGAACCAAGACAGGGGCCGTGGTTAGCCTTGTCTTTAGCTACAAGAAGCTGCTCTCGCATTCTGCTGTCCAGACAGACCATTGATTTTTCTTCAGCAATCCTGTCAATGGCTTGGCTATCTTAGAGAAGCCTTCTATGAAGCGACGGTAATAGCCTGCCAATCTCAGAGAACTGCGGACTTCGTTAACTGAGGCTGGTGTCTTCCAGTTCAAAACTGTAGTTACTTTGCTGGGGTCAACGGCTACTCCTTGTTCTGACAGAATGTGTGCCAGAAATCCCACCTCTTTTAGCCAAAATTCACATTTGCTGAATTTGGCATACAGACGATGGGTCCTTAATCTTTCCAAGATAGCACGAAGGTGTTGTTTGTGCTCTTCTTCATCCTTGGAGTATATCAGGATGTCATCGATGAACACCACCACAAATTTGTCCAGGAAATCCATGAAGACCTTGTTCATCATGCGCATGAAATAGGCTGGAGCGTTCGTTAGACCAAATGCCATGACCGTAAATTCATACAACCCATATCGGGTGGTGAAAGCTATCTTGGAGATATCCTCTTTTCTGATTTTTAGCTGATGATATCCTGTTCGGAGGTCAATCTTGGAGAATACCCGTGCTCCATTCAGCTGGTCGAACAAATTGTCGATGCGAGGGAGCGGGTACTTATTTTTGATAGTGACCTCATTCAACTGGCGATAGTCTACGCACATTCGTAGACTTCCATCCTTCTTCTTGACAAACAGTATGGGTGATCCCCATGGCGAGATGCTTGGACGGATGTACCCTTTCTGTAGTAATTCATCCAACTGCTTCTTTAATTCTACCAGCTCTGGACTCGGCATACGATAGTATTTCTTGTAAATCGGAGCAGTTCCGGGAATCATCTCAATTGCAAACTCTAATTCCCGGTCGGGTGGCATCCCCGGTAGTTCCTCGAGAAATACATCTGAGAATTCGCAGACTACTGGAATCAAGTTCATATCTGTACCGGTAGTTTGGTATGCCATTCCCTTTCTTGACATCATTCTGCTAGCAATGAATTGAATTGTTTGTCCTGCCAGGTTAACCAGTGTCACTGTTCTGGTAGCGCAGTTGATGCACACCTGGTGTGGTGTCAACCAGTCCATCCCCAATATGATATCCAATCCAGGAGATTCAATGGCAACGAGTGTAGCTGGAAATTTAACTCCATGTATCGAGATTTCCAGACCTTTATATATCAGATTTGTTCTGAATAGGGAGCCAGGGGATTGTACCACCATGATTTTATCCAAAAGCGAAGGGGAAAATTTGTGCAAGGAGTCAAAACTCCACGAAATAAATGAATGGGAAGCTCCAGAATCAAATAAAATTACTGCAGGTATGTTGTTAACAGAAAACATACCGAGGACTATGTTTGGTGCTTCGCGGGCTTCTTCAGCGGAGATATGATGGACGCGTCCGTAACTGAAGTTATGGTTGGGGCGGAGTCCAATGGTGTTGAGCTATGGCTTGAAGTCGGATGGTGGCTTCCTGTTTCTGGCGGGGCACTATTTGGAGTAGTGTCCGCTTTGGCCACAAGTAAAGCAAGTGTTATTGCGGCGACAGTCCTCCATCACGGGCTGTTTGCCAAAGGTCTTGTCCTGGCTGGCCGTCTTATTGTTGTTGTTGCCATTGTTCCATGCGGGCTTGTATTCAGATGGGCCCGTCTGCCAAATGCGTGGCTTCTGCGCAAATTGCTCCCGGTTGTCCTTCTTGGGTTCAAACTTTCGCTTGCGGTCATCATTCCCGGACTTATGTTCTTGCTCTGCTATGAAAGCCTTGTTCACCAAAGTCTGGAAGTCTGGAAAGTCCAGCATACAGAGCTGACAACGGAGGGCATGGTTCAGTCCTCCTAGGAAAGCCTTTCCTCAGTGGATACGTCATGGGTAGAGTACCGTGCCAAATTGTTGAACTTGTTCAGATACTCTCCCACAGACATATTTCCTTGTGAGAGAGCAAGAAATTCCCTTTGCTTCACCTTCATTATGCCAGTAGAGATATGATACTTGGAAAATACCTCCTTGAACTTCTCCCAAGAAATATCTTCTCCAGAAGGCCACGTTATCTTTGTGTTGTCTCACCATATAGCTGCTGGCCCTTCTAGGTAATGAGTGACAAAAGGAACCTTGTCTGCCTCTTCACAGCGAGCTATATCCATCTTCTTTTCCATGGTCCTCAGCCAATCATCAGCCTCAATCGGGTCCACAGCTTGACCAAAACTGGGGGGCTTAGTGCGTTGAAAGTCAGACAACTTAGAGTGTGTCCCATTGTTGTTATTCTGGCCCACCATAGTCTGCATGCTTTTCAGAAATTCCATGAGATCCTGATTTCTTTTCTCCTCAAACATCCTCATGATCTGATCAGTGGTCGGTGCCTGAGGCGGTGGTGGTGGTAAATCTTCTGCTGGCTGTCCTGCTTGTCTGGCGGATCGACGAACGGGGGTTCCATCGCCACCTTGGCTACTACCTCTCTTCATCCTAAATTTGTTCCCATTGCAAAATACCGAATCGATGAGCAACATCCATAGGGGAAACACAGTAATATGACACCAAAAGAGAATTCACGAAAAAGAGGCGAATAAAGCAAACAACATAATTATAAAAGATAACCCAACATCATACATGGCAAGCTAGTAGGGGAATATCATGGCTAGACTGCTCATACGGCAGTTGACATATGCAAAGATGCATGCACTAGGGCTCAAGCCTCCACTCTAGTGGCGCCGGTGGCACGAACACTGCCAAACTAAAGACTCCTCATCATCTGATCTTGAGTCAGAATCATAACTGATGATGTGGATGGCATCCTCTGGATCAAAGGAAACACGACGACGCTGCTGAGATGGTTCTCCTTCCGGGGAGGAAGGAGCACGACGCCTCAGCATCGGAGCAGCCGGAGTGTCTAAGAGTGAGGCCCACTCTGCCGGGGTCTCACGTCAGCTACCCGACGAAAAGCCTAGTGGGGTGGTGGAGCTAGAGGGAGTATCAAACATACGTGGAGGTGTGATGTTTGCTTGAACTACGTCGGTATTTCCCCAAAGAGGAAGGGATGATGCAGCACAAAAACGGGAGGTATTTCCCTCAGTGATGAGACCAAGGTTATCGAACCAGTTGGAGAACCAAGCAACACTACGTAAACAACACCTGCACACAAAGAACAAATACTTGCAACCCGACGTGTTAAAGGGGTTGTCAATCCCTTTCAGGTAACGGCGCCAGAAATTGACAAACGGACGTGAGAAAGTTGTAATAGATTGATAGATGCAAATAAAAGCAAATAAAATTCAGCGAGGTATTTTTGGGTTTTTTGATAATATAGATCTGAAAATAAAAGATGCAAATAAATAAAAAGGCAAATAGCAATATAGATCTGAAAGTATATGATGAGAAAATAGACCCGGGGGCCGTAGATTTCACTAGTGGCTTCTCTCGAGAAAAATAGCATACGGTGGGTAAACAAATTACTATTGGGCAATTGATAGAACTTCAAATAATTATGACGATATCCAGGAAATGATCATTATATAGGCATCACACCCAAGATTAGTAGATCGACTCCTGCCTGCATCTACTACTATTACTCCACACATCGACCGCTATCCAGCATGCATCTAGTGTATTAAGTTCATGGAGAAACAGAGTAATGCAATAAGAACGATGACATGATGTAGACAAGATCTATTTATGTAGAAATAGACCCCATCTTGTTATCCTTAATAGAAATGATACATACGTGTTGGTTCCCCTTCTGTCACTGGGATCAATCACTGTAAGATCGAACCCATCACAAAGCACCTCTTCCCATGGCAAGAAAAATTGATCTAGTTGGCCTAACTAAACCAAAGATTCGAAGAAGAAATACGAGGCTATAAGTAATCATGCATATAAGAGATCAAAAGACTCAAATAACTTTCATGGATAAAAACATAGATCTGATCATAAACTCAAAGTTCATCGGATCCCAACAAACACACCGCAAAAAGAGTTACATCAAATAGATCTCCAAGAGACCATTGTATTGAGAATCCAAAGAGAGAGAGAGGAAGCATCTAGCTACTAACTACGGACCCGCAGGTCTACAATGAACTACTCACGCATCATCGGAGAGGCACCAATGAGGATGATGAACACCTCCGTGATGGTGTCTAGATTGGATCTGTGGTTTCCGGAACTTGCGGCGGCTGGAATTGATTTTCGTCGACTCCCCTAGGGTTTCTAGAATATTGGGGTATTTATAGAGCAAAGAGGTGATGCAGGAGGTGGCCGAGGTGGGCACAACCCACCTGGGCGTGCCTGGGCCCCTAGGCGCACCCTGGTGGGTTGTGCTCCCCTCGGAGCTCCCTTCAGGTACTTTCTTGGCCCAACTTGTGTCTTCTGGTCCAGAAAAAATCACCAAAAAGTTTCGCTGCGTTTGGACTCCGTTTGGTATTGATTTCCTGTGAAGTAAAAAACAAGCAAAAAACAACAACTGGCACTAGGCACTATGTCAATAGGTTAGTCCCAAAAAATGATATAAAGTTGTTATAAAATGATTATAAAACATCAAAGAATGATAATATAACAGCATGGAACAATAAAAAATTATAGATACGTTGGAGACGTATCAGCATCCCCAAGCTTAATTCCTGCTCGTCCTCGAGTAGGTAAATGATAAAAACAGAATTTTTTATGTGGAATGCTGCCTAACATGTTCATCACATAATTTTTTATTTGTAGCATGGACATTTGGACTTTTATATTATTAGAAGCAATAGTCTAGTTTTGACTTGAAGATTTCAATACTCAAGCATATCAACAAGCAACCATGTCTTTCAAAATATCAACACTAAAGCAAGTTATCCCTAGCCCATTATGCTCAATCATTGATCCATTCATGAAACACACCCGCATATTAGCTACACCCAATGCTCAAGTACGATCATAGTGCCCCTTAGTTGGGGCTTTATAAGAGAAGATGGAGACTCAAAATAAAAATTGCATAAAGTAAAAGAAAGGCCCTTTGCAGAGGGAAGTAGGGATTTGTAGAGGTGCCAGAGCTCAAAGCAAAAAAAAGTAGAGATAAAACATTTTGGGTGGCATGCTTTTCCTGTCAACGAAAACGATCGAATAGTTCCCAATACTTTCCATGCTAGATATATCATAGGTGGTTCCCAAATAGAAAATAAAGTTTATTCCTTTTTCCACCATACTTTCACTTTCCATGGCTAGCCATATCCACGGGTGCCTTCCATACCAACACTTATTATTTGACAACATAAAGTAAATTCATTTTTCATTTCGGGACTGGGCATCCCTAATACCTTTGCCGTACTCTCGTGCAATGACAAGTAAATAAACACTCATCTTGAGAATAACACATCTAGCATGGAAATATATCAGCCACCCCCTACCGTTTCATGAGAGGTACGAGCACACAAAAGAGAAATTTATTTTGAAATTAGAGATGCCACATACAAATTTTCTTAGAACGGCACGGAAATACCGCATATAGGTAGGTATAGTGGACTCATATGGCAAAACTGGTTTAAGGATTTTGGATGCACAAGTAGTGATCATACTTAGTGCAAATGAAGGCTAGCAAAAGATTGATAAGCATCCAACAAAGAAACGAAAAATCTCATAAGCGAGCGTTAAGCATAACTAACACCGAATAATGCACCATAAGTAGGATGTAATTTCATTGCATAACTATTGACTTTCGTGCTTGCATAGGGAATCACAAACCTTAACACCAATATTCTTACTAAAGCATAATTACTCATCAACATGACTCACATATTATATCAACATATCGCAAAACTATTACAAGGAATCAAGTTTATTTTGTCCAATGATCTTCATGAAAGTTTTTATTATATCCTTCTTGAATATCTATCACTTTGGGACTAATTTCATGTGTTGCTTTTGATAGCTCAAACAAATCTAAGTGAAGAACATGAGCATAAAATTTTCTTCTCTCAAAATAATTTAAGTAAAGCAAGAGAGAATTTCTAAAAAAATTCTAAATCTCAAATAAATCTAAGTGAAGCATGAGAGCATTTCTTCAAAAATACTAAAGCACACCGTGCTCAAAAAGATATAAGTGAAGCACTAGAGCAATTCTATAGCTCATAAAGATTTAAGTGAAGCATAGAGAGCAATTCTAACAAGTCATAGCATAATTTTGGCTCTCTCAAATAGGTGTGTCTAGCAAGGATTCATGACTAAAAATAAAAAACAAAACAAGCAAAGACTCATATCATACAAGAGGCTCCAAGCAAAACTCATGATATGTGACGAATAAAAATATAGCTCCAAGTAAAATACCGATGGTCGTTAGAAGAAAGAGGGGATGCCACTCGGGAATCCCCAAGCTTAGTTGCTTGCTTCTCTTTGGATAATGGCTTGGGGTGCCATGGGGCATCCCCAAGCTTAGGCTCTTCTTACTCCTTATTCCTTCATCCATCGTAATCTCACCCAAAACTTGAAAACTTCAATCACACAAAACTCAACAAAACCTTCGTGAGATCCGTTAGTATAAGAAAACCAATCTTTACTTTAAGTACTATAGAAAACCCATTCAAATTTTGTTCTTGTATTATATATACTGTATTCTAACTTTACCATGGCTTATAACCTCCAATACAAACCATAGATTCATCAAAATAAGCACACAATGCAAAGAAAACAGAATCTGTCAAAAACAGAACAGTCTGTAAAGATGCGAATTTTTCTCATACTTATGTAACTCCAAAAATTCTGAAAACTTAGGACAACAGAGTAAATTTGTATATCAATCTTGTGTAAAAAATTCAGAACTTTTAGTCTCTTATGTGAATTTTCAAATTGTTTTACTGGACACAAAAGTTTCTGTTTTCCAACAAGATTAAATCAACTATCACCAAAGCTATCCTAAAGGCTTTACTTGGCACAAACACTAATTAAAACACAAAAAAAACAATCATAAAAGTAGCATAATTGTGCAAACACTCTAGACCAGAAAGAAAAAGACAAAAATAAATTTTATTCATTGGGTTGCCTCCCAACAAGCGCTATCGTTTTACGCCCCTAGATAGGCATAATATTTTAATGATGATCACATGAAAGATAATAATGAAAACACAAAGAGAGCATCATAAAACATGTGACAAACATATTTAAGTCTAACATATTTCTGATGCATAGGAATTTTATAGGAAAACAAATTAGCAAGATAAGCAAGATCTAGCATATGCATGGAAGAAAACAATAGCAATCTCAACATGAAGAGAGGTAATTTAGTAACATGAAAATTTCTTCAACCATATTTCCCTCTCTCATAATAATTACATGTGGGATCATATTCAAACTCAGCAATATAGCTATCACATAACATATTCTCTACATAATCCACATGCATGCAAAGTTGACACTCTTCCAAAATAGTGGGATTATCATCAAATAAAGTCATGACCTCTCCAAGCCCATTTTTATCAAAAAATTCATAAGATTGAACACTCTCCAAATATGTGGGATTATTTTTACCTAAAGTTTACACTCTTCCAAACCCACTTTCAATATTATTGCAAACATTATTATCAATAACATATTCATCATGAGGCTTAAATAAATTTTCAAGATCATAAGAAGAATCACCCCAATCATGATCATTGCAATAAGTAGTGGACATATCAAAATTAGCATCCCCAAGCTTGGGGTTTTGCATATTATTAGCACAATTGATATTAACAGAATTTATAATAATATCATTGCAATCATGCTTTTCATTCAAGGAGCTATCATGAATCACTTGATAAATTCCTTCATTTAACACTTCATCACAATTTTCAGATTCATAAATTTCAAGCAAAACTTCATAAAGATAATCTAGTGAACTCAACTCACTAGCAATTGGTTCATCATAATTGGATCTTTTGAAAAGATTAGCAAGTGGATGAGGATCCATAACAATAGATTTTTAGCAAGCGAAGATGCAAGCAAATAGAAGGCACATGGCAACACAAGCAAACATGAGATCTGACGGGAAAAAGGCGAACGAAAAAGAGGGCGAATAAAATGGCAAATTTTTGTGAAGTGGGGGAGAGGAAAACGAGAGGCAAATGGCAAATAATGTAAATTGCAAGGAGAAAAGATTTGTGATTAGGAACCTGGTAGATGTTGATGATGTCTCCCAGGCAACGGCGCCAGAAATTCCTTTTGATGTTTGCTTGAACTACGTCGGTATTTTCCCAAAGAGGAAGGGATGATGCAACACAGCAACAATAGGTATTTCCCTCAGTGATGAAACCAAGGTTATCAAACCAGTAGGAGAACCAAGCAACACTACGTAAACAACACCTGCACACAAAGAACAAATACTTGCAACCCAACGTGTTAAAGGGGTTGTCAATCCATTTCGGGTAATGGCGCCAGAAATTGGCAAACGGATGTGAGAAAGTTGTAATAGATTGATGCAAATAAAAGCAAATAAAATTCAGTGAGGTATTTTTGGGTTTTTTGATAATATAGATCTGAAAATAAAAGATGCAAATGAATAAAAAGGCAAATAGTAATATAGATCTGAAAGTACATGATGAGAAAATAGACCCGGGGGCCGTAGATTTCACTAGTGGCTTCTCTCGAGAAAAATAGCATACAGTGGGTAAACAAATTACTGTTGGGCAATTGATAGAACTTCAAATAATTATGACGATATCCAGGCAATGATCATTATATAGGCATCACGTCCAAGATTAGTAGACTGACTCCTGCCTGCATCTACTACTATTACTCCACACATCGACTGCTATCCAGCATGCATCTAGTGTATTAAGTTCATGGAGAAACGGAGTAATGCAATAAGAACGATGACATGATGTAGACAAGGTCTATTTATGTAGAAATAGACCCCATCTTGTTATCCTTAATAGCAACGATACACACGTGCCGGTTCCCCTTCTGTCATTGGGACCAAGCACCGTAAGATCGAACCCATCACAAAGCACCTCTTCCCATGGCAAGAAAAATCGATCTGGTTGGCCTAACTAAACCAAAGATTCAAAGAATAAATACGAGGCTATAAGTAATCATGCATATAAGAGATCAAAAGACTCAAATAACTTTCATTGATAAAAACATAGATCTGATCATAAACTCAAAGTTCATCGGATCCCAACAAACACACCGCAAAAAGAGTTACATCAAATAGATCTCCAAGAGACCATTGTATTGAGAATCAAAAGAGAGAGAGGAAGCCATCTAGCTACTAACTACGGACCCGTAGGTCTACAATGAACTACTCACGCATCATCGGAGAGGCACCAATGAGGATGATGAACCCCTCCGTGATGGTGTCTAGATTGGATCTGTGGTTTCTGGAACTTGCGATGGCTGGAATTGATTTTTATCGACCCCCCTAGGGTTTCTGGAATATTGGGGTATTTATAGAGCAAAGAGGTGGTGCGGGAGGTGGCCAAAAAGTTTCACTGCGTTTGGACTCCGTTTGGTATTGATTTCCTGCGAAGTAAAAAACAAGCAAAAAACAGCAACTGGCACTGGGCACTATGTCAATAGGTTAGTCCCAAAAAATGATATAAAGTTGCTATAAAATGATTATAAAACATCCAAGAATGATAATATAACAGCATGGAACAATCAAAAATTATAGATACGTTGGAGACGTATCAAGGTGGGACTGGCGGTGGATGCACAGGTGGAAATGTAGGATGAGGTAGAGACGATGCGGTAGTCGCAGCTGCAAGTGCCTCTTGGACACGAGACAATTCCTCAGCCAAGGAAATGATAATACGATAACTGGCGTTCAGATAACGAGATAAAACACTAGTGGCACGATCACTCGCCGGGTCAACAGGTGCGAAAATGACTCGCCCTGTCGTAGGCGACAGGGTGGGGTAGTGAAAGAAACCTCGATGAGTCTGCATCTCGACCTCGTGAAAGCGCAAGTCAGTGAGAGCCTCCATCACAGCAAGCTGGATCGCCAGCTCTGGAGTAGAAGCCGTTCCGCCCTTGGATGAGTGAGAATAGCTACCAATGTCCGAGCTCGCGGTCAGAAAAGCCTCCGCGTGATACTCATACACTGACTCGGCAAGCTGCTCTTGGAACACCTGGTACACTGGATCTTCGCCGTTGGGATACAGCCGAAGCCAGACGCTATGGAGCAGTACAGGAAAGGTGAACGGTGCTGGCTCATGGTGGTAGTGGTACAGAACTGGTGCCATCTACACTCACAATGCCAACGGTTAGTAAAACAATGAATCAAGATGCATGCTATGTAACAAGCAAATGCAGCAAGCAAAGTGCACACTCAAAGCCTATACTAATCGTGGTTTCTAGCGTGGGCTAACTAGGGTGTCCTACAGTCAGCACGGCTCTGATACCAAGCGTTGTGGCACCCCGGCTCAGAGAACTGGTTCACCAGTGTTTCCAACCCAGAGATCATGTCTTCTGGAAACACTCAACAACTTGGAACAGAACAGAACAGATCTTTATTGATAAACTTCGGGTACAAGCTCATACTTTACATAGACAGCAAGGCCAAAGCACACCCGGTGCTACGACAATATCTACATTATTTATGAAACATAGCAGGGCCTCGGTACTACTAGAAAACTCTACGGCGTAGCGAAACACAGCGGAAACTCCATCCACAGGGACACTGCTGGGACACAGCCTAGTTAGCGTAGCATGAGCCATCGAGACCTCCGTCCTCGGCTTCTCCTGCTTTTGGCATGATATGCCAGGTGAGTACTTTGAATGTACTCGCAAGCTCATGACAACCAAATAATGCAGCAAGCAATAGCATGGCGAGTAACATGTTAAATTCTTAAGTGATTCACTTATTGTCAATAGTTACCAACTTACTCTCTTCTGGTTGTCCCACAACCCTCGGAATACTCATAAGTCACCGAGTACTTCTGGTCATAAGATGAGTTCTTCCATCATTATTATCACTGCTATGGTTGACCACCTAGTGAGGTCTAGACGGGCTGTCCAATACCATGGACGCGGCTATTCGAATAGATTTTACACTCTGCAGAGGTTGCGCACTTTACCCACACCATGGTGTACCCGGCCTCGTACTTAGTACATGCTCCCATTCGGGTGGACCGGAGTTACTCCAACGAAACCCGCCTGACCCGTGACCCTCCCATCATACCACCGGCAATCATCCTCCCCCGGAGTCAAGCCCTGGGTGGCCCCTGTGTCACCTCGTGACACCTGCCACCGTTGTGGCCAAACTAAACTGTCCCAAACGGGGACGCCGGCACTATACTCAACTGGGCTCACAGGGTTATCGCCGTCTACCTGATCAGGGTAGCACGCACGCATAGCCCTCCCTATATGGAGGTATCGGTGATAGAGCACAGAGTCAGACCAAGTCAAGGCCGTCCCATACCGGCAAATGTGGTTGCACGAATAAGCCTGGACAGGTGACTCAAGATCAATCGACTAGGTTCATTTAGTGAGCATGGTGGTTCATTGTAGTAACTTATGATAACAGCAACTAGTGATTTGAAATTAACCTCTATGAATTATTATATATCAAGTAAATGTTAGTAAATCATTTAAATATGCAATGCTATTGAAATGCTTCATGAAATGGGTGTCCTGGCTTGCCTTGCTCTGTTGGGTTGCTCAAAAACTCATGGTCTTCAAAACCACCAAAGTTCCCTTCTGAAAATATTTTAAAACAACAATTTAAAATGTCACATATGACTGTTTTGTTTACCAGAAATTCTGTGAGTATAATAAAAATACCAAATTTTACCAGAACCTAAAGGGGCTCAAGACAAACCAAATGCAAAAATAATCAATTGATTTGGACTTGTGGATAAAAAGTTGTAGCTGGTCAAAGTTGCTGGTCAAATATGAAATAAAATAGAAATTAGAAAAAACCTACAAGGGCCACGTCGAAGGCGTAAAGTGGAGAGCCGTCTCCACTTACCGCTTCGCGCGTGCACGACTGAGCCGCTGATGAGCGGGCCCTGCGGCTTGGTTTAAATGGGAGAGAGAGAGGGAACAGAGAGGAGCGGAGCTCCGGCGATCGTCACCGGTGATGTGGTCGACGGCGGGGTCGGGTGAGAGTGGGGGTAGAACAGGCTCACCGAGGCGAACACGCACGTACCCGTATCTCGACGGGAGATGGCCGGACGGCGTCGTCCCCTTCCACTCTGGCGGCAGTGCTTCTCGAGCGTCGTCAGAGACAGTGTTTCTGGCGAGGATTCGGTGGGGCAAGAGGTTGGGCGCGGTAAGTGGAGTGAGATGGATTCGCTGGTGAAGTCAGTGGAGGCCAGGAAGGAGTGGAACGGTGAGGTAACTGGGCTCGGGTGGCGGCGGATCTCCGGCGAGATTCGAGGCCAGAGGGCCTCTCGGTCATGGCTCGCTGCTCAGGAGGGTGATTGGGTGGTGGTGGAGTGGCTTGAGGAGCTCGGCGAGGCTGGCCATGGCCTTATATAGGCGGGAGGCGAGCTTGGGCTAGTTCTCTGGAAGCAGCGAGGCGCAGGACACATCGTCGGCACGAGGACGCCGCGCTGGCTGGAGGGTTGCAGTCGACGGGATAGGAGAGGGCAGTTGCAGTTAATGCATGAAGTGGCCGCACGCGGAGGAAGACGACAACGACTCAGCCACTATGGCCGCACGGGCGGCACAGTGCCCGTGTGCGTGGCGGCCGCCGGGGATGATTCCGGCAACGGGAACCCTCTGGAGTGAGGTACGTGGACGGCTATAAGGTAGTTGGCATGCTCAAACAAGGTACGGCGACGCGGGCAGTCGGAGTCATCGCATCAGACACGAGCACGGCACGGAGCGCGCGCTCTAGCTTGCCAGCATCATGCTTACCAAGGTGGCTGGCACCTGGAGGCCACGCAGGTCCAGCGCACCTTGTCCAGCAGCTTCTCCTTTGACCACTTAGCCCCCCTGTGCCTCTGGTTTGGCTAGGTTCACTCTGAATCAAAAGGTAGCTTCAACTATAGTTCCTTATAGTAATCTTGAGAGAGATCCAGAGAGGAGGTGAGCTGGAGATGAAGCCAGTGGAGATGTCTGGTGTGTTCTACCTTGGAGGGACTACAAGCTGACCAAATTTGAAAGAGTTTGTAAAAGTTTTGGATATAGTTCATGTGTAGACCACTTTACTGGTCCAAAAACTAAATGAGCTTGGTTCACTCATATGGTTGATCTTTTGAAGCTGAATTTTGGTGTGTGGGAGTCATTTGATGTGTAGAAGATGCCATAAAATTTTCATGGCCATTGGATACCTCTAGCTAGTACTTCCTTCACAGAGGTCCCAAAAAGGCAGCAACTTGGCAGAGCCTTGTTGCTAAAAAGTTATATTTGCCAAAGTGATATTTTTGAATATGGTGGCTAGATAGGTTCGCTAGTATCTCAGGGAATTTATTTGGGAGTTTTCTGAGTTAGGAAAATAGAGGTTGCTTCACAAATGGCCAATTTTGACCAGAAAGAAAATAATTATTCTGGCCAAAATTTTATATTGGACAATGGTATGTTTTTGAAGATTATGAGGTTATATGATGATAAGAAGGTGCGACAGGAGTTTGGGATCTTTCTGATCATCAGAACTATAGGTTGCTTCACAACCCATAGTGATGACATAGTTTCCCATAGGTGGCTTCACAAACCAAAAGGGGCCCTTGGCCCCATCGGTGGCCGTGGTTTCCCACGACAATGTGGCACCATTCCCGAACTTTGATATGGAATCTCACTATGATCCACACCGTAACACACATGCCAAGATGAAACCACCTTCGGTCCGATGCCTCTCGTTGTCGGTGGAAACTGAAAACCTTTGCGGGCTAACGAATGGGCACGTCACTACTAACCGCACGAGGGAGTGTCCGAGAGGACCACCAATGCATGTATGTGGCCCAAACATGTATGTATGAACGGGTTGTGTAATGCTTTAAATAACCAATTCACGACTTTGATGTGGCATATATACATGACTCACAAAATGATCAATAATCCCACATCACGGAGGCTCGCGACGAAGTAGTGACTCGGGACCCCCCCCCACACACACACAGAGACACACATCCCGCACCACCACCTCCACTTTGAGGCATGTCAAACTTTTTTTGTAGTGAACATGTGACCAAAGGAGTGTCGTGTTAAAGTTTGAAAAAAAAAACAGAGATCATTCGACCCGTTTTATACATTGATTGATTTCCTAGGGATTTAATGTGCAAAAATCAAATTTGAGCTACATGTGCACCAAAATGGATTGCAAAATCATATGTGTGTCCCTGGGTGCATGTTTCCCCATGAAAGAAATTTCAAAACATTGAGAATATTGATTTTTAAAATTCAGTAAATCCAAAACTTAGTTGAAATTCATGAAACTTATCATGGTGTCATATATGGACACCAGTAGACTGTGATATTGTATTTTTTCGTCAAATTTGAGACAAGTTTTGATATAATCTACTTACAAACGGGAGATTGTTAATAACTGCCAACCAATATCTCATACGGAATATTTATTCGGACCGTGTGCGTTAGACCGTACCATGCTTCGGTTAAGCAGTAAAGCGGCAGAATGAATCATCAAAAAACAAAAAAAAAGTGCTACCACGCGCCCCGTGTGCCATGCGAGAGGGTGTTAGTTGACGGGACGCATGCGAGCAGTCTGCCACACAGGCAGACCGGGAGGCATGCGTGGAGGTGTGTGAATTAACGGGAGGCATTTTCGCTGCGTAGTGTCACTAGGAGGCGTGCGAGTAGCTGTGTGAAATGATGGTATAGGAAGGCCAGAAGTCCGCCGCGCAGGCTCATCGGGAAGCGAGATAGCCGTTGACCGCCGCTCGCCTCGCTCCCACTGGTCCGTATTAATGGCGCACCCGAGCGGCCGCACCCCCCATCCTTGCCACAAACACAATCCTCTCTCTCCGCCCGCATCCTCGACGCCGCTCTCAGTCCTCAAAGCCGTCAGTGGGAGTGGCGACAAGGACCGGAGCATGGCATGAATATGGAGACAGAGGTTGCCGTCGCCGCCGACAAGGTGGAGAACGAGGCTGCCAACAAGCGGAGGCGGGTCAAGAAAGAACCGCAAGCGACTCCAGCAGGCCTAGACTTCATTAGCAGCCTCCCCGATGATATGTTGACAGTCATCATATCCCTCCTCCCAATCAAATATGGGGCGAGGACAACCGTCCTTTCCCGGCGGTGGCGCCCCCTATGGCTCTCCACCCCTCTCGACCTCCTCGACGCCCACTAGCTCTGCCATGTCTATCGCAAAAGCTTGGATGTGTTCTGCCAGATCCTCTGCAGTCACCATGGCCCAATCAGAGGCCTTATCACGGGCAAGTTCCGTTCCAACGGCAAGGACCGAGCCAAGCTTGACAAGTGGTACCGATCCCCCGCCCTAGATTAGCTCGAGGAGCTCAGTTTTAATGGTGGGCATATGCGCTCGCTACCAACGTCTGCGCTCCGCTTCGAGCCCATGCCGCACCTCGCCAAGTTCATGAACTGCAATCCCCCCCTTAATGACGCGCCCGCTCTTTTTCTACCACGACTGAAGCACCTCGAGCTCGTCGCCATCTGCATCCCAAAGGATGACATGGGGCGCCTGCTCCGTGGCTGTACTGCACTCGAGTTCCTTCGTCTTCAGGCGATGAATTGGTCGAGTAGCTTCCACATCACCTCCATGACTCTCCGGACTATTTATGTGTGTTGCTGGTGCTGCAACAAGAGTTCACAAAAGGTGGACCACAATATGGTCATTGAGGACACACCTTCACTTGAGATATTACTTGCAGTTGATCAACAAGGTCCAACAAGAATCAATGTCATTTCTGCACCAAAATTGACAGTGGTGGGCTACTCGTCTGTCAAATACTCCGAACTTGTTATTGGATCCACACCAGTTCAGGTACAATAGTCGCCTTCTACCTCTCCTTCTTGATATCAACATTATTTCTAATTTTGAAGATGTATGTTCGTCTGTCATCCAGAAAAGCTTGACCCAGATTTTGCGCACAGTGAAGGTCTTGGCACTAGAATCTATCGGCCCCAACCTGCACAAAGTTGTCAGTTTCCCGAGATTCTTTCCGTGCCTGAAGAAGCTATATATCGAGGTGATGTTCCTTTCCTCTTAAATGTTAACCATAAGGGAGTTCAATTTTTGGCACCTTTTCCCAAGTTTACAATGACAATGTACTACGATGTCTGAAGGAATTTTGGAGAATTTCAGGACATACATTCCCCACCCCATATTGGTTGCTTGATTCATATGGTTAATATCCATAAGCATTTCTCCTTTGGTTTCATCTGTACTAGTTGTCTTAGGGAATTTTTCATCCACTCCAACCTCTTGTGAAGAAGGCTACATTTTTCTAGATTGTAATAAAATACCCATGTTAATCATGTTAGATCGGAGATGGCACATTGGTGCATTTTACAAATCCTGCAAACCAAATAGGCCTGCAGTAGTGTTCAAAACTGCATGTAGTCACTGACACGTTCTCTTCTTTTGCAGATAATAATAGGCCGGGTGGTGGATAATGTGATACAATATAACGACAATCACATCGAATGCCTAGATCTGCATCTCTCAAAAATTACTTTGAACTCCTACTGAGGGACCTTACTGGAGATTATATTCGCCAGGTTCTTTGTTGTCAAAGCAAGGGTGCTAAAGGTAATGAGGTTGGACATGCATTTATATCGAAAAAATGAATGGTTTGTTGATCAGCACCGGTAGCTACTGCAGAATGGAAAAGGCTCCCAAAAATCTAAATTTCGTATTGGAACTGTGTATGACAGAGTAATCGAAAGTAATTGTGTCAACCCCATACAAGACTTGTCAGCGGCTGATCCCTTTGCAGAAATGATGAGGTTTCGAAAACTAGCCTTACTATTTGTATTTTTAGTTTGAACCTCTCTTATATCCATGTTCAGCTGATCAGCATGGGCGTTGCAGCTGAACGAGCTGAATTTCATTTCTAATATCAGTTTGATCCTCGTAATCTTTGAATTTGAGCCATGTAACTCTGGAATTTGAACCTTGTAATATTTCGGGCTTTTTTGGTACAATCGTTGAAATGGCATCGTATGAGACTCGTATATTGGTAGTACTATTTTGACCTTAATATGCAATAGACTTAGATTTTATTAACCCTTCATGACCAGGGATCCAGCCGAAAGCAGAGCAATGGCAAGCGTCGTTGCAACAAGATGTAGATGATTAGATGCTCGTTTCTCCTAGTTTAGTATGCATGTAATTTCTTACTTTGGTGTGTGGAAATGTTATGTGTGTAGTCACTTATGTAATTGTATGCTTAATTTGGTTATGCAATGTTGTTCTTATAAGTATATATGTTAATGTTCTGTAGACAGAGCATATCACATCGCACACGGACCACACTAGGGAACCCATCAGTGATGAATTCATCAATCGCAGACGGTTGTATACCAGCAAGCGTTTGCCCACATCCGCGCTTTGCTCGTGTCCGTTGGCGCGCTCTGCTCGCGTACCTCCACGCGCTCGGCTTGTGGACAACTTTTACTTGCGTATTGAACTGCTATATGCATATATATGGTTGCTCGCCATTGAGGCGACTGCGGAGCGCTCTGCTCGCGTCCCTATACGTGCACTCTGCCAGCGGTTGGGGCCTATGCACGATCACATTGGGGGCCCCATATGCATGCAGCTACGCCGCACGCATCGCCATGATGCAGTTACGTGCGGCACGATGGAGTTACGCACTGCAAATTAGAACTACCATCTGGGCGTATGGATATTCCAGGCCGTCTGGCTTCCCCATTAATTACCGCGGCCATTATAACCTTAGTCTCTTCAACCTTTCGATCTCGCCCCACAACACAAGAAGCACACCCACGACGACACATACAGAGAGGATATCTAGCGGTGCTCCAATGGAGTTTGGCGAGCATAAAGTGGAGACCCACGCGAGGGAGACAGATCTCTCGGTGGTGTACACCATCGACCCGGCCGTGGTGGAGGACTACATCAACACCGTGGAGCAGTTGCTTGCTCGAGACAACTACAAGGTGGTCGGCATCGACCTCCAGTACACCGGCGGTTATCCCGGCAAAGATCAGAAGGTTCTCGTCGCCCAGTTGTGCGTGTGCCATCATGTCCTCATCTTCCACTACTGCATGGCCACAGAGCCTTGCAACCATTTCACCAGGTTTGTCAACAGCACCGACTACAAGTTCGCTATGGTGGAAACCTGCAATGATGTAAAGGCGCTCATGGTTACAGGCTTGGCCTGCAAGAACCTTGTCGAAATCCGTGACCACTACAGGGTCTGGGGCAGCACGAAGAAGGACTCCCTGGTTGAACTCGCCTCGGCCATCATCGACCCCTACTATGAAAAGATGAAGCAGGATGCCAAGAGAACAAATCCCGTATCCTAGCACGGGGCCTGGATGCGGCAACTAGATGAACCTCACCTCAGGTTCGCGGCCAAGAGCGTGTACACATGCTACGAGATGCACAGGCAGATCATTGACATGAGGAAGTGCCTCGTTACCGAAATCGACGAGGCCGGATCGAGCCACAAGCAGAGCAGTAGCGGCAAGCATCACAAGAAGCAGATGATGATCAGATGATCGTTTATCCTAGTTAATTACGCATGTAATATATAGTTTAC
Source organism: Thinopyrum elongatum (assembly GCA_011799875.1). Classification (NCBI taxonomy): domain Eukaryota; kingdom Viridiplantae; phylum Streptophyta; class Magnoliopsida; order Poales; family Poaceae; genus Thinopyrum; species Thinopyrum elongatum. The sequence goes on from CM022301.1 coordinate 318,711,666, forward strand.
TATGGTGTGTGGAAATGTCATGTGTGTAGTAGCCACCTATGTAATTATGCATGTAATAGTTTACTTTGGTGTGTGCAAATATCATGTGTGTAGTAGCCACATATGTAATTGGATGTTTAATTTGGTTATGCAACCATGTCCTTATAAGTGTGCGTGTATATATGTTGTTGTTCTGTATGCAATCCCATCACACAACACGCACATCTTATTAGTAGCAATCGTCTGTCTTATTATCGGTCTTCGCACACATTTCTGATTACAGACCTGTTTGCCGCGTATCACACACATCTTGTTAAATTGAACCGTTTTTGTTCTATTGGCTCAAGGCAAACAGTTCATCCTAGTGAACTGTTTGCCCTCTGTCGCACACACCTTGATCTGGCTGACCGTTTCTTTTGTTCCGCCTAATCACAAATAGTTCATCCGAGTGAACTGTATGCCGTATATCGCACACGCCTTCATCTGGCTGCCCATTTCTGTTTTCAGCCTCATCACAAACAGTTTATCTGAGTGAACTGTATGTCGTACATAGCACACACCTTCATCTGGTTGCCCGTTTCTGTTGTTCTGCCTCATCATAAATAGTTCATTGGACTGAACCGTATACCCCGCATCGCACACGCAACTAAAATCTAAACTGTGTTTGATGTATCCGCCATCGCAAATGTTTTGCATCTTTTTTGACAGTCTTTTACATCACCGTTTGCGATTATTGCATCGCACACAGTTTCGTCGAAGGGTCTCTAATTCTAGTGTCACGTTAGCAGCATCCTGCAGTAGTGCTGGTACCATATAGCCTGGGCGCTGATAAGGGATTAATCATTGAATCAGACATTTCACTGAATATATCTGTAACCCATTTATCGGTAGGTTAACTAGGGCTATATTTAATATATCTTAGGCTACATAGCAACATGCATATTGTATTGAATGACTAAATATGCAATCCCAGGCTACATAGCAACAAGGAAGAGTGTTACCTTAATGTTCTGATGATGTCTAGATATACATGTAATAAGATCTTATATAATGGGATGGAGGGAGTGTTGTACTACATCATTTTGCAATTGTTGTTTACTACCTCCGTCCTTGTTTATTGGTCCCCTTTGTAATTTGTACCAAATTTTGACCAAAAGATTTAACTAGCAAACTGCCAATGCATGTCAACAAAAATAATATCATTGGATTCATATTTGAATATAGTTTTCAAGGATATAACTTTTGGTGACATGCATGAACATTTTGTTAGTTAAATCTATGGTCAAAATTTGACATAAAATACAATGGGGACCAATAAACCAGGACGGAGGTAGTAGCTTCTAATATTAACTTGGTGCTTTTAGGTACACATTTCATTGCCGAAGATCCACACTTTGACCCTTTCTGCATATGGGGCAATGAGATATTCATGAACGAGCATCAAGTGAGGAAACTGATAAAGATTGTTATTAAAATGGGTCAAAAGATGTCAATCGAACTATTTGTTTACACTTTATGCAAGACAACAGTGAACTGCAGGATGGTAAGTAAGAACTCTGTAGCCTTCTTTTCACTGCCCGTAATGAGTTGTGTTAGATGACAATGTCTGAATCTTTTTCCTTTGCAGTGGATCCTGAAGCAGTTTACTCAAGATTACCTATCAAACTGCATGATTGGCGGTCGACCATCACAAGAGGTTGGACTAGAGTCGTGCATGCCTTCTGCATCAAGGAGAGCATAATAGGGCCATTCTGCTTCACCTTGTTCAACAACTAGAATGTCTCTCGCCTCTTTCTTTATCATCTTTAATAGTACAAGTATACAACCCTGGTTCACCATTCTTTATTTGGTGCTTATGTAATTCTCGAACATATGTACCTGTGAATCGAATAATGCATTGGCTGTTTGAACCTCATGGATATGAATAAAGCTATAGCCTACTTTCAAATTCAAATTAGGTACAATTTTAAATAGCAGCAAATTAAATTAGGGTGAAATTACGCTCTGCAGGTCATTACGGCACACACGGTCTATAAAGCACAACGTGTGTCATATACATCACAATCCGACACAGTTCACGGAGAGGAAACGTGTGTAACCATGCACACAGTTGCCGTTTTCAAAGCATGTGTGATGTCACACAATATCACAAATGTTGCGGGAAAACTAAATGTGTGTGATTGTGGACCTATCGTACACGGTTTACAATCATGAACTGTTTGTGATGTGCCGAGCATTATAAATATATAGCCAGTTTGGTACGTGCCTGGAAAATCCCTGTGCCTGGAATGTGCCTGGACTACGCCTGGTTTTAGGTAAAACCATAGAAGTCTGAGTGCGATGGTAATGCCAGCACACATGAGTAGCAAGGATGGAGCGTTTGGGATATTCGAGATATCAGAAACAGTTTTACAAGGACAACTGTTAGCATCAAGGCTCCCTATCCCCGACAATTTCTGGGTCGTGTGGGAAGGACCCCCCTATCGCACACACTCACTTGGCGAAGGTTCAAAATGCCGTCGCGGAAAGGGGTTAAAAACCGTTTGTATAGCACCTCACTGTACCAATGGTGCCCGCCAGCCAAGTACTTCTTGAGCCGGCAATAGACCTTGCCCCACAAGATCCTCAAGCACAAGTGTGGAAGCTTGGGATCTAACCCAATTGCAGGCCCTATCGGTTTTTGCCATGATAAGTCGCCTAAGGGGTTAAAACTGCAGGGAAAGTATGAATGGCGGGTCATTTCATGAATGATAAGTCATGAGTTTTTACTATGATTTCGGGGCGAGTCAACATGATATTCGATTGCTAATGAGCTGCCAAAATTACTCAAAATATTGAGCCGGCCAGATAAAGGGGCAGTTATATCTTTCAAGCTAGGCGAGTTATGACATGCAATAATGAGCCGGCAACGCATAAGGCGTCTCATCTTAATTGGGGATTTTGTTTTTCAGCTAAGTATTGGACGGAAACAAGTTTCTATTGAAATGTTTGCAGTTACAGATCTACAAAGCATTCGAAAATAAATATTCATCAAAACATAGAGCGCACAGTGGAAGCGCTTGTGGGTCCATTGACAAGGTTGAATGGCAACATGGCTTTCCTAGATGCTAAAATGGTATTGCAGTCATCACCGCAGTGTTTCTATGAGTAGTAGAAAATGAAACTAGATCAATCCAGAATCATGGTGATGAACCTCAAAAGAACACCGATGAACAACAACGAGATACGAGGAACAATGGAGTATTCCTACAGATCTAAATCAAGGAAATCAAGCATACCCTGACATGGTGAGTGCTTCGGGGGAGTTTTTGAACAACTTCGACGACGACAGGTGCGAAACAGAGAACGTAGGCGACTTCGCAGAAGGACGTGCGGCCACGCGGTGATGGAGATCTGGTTGTGGAAGAACTGGACGCGAGGAAGAAGACGGCTGGAGGGGTCAAGAGGTAAAAGTTAAAAAAAAGACTCGTATGTGTATATTTATAAGGGAAAGAGGAGGAAAAGAGGTAGGCACGAAAATTGAGGAGGCGAAGTAACTTTTCGAGTAAGGGACGGCTCAATTTTCGGGCTTGATAGATATATACAAAGATTCATTATGACGTCACATTTGGGCCCCTGAAATTCCGGAAGATGACGTCATATTTTCAAAGAGATAGAAAATGACAAGTGCAGGATTATCATAAGTCAGAACCTATGACCCGACCATGATGCAGATTCAATGGGAAGATGACCTGGAATTACTTTCAGTCCGAAGATTGACATGAATAAATTCAAAATCAATATAGGGGCTAATGTTGGGGATATAACCCCACGATATGACCCGCTCGTTTAGGGCCGGGTCATTCAGTGGTGACTTAAGAGGTATGGCTTGACGATGGGCTATGACGACGACAAGTTCAGGGCCCAGGAGATAAGTCGCCAAGTGGGACGACTCATGGCCTAGACGTATCAGTCGCCGGTACTTGCAAGATGACGAAGTTAACTTAGGAAGTAAGGAAAGTAGAAGGTAGAGTTGGTCATGGGTTATACTACGACCCGGACTCTGTTGTAAGCCTAGGCTCAACCTGTATATATAAAGGGGAGCTCCTGAGGCAGGGAAGACTAAGTTACAATCTCTCGAGTACTAGGTTAGCCAAGTCGCACCCTTGTAATTGAGATCACCATCATCAATATCAATCAAGCAGGAGTAGGCTTTTACCTCCACCAAGAGGGGCCGAACTTGGGTAAACCCTTGTCTTTTGATTCCGATGAACCCTATTCAAGCTACTACCTCGTGGCGATGGCCTCACGACTAAGTCCTTTCACGAGGACATCTGACGTGGCAAAACCACGACAGATAGTAACATTGACCCTTCTCTCTTTTTCTCTCTCTTTTTTCTTTTTTTCCTTTTTTTATGGGCTCTTTTTGGCCTGTTTTTTCTTTTTTATATTTCCTCACTGGGACAATGCTCTAATAATGAATAATGATGATCATCACACTTCCATTTACTTACAACTCAAAATTACAACTCGATACTAGAACAAAATATGACTCTATATGAATGCCTCTGGCAGTGTACCAGGATGTGCAATGATCTAGCATAACATGTATAAAAATGATGAACGGTGGCTGAGCCACAATTAATATGTCAGCTGCATGATCATGCAAAGTAATATGACAATGATGATTTGTGTCATATAAACAGAACGGTGGAAGTTACATGGCAATAAATCTCGGAATTGCTATGGAAATGACATAATAGGTAGGTATGGTGGTTGTTTTGAGGAAGATATATGGAGGCTTAGGTGTGATAGAGTGTATCATATCATGGGGTTTGGATGCACCGGTGAAGTTTGCACTGACTCTCGAGGTGAGAAAGGACAATGCATGGTACCAAAGAGGCTAGCAAATTGCAGAAAGGTGAGAGTGCATATAATCCATGGTCTCACATTAGTCATAAAGAACTCACATACTTATTGAGTAAATTTATTAGCCCTCCAAGCAAAGTACTACTACGCATGCCCCTTGGGGGGAGGTTGGTAGGGGTTAACCATCGTGCACCCCCGACCTTCACGCAAAGGAAGACACTTAATAATAAATTGTGCTCCAACTTCTTAGCATAACGGGATACTATACGTGCATGCTTCGGGAATCACAAACCTTAACACAAATATTCTTACTAAAACACAATTATTCTCTAATACAACCCACATATCACCATCTCTAGATGTCAAAACTATTGCAAGGAACCAAACTTATCATCAGTGATCTACATTAAAGTTTTTATTATATCCCTCTTGAATACCTATCATATTAGGACCAATTTCATAACCCATTCATATTGCATTACTATTTATTAAACTCTCAAAATGATATAAGTGAAGCATGAGAGTGCAACTATTTCTTTAAAATATAACCACCGCCGTGCTCTAAAAGATATAAGTGAAGTACTAGAGCAATTGCCTAGCTCAATAGATATAAGTGAAGCACAAAGAGTATTCTAACAAATCACGAATAAATGTATGTCCCTCTCAAAAGGCATGTGCAGAAAAGATGATTGTCGCAAACTATAAAGCAAACAAAGCAAAGACTCATATAATACACGATGCTCCAAGCAAAACTCATATCATGTGATGAATAAAAATATAGCTCCAAGTAATTTACCGATGGATTATAGACGAAAGAGGGAATGCCATCTGGGGCATACCCAAGATTAGACGTTTGGTTCTCCTTGAATATTACCTTGGGGTGCCTTGGGGATCCCCAAGCTTATGTTCATGCCACTCCTTATTCCTTCATCCAACGCGATCTCACTTAAAACTTGAAAACTTCAGCACACAAAACTCAACAGAAAACTCATGAGATCCGTTAGTATAACAAGCAAATCATAAACTTTAGGTACTGTTGTAAACCCATTCATATTTTATTATTGCATAATACCTTCTATATTCTAACTTCTCCATGACTTATACCCCCCGATATAATCCATAGATTCATGAAAACAAGCAAAATATGCAACGAAAACAGAATTTGTCAAAGACAGAACAATATGTAATGATCTGAACAAACGCAATACTTCTGTGACTCCAAAAATTCTTAAAAAGTATCAAAACATTGGAAATTTGTATATCAATCATGTGAAAAAATTCAGAATTTTATCACGTTCCAGTGAATTTGAACAATTCTGCTACTGGCACAAAAGTTTCTTTTTCTTCACGGAATCAAATAAACTATCAACCAAATGATCCCAAAGGCTTTACTTGGCACAAACACTAAATTAAACATAAAAACACAATCATAATAGTAGCATAATTGTGTGAACACTCAAAAACAGAAAATAAAAAGGAAAAATGAAGATAACTATTGGGTTGCCTCACAACAAGCGCTATTGTTTTACGCCCCTAGCTAGGTGTAAGGCATTGTTTCAAGTGTTGTCATCTTTAGTTTTCACAATGTTAGTGGGGCTTTTCTCAATCCAAGGAGGCTCTTTGCGTTTCCCACTATTCTCAGAGAATGAAGCAATTATATTATCTAAAGCATCTAGCCACTTATTGCAAAGGGTCATCTATGTATTCATGCGATTGAGGTTTCCACTAACATTTTCAAGAGGTTCATTAGACTTTTGTAACTCAATTAAATTTTTCTGCATATCACCCAGTTTTTCCAAGATTTGGATTCCCTCTTGAGTATAGTTGAATCCTTTTTGTGGGGGTGGGGTTCCCAATATACCCTCTATTATTTCATAGGCAATATTAGCATCACTCTCAATAAAATTCCCTTAGCGGCAAAATCCAAGAGCTATCTATGGGGCATAGTTAGTCCTATGTAGAAATTGTGAAGCAAAAACATTTATGTCCCCCTTGTCGGTGTCAAAACCGGCCGATCTCGGGTAGGGGGTCCCGAACTATGCGTCTGAGGATCGAAGGTAACAGGAGACAGGGGACACGATGTTTACCCAGGTTCGGGCCCTCTTAATGGAGGTAAACCCTACGTCCTGCTTGATGGTATTTGATGAGTATAGGGGTTACAAGAGTTGATCTACCACGAGATCGTAATGGCTAAACCCTAGATGTCTAGCCTATGGGAATTGTGATTGCCTCTACGGACCAACCCCTCCAGTTTATATAGACACCGGAGGGGTTTGGGGTTGTACAAAGTCGGTTTACAGAGAAAGGAATCTATACAATTAGCCACCAAGCTTGTTATCCACGCCAAGGAGAGTCCCATCCGGACACGGGGGAAAGCCTTCTATCTTGTATCTTCACGGCCCATCAGTCCAGCCCATGTCACATAGCCCGGATGCTCGAGGACCCCCTTATCCAGGACTCCCTCAGTAGCCCCCGAACTCGCCTTCAATGACGATGTAGTATCCGGCTTCATGTCTTCGGCTTTGCAAGGAGGGTTCTCCATTATACTTCGGATTGATGATAATTCGGCTCCATATCTTGAATGTTATATTGATTCTTCGCTGTCGTCGCCTCGGCTTCCACGTGTCGAACGAATACGAACGGCCCAAGTATCTTTTACAAATAACCCCTTGACCATGCGGGGATGGAGTCTATTTAAGGAGATTAGATCTCAGATGCCATCCCACACCACGCGGAAATCCTCCGAACCTGCCATAGGAAATCGCCCAAACATGGCCGGCACTCCTAGCTCTTCTTCACGCCCCCACGGCCTTCAAAAAGGCGACTGGGAAAGCTGCTCCGTATCCCGCGCCCATCTGAATGAACTTCAGGCGCAGGGATACCTACCTCCCGCGGATCTAGTCTCCGTTCGAGCTGGATTAACATCCTACAACGGTGAAGCCTTGGCGGAGAATTTCCCCAATCCTTCTAAAGAGGAGCGGGTGTGCTTCGTTTCCTTCCTTCTGAGAGGCGTAGGATTCCCTATCCACCCTTTCCTCAGAGGCCTCCTGGAGTATAACGGTCTCCAACTGCACAATCTGACACCAGGCTCCATCCTGCATATCGCGGGCTTCGTTGCCCTTTGCGAGCTGTTCCTAGGCTATGAGGCTCATTTCGAGCTATGGCGGAAATTTTTCTGCCTCGTCCCTCGCTCCCAAAAGGGATCTATATTCGAGGTGGGCGGCGTCGAAGTATGGCGCATAGCCGGAACAGGATACCTGTCCGGCACTCCGAAAAAGGCATCCGAAGAGTGGCCCTCGGAGTGGTTTTATATTGAAGACGTTATTCTTCTGGACCCAATCCGGCGCGGCCTTCCCGAATTCTCCAGTGCTCCTTTAAAGAAGCGTGCTAGCTGGCGTCCCCGAAGCCTCGAGGAAGAAGACAGCGCGGAGGTCGTGGGAGTAGCAAACAAGATCAGAATGCTTGCAAACTCCGGGCTGTCCATAATTGAGGTCATGGCGATTCCCATAACGCGATGCATCCAACCGCTCCAATCCAGAGATTTTCCCATGTGGCATTACAACGGGGAGGACGATACCTCCCGTTGTCTACGCAAGGGTCCGGACAATTTTGCCGCCCTGGCCGCCATCTTAGCCGACCTGTACAAAGGGGAGAAGGAAGACTTCGCTCGTTTAACATGTCGGGAAGGCTTTTCCATGTACAACACCATCCCCTGGGTGAGTTTTTCCATTATTGGCTTTACTCAATATTTCCCCAGAGTCTATGTTAGTCGAATTTAATCCGGCTGTTTTTTACAGGAATGGAGAAAGATCGTCAAGGGGATCCACAGCCCCGCTCCGCAGCCAGAGGACCATATTCGGGATTTAGATCCCGGATATGAAGAAGATCCGGACATATATATAGAGCTTAAGGAGGGAGTTTTTTATCAGGCGAGCTATGACGGCACGGAAGTGGCTATTATAGCCAATTACCCCGGCCTTCTTCCCTCCTCCCATGTAAGTATTCAGGAGACATCTCCTCAAAAAAGAGTTTTCACCTTGTGCCTCACCCTCCGCACTGTATCGTGCTTCCAAGGGGCGGCGCTCATCTCATCGAACTGCGGCAAAGGCGTCCACTAAGAAGACGACACCCGTGCAGGGCGAACATTTGAAGAGAAAGGCCAACGATGATGCTGCCGGGCCTTCTCCTTCGTCAAAGAGGTATAATAATTTTGTAACTTGCTCTCAGTGCATAGACCGGTCTGTAACGCTGCCTACTATACCACATTGTAGGAGGAGCGTACGCCGGACTGTATCCAGAGACCTAGCCGATCATGCGCAGGCTAATCCCGCCCCGGACCCTTCCGCAAGGACTGGGGTTGAAACGGGTGCTATGCCGGATTGTCATCTCCCAGAGGATTTGGATGACGTATCCGTCACCAACTCCGAAGTGGAGAGCGCAATGAATCATTGTCGGCGGAGAACGGCTATGCGTGACCCGAATTTCATCGAAGAGGCATTCAACGCCTTCAGCTCAACGGATGCATACATCAGAGTTGATCGGGATGGGCTTGCTGGAGCCACTCACCAGCTCTCAAAGGATATGCGGGTAAGAACTCTTGAGCAGATTTAATAATCATATGCCAGTCGCCCCCGAGTGTTGAAGAAGTTGGCCCAACTGATTTAATAGTCATCACGCCATCAGGTACTCACGGAAAAAAATAACACATTATCCAAGGAGCTAGAAGAATGCCGAACTAAGCTAACTGTTGCCACTACCGAACTGGAAAATTTGAAGAAATCCAAGAAGGCACCTGACGGTAGGTACAACAGTAGCCCGGAAATATGACTCCGTGCCTATGATGATTTTATTTGAATATGCATCGTTTTGTTGGCAGGGTCGACAGATCAGCTGGAGGAGAGGCTAAGGGCTGCTCAAGCAGACAAACAACATGCTGAAGGGCAAGAAGCCGCTGGTCAACGTGTATTAACACGGACCATTAATGAGAAAAACAAACTACAGGATGCAAACATCAAGCAAGCCGAGGAGTTGAAGGACGTAAGAGCCCAATTATCGGATGCTTTGAAGGAGAACAGAAAGCTGAAAGGCGGCATATTCAGTATGCTTTTTATCCAAACTTTTGTATGGTCCCCTGATGGAAAGTTTTACAAGTGTGTTTCTGTAGGTGTGCTGACTGGGCGGCCCGAGGAAGAAGTGTCCAAGTTTCAAGGCGACCTGCTACAAGAGCTGTCCAAAGTGCACGAGCGAGCTCGAAAAGCAATGAGGAACATGGCTAAGGCACTATGGCCAGCCGATTCTCCTCTAGGAAGTATGGAGGAGCTCGTGAATTTGTTCAAGGGAGCTCGGTGCCGTTTTGGACTATGGAAGGTATCAGCGTGCCGGGAAGGTGCACGAGAGGCCCGGGCCATGGTGAAAACGCGGTATACCGGACTTGATCCGAATCATATGGCCCGGGTCGGACCGCGGGGACCAGACGGACAAGAAATTCCAGTCAACTTGGTATATGACCAAGTAAAAATAGCCGCCAAATTTTCACAACAGGACTGTAGACTTGACAACCTGTTAGATGATTTAGAAGAAGAAGCTTTCGATTCCATGTAACAATGTACTTGTATCGCCAAGCTTATCTCTACCCGAATTGTTAAACGATTGTCATGGTAGACTTCCCACTTCAACCTCCAAAACCCAAGGGTTGGAGTGTTTCCGAATACTATACGGACAGTAAATACCAAAGTATGTTCGGAAACCAGGCAGTCCGGTCATAATTGCTTGAACAGACAAGTTGTATTCGGGGAGTTATGTTATATTACATTTGAACGTAAGAAACATCTTCTAGGGAGAATAGTTCCATTAGAGGTTCCTTTCCCTGGGTCAGCATGCGTATTTGTGCATGCCTGAGCTGTGATGCTAAAAAATCACATTACGCTTTATATCTTGGGGGCTTATATTGCAACAAGGGCAGTTCGTCTTTTGTCCGCCGACCAATTATTCCCTTAAGAACGCTAGCTTTCGGCTTCACCCGTCTGAGGTACATATCCGGATGACCCGGTTGTAACAATCGCAGAGGTGCTCCCTTTATGCCCTAACTGAACAAGCGGGAACGTAGGGCATAAGCACAGGAGCCAGGTAACCCAGCTTGGCAAAAACTTAAGTCATAGAGGTGCATATAATGGCAAAAAAAGGACATATATGAGCAGACGACACATATATACGGCGAGCTTGATGCTCTAATAATAATAAGCTTCTTATGAAAAGAAGCCCCCAGGCATTGTGGGGTATGTACATTTAAGGATGTATACCCTTCAAGTGTGCGGCTGACCCGAACACGAGCTATAGATCGTATAAAAATAAAACGAAAAGAAAAAATTGAAAGGGAGAGAAAGGGAACGAACAAATGTATGTGTCCGGACTTAGGCATAGAATCTTCGGAGCCTGGCTGCGTTCCATGGGTTCGGCTCTAAGCGATTGTCCGATGCATTGTGAAGGCGATAGGCTCCTCCAGTGAGAACTTCATCTATAATGAAGGGACCCTCCCATTTGGGCTTGAGCTTGTCCTTTTTCTTCTCTGGTAGGCGTATAACGAGTTCACCGACGTTATAAGTCTTTGCCCACACTTCTCTGCTTTGGTATCTTCGAGCTTGTTGTTGGTAGAATGCGGAACGGGCTTTTGCGACATTGCGCTCCTCCTCCAGGCCGTCTAAATCGTCCTGCCGATCGAGCTCGGCCTCTCTCTCCTCATACATGCGCACTCGAGGTGAGTCATGAATAATATCGCAGGGTAAGACAGCTCTGCGCCGTACACCATGAAGAACGGTGTGTATCCGGTCGTGCGATTGGGCGTGGTCCGCAGCCCCTAGAGTACGGAGTCGAGCTCCTCGACCCAGTGTTTATCCGATTCCTTTAAGGATCACACTAGTCTGGGTTTGATGCCACTCATTATCAGGCCATTAGCCCGTTCAACTTGACCATTTTGTTTGAGGGTGATACACGGAGGCGTAATCGAGCTTAATGCCCAGATTAGCGCACCAAGTTTTCACCTCGTCGGCCATAAAGTTAGAGTCGTTGTCAGTAATAATACTATGCGGGACACCATAACGGTGTACGACACCAGATATAAAGTCTATCACCGGTCCGGCTTCGGCCGTTTTGACTGGTTTGGCCTCTATCCATTTAGTGAACTTGTCGACCATAACCAGCAAATATTTCTTCTTATGGCTTCCCCCTTTAAGGGGTCCGACCATGTCTAGCCCCCAGACCACAAAAGGCCAAGTAATGGGGATTGTTCGTAGGGCAGTGGGCAACATATGGCTTTGGTTGGCAAAAAGCTGGCATCCAACGCAGCGCTGTACGAGGTCCTGTGCATCTGCTCGGGCCGTGGGCCAAAAGAAACCTGTACGGAAGGCCTTCCCTACATGGGCCCGAGCTGCGGCGTGATGGCCACCAAGACCAGCGTGTATTTCGGCCAAGAGCTGCCATCCCTCTTCTTCGGAGATACATCTTTGAAGGACTCCGATAGTACTTTTCTTATACAGTTCTCCTTCATGAACTTTGTTGGCTTTCGAGCGTCGAACAATACGACGGGCCTCAGTCTGATCATCAGGGAGCTCCTTCCTAATAAGGTAGGCCAGGAAAGGTTCAGTCCACGGGGCAATTATAGCCATGATTTCGTGGGCCGACGGTGTTATGTCAGTGCCCGAGCCCCCGAGGATATCGGAACTGTGTTCGGAATCTGGGGGAATGACCGGCTCCGGACCAGTGTTGCCGTTCTCATCCTGCCACACCACGGATGGCTTAAAGAGTCTTTCCACAAAGGTGTTAGGTGTGACGGGGTCGCGTTTAGCGCCTAAGCGCACAAGGATGTCTGCTGCCTGATTACTCTCTCGGGCCACGTGATGAAACTCAAGCCCCTCAAACCGAGCTGATATTTTGAGTATGGCGTTGCGGTAAGCCACCATCTTCGGATCATTTGCATCGAATTCTCCATTTATTTGGGATACTGCAAGGTTTGAATCTCCACGCACCTCGAGGTGTTGTATGCCCATGGAGACGGCCATCCGGAGACCGTGCAATAGAGCCTCATATTCGGCTGCATTGTTAGAGTCGGTATACAATATCTGTAACACATAACGGACTATGTCTCCTCTGGGGGATGTCAGAACAATGCCAGCCCCCAGTCCGGCTAACATTTTAGAGCCATCAAAGTGCATCACCCAGTTGGAATACGGGCTGTACTCTTTAGGGAGTTTGACCTCTGTCCACTCGGCGATGAAGTCAGCCAACACCTGAGAATTAATGGCTCGGCGTGGTTTGTATGTTATTTCAAATGGTAAGAGCTCAATGGCCCATTTTGCAATCTGGCCGATGGCGTCTCGGTTGTTTATAATGTCATTGAGTGGTACTTCAGAAGTCACCGTGATCGAACACTCTTGAAAGTAGTGTCGCAATTTCTAGGATGCCATAAAGACCGCATATGCTTTCTTTTGATAATGTGGGTATCGGGATTTGCATGGTGTAAGGACCGCCGATACATAGTACACTGGTTTTTGGAGTGGGAATTTATGTCCCTCTTCCTCTCGCTCGACGACGAGCACCGCACTCACCACCTGGTGAGTTGCCGATATCTAGAGCAACATAGGTTCACCGACGTTTGGTGCGGCAAGGATTGGGTTGCTTGCTAACAAAGTTTTTATTTCTTCTAGTCCGGCTGTTGTCGCGTTCGTCCATGCAAAGTGGTCGGTGCGTCGGAGCAGGCGATAAAGTGGCAATGCCTTTTCTCCCAATCTGGAGATAAAACGGCTCAAGGCTGCCACGCACCCAGCTAGTTTTTGGACCTGCTTGAGGTATGTTGGTGTTGCCAATTGTGACAAGGCTCGTATTTTGGCTGGGTTTGCTTCGATCCCTCTATTGGAAACAATGAACCCAAGCAGTTTTCCGGCGGGAACGCCGAAAACGCTCTTTTTCGGATTGAGCCGTATGTCATATGTTCGGAGGTTGTCGAATGTCAGGCGTAGGTCTTCCACCAATGATTCAACATGCTTAGTTTTGATGACTACATCATCTACATATGCCTCAACTGTCTTGCCGATTTGCTTTTCCAGGCATGTTTGAATCATGCGTTGGTAAGTGGCGCCGGCATTTTTGAGCCCGAAAGGCATAGTGTTGACGCAGAAAGGCCCATACGGGGTGATAAATGTCGTTGCGGCCTGGTCGGATTCCTTCATTTTAATTTGATGGTATCCGGAGTATGCATAGAGGAAACACAGTGAGTCATGTCCTGCAGTTGCATCAATAATCTGGTCAACGCGAGGTAGTGGGAAGGGGTCCTTAGGGCAAGCCTTATTAAGGTCTTTGAAATCGACACATAGGCGCCAGGATTTATCCTTCTTCGGCACCATGACCAGGTTTGCTAGCCAGTCCGGATGTTTGATCTCTCTGATAAACCCGGCTTCGAGTAACTTGGCTAGCTCCTCCCCCATAGCTTGTCATTTGTGTTCGGAAAATCGCCCCAGTGTTTGCTTGACTGGTTTGTATCCCTTTAGTATATTGAGACTATGTCCGGCCAGTTCGCGTGGGATTCCTGGCACATCTGAAGGGTCCCAGGCGAAGATGTCCCAATTCTCGCGCAGGAGCACGCGTAATGCGGTATCGATCGTTGGATCCAGCTGTGCCCCAATGGAAGCTGTCTTTTTGGGGTCCATCGGGTGAACTTGAAATTTGACTATTTCGTCTGTTGGTTTGAAAGAAGTGGATTTTGGCCTTTTGTCGAGAATTACGTCATCTCTATCCACTGTGGAGTGCAGAGCGGTGAGCTCTTCGGCCGCCAGGGCCTCGAATAGTGCCTCGAGGGCCAGGGATGCGGTTTTGTTTTCGGCGCGGAGTGCTATGTCCGGATCACTGGCAATAGTGATAACTCCGTTGGGCCCGGGCATTTTGAGCTTCATGTACTCGTAATGAGGTATAGCTTGAAAGCGAGTGAATGAATAGGGCGTGATATCCGTTGTTGAAAGGTGCCACCTGGAAGATTAACTCTTCGGACCTGTAGTTCTCAGGCATGCCGAATACCACGTCGAGTTTTATTTTTCCCGAACACCGCGCCTCTCGGCTGGGGATAATGCCTCGAAAGGTTGTACTGCTCTGCTCGATGCGGCTCTTGTCTATTTGCATTTTGTCAAGCGTGTCCTCGTAGATGAGGTTCAATCCGCTGCCCCCGTCCATGAGCACTTTAGTAAGCCGAAAGCCATCTAAAATTGTGTTTAATTAGAACTAAAGCGGCTGGTGCTCGGACTGATCGGGATCTTGGTTCGTCGTCGGCGTTGAAAGTTCTTGCCGTATCGTTCAAAGGATTTATTGCTGCTACTTGGCAGACTTCGACGAGGTCGCGGAGCGCCCTTTTATGCCGATTATTTGAAGAAAAGTTCTCGAAGACCGTAAATACTTTGAGATCGTCGTCCTCAGAGGGGTACTTCTCTGGGGTAGTGTTGGTGAGGATACCTTCCCCGCTCTTGGCCACTTGCCGGAGTATCCAACATGCTCGAAGGCTATGTGTTGGTTCGGTATCTGGCGTCATGTGTATTTGACAGGGCCTGTTGAGCCATTCCTCAAGGACAGTTCTGTGTCCCGTTAAGGGCTTGATTTTCTTGTCCATGGGATGATGATTAGGTGCCCCACAAGGGTGCATCCTTTTTGCCCGTCCAGGAGATGGCTTAAAGGTCTGAGGTTCCCAGCAGGATGCCTGCGCTTTCCAGGAGCTTTCCATTGCGCAGTACTTCTGTATTATGTGTGCCAAATCTGCGAAGTGCAGTATGCGACGGCGGTTGAGGGCATTAAGGATTCCCTCATCCGTACGGTTGTTGTCGAAATCGCGTCATCGTCGTAGCAATCTCTGATCTTGTTTTTAAGAAGGAGGAATCTGGCCCAGAGGTGATGGACTGTTTCCTGAGGCTGCTGCCGTACATACATTAGGTCGCATATATCCGGAGGACCGGAATTGCTTGGGGAATATTGCTTGTGGTGGGTGGGCGGGTTTAAATCCGAACCCTGCCCCACTGTGGAATCCGGAGTTTGAAGAACTTCGGAGGTTACCAGCCCGAGATCCGGAGCGTCTTGGGAGTTCTCAGGCTTGATGCCCAATTCTGGGTTCAGAGGATAGGGAGTGTTCTCCCGAAGAGGGGTATCCAGGTCGCTGGGTTCGGAAATCCGAACATAGCTTTTTCTCAACGTAGGAGAAGAGTTATCGTCGGCTTGTTCCTCGACGACTGCTACCAGATGGGTGATCGGCGGAGATTTGATTTCTCTCTGATCGGGTTTAAGCCCAATCTGATCGTAGTCAGTTGCGACCCCAAGGGCGGCAATGCGATCTAGCAGCTCGTTCAAAGACGATAAGTCTGCCGGATCCATCTTGTCGGAGTACTCGGGGCCGATACGAAGATGATTTTTGGTGACTTGGGGGACCACGTCTAGCTTAACGACCGGACGGGCACCCATGGTGAAGCTGCCAAGCCGGAGGATCTGCCCTGAAACTGGGGCTCCTCCAGAAGTAATACTGTCATTGATGACAAGACGAACCGTTAATCCTTCTATCGATGACACAGAGGAACTCTCAATGAAAGCACCAATGTCGGTGTCAAAACCGGCCGATCTCGGGTAGGGGGTCCCGAACTATGCGTTTGAGGATCGAAGGTAACAGGAGATAGGGGACACGATCTTTACCCAGGTTCGGGCCCTCTTAATGGAGGTAAAACCCTACGTCCTGCTTGATGGTATTTGATGAGTATAGGGGTTACAAGAGTTGATCTACCACGAGATCGTAATGGCTAAACCCAAGATGTCTAGCCTATGGGAATTGTGATTGCCTCTACGGACCAACCCCTCTAGTTTATATAGACATCGGAGGGGGCTGGGATTGTACAAAGTTGGTTTACAGAGAAAGGAAGCTCTACGATTAGCCACCAAGCTTGTTATCCACGCCAAGGAGAGTCCCATCCGGACACGGGGGAAAGCCTTCTATCTTGTATCTTCACGGCCCATCAGTCCGGCCCATGTCACATAGCCCGGATGCTCGAGGACCCCCTTATACAGGACTCCCTCACCCCTTTATAGTGCAAATACGATAAGATTCCATTATCTTATACCAAGCATACTTCAAATTTTCTCCTTGTTTCTGTTTGAAGTAAAGAACTTCAAAGTTCGGAGACAAAAGAGGGATAGTCACTACTGGAATCAGAGGATTTGCCATCAGCCACTTCTTTGCCGTCTGCTAGCTGATGGCAAAGAAGGTCTTTGCTGTTTGTTTTAAAAAAAAAAGACGGCAAAGAACTGGCTGATGGCAAAGATCCTATTTGCCATCAGCAAATTATTTCCGTCTCCTAGAAGACAGCAAAGAATCTTTGCTGTCAGCTAGCAGACAGCAAAGAGGTGGGTGGGGTCGAGTGGAGGCCAGCGCTATAATGGCCCACCCCCACCTCGGCTAACAGCCCACCCCCATGCTCCTCTCTCTCTGCCTCGATCTCTCTCCACCCCGACCCCCACCGCAGCCGCCGCCCCCGACCCCCATCGCCACCGCCGCCCCAGCCCGCCGCCTGCCGCGGCCGCCCTGCCCCAGGCCACCCGCCCCTCCCCTGTGGCGGCTGCCCCGCCCCCCTCCACTGCGGCGGCGCCGCCCCCTCCCCTACGGCGGCTCTCCTGCACCGGGCCCCTCCTCCACCGGCCGCCCCCCCTCCCAAGGTGAGCTCTTCTCCTCTTTTTTTTTCTTTTTTCTATTTTTTTAGATTTAGTTGAGGTTTAGTTTAGGTTTAGGTTTGGTTTTGGTTTTTTTTCTGTTTTTTTAGGTTTAGGTTTAGATTTAGTTTAGTTTAGGTTTAGTTTAGGTTAAGAAGAAAGATGAAAAAAATAAGAAGAAGAAGAAGAGGAAGAAGGAGAAGAAGAGGAAGAAGAACAAGAACAAGAAGAAGAGGAAGAAGAAGAAGAAGAAGAAGAAGAAGAGGAAGAGAAGAAAAGAAGAAGAGGAGGAGGAGGAGGAGGAGGAGAAGAAAACAAGAAGAAGAAGAACCGGGTCGAGGATCGGGAACCGGGTCGAGGGGTGCATCGGCGCCGACGAAACTGGGTCGAGGATCGCCGGTTGCCAAAACTAGGGTCGAGGGTCAGGAATGAGGGTCGAGGATTGCCGGTCGCTGAGGGGTCGAGGATCGAGGCAGAGGGTCGTGGATCGCCAGTCGCCGAGGGGATAGATGGTGGAGCCAATGGGTCCTACCGGTCCTGACGCAGTCGCCCAGGCCGAGAATCCCCCGGTCTGTGTGCTAACCCATCGACCATGCGTCGCCATACCGGAGGGCACCCGGGAACGAGCGGGTTAGGGGGTTCCTCGAAGTCGATGGAACCCTAAATGACAGCTATTTAGGTTAGGGGGTGCCTTGGCGTCGACGAAAGCCTAAAAGACATCTATGTAGGTTAGGGGTGCTTCGACGTCGACGGAACCCTGAATGACATATATTTCGGTGGCATAATGTTGTAAATATTTAGTTAGGTTGATTGCAAAAACAATAATGCGATGTTGCTCATCTTTGGATTTAAATGTGCAGTTGTTTCATCGCTGCGAGGGTCTGGTGTTCGACGAGCTCCGCCCCTGCGTTCGTGGGTGAGCACAAATGACATCTTCTCCTCCCCCCTTAATTATTTGCTCTGTTCCGGTCTTCGTGCCGATGAAACTTCCTAGCTATAGGTGTCTTCAATCATCAGTACGCGTGACCAGTATGTGTCTCCTGTTCGAAAGGGTTACAATTATAAATATGCATGCATTTGCATATTTATAACCGTGATTCTTTCAAATTGTCCAACGTTATCCATGGACAGCCCGAGTATGTGTAGATTGGGTTCGTTTTCCCATATGCTCTGCTCTGGATCTGACGCATAAATTTCTTCAGTGCCTCCCTGTTGTTCTCTGAGTACACATCCTCTTTGTTTATTGTAGAGACATGTATCAGGAGAACAGCATGAAGGTGCTACCAAAATTTTGCATCGGATCCGGAGCAGAGCATGGGAAAATGAACCCAATCTACACATACTCGGGTGGGATTAGGACCTATCTTTACCTATTAGAGTGTAGGTTGCATGGACGTAATAAAATGGATAAGCTAGATTAATTGATCAATATATCATGCTGAATTATATATATTTCTTGTGTGTCCAGTAGCTAGGCAAGATGAGTGATCGTGTGTGGATGTACACCAGTCACACTAGTCAGAAAGACATGACCAATGAATGGTTAACAAAAACCAAGGGGTTTGTGAGAGCTGCATTTGCAAATGGCCAGAGGAAAACCTGGTGCCCTTGTGACCGGTGCGACAATTGGCATAAGAGGATAGAGGATGAAATGGGCAAACACCTGTAGAAGAGTGGTTTTATGCCCGGTTATACGGTGTGGACATTTCATGGTGAGTCTGCCCAACGTGCCAGAGCTGTGGTGGTTCGTCGTCGCACCGACGAGCATGGTACCGGGATGGAAGACATGGTGCAAGACTTTGATGATGCTCGGGATTCAGATGATGAGATGGAGGAATCTGCAAAGGCCTTCAATGAAATGTTGGAGTCTTCAAAACGTCCTCTCCACGAGCACACTGAGCTTTGTCAGCTGGATGCCATCTCACAAGTAATGGCTCTGAAGGCTCAATTCAACTTGGGCAGAGAATGCTACGACGCGATGATGACAGTATTTGGATGCTTTCTACCAAAAAGCCATGTAATACCTGCAAACCTGTACCAGTCGAACAAAATCCTCCGTGCACTTAAGATGCCCTATGAGAAGATAGATGCCTATGAGAATGGATGTGCCTTATTTAGGCTTGAGTATGCGGACTTGAACTCTTGTCCCATTTGCAAGTCTTCCGGGTATGTTGTGGTAGACAATAATATGGGTGAGAAGACACAGACCAAAATCCCCGTTAATGTTCTTTGTTATATGCCAATCGTACCAAGACTTCAACATCTTTTCATGGTCGAAGAGACGGCCAGATAGATGACAAGGCACAAAATGGGCAAAAGAACCGAACTAGATGCAGATAAGAATCTGATGATGGTACACACATCAGATGGTTCTGCGTGGAAGCACTTTGATGCATTATATGAGGAAAAAGCAGCAAATCCAAGGCATCCTCGAGTCGCCATCAGCACGTATGGGTTCAATATGTTTGGTCTGATGGCAACCCAATATAGTTGTTGGCCCGTATTTGTCATTCCACTCAATCTCCCCCCCCCCAGGACATATTATGCAAAGAAAGAACATTTTCCTGACGTTGATAATTCCAGGGCCCAACTATCCGGGGAAGAATATGAATGTGTACATGCAGCCGCTTAAGGACGAATTGCAAGAAGCTTGGGATAATGGGTTCAAGACATACGACGCCGCTAGCAAACAGAACTTCATAATGCGTGTCTGGTACATGTACTCGATGCATGACTTGCCGGCGTATGCTCTATTCGTTGGCTGGTGTGTGCATGGAAGGTTCCCGTGCCCCACATGCAAGGCAGCTCTTCAGTTTCGTTGGCTGCAGGCGGGTCACAAGTTTTCTTGCTTTGACTTGCATAGACAGTTCCTGGATCCTCGCCATAAGTTCAGGAAAGACAAGAAGAACTTCATCAAATGTAGAGTTGTCAAAAACTCTGCACCACCTGCGTTGACAGGCCAAGAGACTCTGGATCAGTTAAATGCTCTCGAACCACATCCAGAGCGTCCAGGGTATTTCAAGGGGTATAATTCGGAACACGCCTGGACTCACAAGACATGCTTGTGGGATTTGCCTTACTTCAAAGACCTCCTTTGCCCACACAACATTGACATGATGCACACTAAAAAGAATATCGCTGAGGCCCTTTTTGGTACATTGTTCAGCATAGAGGGTAAGTCAAAGGATAATACTAAGGCTAGAGTCGATCAGGAGGCGCTATGTGATAGACCGTTATAAAACAAGCAAGAACCGAAAGGAAAGCAGAACTAGATGAAGCCAAAGGCATGGTGGGTATTGAAAGATGGTGGGCGCGGGTCCAGACCGCTCTGAGGCTCCTTCTTCATCGGTGCATGGTGGGAGGGGTACTTCCATTCCACCCGTACATCTTCGGAGAGCGTTGTACGAGAGTATGGGGACACCGCCGGGCGCTTCTTCGTCGGTGTCGTTGCCCACCGGGAGAGGGGGTTGGGAAGGGAAGAAGAGAGGAGGTAGATCAGGACGTGGCCGCGGGAGAGGTAGGCAGGCTCCTACGCCTTCCTCGCCGCCACCCCAGCTGATTCACCCGAGCACATGACTGCTAGGTGGACCCGTTTGAGGAGGAGGCTACGCGGACTCTGGTCCACGAGCCTCGGGTTAACGGGCCTTTGGCCCATGAGACTTCGGCCCATGAGATTCCGGGCCAGGCTACGTCCCAGGAGACGTCCGGATGGGGTACCTGGCCGGATCCGCCTGAGGGGCCGAGTGGCCATGCTGATGGTGGCAGGGATCAGATTTCTGATAGCGAGGGCGAGGTGGTTGAGGGGCTACCATCTACCAGCGTGGTTGTATACGGCTCCTGCCCGTGCCGGCGACCTGCGAGCAGAGGTGGTTGATTTGGCCTGATGGAGAGAGGCAAGTGCATTTACTCTTTTTGTACCTTTTGCCTTCATGTTTCTTCAAATATCTAATGCATTGGCCTTGTTATACTGCTGGGGTTGGGACCACGCTCCGGATGTCCGCAGGCCCAACACCGTCCTTGGTGTGATTTGCCGCCAAAACTTCTCGGGGTTTCTCATGTTGCCCGGTGAGGGTCAGCTTCCACAACTATGATTGAGCTGGGAGCACTACTTGGCTGCCCCGGCCCCGCCGGAGGAGATCATCGACGGTGTCTTGTGCCACACGAGGGCAGACATGGTGATCAGAAAGTTTTGGGTAATTTATCATTTACACAATTAAAAATCTTCAAATTACTAGTTATTGTACTAATAAATGTTTTCTCGTTTGATTGCAGACCTTCTACAGGTGTGAGAGGGATACGAGGAGGCCGCGGCACAGGTTATCAATGCTGAGTGCAAGCGCCTACTACAAAACATACGGCACGAGGCTCGGGTGCACGCTATTCGAGATTACTACGCCTCGCGTGGTATTAAGAAGACCAAGCCGGCATGCTGCGAAAAGTTTCTGAAGAAGGAGTAGTACATGATGGTAATTACCTATTCTTAAGGCCTTGTACTTAGTTTAATTGATTTGATTCGTAGGCGTAGCGCTCAAGTTTCTCTTTACTAACTTAGGTGCCCCTGAGATGGTGTGCGGATCAGATGGATTCTTGGGAGGTGTTGGTGGATGAGTGGTGCTCAGACCAATGGCTAGCCCTCCACAAGAATACTAAGGACCGGCGTGCCCAAATGGAAGGTGTGCCACGCCATCAAGGCAACGCCAACTTATATCAGTTCGACCGGAACTGGGTATGTGGTTTGCTTCATGATTCATGCAATTCATTCTTCATGCTAGCTTGAGACCTTTAATTACTAATTTACTCTGTTCCTCTCTTTTAGGTGCGACACAATAAGGCAGAGGTGCCAGAGGTGTACGACCTCTATGCCATGGCCCATACTACCTCGTACAAGAAGGTCAAGGCATTCGCTACGTCCGACCTCGATCATCCAGAGAACTTCACCAACATCTCCTCCCATAACAAGCTCATGAGGTACAGAGATGAGGGGAAGGCGAGGAAAGGTTAGGACTTTAACCCGGCCAGGGTTCCATTGATCCAGAGCTGGTGATGATATCTGGTGGCGGGAGGTCCCATGGCTAGATAGCCATTGGAGATGGACTTATATGTTGTCCTAGCACTCTCCCGGAGATCAAGGCGCGCCAGTCAAGCTCCGCTCCTAAGATAAGGCCTCGTTAACGGCCAGTCGAGATCGCCTTCGAGGTTAATTATACGGACTCAGCTATCTTTCCTCCATTACATTGTGTGTGCAGCCATCGATGATTACAATGCTAACAAGGAGTGGTGTTGCAGGCTGCTCCTCAGAGAGAGAGAACTGAGGCGCTCATGCAGGAGAGGGACCGGCAGGTGATGGAGAAGGAGCGGGAGTTCGAGGAGAGGACGGCTAGGTTGTTGGAGGAGGAGAGGGCACGGAATGACATGGCAAACTGGGCCATGTACGAGCTCCTCGTGGTAAGTTTCTTCTTCATATTAGCCAAATCATGCACGTAATGTTCGTTTCATTTCTAACTAGTATGACTGACTCATCAAAACCAAATGTGCAGTCTGTGTGCGAGAAGACCGGTCAGACCCCTCTGCCGATGCCAGTCATTGCTCCGGGGACCACGGTGAGTTTCATTTGAATGGTGATTAGTTACTAGTCTTAACATTTGAGTATCATCATGCTAACGAGACATTACAAATGATCTTTGGTGTAGCGTAACTCCAGACAAGCATCGCACGATCCTTCTCCAGGTGGTACCGGCACGAGCAACCTCGGTGCTTCACCCCCGTGATGACGGTAAGTTTTCTCTAGTGTTTTGCTTAACAAATGCATAATGACCTAGACTTAGCTTTATTTCCTCCAATATGCTTACCGTAATGACCTAAGTTAGCTCTAATATGCTAAGTTTGCTCTAATATGTTTAGTTACCTAGGTTAGCTCAATAATGACATATACTTAGCTTACTTATGTCAAAAATGGCATAATTAGCTTACTTAGGTAAAAAATGGCATAATAACCTTGGTAACCTCATAAATATCATATACTTAGCTTATTTTCCTCCAAAATGACATAATAAGCATACTTAGCTCCAAAATGATCCATTTTACCTAAGTTAGCTCTAAAATGACCTATACTTAGTTTTGTTTCCTCCAAAATGACCTAAGGTAGCTCTAATATGCTAAGTTAGCTCTAATATGCCTAGTTACCTAGGTTAGCTCAATAATGACATATACTTAGCTTACTTATGCCGAAAATGGCATAATTAGCTTACTTAGGTAAAAAATGGCATAATAACGTTGGTAACATCATAAATGTCATATACTCAGCTTATTTTCCTCCAAAATGACATAATAAGCTTACTTAGCTCCAAAATGATCCATTTTACCCAAGTTAGCTCCAAAATGACCTAAGTTAGCTCTAAGTTAGCTCTAATATGCTTAGTTACCTAGGTTAGCTCAATAATGACCTATACTTAGCTTACTTATGTCAAAAATGGCATAATATGCTTAGTTAACTCAAAAATGGCATAATTACCTATGTTAGCTCAATAATGACCTATACTTAGCTTATTTAGTTCATTTATGACATAATTAGCTTACTTAGCTCATAAATGGCATGATAACCTTGGTAAGCTCATAAATGTCATATACTTAGCTTACTTAGGTCAAAAAATGGCATGAAAACCTTGGTAAGCTCATAGATGTCATATACTTAGCTTACTTACCTCATAAATGGCATGATAACCTTGGTAAGCTCATAAATGTCATATACTTCTTCTTCTTCTTCTTCTTCTTCTTCATTTTCTTCTTCTTATTCTAGTCTTATTCTTCTAACTTTCTTATTTCCCATTTTGCAGATTTCATTCACTTCACGGAAGCTTGCATTGATGGACTGCTTGTTTTTACTTTCTGTTTTGATTTTGTATCGATGAACAATGTGGAACTTGCTATATGGATGAAACTATTGTAATATGGATGAAACTATTTATGTATGGATGGAACTATGTATGTATGGATGAAACTAATGTGTTGGATATCTCATATATTTGCTGTGAAACTTGCCCTGTGAAATATATATATATCTATATATATATATCATATTTTTGCTGTGAAAATGCTTGGATATAAGAAAAACAGAATAAAAAGAGGCAATGCAGGCTCTTTGTCGTCTGCCACAGACGGCAAAGTGGCCATGTGGCAGCAACCTGTGCAACCTGGGAGCACTGGGGCTGACCCATTTGGTCACTTTGCTGTCTGTGGCTGACGGCAAAGAGCGGTGGTTTGCCATCTGTGGCAGACGACAAAGAGCGGGGAGGAGTGACGGGTCTGCTGATGTCAGGAAGCAGACGACAAAGAGGAGGGCATGTTTGCCGTTAGCTGGCCGACGCCAAAGCCTCCCGTTAGCCACCTAATGTGGCTAACATCTATTCTTAACCGTCCACCTTATTTGCCGTCTGCTTCGTTAGGAAAGCTGACAGCAAACATCTTTGTCGTCCGCTGCCCGAAAACAGACGGCAAAGAAGCTCATTGCCGTAACTTACAGTGCTGGCCATGTTTGCCGTCTGTGGCTGACAGCAAAGACCTTTGCCGTCAGCTTTCTGGTCCTTGCAGACGGCAAATCAGCAGATTCCTGTAGTGAGTAACACTAGTCATAACGACAAAGCAAGCAAACAAGCAAACGAAAATATTTTTGTGTGTTTGTAAAATTGTTTTAGAAGTGCGGGAGATGAAAACGAGAGTTAAATGTCAACTAAAAAGGCAAATGAAAGTAAGAACAAGTAGATGATATTTTATGCGAAGGTACTTGATAGGTTTTCTTGATGTCTCCCCAGCAACAGCGCCAAAAATTCTTCCAGCTACTTGTGAGGATGATGCGGTATAGTAGAGATAATTATAGTAGAGATAATTATTTCCCTCAGTTAAGAACCAAGGTTATCAATCCAGTAGGAGAACCACACAGAACCTCGTTAGCAGCACCTTCACACACAAAATCAAATACTTGCACCCAACGCGAACAAAGGGGTTGCCAATCCCCTAGGCGGTTATTTGTGAGGATCAAATCTCGTAGTGGTAGTGTCGGCGTTCTGGGAACCAGGGTACCAAATACCTACGGCCCATGGTGTGGCTTCATTAATGGCCTGGTACGGCCCATCTACAAGACTACCAAGACAAGACCCTCGCGAGGGGCCAAGCCTCGCGAGGCAGACGACGCCAAGACCTCCCGAGGGGGCGGCCTTCCTAGGCTGCCTCCTGAGGAGCAGAGATTCCTATGCAGGTGCCCAAACCTCATGAGGTTGTGGTGACGCAAGCCATGATGACCAAGGCCAGGCGGGCGCCAGCAGGCGCACAGGAGACAGTTTCCTCTTTGGTGCTAAGGAGGCAAGCGCACGGGTGGGTTCCTGAGGACAAAGGCAAAGGTTTCCATTCCTGTGCAACGAGACCAAGACCACCAGGACGGCAGGACGGATGTCATCACCGAGCCCACCGCAGCGTCACGCCAGAAGCTTTGCAGGCGAAGACCACCTTTCATTAGGATAAGATGTACTACTTGTCCCCTTTCAAATTGGCCGTTGTGGAATCCCTTCCCGCCTACGTTTTAGGAAGATGACCAAGGCCACTATAAATATAGGCTAGCCACCACCATAGAGCAGGAAGAACCCCCCGGGATCGGATCCTTTCCACCCTCACCAGAGCAGACATCGCGAGGTTGTTCATCCCTTGTACTTGTTCATCCTCAGCCCCTCGTGAGGCAAATTGTAACACCCTGGATTTTGCCCTTTTCTTTTTCCTTTGATTTTCTTTGATTTCTTGATTTGATTTGTTTTTCTGTGGCTATGTGGTTCTGAAACTTGGGAAGATCATGTCTTCCTAGGTTTTAAAGTGGCTTGTCATCCTCATCATCATCCCAAAATCACGTCCTTTTCATCCTAGACCTAATCCAATATTCTTTTTCTTGGGAATATTCCTTTTCTACTAAAGGAATAATCCTTTAAACCCTAGGTTGTGAAGCAACCTATCTTTCTGTCACTCCCAAAATTTCCAAATAATTCACATAAATTGTTTCGGTCCTATCTTGCTCAAATATGGCAAAACATTTCATTGCCATGTTCATAAATCATCCTCCAATAATTCTTTTCCTATTCTGCCCTAAATGGCACTGTGTGAAGCAAGTGCTATTTATCTTTGCTTGGTTGACTCTAAACTTTTTGGACATCTTTTCCTGTCCATATAATGGCCCCATGCCAAAATTCAACTCAATTTGCCAAGTAAATATTCCTGAGCAATTTTTCAAAGTTCTTGTCTGAGGGAAGTCATTGTGAAGGAGGTATATTCTAGGCATGTCCAAATGAGATGAAACTTTTCCACATCCTTCATATGATCAAATCATGCCTCTGCACCAAATTTGAGCTCATGTAACTCATCCATGTGAGCCCAGCTTCAAATCTTGGTTTCTGGTTAGATTTTCAGTTTGTGAAGCAACTATATTTTATATTGCTTTATTTAAGCTGAAAACTAACCAGGACATTTTCCTATCCATTTTAACTCCCTCCACCAAGTTTTGGCTCAATTCATCAATCCATTTGTCCTGTGCCATTTTTCCAAGTTTCTGGTCGGAATGAAGCATTGTGAAGCAAGTACCACTTTGGTATATCCAATTGGTATGAAACTTTACAGAAGCTTCACATGATCAAATAAACCACCTCCTCCAAATTTCAGCTCATGACAATCATCTATGTGAGTGCTAGTTAAAAATATCCAAATCTGACCAGTGGGTCACTTTCTACAGCAAGTGCTCTCTAGACTCCTCCATTTCATCTAATAGTTGGCCACCACAGTTACCTTAGCTTGTGATCAAGCTAGGCCAAAGCCCTGAGGTATTGCACTGTTCTAGCTCTCACAATTCTTATCAAACACCTTGCTGTTGCAATGTTTTGGCCCCTTCTCCAAATCTCTTCTTTGCACCTGGGATCTTTTCTTCCTTCATTGCAACTAAGGGCACTACGGTATATCTACTGGACATGGTCGTTCCGGCCAAAACGAGCCATTTGCACCAGTGCCGGTGGTGATCACGCTTGCGTCATGGCTAATTGCGTGCTCTGGCTCGTTCCGGCCACTGTTGCCGTCGTCTCCCTCGTCGTCTCGACTTCAAACCGTGTCCTGGAGCTAGCCCGTGAGCTCCTGCATCGCTGCCCCGCCTTGCATCGCTGTGGTGTGGTCGCCATCGCCGTGCCCGTAACGCGTCCGTCCTCTGTCCTCCATTAGAGCACAACTGGAGCTCTCCCGTGTGCGCTAGAACCCTCCCCCTCGACTATATATAGCGTGCCCGAGCTCTTCCGCAGCTCACAGCTCCCTCCCCTGCCTCATTTGCCCTCTGGAGTCGCCAAAACTCGCCGGGAGTTCGTTGCTCCTCCTCGGTGGTCGCCGGACTTTGCTTGTTTCCAACCACCCCAGGTCCCCTCTCGCCATTCCACCACCACCACGAGCTTCCCCACTCCTCCGTGAGCCGCCCCCACCCCTTGCCACCTCACCGGAGTGCCTGCATCGCCGACAGCCACCGCCGCCCGAAGCTCCTGTCCTCCTCCTGGCGCCGTCGTTCGCCGCGCATCCACCCCTCCCCGGTGCCCGATTCTCCTCTGAACGCATGCGGGAGGCCTCCGCGGTCTCGCAGGTGCACTCGGCCGGGCCGGGGATCGACGGACCCGGCCGGCCCCTTGGCCGTTTCCCTCCCTTGCCCCGCTCTGTTCCACGGGAGGAACAAAGGCGCAGGAGGAAGAGGACGACCGCGCCTGGCCCGTCCCCCTGTCCCCTGGGCCCCACGCGTCATTGGCTCTAAGCCCGGGCCCATGTACGTTAAGTGGAGACGCCTTTTGCTAAATACGTTTTCATTTTCTGAAACCGTATTTTCATTTCTATTCCTGTCAAAATACGTTTCCTAAATCAGAAAGCGTATTTTCTAAAATCTGTTTCTGTCTTATCCACTCAGGGACCCGGCTTTGAATATTCTTTTTACAGAAAAGTCCCTGATCTTCTACACCTCATAACTCCGCAACCGTAACTCCGATGAATGTGAAACCAATGCTCACTTCTTTGTATCGTCGAGATCTTTCTGTTGGTAACATTTTCACTAGGTGGTCCCATAGTGAAAATGACCATTTTGCCCTTTCCTCTAATCAGCCCCCTCCGAGAGAGAACCGTCCGGCGTTTCGTTCCGCGGCTTCACCGCACTTCTTCCCGGACTCTCCGTCACCCCTAGGCAAGCCACAACAGCCACTTGCATGATAGCCATGGTTTCTACTTGAATATTTAATAAAAGTTTGCCCGTTATCTGCCTGCTTGTTTGCTACTACTGCCGTTGTTTCGGTTATGCTCGTGGTTCCATGTTCACCTTCATGCTATGTTTTGATGCATCTTGTTATCTTGTACAACTTGCTAGTATCATGTTCACATGTTATGCTTGGTCCTAGTAGTACATGCTGGTAATAGTGTTGTTCAGTCCGATGCATGTTTACCGTTTGTTATCCATCACCGTTGTTATGCCTGTTCCTTGGTCTCTAGTTGGTTATATGCTTACTTGGTAGTGTTGTTGCTACCTTCTTGCATGGTATTTTTTTATGATGCTGGTAGTCATGCTATGCTCATGTGTAGTGTTATGCTTTTGCTCGTCAGTATGCCATGCTCATTTGGATAAATGCTTTCATTGTTGTTATGCTCGAGGATTATGTTGTACATCCATGCTTATGTTGATATCATGCTCCTACATTGTAGATGCATCCTGTTATTTTAATTTGGCTCAGCTTATTGCATTCAAGTTTAACCGGATAATAATGAACTTGAACAACTGTTGGCTGAGTCATGGTGCCACCAAGTCGAGCTGACCAGTGCAACCACGCTTGCCTTTTATGGGAAGGCCCTAATGCGGTCTATTGTCATGCCTCTAGCCGGTGCCTCCAATGAGGGAAGGTTATGCGCGGGCGCTACCTTGGCCAGGTAGGATGGCATAAGCCTTGTGTGCCCGAGTTGTTTGCGCGCTTTTGTCCCCGTTTGGGACCGTTTATGTTTTGCCACGATGGTGGCCGTTGGGTGTCTTTGGTAGACACGGGGCCACCCAGGACTTAGCCCAAAGGGGAGTTGGTCGAAGTGGCCGGGAGAGTGTCATGGGCACTAGATCGGTTTTGTCGGAACGTCGTTGGTCCACCCGAATGGGAGTGCAAGGCCATGGATTCTGTGGTGTGGGTATAGTGTACTAACCTCTGCAGAGTGTGTGTTTAAATCTATCGATAGCCGCGCCCGCAGATATGGGCCCAGTTCGTAGTTGGTCACACTATGAGCCAACGGTAATAATAATAACTTGATTAATAACAACCGTGGTTCGATGATGAGAAAGAGGTTGGTTGTGATCAAGAGAGGATCACGAAGGTATCATGGACACCGAAGTTGGTTGATCTTTATGTGATCGCGAGATGATCACGGTGGTATCGTGGATACCGAGGTTGGTAAGTTGATGCATGAGATGGTTATGAGGTAACCCGAGCAGAGTAAGTTGGTGCATGCTAGTATCATCATGTTCACAAATTCATGCCATGCTCATATTGTGCTAGCTATATCATGTTCATCTTGTTCATGTTAAGATTGATCTGATAGTATCATGTTAATCCTTGTTAACCTGTAGTTGCCATGCTGTTGTCTATCTTGATTGCTTTTGGTTAATTGTGAGCTTGCAAGTACATTCAATGTACTGACCTGGCATGTCATGCTAGCTTGCAGGTCGTTCCTGGATTACTTGCTTGTTTGGTGTGGTTCCTGTGTTTGCGAGCTAGGATAAACGTTCCAGCCAGAGTCCCTGCGGATTGGAGTCCACCATCGTCGTTCGTTGTTCCGCTGCCATTAGAGGTTCCGCTGCCTCGAGTTGTTATGCTGCTTGCATAGAGCAACTGTGGTTGTCATAGCATCGCCATGCTGATGTTATTCATTGTAATATCGGAGACCTTGTATCCGTATTCGTGTTGTAATAGAGAGTTGGTTTGTTCTATGCTAAGCAGTGCCGTATTCCAGAAGACTTCACCTCGATCTCTGGGCTGGAATACGAGGCGTTCCGGTTTCTCTGAGCCGGGGTGCCACAACGCTTGGTATCAGAGCAGGTCTGGCTGTAGAGCATCCTAGTCCACTGGAACATTAGAAAATGGTAGTATAGGGTCTGGTTGTTGCCCTTGCTTGTTGCATTTGGTTGTTGCATTTGTTTGTTGCATATAGTCTTATCCGGTTACCCCTAACCCCTATTTCATGCGTAGATGGCGGTTAGCTTCCACGAGTTCAATGCCCTCCCCAGAGCTCCCGGTGTTGTTCCTATTGCATTCAGTCCCACTCCTGCACCTCTCAGCTTTGCCACCCTCCTTGGCGATATGTGGCGTAGCATCTATCCCCACGGAGATCCACCTCATTATCAAGTATTCCAGTTTTCTGCCGGAGGAAGAATCCTGAAGTATGTGGCTCATGTCCATCTGTCAGCCTCGATTCCTATTGGTAAGCGCACCTATAGTTTCCACGGTGGTTACGGCGCTACTCCCGAGCGTGCCGTTCAGCTTGCCGCAATGGCAGGAATCACCGGTCTTCGTCATCAAGAGAGCATGGTGCAAGAGAACCGTGCCTATCAATACTATCCCACCATCGTCGAGAATCCTAAGCGGATCAAGTTCCCGTCTGTCAACCCTCAAGATGACCCCGCTATCCTCGCCATGTCCCGTTACATGACGGCCGAGTGTCTTCTTATTTCCGAGTTAGTCCGAGACGCCATTCGAGCCAGGAGATAGCTTGGTGCCACCCTACCTTAGTCTCCGCCAGCTTCTCCAACCCCTCCACCTCGTCCATCCGGAGTTTTGGAGTCAGCAGTTCTGCTCGCTACTCCCTTAGCTTCTTCGTTGGCTCCCGAGCGTTTGTTAAAGCGTAGGGTGTAATCCTTCGTGTAGTGCATGTGCATTTGCTATGGTATCATGTTTGTGTGTGCTTGTGTGGAGTAGTTTTGTAGCTTGTTTGCTGTGTGCTTTATTGCAATAAATCATTTTCTCGTGCTTCTTTGTTTTGAATCTTCGGTGTTACCCCCTTATGGAAAATTGCTCATCAATCGACACTGGATCAGAAGAAGCCGTGAGAAGTTAAGATATGCACCAAGGAACTCAGTTAAAAGCAATGATATTTTCAGCCGACAGTATTGTATTGCAGACATCCGCGCTGGATACAAATTATATTCTGCTCAGACTTTCAGTAACAAGTACCCGTCAGAGATACACCTTTATTGCAGCAACGATTAAACCCGCAGGAGAACAAAATTGGATCCCAGTCCAACCATGCATTTCAAGTCAGAGGTATGGTCCGTACACAATGGCTGATTCTGCCATGAGTCAGATTTAAAGCATGCGACACCCAGAAGTCAATCCGAATATGCAATGAATTCGGCAAGAAGGACAGTCAGAAAATTCTTGTCAGACAAGTAATCAGCAGCCGGAATATCAAGAATATATATATGTTATTCTATTCACAAAGAAAATCAGTCCAGTCCTTCTCCACAATTTATCAGCAAAGCGTACAAGACAAGATTCCCCGGTCTGCATCAGTAAGTTATGAATGGATTCTCGTGCAAGATATTTAGTCTTCTCATTAAGATACTGCAAGAAGCTTCTGGCATAAGGTACCGAGACTTCCCTAGCAAGTCTTTAAGGGGGGAAGCTTATGAGTTACGGTGCCCAGTCTTCCTCAGCAAGCTATCCGCCGAAGGCTTCGAGCACAAGCCATCCAGTCTTCCTCAGCACGATACCCCGATGGCTTCCAACGCAAGCTGTCCAATCTTCTTCAATATGGCACTGGTACAAGATATTAAACAATGAATCGTCAGCATATGACAGTGTTTCCAAGTGGCAGATCTGCAACAGTTAAGTCAGAACCAAGAATCGGTCAGAACAAAGGTATGCCTCGAGAATCAGATAATTCTTCATACAATAAGTACGCTGTCAAATTCATGCAAGTCCCACGCACAAGGAAGAATTCATGGCACGCATCCAACAACCTCACTGGATATGCAAGTGAAGGAAAATCAGTGGGTAATACAAGAAGCGACAAGTCTTGAAGAAAGACAGCATTAAGTCACCATCTCAGCAGTAAATATCAAGATCAGCCCCGCACATCCGACAGGGCGATGTTATTAATCCTGTCACTGTCCGGAATAGTCAACAACAGTAACGAGATCAGTACAAGCACACATGAACCTAGCAGATATATGGAGACACGAAACTTCAACAAGGCCAAGTTACAGATCCAGATGAAGAAAATAATAATGAAGGAGCAAGACGGACAATACCAGTATGCCGGAGCATTGTGTGAACAATGCGGTATGAATGCACAATGCAGTTTTATTTCATATCGAACACTATAAAGATTCGCCTAAGAGGTCTACTCCATTGTGGTAAGGACCTCATAGCAAGGCAACCAGCTCAGTCAACAGTATATGATCAAAACTATCAGCATTGAAAACCCGAGTCTGTCAAGTCTGACCCAAGGACAACTCAACATATCGACCTCAGCAACCGTGCTAAAGTATCGCACAACCTACTATCCACATGATAATACCGACAAAATGAAGAATCAAAGTGAGAGCACATACTTGAGGATTAATATCTCTCGCATATGGGAAGCAATTACAGAATAGCCTGCCGTGAATGGGATTCCTTGCCAAGATCACCGTCAATCAAGTCTGCAACTGCTAGCATCAGGAGATGGTGCAATTTTTTATCAGTCACGTCAAGCGACAGTCAAACCTTTGGTACAGGTTGGATACGCAAGACAGTAAAGCCAGTCAAGATGAGTCAGAAACTCCTGCAAGATGTCAGAATCCATCAGAAAGACAAGTATGATTCCTATTCCTATTTTCAATCCAAAAGGCATGCATATATTCGAGAGATCCAATTCCTGGATAGAAGGTATTCCTTGTTCCATGGGAAGATGTGTTCCCAACTCCGTGGAATATCCTCGGTACTCGATACCGGAATAACATCTCCAGCAAGGATCAATATCGAGAAGGACACGTATGATAATCTTTCGGACCTCAGCTAAGCCAGCAAATATGAAAGAAAATTTGAGACAGTATGAACAGGAACATATGGGGTAAGTCCTATCAGCATGTCAGATACGGTGAAGCAAACCACCCCAGATTAAGGTAGTCAGTCAGATCCAATTCAGTGGGAACATAATATAAGAGTAAATAGAAGAAACCCGAGTTGGAAACGGTTTCTTCAAGTCAGAATATTTACTTGTTCCCTAAGCAACCAAATCTCAAGGACGAGATTTCTTTAAGGGGGGAAGGTTTGTAACACCCTGGATTTTGCCCTTTTCTTTTTCCTTTGATTTTCTTTGATTTCTTGATTTGATTTGTTTTTCCGTGGCTATGTGGTTCTCAAACTTGGGAAGATCATGTCTTCCTAGGTTTTAAAGTGGCTTGTCATCCTCATCATCATCCCAAAATCATGTCCTTTTCATCCTTGACCTAATCCAATATTCTTTTTCTTGGGAATATTCCTTTACTATTAAAGGAATAATCCTTTAAACCCTAGGTTGTGAAGCAACCTATCTTTCTGTCACTTCCAAAATTCCCAAATAATTCTCATAAATTTTTTGGGTCCTATATTGCTCAAATATGGCAAAACATTTCATTGCCATGTTCATAAATCATCCTCCAATAATTCTTTTCCTATTCTGCCCTAAATGGCACTGTGTGAAGCAAGTGCTATTTATCTTTGCTTGGTTGACTCCAAACTTTTTGGACATCTTTTCCTGTCCATATAATGGCCCCATGCAAAAATTCAACTCAATTTGCCTAGTAAATATTCCTAAGCAATTTTTCAAAGTTCCTGTCTGAGGGAAGTCATTGTGAAGGAGGTATATTCTAGGCATGTCCAAATGAGATGAAACTTTGCCACATCATTCATATGATCAAATCATGCCTCGCCACCAAATTTGAGCTCATGTAACTCATCCATGTGAGCCCAGCTTTAAATCTTGGTTTCTGGTCAGATTTTTAGTTTGTGAAGCAACTACATTTTATATTGCTTCATTTAAGCTGAAAATTTACTAGGACATTTTCCTATCCATTTTAACTCCATCCACCAAGTTTTGGCTCAATTCATCAATCCATTTGTCCTGTGCCATTTTTCCAAGTTTCTGGTCAGAATGAAGCATTGTGAAGCAAGTACCACTTTGGTATATCCAATTGGTATGAAACTTTTACAGAAGCTTCATATGATCAAATAACCCACCTCCTCCAAATTTCAGCTCATGACAATCATCTATGTGAGTGCTACTTAAAAATATCCAAATCTGACTAGTGGGTCACTTTCTACAGCAAGTGCTCTCTAGACTCCTCCATTTCGTCTGATAGTTGGCCACCACAGTTACCTTAGCCTATGATCAAGCTAGGCCAAAGTCCAGAGTCATTGCACTGTTCTAGCTCTTACAATTCTTATTAAACACCTTGTTGTGGCAATGTTTTGGCCCCTCCTCCAAATCTCTTCTTTGCCCCTGGGATCTTATCTTCCTTCATTGCGACTAAGGGCACTACGGTATATCTACTGGACATGGTCGTTCCAGCCAAAACGAGCCATTTGCACTAGTGCCGGTGGTGATCGCACTTGCGTCATGGCTAATTGTGTGCTCTGGCTCGTTCCGGCCACTGTTCCCGTCGTCTCCCTCGTCATCTCGACCTCAAACCGTGTCCTAGAGCTAGCCCGTGAGCTCCTGCATCGCCCTGCATCACTGCCCCGCCCTGCATCGCTGTGGTGTGGTCGCCATCGCCATGCCCGTGACGCGTCCGTCCTCTGTCCTCCATTAGAGCACAGCTGGAACTCTCCCGTGTGCACTAGAACTCTCCCCCTCAGCTATATATAGCGTGCCCGAGCTCTTTCGCAGCTCACAGCTCCCTCCCCCACCTAATTTGCCCTCTGGAGTCGCCAAAACTCGCCGGAGTTCATCGCTCCTCCTCGGTGGTCGCCGAACTTTGCTTGTTTCCGACCACCCCAGGTCCCCTCCCGCCGTTCCACCACCACCACGAGCTTCCCCACTCCTCCGTGAGCCGCCCCCACCCCTTGCCCCCTCGCCTGAGTGCCTGCATTGCTGATAGCCACCGCCGCCCGAAGCTCCTGTCCTCCTCCTGGCGCCACCGTTCGACGCGCATCCACCCCTCCCCGGTGCCCGATTCTCCTCTGAACGGACGCGGGAGGCCTCCGCGGTCCCGCCGGTGCACTCGGCCAGCCCGGGGATCGCCGGAGCCGGCCGGCCCCTTGGCCGTTTCCCTCCCTTGCCCCGCCCTATTCCACGGGAGGAACAGAGGCGCGGGAGGAAGAGGACGACCGCCTGGCCCCTCCCCCTGTCCCCCGGGCCCGACGCGTCATTGGCTCTAAGCCCGGGCCCAGGTACGTTAAGTGGAGACGCCTTTTGCTAAATACGTTTTCATTTTCTGAAAGCGTATTTTCGTTTCTGGTCCTGTCAAAATACGTTTTCTAAATCAGAAAGCGTATTTTCTAAAATATTTTTCTGTCTTATACACTCAGGGACCCGGCTGTGAATATTCTTTTTACAGAAAAGTCCCTAATCTTCTACAACTCATAACTCCGCAACCGTAACTCCGATCGAGGTGAAACCAACGCTCACTTCTTCGTATCGTCGAGATCTTTCTGTTGGTAACATTTTAACTAGGTGGTCCCACAGTGAAAATGACCATTTTGCCATTGCCTCTAATCAGCCCTCTCCGAGAGAGAACTGTCCGGCGTTTCGTTTCGCGGCTTCACCGCACTTCTTCCCGGAGTCTCCGTCACCCCTAGGCAAGCCACAACAGCCACTTGCATGATAGCCATGCAGTAGCCATGGTTTCTACTTGAATATTTAATGAAAGTTTGCCTGTTATCTGCCTGCTTGTTTTCTACTACTGTCGTTGTTTTGGTTATGCTCGTGGTTCCATGTTCACCTTCATGCTATGTTTCGATGCATCTTGTTATCTTGTACTACTTGCTAGTGTCATGTTCACATGTTATGCTTCGTCCTAGTTGTACATGCTGGTAGTAGTGCTGTTCAGTCCGATGCATGTTTACCGTTTGTTATCCATCACCACTGTTATGGCTGTTCCTTGGCCTCTAGTTGGTTATATGCTTACTTGGTAGTGTTCTTGCTACCTTCTTGCATGGTATTTATTTATGATGCTGGTAGTCATGCTATGCTCATGTGTAGTGTTATGCTTATGCTCGTCAGTATGCCATGCTCATTTGGATAAATGCTTTCATTGTTGTTATGCTGGAGGATTATGTTGCACCTCCATGCTTATGTTGATATCATGCTCCTGCATTGTAGATGCATCCTGTTATTTTAATTTGGCTCAGCTTATTGCATTCAAGTTTAACCAGGTAATAATGAACTTGAACAACTGTTGGCTGAGTCATGGTGCCACCAAGTCGAGCTGACCAGTGCAACCACGCTTGCCTTTTATGGGAAGGCCGTAATGCGGTCTATTGTCATGCCTCTCGCCGGTGCCTCGAACGAGGGAAGGTTATGCGCGGGCGCTACCTTGGCAGGGTAGGACGGCATAAGCCTTGTGTGCCTGAGTTGTTTGCGCGCTTTTGTCCCCGTTTGGGACCGTTTATGTTTTGCCACGACGGTGGCCGTTGGGTGTCTTTGGTAGACATGGGGCCACCCAAGACTTAGCCCAAAGGGTAGTTGGTTAGAGTGGCCGGGAGAGTGTCATGGGCAGTAGATCGGTTTTGTCGGAACGTCGTTGGTCCACCCGAATGGGAGTGCGAGGCCATGGATTCTGTGGTGTGGGTACAGTGTACTAACCTCTGCAGAGTGTGTGTTTAAATCTATCGATAGCCGCGCCCACGGATATCGGCCCAGTTCATAGTCGGTCACAATATGAGCTAACGGTAATAATAATAACTTGATTAATAACAACCGTGGTTCGATGATGAGAAAGAGGTTGGTTGTGATCAAGAGAGGATCACGAAGGTATCATGGACACCGAAGTTGGTTGATCTTTATGTGATCGCGAGATGATCACGGTGGTATCGTGGATACCGAGGTTGGTAAGTTGATGCATGAGATGGTTACGAGGTAACCCGAGCAGAGTAAGTTGGTGCATGATAGTGTCATCAGGTTGCATGCTAGTATCATCATGTTCATAAGTTCATGCCATGCTCATATTGTGCTAGCTATATCATGTTCATCTTGTTCATGTTAAGATTGATCTGATAGTATCATATTAATCCTTGTTAAGCTGTAGTTGCCATGCTGTTGTCTGTCTTGATTGCTTTTGGTTAATTGTGAGCTTGCAAGTACATTCAATGTACTGACCTGGCGTGTCATGCCAGCTTGCAGGTCATGCCTGGATTGCTTGCTTGTTTGGTGTGGTTCCTGTGTTCTTGAGCTAGGATAAACGTTCCAGCCAGAGTCCCTGCGGATTGGAGTCCACCATCGTTGTTCGTTGTTCCGCTGCCAGTAGAGGTTCCGCTGCCTCGAGTTGTTATGCTGCTTGCATAGAGCAACTGTGGTTGTCATAGCATCGCCGTGCTGATGTTATTCATTGTAATATCGGAGACCTTGTATCCGTATTCGTGTTGTAATAGAGAGTTGGTTTGTTCTATGCTAAGCAGTGCCGTATTCCAGAAGACTTCACCTCGATCTCTGGGCTGGAATACGGGGCGTTCCGGTTTCTCTGAGCCGGGGTGCCACACAAATCCACCACAAAGGAGGAGTAGGGACTTACACCACAAGGTGGCCCGAATCTGGGTAAACCGCCATGTTCATCTTCTTCCTTGTTCCTCGAGCTATACCGTAGGGCGACGAGCTGAATGGCTAGATAGGTTGAGTTCTTCGCACATGCCCCAGAGTTCGAACCTTTCTTGTGTCTGCGCAGCCCTGAATCCGACATTTCGCGCGCCAGGTAGGGGTGTGTCGAAGCCTCTCTTCCACCATTCGCTCCACCGCCGTTCCATCGTTCCTATGGCCGACGCTCGCCGTGTCCGTGCCGAGCACCGGGCTGCCCGCATCGCCCAGACGGCTCTCGCGGGCAATGGCGCTCCTCGCCGCGCTGCCTCCCCGGTGGCTAATGCCGCCACCGACCCTGCTGCTCGCGAACAGCAGGACTTGTCGTTGCCATCGTCCGTGCGGCGCGACGGCCGCACCGCGACCCATCACCAACTCCGGCCGTGGCATCGTCTTCTCTCATTCGTCGCGGGCCGGCGAACGCATAGGCTGCACTGCTCATGGCGCTTGAGCTTCTGCGCTATCGTCCGGCGAACGTCCTCTACGACAACTAGCTCGCCCGCATCGCCGAGCTCGTCAACGCAGCCGGTGAGGCCCCTGCACCGTCCCGTTCACCTCATCCTCCACCGTCCCTGGTGGGCGACGTGGCTCACGGCGCGCCTCCCCCTCCTCCTCTGCACGGCGCGGACCCCGAGCCCAGGGGTGAGGCACCCCAGCGCGACCCGCCGCGCAGAGCGCCGGCGCACGATGAAGAATGCTGCCAGGTGGTGCAGCGGCCCCAAGGAGAGGCGCGCGCGCTCCCAGGGCAACCGCATCAAGATCGCACGCCGCTAGGGGTGGTGGCACACGGGTGCCAAGATGAAGCTCCTCCCGTGCGACCGGCTCCTGTGAGTGCGGCAGGCTACCGTGCTTTCACCTCGGAGCTACGCCGTGTTGTCTGGCCCGGCAAGTTCAAGTCGGATCTGCCTCCACGCTAAGACGGCACCCCCGACCCCGCTGAGTTCCTCCAGCTCTATGAGCTAAGCATCGATGCGGCAAACGGCAATGAGAAGGTCATGGCAAACTGGTTCCCCATGGCCCTCAAGGACGGCGCGCGCTCTTGGCTCCTGAACCTCCCGGTGGGCTCGATCTCCTCCTGGGACGAGCTCCGCGAGCGCTTCATCACCAACTTCCAGGGCACTCGCAACCGCGCTCCTGCAGCAGGCAACCTACGGCGCATAAAGCAGCAGCCGGGCGAGACCTTGCACAAGTACATACAGCGCTTCACAAATGTTCGCCTCAAGATCCCGAAGGTGTCGGATGAGGCCATCATTTCGGCGTTCTCCGAGGGCGTCCGGGATGTCAAGATGAAGGAGGAGCTCGCCATACACGAGGACTTGTGCTCGGCTCTAGAGATGTTTAACATGGCCGCCAGGTGTGCGAGGGCAGAGGAAGGTCGCCTCTCCCTGCTGGAGCTTCCGAAGGTCGATCCTGAAGACAAGAAGGGCAAGGCTAAGGAGGTAAAGCACAAGGGCCCCGCTGTGCTCGCGGCTGAACCTGAGAGGAAGCGTGGCTACGACCACACTAAATCCTCCAGGGGCAGCTGCCCGTTTTGCGTCTTCCACAACGTCCACAGCCACAACACCAATGACTGCCAGCAGCTCAGGGCAATCCGCAACGGGCGCCTTGGCCGCCGTCCCAAGCGCAACGACCATGGCTACGGCCGCGGAGGAGGCCGCGGTGGAGGCCGCTAGGACAACCGCGACCCTCGCCAGGACTGGCGCGGTCAGCCTCGTGAAGACTGCTGGCAGGGCCAGCCTCGCGACAGCCCCTGGCGTGACCAGCCCCGCGAGGACCGTCCTCAGGGAAATGCTAACCTTCCTCCGCTGCCTCCGCCTCCAAGGAGAAACGACGACAACCGCCAAGATGATGGGTCTGGGGGCTTCCAGGAGCCATGCGCGATCGCTTGCATCCTGGGTGGTGCTCAGGCCCCCGCCTCTCATCGCATCTTCAAGCAGTTTGCTTGCGAGGTGAACACGGCCCTTCCCAAGCTTGAGGCGTCGCGTCCCCTCAGGTGGTCCAAGTATGCCTTCGACTCTACGGACCAGCTCAAGTGCTTAGCCGCTGCTGGCGCGCTCTTGATGCTTTGTGCGCCGACCATCAGCAACGTCCTCATCACCAGAACCCTCATCGACGATGGCGCGGGGCTCAATGTTCTTTCCATCGAGACATTCGAGACGCTCCAAGTGCCCTACGATCAGCTTCTACCCACCAAGCCCTTCTCAGGGGTGACCGATGGCTCCATCATCCCCATAGGGCAGATTCGCCTCCCTGTCACTTTCGGCAAGCGCGACAATTACCACACCGAACTCATCGACTTCGACGTCGCCCACATTAACCTCCCGTACAATGCCATCCTCGGGTATCCGGCCCTCGCCAAGTTCATGGCGGCAACTCACCATGGCTATAGCGTCCTCAAGATGCCACAAAGTGGTGGTGTCATCACAGTCGCTTGCAACGAAAAGGATGCGGTGTGCTCTCTCGAGCGCACCTACCAAGCTGCGGTCGAGAACTCAGATGGCGAGGGTGCCATCCTGCCTCCTGAGGCCATCCCCAAGAAGAAGAAGCAGCTCCTCCCAAAGGGACGTCAGGATGCTGGGGTGCCAGACGGTCGTGCCTCAGGCCCCACGCCCACTGCTAGGGCGCCTTTCCCTCTTGCATAGGAAGGCGTGCCCGGCGCCCCTCTCAGGACGGGCTTGGGGGCTCTTGTCTGGAGGGCCTCTGACCTAACCAGCATCGCGAGGGTGGCGTTCGGGCACCACGTGGGGGTGCGCTTTGACGCGCGCCCCGGTGAGCAAGGCGCAAGGTGCGAGGCACCAGGCGCTCAGGAGTTCATCACCAAGGCAATCAAGGAGCTTCAGGAGGCGCGAGCCATGCGTGGCGAGCGTCGCCCCGCGTCATCTAGTGCGGCTACCGCCCCTGACATGGGTGGTGAACTGCGCGTCCACGTCAACATCCCAGGCCTCAACAGGGCTGCTTCGTAGGACCTCTTCTGGCCGTCCCGCGTCGGCCGGAGCGGGGGCTACCCCTACAGCTACGTCCGCATGCCATTCGGCCTGCTGAAAGTGGCCGCCTCATACTAGCGCCTCATGCAGGGAGTCTTGGCGGCTCACGAGGCCAGGCGCCAGGTGGTCCTGATCGAGGAGGTGAGGGACCCTCGCGAGCCCCCCGGACCTCCGGAGCCTCCCGGGACTCATGAGCCGGTAGGCTCGTGCGGAGCGATCTCTACACTACGCGTCTTCAGCTACTCCAACGCTTCTACAACGATGGTGCCAGGTGACCTTTTGGTTTGTTCAACCGAGGGCGCCCCTCGGGCTGCATTATCCTTAGGCTGCTTGGGTCCGACCCCGCAGCTGTATCGTTTTGCGCATGTATTAGAACTGGCTTTTCCTTCATGAGTTTCCTAAGTATCTCAACTGCCTGTCCAGTGCTTCATCACTATGATGTCGCTGCGCCCTCGCGAA
This sequence comes from Thinopyrum elongatum, assembly GCA_011799875.1. Classification (NCBI taxonomy): domain Eukaryota; kingdom Viridiplantae; phylum Streptophyta; class Magnoliopsida; order Poales; family Poaceae; genus Thinopyrum; species Thinopyrum elongatum. The sequence continues at coordinate 318,753,479 of CM022301.1, forward strand.
CTCGCCCGTGATTGCCTCATGATTAAGGACTGGCATGGCGCCTGAGCTCGGGTTCGTCCCTGCAGCGACGACAAACCCAAGCGACTGAGCTCTGTCCCGCGGGCCAGCTCCCGTGCGCATCACCTCCCGCGGACCTTGGTGCCTTGTTCTCGCATGAGCTAATCGTGTGTGGGCAAGTGAGGGCACACGACCCGGTTCGTACAACCGCAGTTCGGCGCTTTGCCGCAGCGCGAGCCTTGCACCGGCTACTTTTCCATGGGATCGTTGAATGAGAAGACTTGGCACGGCGTCTGTGCTCGGGTCTGTCCCTGCAGCGCCGATAAAACCAATGACTGAGCTCTGTCTGGCGGGCCGGCCCCATTCACGTCACCTCCTGGGGTCATTGGTGTCCGGCCTTCTCATGCGATAACCTCCAGAGGGGCATTCAGTGTAGGACCCCCATCACTCGCAGGTTCCTTACGCGCGCCCCGCGCCACAAAAATCAGGCGCAACCCGCCTTGAGGTAGGGCCTCGTGAGTCCCGCGCTGGCTCACGAGTGCCCAAATACACCTACTCCAGTTCTGCCGTGCTAGCCACGCGTACGAACGGGGCTGTACACGCCCCGGAGTCTCCCCCAGCGGGAACTCCCACCCACGTACGAGTGGAAACCCCATGCTCCGCGCTGGCGGACGATACTGTCGAGGAGCGACTATGCCCACGCACCGGTGGAAGCCCCATGCTCTGCGCTGGCGGACGACACTGTTGAGGAGCGGCTATGCCCATGATAAAGTGGAAGCACCATGCTCCGCGCTGGTGAATAAACAACTGAGGGCACCCTCGCGGCCGCACCAACCTCAGGATAGCCTCTCGGCTCTATGACCGGCAACACCCCACAGCTTCCCCCTCGTGAGGATCACGCGAGGGGGCTGGACACGGGGGCTATGCCCAGGCCCCACCTGGCACACGCTACCCTACCAGGTTCGGGTACCTGGTCTTCTCGCGTTCCCCCCTAGGCAAAAGCTGGCGAGGAAAGGTATGGAGGACTCCGGATTGACTTAGACGCTGCTCACATTTCCTTCATGAGGGCTGTTCGTACGTCAACGGGGACCCCTGAGCATCGCGACTCCGGGGCCTCACTAGCCACGTAGCCCCTCGCCCCTTGGTCTCGTCCTGGTGATTTTGACACCCCAACGGCGGTCGAGGTATGCTCGGGGCTGGGCCCTGCCGATGCAGAACGCTAAGGCAAACATGAAGAGAACCGAGCACTAAAAGGAAATCGCAGAGTTCTAGCAAGTTATTACAAAACATAATGTTCCACAAGTCCAAATAGAAGTTCTCATGCCTCCGCAAGGCACGATGAATGTGGCAGGGTCAAGCTAGGAAGAAGTGCCGCCGTCGCCTTGGTCGCCGCTGCCGCTTGCCTTGCGAAGCCCGTCATTGATGACGCTGCCGCCATCTTCGCCACCGGCCTCTGCCGCCGCGGCCGCGGGGTCGGGGACGCAGCGGAACTTCCCCAGCAAGGCGTCCACTTGCCCCTTCACGGCCTCTGCGGCAACGATGCGGGACTCAGGAGCCACCGGTTTGATCAGCGAGCCGAGGTCGAAGCTCGGGTCCTGGAGGTGGAGGTGGCTGAAGACGCGCGTTGCGGCCGAGGTGAAGAGCGCGCGGCACTCCCCTTCCACCCAGGAGTCCACCCCAGCGGCGATGCCCTCGAGCGCCTTAGCAAGCTCAGGGAGAAGCCCAGCAAGGCCGTCCTCCGGAGTCACCAGCGGCTCTTCGTACCCTCCCCCATAGATAGAACGCAGCGCCTCACGAGACCTGAGCTCGAGGGAGAGGAAGGCATCGCATTCCATGGCCGCCGCTTTCTCGGCGACTGAGGGAGTCCTGGATTAGGGGGTCCTCGGGTGTCCGGGCTATTTGATATGGGCCGAACTGATGGGCCGTGAAGATACAAAGCGGAAGACTTTCTCCCGTGTCTGGGTAGGACTCCCCTATGCGTGGATGGCAAGATTTGTGTCCGGATATGTAATTTCCTTCCTCTACGAACCGACTCTGTATAACCCTAGGCCCCTCCGATGTGTATATAAACTGGAAGGTTGAGTCCGTAAACACAATCAGAATTCTCATAGGCTAGACAGCTAGGGTATAGCCATTATGATCTCGAGGTAGATCAACTCTTGTAACCCCTATACTCATCAAATACAGTCAAGGAGGACATAGGGTTTTACCTCCATTAAGAGGGCCCGAACCTGGGGAAACATCGAGTCCCCCTTTGTCCCTTGTTACCTTCGATCCTCAGACGCACAGTTCGCGACCCCCTACCCGAGATCGGCCGGTTTTGACACCGACATTGGTGCTTTCATTGAGAGTTCCACTATGTCATCGGCAGAAGGCTCGATGGCTCGTTTGATCATCAACAACGATGCTGTTTCCGAGGAAACTTTCCTCCCTGGTCAACTTTTTGTGTTTGGTGGCTTCGCTCTGCGTGCCAATTCAACTCATCACCTTGAACAGATCGACAGCTACGCTCTTGGTCACCAAATCAGGTTTGGGAGCCTGAATTACATCGCTGATATCCGAGGAGATTTGATCTTCGAAGGATTCTCGGCATCGACCGCCGCTCCTCATCTATATGAAGGAGGCCCATCGGATTCACTATCAGGCTCCGTTCAAGGATCAACCATCGTCCCTGCCCGGGCCTTAGATCCAGAGCAGACCACCCTGTCCGAAGACGGGAGTATGAACCCCACCGGACCCTCCCCTACTACGGAGCTCCCTGCCGGAGACCCAGAGGTGACCATATTATTGGCAGGCCTGGAATCAAACAGGGCTCTCCCTGTCATCGGGAAGCCGGACTCACCTCCGGATGTTAACTCCGAACTCTTGAGGCCCGCGTCCATTGAGCACGGTCGAGCGGCAATTTCCTGACCCAGCTCCGCAGGCTCTCAGTCACCCGTCCAGCTATCGCTCCTAAACGAGGCTCTGGACTTAATGTGATCTCTCGCCATAACGGAGGTATCACTTCCGAACTACGTCCAGCCCGGACTAGGGGCTGAGTGCGGGGAATTTTACATCCCACCCACCACCCACTTTATAGCCACTGTCGATGACTTAACCGACATGCTAGACTACGCCTCCGAGGACATCAACGGCATGGACGACGATGTGGGAGCCGAATCAGGCCAAAACCCACCCATCACTGGGCGTTGGATGGCCACTTCTACATACGACGTGTACATGGTGGATACACCCAAAAAGAAGGACGACGATAGTGCTCAAGACCCGATCGAGGACAAGCCTGTCGAAGCACCACCTAAACGCCAACATTAGCGGTGCCGCTCATGACAGCGTCACAAAAAGGAAAGCAATACCGGCACCGGAGACAATGACACTCCGGAGAACGCCGAAGACTCTGACCACCTCATCGAGCCTGCTGTTGAGTAGGATGAGTGGGAAGAAGGACAAGTCAACCCAAACGAACCTGTCGATCATGAGGATTCAGAGGATAGTAATTATCTACCGGCCTCCGAGGAGGATGTTAGCCTCGGTAATGAAGATTTTATCATACCAGAGGAACCCCTCGAGCAAGAAATCTTCAAGCGACAGCTCATTGCCACTGCGAGGAGCCTAAAAAAGAAACAACAACAGCTTCAAGCTGAACAGGATACGCTCAATGATAGATGGACGAAGGTCCTAGCCGCCGAAGAATACAGCCTCAAGCGCCCAATAAAAAGCTACCCAAAGCGCAGGCTACTACCCCAATTCGACGACGAGGCCCTTGAGCCAATTCCGTCAAGATACAATCATGCTGATGAACCAGACCGACCACCACGTGGACAGGACAAAATGGCTAACCACGCCGAATACCAGCCCGCACCACCTCGCTGTAAAGGCAGAGAGGCAGCGGCTCCGGGCTACACGCATGACTTACGTCAGGACCTGGACAATAGAGCTAGCCAGACCAGATCAATCTACGGATCAAGGGGACGTGCTCCAACACGAGACGGCGGCTGTCAAGCCTGGCGCGACAAGCATCACCAAGTTTGGGCCGAGAACCAAACACGGATGTCATCCGAACTCGGCCGTGATGTTGCCCGATATAGAGGCGCCGCACACCCCATGTGCTTTACCTATGAGGTAATGCAACACTAGTTTCCAGAAGGGTTTAAACCCGTAAACATTGAAGCATACGATGGAACGACAGATCCCGCTGTATGGATTGAAGATTTTCTTCTCCATATACACATGGCTCGCGGTGACGATCTGCATGCCATTAAATACCTCCCCCTAAAGCTAAAGGGACCAGCACGACACTGGTTGAATAGCCTCCCAGAAAACTCTATTAGCAGCTGGGATGACTTGGAGGACGCTTTTCGAGACAACTTCCAAGGTACTTATGTCCGGCCACCGGACGCTGATGACCTCAGTCACATAGTCCAGCAACCCGAAGAGTCAGCACGCAAACTCTGGACTCGGTTCTTAATTAAAAAGAACCAAATCATCGACTGTCCAAACGCCGAAGCCTTAGTGGCCTTTAAACACAGCGTCCGTGACGAATGGCTCACCCGACACCTCGGTCAGGAAAAGCCGAAGACTATGGCAGCTCTTACTGCACTTATGACCCGTTTCTACGCGGGCGAAGATAGCTGGTTGGCTCGTAGAAGCAACAGTACCAGTGCCCCTGGCACCACTGAAGCCAGGGACAGCAATGGAAGGCCACGACGTAACAAAAACAAGCGTCGGAACAACAATGAAGAAACTGAAGATACGGCGGTCAACGCCTGATTCAGTGGCTCTAAACCCAGTCAGCAGAAGAAGCCATTCAAGGGAAACAGAGACGGTCCATCTAATTTGGATAAGATACTGGATAGGCCTTGCCAGATTCATGGCACCCCCGACAAGCCTGCCAACCACTCCAACAGAAACAGCTGGGTTTTCAAATAGGCCGGTAAGTTAAATACCGAACACAAGGGGAAGGGGCCTCAAAGCGAGGACGATGATGAGTCCCGTCCACCGAACACAGGGGGAAGGGGCCTCAAAGCGAGGACGATGATGAGTCCCGTCCACCGAACACAGGGGGACAGAAGAAATTTCCCCCCGAGGTGAAAACAGTGAACATGATATACGTCACACATATCCCAAAGAGGGAGTGCAAGCACGCACTAAGGGACGTCTATGCCGTAGAGCCTGTCGCCCCAAAATTCAACCCATGGTCGGCTTATCCGATCACCTTTGATTGTAGGGACCACCCGACCAGTATCCGTCATGGAGGTTCGGCGGCCCTGGTGCTCGATCCCATCATCGATGGATACCATCTCACTAGAGTCCTTATGGACGGTGGCAGCAGTCTAAACCTGATCTATCAAGACACTGTCCGTAAGATGGGCATTGACCTGTCAAGAATTAAGCCTAGCAATACTACCTTTAAAGGAGTAATACCCAGCGTGGAGGCCCGTTGTACGGGCTCCTTAACATTGGAAGTAGTCTTCGGTTCGCCGGATAACTTCCGAAGCGAAGACTTGATCTTCGACATTGTCCCTTTTCGCAGTGGCTATAACGCGCTGCTCGGACGAACTGCTTTCGCCCGCTTCAATGCGGTCCCACACTACGCTTACTTAAAGCTCAAAATGCCCGGACCGCACGGCGTTATCACAGTCAATGGAAATATGGAGCGCTCCCTCCGTACTGAGGAGCACACCGCGGCCCTGGCAGCCGAAGTACAGAATGGCCTCATCAAGCCGAACAATTCATCGGTCACTAAGACACCAAGCGAGCCCGGTCCACTCCGCAGAACGACAGCTCGGTGAATCCAGAGCTTCAATAGCAGTTTTGCCTCCGCCGATCGCCCCATAAAACAGCGGCATGCATACCGCGCATGCATAATTACGCACTTAAAATACCTTGGGCAGCGACGGAGGCACACTGCAGAAAAGGTCTATAGTGCGGCTTGACCCTATTCAGACCTTAACCTTTTTTCTTCTTCTTTTTTTCTCCTCTTTTGTACTACAGGTTCATTAAAAACCTACCTACCCTACGGTCGTGCAAGGGCCCTTTTTGAGGCCCCCCTTTTCGTATAGACGACAATCGACCTCTCCTCTCAAAGGATTTTTCACCAAGGGGAAACGGCGCAGACGTGCGGCAGGGCACCACTGGGGTCTTCAAGACTACCTTTTCTTTTAGGCCCTGTATAAAGCTTCCCCTCGTGCACAAACTCTCGGCATGTCAAATAGCCTTGATGTTCATGGCATTATCTGTAATAGCACGTCTTGATGTATTAATCAGGGTATAAAGGAAACAGTTGATCGCCAACTTTTGTTCGGTCTTGATTTATTTTTCCATGTGTGATCCCTCCTTGCTTCAGATTGCCACATATGCTTTGTTCCGGCCTAAATGCCGGGGGCTCTATCCGGCCATGCATATTTTCAAAAGTTCGAACACCTATAAGGTACTCTTCGGCGTCCCGAATATTGCATTATATGCATCAGCTCCGAATCATGTCTTTGGTCTATAGTTGGGTTGCCCGGCTCCTGTGATTACCACCTTACGTTCCGCTAGTTCAGCTAAGGTAGTAAAGGGAGAACTACTGCGATTGTGTTTCTGGTTCGTATGGTCAAATACCTCAGTAGAGAAAGCCAAAAATTGACTATCATGATACGGTGAGAGCTGGTCGGTGATTCAGTGACTTAATACAAATCCTTAGTGATTTACCCCGTGTTATACGAAGGGCTGGATTTCGCCCAGTCATGCGACAAAGGCACCCTAGTTCGGATTGCCGCATACGCACTAGGGGCTGGTACTTAGCCCCACTGTCAAACTCCTATGGCTAAGTGAAAATAATAAAGCCACATAGTCTGATTGCCTGGTTCATTGCGCGAACACCTCCTTTACGGACCAAGACGTTGGATAAAGTGTGATCGCGTGCTCCACCGAACACCCCCGTAGCATCTACGAGGGGGCTGAAGCCGATGACTGGCAAACTTTCAGAATTAAAATGGCCGCACAGGAGGAAAATAACTCAGGATAAAAGGCATTTACAACCCGGATACGTTTACTCAAACATCACGTCCTTTGAGCATTGGCCCTCTACTATTCGGGCACCCGCTAGGACATCTTCAAAGTATCTTTCTAGCTTGCGGTGGTCCTTGCCTTCGGGCGGGCCTGCGGTCACGATGTTGGTGGCCTTCATCTTTGCCCAATGCATCTTGACACGAGCAAAGGCCATCCGCGCACCCTCTATGCATGCCGAGCGCTTCACAACATCAACTCGAGGTAGTGCATCGACGAGTCGCCTCACCAAACTGAAGTAGTTGCTAGGAATTGGTGTGGCTGGCCAAAGCCAGACTATGAGATCCTTCATGACCAAGCCGTACACCCTATGCAGCTCCGTCATCTGCTTCATCTGGTCGTTCAGGGGTGTTGGATGCTCTAGCACCAGGAACTGTGACCAGAACAGCTTATCGGTCGAGTTCCCCTCTTGGGCTCGGAAGAACTGTGCGGCGTCTGAGGCACTCCTTGGAAGATCCGCAAAGGCGTCTGGAGAACTCCACAGTCGAGTGGGCAAAGCATATCTTTGACCTCCAAATACACTCTACAAAAGAAAAGGCTTACCGGCCGCTATCTGTTTGGCCTGCCGGATCTCTTCACGAGCACTCCGGGACTCGACCCGCGCCTCTTTAGCCTCCTGGAGGGCTTTGGCGAGTTTGGTCGCTTGGTCCGAAGTCTTCTCCTCCAAGGCCTCGCACTTGCGGATGGCGTCCTTCAGTTCTTGCTCCACTTCGGCCACCCTATGTTCGTGCTGGCGGCGGACATCCTGTTCGGTCTTTAGTTCCACAGCCGCTTTGTCAGCGACCGCTTTATTCACCTTCACCTCCTCCTTGGCATGAGCAAGGGCGCTTTTGAGGGTCTCGACCTCGGCCGCGCCAACTGCGCGCATAATCACAGCAGTACATGAGTTAAACTCTGAATTTACATATCAGCTATATGCCAAAACTCTTTAAAATACACGCATACCTTGCATCTTGTTAAATCGCTTGTTGATGCGATCTATTTGGAAACTTCAGCGGCTTGGGCGGTTGCCGCCAACAAGGAAGCCTGTTATACAATAGAAAAGTACGTCACCTCTTCCGAATACTATGTGATCCTCTGTCCGGCTTTTTCAAACCCAGACAGAGTCTCAGGGGCTACTATCTATGCACAGGTATATCCCTTTATAAAAAGCGTCTAGAGCATTACGTTGCATACCTCGAAGCCTGTCAGTAGGCTGGTGAAGGCTTCGTTCATCCCGCTCTTGGCGGACTGAACCTTCTCTACCACCACACCCATTAGGGTGCGGTGCTCCTCCACGATGGAAGCACTTGTAGTGCTTCCACAAGAGTATTCGGCGCCTCCGGATTAGTGGAGGCCACCGTCGGAGCTGATGCTCCCCCCTCCTTCGAAGGGGGCTGCTCGCCTGACTCCGGAGCCACATTGGTCTCCAGAGTGATGTCCGGCTGGGGGCCGGATTGATCAGGGCCCCCGCCATCGGTCGCCATGGGGGTCACCCCCCCATGTCTTCGGCAGCCGAGGTGTCACCCTCGGGCGCCTTCTCGGTAGCCTCGCTCGCCCCTCCGCGGCCAGGAGAGGTCCTTCGGGACAACAACTCGGTGTCATCCACGGTGATTGGCGAAGGGGCTCGCGGTGGCATCTTGCTCTCTGCCATCTCGGGCGGCAGAGAACTCCCTTCAGATAGTGAAGGGTTTGGGAGGTCGCGAGCAGGACTGAAAGACACACGGTGTAATATGTTATATTATAAAAACATAAGAGACCGAAGACACATAATAGACCCTTTTGGTACTTACGATTCGGCCAGGGGCTTCACCTTGGGAAGTCTCTTGGCGACTGGATCGGCCTCCGAATCTGAACCATCCAAGAGGGCTATCTTCCCCCTCTTGGGCGCCTCCTCTTCCGGGTCTGTGGAGGCCGCCCTCTTCTTCTTTTTCCCCCTAGGAGGGGAGTTGCTTTCTGCTTCCTCCTCTTCTTCCTCATCTCCCTCGTGGGAGGAGAGGACTTCTGTTTCTCCGGACATTGCGTTCGAAGGGCCCTTGTGGCGGAGGCCGCCTTTGGCCTCCTTGCCCTTTGTCTTCTTGACCTTCTTCTCCGGCGCCTCATAGGGCGCCGGGACCAGCATCCCTGTCAGCTGGGGTGTGGCCGGGTCTTCAGGCAGGGGTACCAGACAATTAATCCGCTCCGCCTTTGCTATCCAGCTCTATATGAAGGACAGAAAATTCATTATGTCTAAAACTTATTGACCGAATAGACATTCGGGAAAATCATACTTACCGGTGAGGCCGGATTCTCGATGTCAAGACCGATGTCTTCGGTCTTCTTCGGCCACGTTTTTTGGGCCTTGAAGAGCAGCTTCCAGATGTCTTCGTGCGTTGTGCCGAAGAAGCGCTTCAAGGTTCGTGGATCTTCCGGATTGAACTCCCTCATGGGAGAGGGCCGGAGTTGGCAGGGAAGAATCCGGTAGAAGAGCATCACCTGAATCACGTTAGTGAGACTGGTGTTCTTGCCTATCATATTGGTGATGCACTTTTGCAGCATCAACACTTTCGCCGTGGATCCCCAATCCAGACCCTTAGCGGTCCACGAGGTAAGCTGCGTAGGGGGTCCGGATCTAAACTCAGGAGTAGCCGCCCACTTGGCGTCGTGGGGTTCGGTGATGTAGAACCACTCCTGTTCCCACACCTTGACGGTCTCCACGAAGGCCCCTTTGGGCAACACGGCGTTGGGGAGCTTGCTTACCATGGCGCCACCGCTGTCCGCATGATGCCCGTCGACCACCTTCGACTTCAGATTGAAGACCTTGAGCCATAGGCCGAAGTGTGGGGGGATGCGGAGTAGCGCCTCGCACACGACGATGAACGCCGAGATGTGGTGGAAAGAATTCGGGGCTAGATCATGGAAATCTATCCCTTAATAGAACATAAGGCCCCGGATGAAGGGATGGAGGGGAAACCCTAGTCCGCAGAGGAAATGGGGGATGAATACAACCCTTTCACCGGGCTCCAGAATGGGGATGACTTGATCCTTGGCAGGGAGCCTGTGCACGATCTCCGCGGACAGATATCCCGCCCCCCGGAGCTCCTTGACGTCCTTCTCGATGATGGAGGAGGCCTCCCACTTGCCCTTTGAACCAGATCCCGACATGGCTGGGGAGGCTGGTTGTGGTGGGAAAGATTGAAGTTTGGGCATTGGAGCTTGAAGATGGGAAGGCAGGAGAAGAAGGCGTGGGGAAAAAGAGGGATCTTTATCCTCTTATATAAGCGGTGAATATCAAGCACCCCCCCCCCCTTTAAGCCTTAAAACTCGCCTGTTCCCAAGGGGTCGTGCGAATGGCACGGTTGGATTACCCAAAACCGTATTGATGAGGATCCCGTAATGGGTGGGCACGATCTCTGTTTTGACAAGACATGCCAATGGAGACTGTGCCTCGAAACGCGAAGCGGGAGGCGTGAAAACGGTTTGAAATGTTAAGAGGCCAGACGTGACATATCGCCAAAAAAGTTGACAGTAAAAAGACACTGTTCTGTTTGATATCTTGCCTTCACGGCTAAGGGTTGTAATAATTATACAGAGCCGGATATAGTTCTTTTGTTCAGAAGATTGCTTTGAAGTATTTAGGAGGAGGAACCCGCCTTGCAATGCCGAAGACAATCCACGTGCCGAACATATCGTCATTGAAGACTGGTTCAGGGGCTACTGAGGGAGTCTTGGATTAGGGGGTCCTCGGGTGTCCGGGCTATTTGATATGGGCCGGACTGATGGGCCGTGAAGATACAAAGCGGAAGACTTTCCCCCATGTCCAGGTAGGACACCCTATGCGTGGATGGCAAGATTTGTGTCCGGATATGTAATTTCTTTCCTCTACGAACCGACTCTGTATAACCCTAGGCCCCTCCGGTGTGTATATAAACTGGAGGGTTGAGTCCATAAAGACAATCAGAATTCTCATAGGCTAGACAGCTAGGGTTTAGCCATTACGATCTTGAGGTAGATCAACTCTTGTAACCCCTGTACTCATCAAATACAATCAAGCAGGACGTAGGGTTTTACCTCCATTAAGAGGGCCCAAACCTAGGTAAACATCGAGTCCCCCTTTGTCCCTTGTTACCTTTGATCCTCAGACGCACAGTTCGAGACCCCCTACCCGAGATCGGCCGGTTTTGACACCGACAGCGACCACAAGGGCCATCTCCCTGGTCTCCAGCTGGGCCGTCACCTCGGAAACGAGTTGGGCGTGGGATGCCTGGGCTCTGTCCACCTCCTCCTTCAGCTTGCCCAGGCGGTCCTGCTCCATGGCTTGGTCCTTGGTTGCCTGGGCCAGGTTGGCGTCGCAATCGGCGAGTGCCGCCTCGTGGGCCTTGAGGTCCTCCTCTTGTTGTCTAAGATGCTGGGTGCGGGCAGCCTGCTCCTCATGAAGGGCCTTCAGCTCGGCTTCTGCCTTGCCATAGCGCTCCTTGACGGATGCCGCGCGGCTAGTGCCGTGTCACGAACCCCGTGGCTTTGCCGGCCTCCCTCTTGCTCTCTGCAGTGGTAGCCTCAGCCCAGCCCCTGGCCGCCCTGGCGAACGTATTGGCCTGGAGCCACCCCGAGATCAGCCCCATGCGTTCCCTCACCAGGCACCTGTCGGCATCTTGGAGGTCGGCCCGGAGCTGATCAAGCGCGGCGTAAGCCTCATCCAGGGCCCCGGGCCTAACGGGGGGGCCGTAGTCCGCCAGCACAAGGGCTTGGGGAGGAGACGATGCCGGTGCTTGGGCTGACGTCATCGCCAGGGAGGCAGCCGCAGGAGCAACTTGGGGCACTAGAGCCTCCGAACCCCCCGCGGGCGCGACGGGGATGGGCGGCTCCGGAGCCTGCAGGCCCGCGGAAGCAAACCCCTCTTGAGGTTCCACCACCACGCCTTTGGGGGCCCGCTCAGTCACGAGGGAGTGTGGGGCGACCTCTTCTGCCTGCGTCAGAGCCGCCGCGGCTTTGGCGAGCGGTGGCGCTTCAGGGGTCCCGGCTTCCTCCTTCCTCTTCTTCGCCATGATGCCCATCCTGGTCACCAGGAGGGGAGCACTGTGGGCACGGCATCAAGGGTGACAAACAAAAACAAGGTAAGGTACTTACTCATCAGGCACTGGTACAGCGAGGTGCTATACAAACGGTTTTTAACCCCTTTCCGCGACGGCATTTGGAACCGTCGCCAAGTGAGTGTGGGCGATAGGGGGGTCCTTCCCACACGACCCAGAAACCGTCGGGGATATGCCCTCCTAGCACACACGCTCGGCAAAATGAGGTCGTGTGCGACCGGCGAGCGATCAAATACGGTTATACGTACAGTAGTGCTAAAAAATACAATTATACATGCGAAATCATTTTCGGTCGTAAGTACATCCCACACAGTGAGTCCCCGCTAAATGTTTCCGTTCGTATATACATCCCACACAGTCGCTCCAAGGAAAATGTTTTTGTTCGCAGGTACATCACACACGATATTAACAATTTTATCGTTTGCGTTATTGAATGCATCACACACGGTGCGTAGAAGAAACTGTGTGGCAAAGGCTGTCCATCACACACAGTTTTTATGTGGTAAACGTTTGCGCAAGGTGGCCTAACGCAAACTGTTTTCAAGAGAAGGTCGTGTGTGATTGTTCATTGATCCAACACGGTTTATTCCTAGAAACTATGTGCGTTGCCTGAGGTCATCGCCCATGGTATTTTCTCAATAACCGTTTGCAATAGAAAACCCAAATAGCAGGCTAATTATCCTATTAATAATCCATTTATTGATCTAATTGACATTTCATATTAAGCGCACAATATATTTCATTTTCAAAATTGAAATACATCAGAGTACAGCATCATATAGCTTCGGCACTCAGCTACCCCATTACGCAACTGCACCAGCACCAAGTTTCACATGCAACATCTATAACCTTTCAAAATTAGCATCATAGACGATACATACACAGATGTATCTCATCTGGAAAACTGCTGAAGCAGAAGGCGAATATTGAGCCTTCATTGATGTTGAAGGTCTTTGCAACTTTAGGCCAGTGCCTGTGGATGATTGACCGTCCATCCTTCGTCCTCTTCAGGAACACTTCAATATTGAACTGTGGGTGTTGTATGAATACCTTCCTTGCCTCCTGACCATATAGGTGGTTTGAGAGGTAATCATCAGTGAACTGCTTGGAAAGGCCTAAAAACAAGGATGTGCATAAATATCTTCTCTATATTGGAAATGGGGCAAAGGAATAAAAAAAGCAAGGTATAATAGTTAGTACCATCCTGTAGTGAACTGATGTCTTCTTCATTATGCAGACAAAGATCTTGTTGTTTTTTGTCGCTAATTTCTTTATCCTAACAATCTTTCTGAGTTTCTTGACTTGACTGATATTCATGGAGAACTCATTTCCCCATATGCAAAAAGGGTCGAACAGTGGGTCAAAACCTCTGACAGCAGGACCTACATGTGCAAGACCAAATTGTTTAAAACCTAAGTATTAGAATGGTTCCTGCAATTGCACAATAATGTGCTATTAGACAAAGGACCATGCATGTGCAAACCACGATTGTAAACCTCAGTGCTTCCCATTGTTTCCCTGCAACACATATAAGGTAGTTAGTGGTCAGGTTAAGTGAGGGTTCGCATGCTATTAGTAAAATATGTTGATGAAAAATAAGCACATTGCAGATTCATCAGATTAATTCAAGCCACATGGAAAACCCATTTATCCAAACCAAGCATGATTAAGAACTAGGAAATATATCAATCGTATATGTTTCCCATGTATTAAGTGCAGCCAAATTCGATTATTCCTCACATGCACAACAATCCAAAATTCTACCCACGACAATTGGACATTGCATTGCAGAATTGAACCAAGCAGTTAACTAAACACCACAACAAATGAACAAAACATTAATTGAGCACCACATTGCATAATATAATATACTCCTAATAGAAGATCAGACAGTTAACCAAACCAAGCATGCTTAACAACTTGGAAATATAGCAATTGTATTTGTTTCTCATGTATTTAGTACAGCCAAATTCGATTTATTTCTCACATGCTATACAATAACAGAATGCACCCACAACAATTGAATATCGCATTGCAGAGTGGAACCAAACAGTTAACTAAACACCACAACAAATGAACCAAACATTAACTAAACACCACAACAAGAATTTAGAGAATACTCAATTAATATTCATGAATAATTTGATCATAAACCTACAATTCATCAAATCCCAACAAACACACCGCAAAAGAAGATTACATTGAATAGAACCCCAAGAAGATCGAGGAGAACATTGTATTGAAGATCAAAGAGAGAGAAGAAGCCATCTTGCTACTAGCTATGGACCCTTAGGTCCATGGTGAACTACTCACGAGTCATCAGAAGGGCAGCAAGGATGATGTAGAAGCCCTTCGTGATCGATTCCCCTTCCAGCAGAGTACCAGAGAAGGCCTCCATATGGGATCTCAGAAGAACAGAAACTTACGACGGTGAAAAAAGTGTTTAGGGTGGCTCTCTGATGTATTGAAAATATTTGAGAATTTATAGAGGTAGAATTAGGTCAAGATGTGCCATGAGGGGCCCACAATCCCAGGGGCACCCCCCAGGGCGCGCCTAGTGAGCTTGTCGCACCCTCGTGGCTTGTCCGGTCTTCTCCCGAAACTTCTAGGGTCTCTCTTGGTCCAAAAAAAATCGTCAAAAAGTTTCATAGCATTTGGACTCGTCTGGTACTGATTTCCTGAAAGGTCAAAAACAAGCAAAAAACAACAACTGGCGCTGGGAACTACATTAATAGGTTAGTCCCAAAATGAAATATAATTGCATATAAAACATCAAAGATTGATACTATAATAGCATGGAACAATAAAAAATTATAGATACGTTGGAGACTTATCATAGCACACGATCATTATGTTTGGACCGTGTGCGATGTTTGTTGCTCTGGCTCCACTTTAATCCCTTCATCCAAATTTTCAGTAGCCCCGGCATTTTTCTCCTGCCTAGTAAAATTTTCAGTAGCCACGACATTTCCTCAAACACCACCTTGCCCCCCCTCCAGACACACACCCCAAAACCTCCGCTCACACACACAATCCACCTCTCCCACGCTCAAAACCCTAGCAAGGTCACCGCCACCGCCACCCCGCCGCCTCCATCATCAACCTCTGTCGGTCTGCTCGTGCAGGTTGCCCACCGATCTTCATACCCTAGCGGCCCTGAGTTTCTTAGATGGCACCTATGAAACACCCCTTTCCCAAGAATCACCATCCCAATCCCCTCCCCCACTCCAGAGTGTCGTAGCCTAAGCCCAGCTATGCTTCCCGGGGAGCTCGAGGAGCGAATGGCCCAAAACAGGTTTATCACGGCCTCTTCGCCCGACAACGGCGTGGTGGCCACCGAGGCTGTCGAAGAAGCTGACGATGATGACTGGCCACATGCTCTCAATCAGCGGGCTAGAGTATGCTGGCACGTCACGGATGCCAGCTACCACATTGAGGTCGTCGACAACGACGACCTGAGGTGGGCTAAGTCATAGGTTAAGTGGCCCACCCCAACCCCTCAGGTTCAACCGCCATCCATATCATCCATGGCCCTGCCACTGGTCTCCTCTGGCTCACTATCAAGAATTTGCCATCCTTCATCGCGATCGAGCCCCTTTTGTCATTTCTGAAAAGACACATTCTACAACGCTGGCTTGGGATCCTTAGCTGGCAAGTTAGACCTCATCGACGGCGACCATGAGAAGGGAACCCTCTCCGGCTCTTCCAAGGGGAAAGAGCCCATCTAGAACATTAGGAAGGGCACCCTACAACTATGCTCTTCCAAGGGGATGGAGCCCATCTGCGACAAGTGAGGAAACACATGATTTGTTTTGTCGTGCCGCTTCACAGGGGGAAACCCATGATTTGTTTTGTCGAGCACCTTTTGTAGTGATAATATGTCCAGTTTTAATTGTTATATGTGGTTGTTTGTTGTATGCCTTCTTTATTTCGATTATTCACAATGTGATGCTCTATGTGTGCAACTATTTACTATGCAATACAATTTCATTAATACCAGTTCAACAGCCATATTTGTTACCTGTTAAGCCTGGTGTAGGTAATACACCCCACTTTTTCACATTGTGATGTTCAATTATACAATTTGATGTTTAAGCACAAGCTATGTTCTATGCAATTTCAACAATACCACTATGGATGACTATATTTGCTTGCTGTTAATCCTGTTTTAGCTAGCATATGCCTCTTTTAATGATTTTTGGTTGTTCGGTTCTTGTAGTTAGCATATGTCTAGTTTCAATTGCTATCTTTGCTTGTTCGTAGTATGCCTTATTTATTTCAGTTATTCACAATGTGATGTTCTATATGTGCAAGTATGAACTGTGCAGTTCAATTTCATCAATACCAGTTTCAATAGTACAACTATGAATGACTATATTTTGCTGTTGTTAAGCCTGTTGTAGCGAGCATATGCCTCTTTTAACGGTTTTTGGTTGTTCGGTTGTTTGTAGTTAGCATATGTCCAGTTTGAATTGCTATGTTTGGTTGTTTGTAGATGCCTTGTTTATTTCAGTTATTCAGAATGTGATGTTCCATATGTGCAAGTATGAACTGTGTAGTTCAATTTCATCAATACCAGTTTCAAAAATACCACTATGCATGAATGACTATATTTGGTTGTTGTGAACCCTGTTGTAGCGAGCATATGCCTCTTTTAATGTCTTTTGGTTGTTCGGTTGTTTGTAGTTAGCATATGTCCAGTTTCAATTGCTATATTTGGTTGTTCGTAGTATGCCTTGTTTATTTCAATTATTCACAACGTAATGTTTTATATGTGCAAGTACGAACTGTGCAGTTCAATTTTGTCAACACCAGTTTCAACAATACCACTATGAATGACTATGTTTGGTTGCTATTAAGCATGTTGTACTGAGGATATGCCTCTTTTAATGGTTTTTGTTTGTTCGGTTGTTTATAGTTAGCATATGTCCAGTTTCTATTTCTATCTTTGGTTGTCCGTAGTATGCCTTTTTTATTTCAGATATTCACAATGTAATGTTTGATATGTGCAAGTATGAACTGTGCAGTTCAATTTCATTAATACGAGTTTCAGCAATACCACTATGAATGACTATATTTGGTTGTTGTTAAGCATGTTGTAGTTAAGACGCCTTTCCATTTTTATTTAACAATAATTAGTGTACTTAGACCTACACAATACCAGTTTGAATGACTATATTTGCTTGTTGTTAAATGTTAGGCCTGTTGCAGTTAACGCACCTTTCCACTTCTTGTTTTGCTTAACTAGCATGCTTAAACCTGCACACTGAAGCTATCATTTGGAGATTATGTTGTCTACCATAGATATATTTGTTTGATGTTTAACCTGTTGTGCTTAACATGCCTTTCGATTTACTTACACATGACAATATTGGGAATGACTGTTGTTTTCCATCGAGGTTAGTTTCATCCCATGGCTTATATATATTCCCTCCGCCCCTAAAAATAAGATCTTAATTCATCCAATATGTGAGCATATCGGATGTAATAAGATCTTATATGTGAGTATATTGATTGTAAAATGCTAATATAGTATCAATCTTGGATGTTTATTATGCAATTATATATCATTATTTGTGACTAACCTATTAACCTAGGCCCAGTATGAGTTGCTATATTTTTTTGCTTTTGGCTTTTCAGAAAATCAGTAACAAACGGAGTGCAAACGGTACGAAATTTTTTGATGATTTTTTTGGACCATAAGGGACCCTAGAAGCTTTGGGAGAAGACCTAAAGAGTCACGAGGGAGCGACAAGCCTGCGAGGTGACGGTGTCCTGGACTAGGGGGTACTCACCACGTCATCTCCCGGCTAGTGGGTCAAGCTGACGACCCCCATGGCGGTTCACTAATGGGCCACTTCGGACAGCCCATGACATATACGAGGAAGATTCCACAAGACTTGGTGATCAAGACAAGGACTCCTCTCCACCGACATAGCTGACTAGGACTCTTGTTATCCTAGGCCTCTGATACATTATATAAGCTGAGGCCAGGCTAGTCGATAGATCATTATGATATTTATCATCATACCACTAGGGTTTAGACCACAACTTATGGTCTTGAGGTAGAACAACTCTGTACTCGATACATCATCATCAATATTAACAAGAGCAGGACGTAGCGTTTTACCTCCATCAAGAGGGCCCAAACCTGGGTAAACATCGACTCCCTTCTTCCTTTTACCATCGATCCAAGATCCACAGCTCGGGACCCCCTACCCCGAGGTCTGCCGGATTTCCCTCCAACAATGGTTCTTTCATTGAGAGTTCCGCTATGAGATTGACGAAGATCAATGGTTCGCCTACAGATCAACTGCAACGTCAGCATCTTCGTCGCTAGGTCGACTAGTCACCTTGGCTCGACCGAGGACTCTGCTCCTCCTTATATCGTCATGTTCGTATGAGGGCCTTCATCAACGTCAACTCCGATCTCTATCAAGATCATGGAGGAATCATCCATGGAGCTCGGGCGGTCAATGTCAACATTGCCCTCAGGCGACCGTGCTGTTTTTCTGGACAGCGAACTTGTATCCGCCACTACTACCTCCTCGAGCGATGCTTTGACGATTGCTTCGGTGTAATTGTGCGGAATTGAGTCTAAAACAACCCTGTAAAATTTCATCACGTTCCGATAGAGGAATCTCCAGTGATCTCCAATTTTCCGGGGCCTTGTCGAATCTGGACGGGATTCTAGACGAGTTTAGGGCTAGGGGTCTAGCACCCAACTCAGACTTCCGTTGGAAAATCTCACCCTTCATCCGCTCTGGAATTTCTATATTGACAACCCTCAAAATTTCAGCTTGATCCAACCGTTCAAACTCCAGGAAACCTCCGATGAGTGCATCAATTTTCGGATCTGTTTTCTGCGCGAGAACGAATCCGGCCCAAGTTCATGTTTTTTATGAACAGGATTTCAGACATCCTTTTTGAAGGCAGTTTTATATGGGGTATTGTGTTTTTCCTCAAACACATGCCCACTAATTTTCAAGGGTAATCTTCACCGTCGCGCCAGTGTCAAACCAGCCCGACAAGGTTGCTCCATGGCTGCCGACCTGCGCCAACATTGGCTGCACCATCGCTCCATCGAGCCGATGACAACCATCTCGGATCATCACCTCGGCGAGCCGACCAAGAGTTCGGCATCATGAAGGACAAATAATAATCAAGACAAGATCATCTTCCCATGGATTGCACGGGTCGGGCGCGCTAGCATCGCCGCACGGTCACTTCTCAAGCCGGCATTGAGCGTGTCAAAAGTTTTGACCTGCATGGCATCACCGCGCTGTTGCTTCTTCAAACTGGTGTCCACCATGCCGACCTATTTTGACACCTCGGCTGGCATGGCGGCTGCAACGTCAACTTATCGACCTGCTCTGTCACGTCGGCTAGATCGGGGGCTTCGCCATCTCTTCATCAACGTACTCCGGGGACTTCGGCGTCACCAGCCGACAAGCTTCGTCACGTTGGCTGGACCGGGGGCTTCGCCTCGCTACATCGACTGAGCTGCATCGCCTCTTCATCAAGACAAGCTCCTCACTTGGTCACCTCGGACTTGGGGGCTGGGACCTCGGCCAAGCCGAGGACTACGCCTTTGTCCTACCACAAGCCCGAAGCTTGTCAACAACACCGAGCACATTAACCAGCTAAATCGCTTCCATGCTCAGATTTTTAAATTTTTAATTCTTGTTCGGTTCGACCAAATGTTTTATTGTGTTAAACAAAAAGTTGTTTGTTAAAAACATAGTTTGTCAAAACACTTCTTTTACCCAAGTTAACTTGGGGCTCTTAAATTTATATGAGCCGTTTTATAATAATTGTTTTCTTCTTAGTCATTGCAAAGTCTTTTTCTATCACTCCTTTTTTTGGCGCGAGTGTGTGGTTAATAGCCAGGTAGCCTGGTTTCTCTCTGAAGCCGCTCGTGTTTAGTTTGCTAAACTAGCCTAACGAGAAGCACTTCGCCTTCGGGATAGGAGGTTGAGGCCAAAGGATGGCCCGCTAGAAGTCTTGAGATTGGATGTGTCATGTTAAAGCACGACAGAAGCAAAAACTAATTTTAAGACCAATGTTTGGATTGGCACAAAAAAACTTGATTTAATATAGACGTAAAATTTTACTAATGTGTTTTGGTTTTCCGAACTTATGTCACCTTTAATCTAATTGTATGTTTTTCTTTAAGGGGAGGGATATCCTCCTGAGTGAGGTGCCATGCGTAATAACTTAGTTGGGAAATCTTTTTTGGCCCGCAGCTCGGCATCTTTCCTGCTGACTTGCACCTCGGCATTGACAAAACACACGCCACATCTGGACTAGTTCCCGAGCAGTGCAACGCCACACGCCTTTAAAGCATCGGCAATATTAACGGGGGGCTGAGATTACAGCTGAACCCACCAAAAGCTAAGGTACTCCATGGAGCCCTCGGCAAAATGTTCTCGGATATTGCTTTATGTGCATCGGTTTAGAATTGTGTCTTCGGTCAATAGTTGGGTTGCCCGGCTCCTGTGCTTGCCTCCTACGTTTCGCTTTGTTTGGCTAGGTGTGCAAAGAGAGAACCACTGCGATTGTGCTTCCAGCTTGAATGGTTAACCGCCTCAGTGGAGAAAGCCGATAACTGACTGTCACAATGGGTGTAAACTGGTCAGCGACCCGATGACTGTGTCAAACTATAGATCGATAGAGGTTACCTTGTGTTAAACGATGGGCCTTTCATAAAATTGGCTGAAGTGTTAATGGCTTGACCTCGGCTGACGCCGAACACTAACCGGGGGCTAATAACTGGCCTCCCAACTTTAAGCTCCTATGACTAAGTGAAAGTTATAAAGCCTGCATATCCGATTGCCTTGTTTCCGCTAACGCAATCGCCTCCGGGCACCGAGACGTCAGCTAAGGGTTGTCTTGTTACTACGGAAGCACCCTGCATAGCATCTACAAAGGGGTAGAAGCCGACGATGGGCCACTTTCAAATGAAAAACAGTCGCAACGGAGTCAAAATAAACATATATCATTAGCCTTTGTATTTAGTATACAACCGCTGCCTTCCGTAATCATCATTATAAAGCCATAAATATGCATCAAATTTGACTTAAGATTTTGGCCAAGCTGGGTCGCCTAGCTCATGTGCTTACCCCCTACGCTCCCGATAGTTCGGCTAGGGGGTAAAGGGAGCACCTCTGTGATCGTTACTTCCATGTCATTCGGGTTAGTACCTCAGACTGGATGAAGCCGAAAGCTAGCGATCTTAAAAATATAATTGGTCGGCAACGACGGAAGTGAAAATTTAGGTTCACTAAAGACCACAGAGTTCGGGAATTTCCCCAAACTAAATCCTCAATATTTTCCTCCCACATTGATCGGAGTTGAGGTTTCACGATCATGGTCAACATGATAGCCTAGGAAAAGGAACTTATAAAGGAACTATTTTTTCCAGGAGAAGTTTCTTACGTTAAAAAGTAATATAACATATCTCTCCGCGTACCTTTGTTTATAAAACCGTATGGCCGGATTGCCTTGTTTGCCGTAAATCTTTGCCCTCATAAAGACTTTATAGGACAAACACTCCTTGGCTACTGGCCAAGGAGGTTGAAGCCGATGGTCGGTCAACAAAGTTTTGTACAATGCAGATCCGAGCATTAATGATGTAAAGTACTTGGATACATAGAATCATTACACATAAATTGTGAGTACAAGTCAATTTAATGCAACCCATCTTTTAAAGAGTCAAGGGCACAATTTCACTGAGACAACCGAGCAACTGACATAACGCCCTCATAATTCCCTATTGGCATTGATTTCCTATCTGTTAAGCCCCTTGGGGCCGACCTTGGCGAGCTCGGCTTTCGCTAGCTCTAGCTCCTTTAAGAGATCTTTATTCTCTTTCCAAGAAGTCTGTGTTAAACACAATTTTTTTTGTCAAGAGGATATCGATCCTTAATTCGTCCACCCGTGCCCACATTAAGACTCGGGGGTTACTGGGCTTCGCGCTTCTCACTTAAAAGCCATTAACGAGTTACATCGATACCCTGATCTGGTGTTGCTACCCGACCAGTGGCTCGGGGCTACTGCATTGACGATACAATGCAGACAATTTACAAAGTGCAAAACAATTTCCGAGGAGATTACGATCCTCAGGTTGGTCAGCCGCACCCTACCTCAGTCTCGAGGACTATGCACACCGCGTTTCCATTCTTATGTATGCTAGGAATTGATCCTCAGGCCGATTTCAAAAATCAACCTGAGTCTTAGGGGCTACTGGGATTAGCGGTTTCATGTTTTCCTTCTTGTGCATCTCGGATTTTAGGCCGACAGACACCTTGAGGGCTAGTGGGTATACATCTCGGCAGAGAATAAATTGCACCAATAAAGAAAAAATATATCCGTAAAAAATCAGCCCAAGACCAAGGTGGTGCACCACCTCGGAAGCAGTCTGGCATAAAGCCCGGATGCAAGTGGCTGGCTCCGTAGAGGGCATTTCTGGCATTAAGCTTGGCTAAACTCCTTCAACTTTTTCAAGACCGAGGTAATCTATGATACCTCAGAGGACGACCGGCGTTGGAGCTCGGATGCAAAAAATACACCTCGAATGTAGTCCGGCGTTGGAGTTCGGCTGCAAGAGGACACCTCGGATGCAGTCCGGCGTTGGAGCTCAGATGCAAGAGGGTACCACTGCACAGGAAAAACTGCAAACGAGAGGTGTGGCGCAAAAATAACAAGGCATGGATAGAGGCCGAGAACTCAAAGGGGCTCCTTGGATGCCCAACGTGTGAACTCTTCGGATACAGCTCGGCGATCCTCAAGATCGAAGATAGGAAGATTTGTTGAACCAGCTTTCAAGACTGACGGCCGAAGATGAAGAATAGCTCGGAAGAACCAAGGAGCATCTCCAACTTGAAGACCGGTTCAGGGGGCAACTTACGGTGTCCTAGACTAGGGGGTACTCACCACGTCATCTCCCGACCAGTGGGTCAGGCCGAGGAGCCCCATGGCGGTTCACTAATGGGCCACTTCGGACAACCCATGAAATATATGAGGAAGATTCCACAAGACTTGATGATCAAGACAAGGACTCCTCTCCACTAACGTAGCTGACGACTAGGACTCTTGTTATCCTAGGCCTCCGGTACATTATATAAGCCGTGGCCAGGCTAGTCGATAGATCATTATGACATTCATCATCATACCACTAGAGTTTAGACCACAACTTATGATCTTGAGGTAGATCAACTCTGTACTCGATACATCATCATCAATATTAACAAGAGTAGTACGTAGGGTTTTGCCTCCATTAAGAGGGCCCGAACCTGGGTAAACATTGACTCCCTTCTTCCTGTTACAATCAATCCAAGATCCACAGCTCGGGACCCCCTACCCCGAGGTCTGCCAGATTTCCCTCCAACACCAGGCGCATCCTAGGGGGTGCCCCCCGGCTTGTGGGCCCCTCATGGAACCTCTTGGTCTAATTCCATCTCTATAAGTTCCCAAATATTGTCAATACAACAGGGAACCACCCAACATACTTTTTCCGCCGCCGCAAGTTTCTGTTCTTCGGTGAACCCATCTGGAGACCTTTTCTGGTACTCTGCCAGAGGGGCAATCGATCATGGAGGTCTCTACAACAACCTTGCTACCCTTCCAATGATTAGTGAGTAGTTTACCACAGACCTACGGGTCCATAGCTATTAGCTAGAAGCACTACTGGAATCAGCTTCTTTGCCGTCCGCCATGCCGGACGACAAAGGCATAGATCACCGACGGCAAAATGCTTTGCCATCCGCTAGCGGATGGCAAACTGTCCGGATGAAAGCCTGCCAGCAAAGGCCTTCTTTGCCATCCGCTTCTTAGAAACGGACGGCAAAGGATTACGCCGTCCACCATCCGAGGCCAGCAGACGGCAAAGACAGTTGACGGCAGTGCGGTGGCGTGAGAGCCGTTAGGGGGTTAATGGCGCTCTTTGCCGTTCGCTGGCGAAAGGCAAAGAGCCCAGCTAGGCAGCACTGGGAAGCTGCCACGTGTCCAGATATGCCGTCCGCCAGCAGACAGCACAGAGGTTTGAATCATTGCCGTCTGCTGGCAGACGGCATAGATGGTCACTTTGCCGTCCGCCAGCAGACGGCAAAATGACCAAATAGGCAGCCAGTGTTCCCAGTCTGCACAGGTGACTGCCACGTGTCCTCTTTGCTGTCCGCTAGCGGACGGCAAAGAGGCTATATATCCCCTGTTTTTATTTAAATCCCATTAATTAGACATGGTTTCAAACACAGATATACACGCATACATATCCAACATATCCAACAGCATGTCCAACAACATATTTCATCCAATCCAACAACATAGTTCAACAAAGTCCAACATATCCATATATACATAACCAGAAACAAGTTTCCAACAACATATCCATATAGACATACATATCCAAACAAGTTTTCATAAACAACAAGGAAGCACCACAAGAATAGTACACTCCATGAATCCGAGCTTCCTCATGGAAAGCAAATCTGCAAATTGGGAAAGATGAAAGTTAGAAGAAGAAGAAGAAGAAGAAGAAGAAGATTTTTTTTTCTTCTCTTTCTTTTTCTCCTCTCCTCTTCTTTATCTTCTTCTTCTTCTAACTAAGGTAGGTAAAAATGTCATTTTATTGCTAAGCTAGGTAAAAATGCTAAGTGTAGGTCATTTTAGAGCTAAGGTAGGTAAATAGGTCATTTTGGAGCTTAGTAAGGTTATTATGTCATTTTCGAGGAAAATAAGCTAAGTCTATATCATTTTGGAGCTAACAAAGATTATCATGCCATTTTTTACCTAAGTATGCTAAGTATGTCATAAATGAACTGAATAAGCTAAGTATAGCTTATTTTTTATCTAACTTAGGTAATTATGCCATTTAGGAGGAAAATAAGCTAAGTATCCATTTGTAAAGCAAAACACTAGAGAAAACTTACCCTCATCACAACAAATGTGATGAAGATCGCAACTAAGGTAACAATTGATCCAACGGCATAATGATACCAAGCCTCATTATCAATGGCATATTTTCTAATCTTCTTAAGCTTCAGGCGCATTGCATCCATCTTCAAGCGCATTGCATTCATCTTCATCTTGTGATCATCGATGGCATCGGCAACAATCAACTCCAATGTCATCTTCTCTTCTTCAATTCTTTTAATTTTTTCTTTCAAATACTCATTTTCTTTTTCAACTAAATTTAACTTCTCGACAAAAGGGTCCGTTTCAAATTCTGGTTCACATACCTCCTAGATTAAAATATCTCTATGTCAACTTGATGGCCATAATTTGCATAAATGTGAAATGCAACAAATAGTTATGAAAGAGAATTTACCACATCCGAATCATAAAGCGGGCGAGGGCCGACCGGGACGGAAATCAAGACCATGGCACTATGTATAAGAAACCATCATACAAAGTAAGAAAATTATAAATACCAACTATATAAATCATACAATCATACAAATAACTATATAAATCAAGTACAACATAAAAATTTGAATACCTAATAATCATTATCGGTAATGACGTGCTCGTCATCATCATTAATAAAAGCATCATCATCATCACTATCGGTAATGACGTGCTCATCATCATCATTAATAAATGCATCATCATGTGGAAGGCCACCTTTACGTAATCGTTCAAGCATTGACAGGTCATCTGCAGCAGTAACTTCTTCTTCTTCCGGCTCTTCTTGTTCCAGCTCAGGGGTGAAGTCGGATTCACTATCATTGTCTACTTCAATGTTCTGGGGTGGAGTAGAGCGGTTCTTGAAATGTTTTTTGGAAAGACGTGTTTCTTGGAAGAATTCTCCTTCTTCATATGTGTCTTGCTTAATGTGAGGTTCATAATCCTTTTCATTGGGGGGAGGTGGTCTAACACGTGGCGGCACTTCATAAACGACGTCCCAACCACTGAGATTTGGATCACTTTGACAGGCCCATGGTAGATAGAAAACTTGGGCTGCCTGTTGAGCCGTAATATAGACATCGGGAACATCCAAATGGGTGCTTTGTTTGATTTCGACTAGCCCTATATGTTCATGAGTCCTTCTAGTCTCCCTCGGCTGGAACCAATAACATCTGAAGACTACGACGTTTGGTGGGTTTTCACCATAGAATTCAAGTTCATAAATTGCTTCAACTCTTCCATAATACTCGATACCTCCTTCGCCGATAGCAGAGACACAACAATTTGTAGACTTTTGGTCGGCCATAGATAGCTCTTTGCCATAGGTACGAAACCGATACCCGTTGATGTCGTATTTGTCAAATGAACGGACCTTATAGTCAAAACCATTAGCTACTTGTCTCAATTCGGCATCCATAATCTCTGAATTAGCCTACAAGTTTAATACGAAAGGATTGTTGCATTAGTCGCAAATTAGCCAAAGAAAAAAAAGTGTCTAATGGAAATTACCGTTTTTTGAACCAAGAGATGAAACCGGGAAATTCGGCTCCTTGTTTTGCCAGAAGCTCATACTCTTTGACGGAATCCTTTTGTATCACCGCTGCATATGAGAATATGGCGACGTATCGACTGCATCAAAAATCAAGGAATAAGAGAAGTTCAAAGGAATTAGAAGTTGTGAAACAATGTACCGAGATCTTACTCGATGTACGGCCGCACTTCTGTTAGGTTGTTGAAGAGATACAGTGAAATGGTCCGCCATTCTTCAACATCCAACCTTACTGGTTTCCAACCACCGGCTGGTGCGAGATTCCCTTTAAATAGGCTGAGGTTGGATTGACCCTTTTGAGGTTCGTCAGCATTGTACCGAGGCTTCGGATTATGCAAATGACGATTTTTGGCTTCGTAGTGTGCGGTCACGAAGTTTGCCGCCTCCTCAGTGATGAATGCCTCCGCCATCGATGCTTCTATTCTACGTTTATTTTCACATTTTGCTCGAAGAGTCTTTTGCATCCTCTCAGTTGAGTAGCACCAACGATTTTGCATGGGCCCCCCCAATCGTGCCTCGGTCGGGAGATGCAAAATCAAGTGTTGCATTGGATTAAAGAAGCTTGGCCGAAAGATCTTCTCTAACTTGCAGATCAACTCTGGCGCCAACTGTTCCATTTCTTCTAGGAGGCCAGGCGATAGTTCTTTTGCACAAAGAACACGGAAGAAATAGCTCAGCTCTGCCAGTACAAGCCATTCATCCTCAGGGATGAAGCCACGCAACATCACCGGCATTATCCGCTCAATCCATATGTGCCAATCATGACTTTTTAGACCAAATATTTTCAATTTTTGAAGACTCGCTCCCCTCTTTAGATTTGCTGCATACCCATCAGGGAACATCAACTGCGTTTTCACCCACAAAATAATTTCCTTCATAGCTGGCCTTCCAAGATTGAACCATGCCTTTCGCTTCGTCCAGTTGATCCCATTTCCTTTCGGTTCTTTCATGTTTTGTAACGGTCTATCACATAGCTCCTCTTGATCGACTCTAGCCTTAGGATTATCCTTTGATTTCCCCTCTATGCCGAACAATGTACCAAAAATGGCTTCGGCGATATTCTTTTCAGTGTGCATCACGTCGATGTTGTGTGGGCAAAGGAGGTCTTTGAAGTAAGGCAGATCCCAGAAGCATGTCTTGTGAGTCCAGGCGTGTTCCTTATTATACCCCTTGAAATACCCTGGACACTCTGGATCTGGCTCGAGAGCATTTAACTGATCTAGGGTCTGTTGGCCTGTCAACGCAGGTCGTGCAGAGTGTTTGACAACTCTACCTTTGATGAAGTTCTTCTTGTCTTTCCTGAACTTATGGCCAGGATGTAGAAACGGTCTATGCAAGTCGAAGCAACTATACTTGCACCCTGCCGTCAGCCAACAAAACTCAAGAGCTCCCTTGCATGTGGGGCACGGGAACCTTCCATGCACACACCAGCCAACGAATAGCGCATACGCCGGCAAGTCATGCGTCGAGTACATGTACCAGGCACGCATTATGAAGTTCTGTTTGCTAAAGGCGTCGTATGTCTTGAACCCATTATCCCAAGCTTGTTGCAATTCGTCCTTAAGCGGCTGCATGTACACATTCATATTCTTCCCCGGATAGTTGGGCCCTAGAATTATCAACGTCAGGAAAATATTCTTTCGTTGCATAATCTGCCCGGGGGGGAGATTGAGTGGAATGAAAAACATGGGCCAACAGCTGTATGGGGCTGCCATCTGACCAAACACACTGAACCCATCTGTGCTGACGGCGACTCGAGGATGCCTTGGATCTGCCATTTTTTCCTTATGTAATGCATCGAAGCGCTTCCACGCTTCACCATCCGATGTGTGCACCATCATCACATTCCCATCTGCATCTAGTTCGGTTCTTTTGCCCGTTTTGTGCCATGTCATCTGTCTGGCCGTCTCTTCGACCATGAAAAGATGTTGAAGTCTTGGTACGATTGGCATATACCGAAGAACATTAACGGGTAATTTGGTCCGCGTCTTCTCACCCATACCTTTGTCTACCACAACATACCTGGAAGAATTGCAAATGGGACAATAGTTCAAGTCCTCATAATGAAGCCTAAATAAGACACATCCTTTCTCACAGGCATGTACCTTCTCATAGGGCATCTTAAGAGCACAGAGGATTTTGTCTGACTGGTACAGGTTTGGAGGTAGCACATGGCCTTTGGGTAGAAATCGTCTGAATACTGTCATCATCGCGTCGTAGCATTCTCTGCCCAAGTTGAATTGAGCCTTCAAAGCCATTATTTGTGAGATGGCATCCAGCTGACAAAGCTCAGTGTGCTCGTGGAGAGGACGTTTTGAGGACTCCAACATTTTAGTGAAGGCCTTTGCAGATTCCTCCATCTCCTCGTCCGAGTCCCGAGCATCGTCAAAGTCTTGCACCATGTCTGCGGTCCCGGTACCATGCTCGTCGGTGCGACGACGAACCTCGGCTCTGGCACGTTGGGCAGACTCACCATGTAATGTCCAGGCCGTGTAACCAGGCATAAAACCAAACTTCTGCAGGTCTTTACTCATTTCAAGCTCGTCCCTCTTTTTATAGTTGTCGCAACGGGCACAGGGGCACCAGCTAAATTCCTGGCCATTTGCAAATGCGGCTCTAACAAACCCCTTGGTTTTTGCTAACCATTCCTTGGTCCAAACTTTCTGACTAGTGTAACCGGTGTACATCCATGCACAATCACTCATATTGACTTCCTACTGGACACACAAGAAATATATACATAATTAAGCAAACCATATCCATCAGTTAATGGAGTTTGTCAGTTTGATTACGTCCATGCAACCTACACGCTAATAGGTAAAGATAGGTCCTAATCCCACCCGAGTATGTGTAGATTGGGTTCGTTTTCCCATGCTCTACTCCGGATCCGACGCAAAATTTCGGCAGCACCTCCCCGCTATTCTCCTCATACACGTCTCAGCAATAAGCAGAGAGAATGTGTACCCAGAGAACAACAGGGAGGCACTGACGAAATTCTGCATCGGATCCGGAGCTGAGCATATGGGAAAACGAACCCAATCTACACATACTCGGGCTGTCCATGGATAACATTGGACAATTCGAAGGAATCACGATTATAAATATGCAAATGCATGCATATTTATAGATGTAACCCTTTCGAACGGGAGACACATAGTGGTCACGCATACTGATGATTGAAGACACCTACAGCTAGCAAGTTTCATCGGCACGAAGACCGGAATAGAGCAAATAAAGGGGGGAGGAGGAGATGTCATTTGTGCTCACCCACGAACGCAGGGGCAGAGCTCGTCGAACACTAGACCCTCGCAGCGACGAAAAAACTGCACATTTAAATCGAAAGATGAGTAACATAGCAATTTTGTTTTTTCCGTCGACCTAACTAAATATTTACAACAGGACGAGCGGGTTAGGGGGTTCCTTGGCGTCGATGGAACCCTAAATAGCAAGTGTCATTGGTGCGAGATACATGTGGCGCTCGGCGTTGAACACTAGATCCACATCCCACAAGTGAAGCCAGCGCCCGGCGTCCCGCAACAATAGTTCTGGTGGCCGATGACGGTCGAGCACGTTGGCGAATTTGTCTGGCAGCCTTTGCGATGAGGATTAAAGCCAAGTTTTGAAATTTTCAAACAACCAAACCGACTTGAGTCAGTTTGGGTGTTTCAAGTTTCAACACTTGCCTTTTAATCGTCATCGCAGAGGCTGCCAGACAAATTCGCAATGGTGTTCGACCGCCATCGACGCCGAGAACTGTTGTTGTGGGACGCCGGACGCCAGCGTCACTTGTGGGACGTGGATGTAGTGTTCGACACCAACGGCCACATGTATCTCGCACCGACGATACTTGCTATTTAGGGTTCCATCGACAACGAGGAACTGCCTAACCCGCTCGACCTGGTCTCGTCGGTGATGCACCCCTAATCTTCTTCTTCCTCCTCCTCCTCTTCTTCTTCCTCCTTTTCTTCTTCTTCCTCTTCTTCTTCTTCTTCTTCTTCTTCTTCTTCTTCTTCTTCTTCTTCTTCTTCTTCTTCTTCTTCTTTTCATCTTTCTTCTTCTTCTTCTTCTTCTTCTTCTTCTTCTTCTTCTTCTTTTTTTCATCTTTCTTCTTTCTTCTTAACCTAAACTAAACCTAAACTAAACTAAATCTAAACCTAAAAACAGAAAAAACCTAAACTAAACCAAGCCTAAATTAAACTAAACCTAAATAAACTAAATCTAAAAAAACAGAAAAAAAGAAAAAAAAGGGATGTCTCACCTTCAGGCGCGGCAGGGGGTGCCGGATGGAGGAGGGGGGCCGGGGCGGCCGAGGCGGGGCGGGGCGCCGGGTCGGCCGGGGCGCCGCGGGGCGGGGCGGCTCCGGGCGGCAGGGCGCCGGGGCGGCTCGGGGCGGCGGGGCGGGGCGGGGCGGCCGGGGTGGCCGGGGCGGCGGGGCGGCGAGGCGGGGCAGCGGAGCGGCGGGGGCGGCTCGTGTGTGATGAGGGAGGGAGAAAGAGGGGGGATAGAGAGAGGGACGTGGGGCTGGCGACTATTTAGTTTAGGTCACAGCTCTTTGCCGTCTGCTAGCGGACGGCAAAGAGCCTAGCTAACGGACGTTAGTTGGCCACTTTCTTTGCCGTCAGCTAGCCGACGGCAAAGATTCTTTGCCGTCCGCTAGCTGGCGGCAAAGAAAGTGGCCGTTAGGAGGCCCTCGCTGGTACACCACCCTCCCTTTTTGCCGTCCGCTAGCGGACGGCAAAGCTTCTATGCCGTCCACTAGCGGACGGCAAAGAACTGGCTGACGGCAAACACCATCTTTGCCGTCCGCTCTTTCTTTGCCGTCAGCTTTCTGTATGCTGATGGCAAAGACCTCCTTTGCCGTCAGCTAGCTGACGGCAAAGAACTGGCTGACGGCAAAGATCCTGATTCCAGTAGTGAAGGGTTCTTCTCTCTCTTTAATCTTCAATACAATGTTCTCCTCGATGTTCTTGAAGATCTATTCGATGTAATCCTTTTTGCGGTTTGTTTGTTAGGATGTGATAAATTGTTGGTTTATGATCAGATTATTCATGAATATTATGTGATTCTTCGCTCAACTCTTTTACGCATGATTTTTATAGCTTTTTATTTCTCTCCGGTCTATCCTTTTGGTTTGGCCAAATAGATTGATTTATGTTGCAATGGGAGAGTTGCTTTGTGATGGGTTTGATCTTGCGTTGCCCAATCCAAGTGACAGAAAGGGACATGACCTGTATTTGTATCGTTGTCATTAAGGATAAAAAGATGGGGTTTATTCATACTAATTGGGTTTACTTTGTCTACATCATGTCATCTTGCTTAAGGCGTTACTCCGTTCTTTACGAACTTAATACTCTAGATGCATGCTGTATAGCGGTCGATGTGTGAAGTAATAGTAGTAGATGCAGGCAGGAGTCGGTCTACTTGTCTCGGACGTGATGCCTATATATATGATCATTGCCTTGAATATCGTATAACTATGCGCTTTTCTATCAATTGCCCAACAGTAACGTAATTTGTTTACCCACCATATACTATGATCAAGAGAGAAGCATCTAGTGAAAACTATGGCCCCCGGGTCTATCTTTATCATATATTAAAATCCCAAAAATACCTTGCGGCAATTTATTTGCCATTATTTTATTTTGTGTTTTTGTTTACCTATCTATCACTACGGGATTTGATCCTTGCAATTAGCCGCCAAGGGATTGACAACCCCTTGTTTGCGTTGGGTGCAAGTAATTGTTATTTTGTCTGTAGGTGTTCTTCATGAGGTCTTGCGTGGTTCTCCTACTGGATTGATAACCTTGGTTCTTAATTGAGGGAAATACTTATCTCTACTGTACTGCATCATCCTCTCTTCGAGGAAATCCCAACGTAGCTCCCCCACTTTTGGGCAGAATTTCTCGCGCCGTTGCCAGGGAGACATCACCAAAACCTATCAAGTACCATCGCATAAATTTTCATCTTCTTGCATTTACTTTTGATTTGCCATTTTCCTCTTATTTTCATCACCCCCACTTCTAAAAGATTTTCACAAAAACACAAAAATATTTTTTGTTTGTCTTTTTGCTTGCATTATCACAAATGTCTCAAGAAAATACAAAGTTGTGTGATTTTTCCAATAGTACTAATAATAATTTTATTACTACTCCGATTGCTCCTCCCGCCACTAGCGCGGAGTCGTGTGATATTAATGCCTCTTTGCGAAGTCTTTGTTATGAAAGAACAATTTTCTGGTAGTCCTAATGAAGATGTTGCATCCCATCTTAAGACTTCCGTTGAATTGTGTGATATGCAAAAGAAAAAGATGTGGATAATTCTATTGTAAAATTAAAAATTATTCCCGTTCACACTACGACATCGTGCTAAAACTTGGTTTTCATCCTTGCCATGAAATAGTATTGATTCTTGGGATAAGTGTAAGGATGCTTTTATTGCCAAGTATTTTCCTCCCACGAAAATTATTTCTCTTAGAAATAAAATAATGAATTTTATGCAACTTGAGCATGAACATGTTGCCCAATCTTGGGAGAGGATGACATTAATGATAAGAAATTTCCCTACTCATGGTTTAAGCTTATGGATGATCATACAAAAAAATTATGCGGGATTAAACTTTGTTTTTAGAAATCTTTTAGATTCCGCCACGGGTGGTACCTTTACAGAAATCACACTAGGAGAAGCTACAAAATTTCTTGATAATATTATGGCAAATTATTCACAATGGCATACTGAAAGAACTTCTACTAGTAAAAAAAGTGAATTCTATTGAAGAAATTAATACTTTGAGTGATAAAGTAGATGTGCTTATGAAAATGGTTGCTAGTAAGAGTGCTCATATTGATCCTAATGATGTGCCATTGTCTACTTTGATTAATCAAAATAATGATCCCGTAGATGTGAATCTTGTCTCGCGAAATAATTTCAATAGTAATGCTTATAGAGGTAATTAGAATCCTAGTCCGTTTCCCAAAAATTCCTCTAATAATTATGGCAATTCCTATGGTAGTTCTTATAATAACAATAATAATAATAATAATAATAATAATAATAATAATAATAATAATAATAATAATAATAATAGGATTTTGTCTGATCGTGAAAGTAATATAAAATAATTTTTTAATTCTCAAAAGATTTTCAATATTGCGATAGAGGAAAAATTGTGCAAAATTGATGATATGTCTACGAACATGGATAGAAGAGCTCATGATGTGGAAAATCTCAAAACTATATATTTTCCACCCAAGCTTGATATTAGTGAGTCTATTAAAGCTCTCTATGTTTTCATTTATGAAAGTAAAGAAAGAACCGCTAGGTTGAGGGCTAAGCGAGAATTGTCGCTGGGATAGACCCTGGGTAGCCTCACCCGCACTTGACAACATATCAAGGCATCGGGGCAAGCTAGGCCCCTCAGGCCGGCAGGTCTCATGACCGGCTCCCAGAAGATGGCACGCTCTCCGAAGGCGGCATGGGCACGGGCCAGCTTCTCGCTGGCAGCCCGCCCCTTCCCTCGAAGTCTGAGCCCGACTAGGTGACAAGCTGGGGGATGGCCATAGTGCGCCATGCCTCCCCCAAGTCACGGTCGTATGGCTATAGTGGGTCCCGCCAGGCGGCCGCCGACCCACCCGGCGCGGCGCTGTAGCCATGGTGCGCCCGACACGGCCTCCGTCAGCACGGACAGCGCCACAGTGAAGAGCCGTCAGCGGGGCCCGCAGGCGGCGGGCCCCCCTATCGGCCGGTTCCTCGGCAGCCGGCAGGGCCCAGCAGAGGCGGGCCCCAACAGCCGGCGGAGAACCCGGCCGTCATAGACGCTGACGGCCAGGGCCTACCACCCGGCCATATTACCATTGTACCCCTAGGGGGTTAGCCTATAAAACCCCCCAGGCCACACCCATGCAAAGGGTTCCTCTTATTTTCCACCCCAGTTCTACACACACCGTAACCAGGGAGAGAAGAGAGCTAGCCTTGCCCTTCTCCCTCCTCTGGCCGAACAGCTCTAGGAGCACCATTGTACTCTTTGCTTCATAGTGATCATGCGGAGACGCCGCAGGGCAGGAGTAGGTGTTTCATCTCTTAGGAGAGCCCTGAACCTGGGTAGATCTTGTGTCCATCCGAGCTTGTGCCCACTCCCGCTTCCAGGACCCGATGACGATCTCATGGCCCCAACCATGATAAGCCACCCCCTGGCATCTGTCGAGATATTACCACGACAGTTGGCGCCCACCGTGGGGCCAGCAGCGACGTCGGCCGAAGACACGTTCTGGACGGGAACCTTGTTCCTCTCCGGCGAGTGTGCCGTGGCTGGCGAGATCAGCCGGCCCGATGCGCCCGCCCGCGCCGGCCTTGGCGCATCGCGTGACGCGGGAGCCACCTTCCCCGCGGGTCGTCTCGCCGGCCTCTTCGGCGAGCTCAGCCTCTTTGATGAGCCCGCCGCCGATGCACGAGCGGCCGACGCCCTCACCGAGCTCTTCGGCAGGCTCGCTCTCGCCGACATGGCCTCCACTGATGATTTCCCCAACAACGTGGAGATCATCGACGATCCCCTCCCTCCTGCCGCCAGCGACGCCCTTGTCGGCGCGCTCGACGCCAGCCCCTTCGCGGAGTTGATGGTCATCCACGACGGCCTGGGTGCTGGCGGATCCAACCAGGATCCGCTGGACACGACCATACACGCCCTGGCGACGCCTCCTTCCCCTGGCACTAGCCAGGCGGAGCTGGAGGAGTTCCGCGTCAAGCTTTTCGACAGCGCTTCCAAGATGGCAGCGCTGAAGCCACTCAGCGCGAGATCGACCGCGTGGTCGGTGGGACGCCGGCTGTGGCTGAGCCTAGCCGGGCCGGCGCCATCCGGCAACGCGGCGCGGCGATTGCCACCATGCTGGGGGTCGAACGCCCGGTCTACGAGACCCGAGCATAGAACATGCGTGCCGCCCAGGCGGCCGCTGACGAGCTCTAGCACTTGCAGGGCGATGAGCTACGCGAGCAACTGGAGCGCCTCCAGCAGCTCATCGACGCTGCGAACGCGCAGCAGGACACGGGTAACCACGTGGTGGGAGCAGGCCGACGCGTCGACACCCACGTGCCCCGCCGCAAGAACGGCGTGACCTCTCGGTCCCCTAGCGGCGGAGGCCGCGGGCAGCCACGAGACCCAGAGTCGGCTGCTAGCAACAGCCGGCGTACGCGCCGCACGATAGCGGACAGCCACCAAGAGCTCCAGAACCCGGAGCCTCGATGCCGGCGGGAAGAGTGCTTGCTTCTTCGGGGGGAGAGGGCGGCCACCCCCGCGCCACCGCCTGAACACCTGACACTCAGCACCTGGCTCGGCCCCCGCGAAGCGGTCAGCGGAAATGACGCACGCCACCGGATCGAGTGGCTGGCTTGGTCCCTATTGCTGGAAGAGGAGCGCACAATTGGGCCGGCCTGTTTCGGCCCCCGCATCCGCAATGAGCCCTTTCCCAGAGGGTTCACGCTCCCCAGAGAAACACCCAAGTACAACGGCGTCGTGAAGCCGGAAAACTGGCTAATCAACTACTCCACGACAGTCGGCACCGCCAACGGCAACAAGCGCGTCGCCATCAAGTACGTCCCGCTCATGCTTCAGGGCATGGCCCGGACGTGGCTGAACAGCCTCAAGCCCAACAGCATCAACAGCTGGGTAGATTTCAGTGACGCCTTCATCCGCAACTTCACTAGTACGTACAAGCAGCCCCCCAAGCCTCGCCATCTCTCCATGTGCATTCAGGGGCTAACCGAGTCTACTCGCGACTACCTGACGCGTTGGGGCGAGCTGCGCAACTCCTGTGAGGGGGTCCACGAGGTGCAGACCATCGAGTACTTCACCCCCGGGTGCAGAGAGGGCACTCTGCTCAAGCACAAGCTCTTGGGCGATGAGCCGGCAACCTTGGACGAGCTCCTGGTCGTGGCTGACAAGTACGCCACCGCCGACTCCTCCATGAGCTCGGAGATCCGGGTTGACTCAGCCGGTAGGGTGGTCCAACCGGGTTCCCAAACTCCGGCTGGCGACACCAACCGGCGTCAGCAACCGAACGACAACAAGCGCAAGGCCCCGCAGCCGGCAAGTGGCCGCTGTCGAGGATCAGCAGCCGGCCGGGCAGCCTGGCCCCAAGCGTCAGCGGGGCGGCAAGGGTGCCTGGCAGCCTGCCTTCTCCTTTGAGCAAGCCCTCGATGCCCCGTGCAAGTTCCATAGCGGCGCGAAACCGTCCAACCACACCACCCGGAAGTGCAACTGGCTCGCCCGGATTGCCAAGGGCGAGGCCCTGCCGCCTCCACCACTAGCCGGCCAGGTAGCTCCGGCTGTTCAGCAACCGGCCTGAGCTGTCGACATGCTTCAAGATGAGTTTCCCGAAGAGAACGCCACCTACGTCGTCTTCATGAGCGAAGCCGACGACAAGCACAGCAGACGGCAGCAGCACCGCGAGGTGAATGCTGTCAGCTCAGAGGTCCCCACCTTCATGCACTGGTCGGAGAGGCCCATCACCTGGAGCCAAGCTGACCACCCGGCCCTGATGCCTTCGCCGGGATGCGTACGCTCTGGTGCTAGAGTCCACTTTCTCCACGGAGAGGCGGACTTGCCGCTTTAGCCGAGTTCTGATAGATGGCGGCAGCAGCATCAACATCCTGTACCGCCAAACCATGGAGCTGTTGGGCATCAAGGCAATGCAGCTCCAGCCCAGCCGGACTGTCTTCCACGGCATAGTTCCCGGCCTTTCCTGCTCTACCATCGGCAAGATCAAGATCGATGTCCTGTTCGGCGAGAAGAACCACTTCCGCCGTGAGCCAATCTGGTTCGAGGTGGTCGACCTGGACAGCCCCTACCACGCGCTCTTGGGCCACCCGGCGCTGGCCAAATTCATGATGGTCCCGCACTACGCCTACCTGAAGGCCAAGATGCCGGGTACCAAGGGCATCATCACTGTTGCCGGCGACTACCAGAAGTCGCTGGACTGTGCCACCGCTAGCAGCCGGCTGGCCGAGTCCCTCGTCATCGCCCAAGAGAAGCGTCTCCTTGACCAGATGGTAGCCATGGCCAGCGAGAAGCCGGCCATGCCGACTGATCCCAAGGAGACGGAAGCGGGAGCCTCCTTCTAGCCGGCCAAGGAAACCAAGAAGATCGCCTAGGACCCGGCGCACCCGGAGAGGTTTGCTATCGTAGGGACCAACCTCAACAGCAAATAGGAAGGTGAGCTCATCGATTTCCTCTGTGAGAACCGAGACATCTTCGCATGGTCCCCCAAGGACATGCCGGGTGTCCCGACGGATTTCGCCGAGCACAAACTACATGTGAGGCCGGATGCTAAGCCGGTCAAGCAACCCCTTCACCGCCTATCAGAAGAGAAGAGAAGGATCATTGGTGAAGAAATCGCCCAGCTTCTGGCAGCCAGCTTCCTCATCGAAGTGTTCTACCCGGACTGGCTTGCCAACCCAGTCCTCGTCTTGAAGAAGAATAACAAGTGGCGCATGTGTATCGACTACACGAGCGTCAACAAGGTCTGCCCCAAGGATCCGTTCGCCCTGCCATGGATCGACCAAGAGATAGACTCCACGGCCGGCTGCGAGCTGCTATCCTTCTTGGGCGCATACTCCAGCTACCACCAGATCAAGCTAGATTCGGCCGACCGCTTGAAGACCGCCTTCATCACACCATTCAGCGCCTTCTGCTACATCACCATGATGTTTGGCTTAAGAAATGCCGGCGCCACCTTCTAGCGATGCATGCAGAATTGCTTATTGAAGCAACTCGGCCGCAATGCCCACGTCTATGTGGATGACGTTGTGGTGAAGACGGAGAAGCGCAGCACCCTCCTAGAGGATCTCAAGGAGACCTTCGAAAATCTACGCCGTTTTCAAATCAAGCTCAACCCGGAGAAGTGCGTCTTTGGGGTACCAGCCGGCCAGCTCCTTGGCTTCCTTGTCTCTGAACACGGCATCGAGTGCAACCCCGTGAAGATCAAGGCCATCGAGCGGATGGAGAGACCCACCAAGCTGTGTGACGTCCAAAAGTTCACCAGGTGCCTGGCATCCCTCAGCCGCTTCATCAGTCAGCTGGGCGAGAAGGCGCTCCCCCTGTACCATCTCATGAAGAAAACCGCTTGCTTCGAGTGGAACGACCAGGCGGACGATGCTTTTTGTCAGCTCAAGCGCATGATGTCCACGTCGCCTATCCTGGCGGCTCCGGCTGCCAAGGAACCGATGCTCCTCTACATCGCCGCCACGAGCTGAGTCATCAGCACGGTGATTGTGGTCGAGCGCCCAGAGGCCGGCAAGATGCAGCCAGTCCAGAGGCTAGTGTATTATCTGAGCGAGGTCTTGTCCACCTCCAAGC
Source organism: Thinopyrum elongatum (assembly GCA_011799875.1). Lineage (NCBI taxonomy): Eukaryota > Viridiplantae > Streptophyta > Magnoliopsida > Poales > Poaceae > Thinopyrum > Thinopyrum elongatum. The sequence goes on from CM022301.1 coordinate 318,792,369, forward strand.
AGAACTACCCCCACTATCAAAAGATGTGCTATGGCGTGTACTTTGCCGCCAAGAAGCTGAAGCAATTCCAAGAGCACTCCATCACGGTTGTCTGCACCACCCCCCTTGCCGAGATCATGGGCAACAGAGATGCCTCAGGCCGGGTGGCTAAATGGGCCATCGAGCTAGCTCCCCATACCATCCTCTACCAGCCCCGCACCGCCATCAAGTCCCAAGCGCTGGCCGACTTTTTAGTCGACTGGGCCGAGTCCCAGTACCTGCCACCCGTGCCAGATTCTACGCATTGGCGGATGCACTTTGATGGCTCAAAGATGCGCACCGGCTTGGGAGCCGGCATCATCCTCACCTCTCCCAAGGGCGACAGGCTAAAGTACACGCTACAGATCCACTTCGCCGCCTCCAACAATGTCGCCGAGTACGAGGCGCTCATCTTTGGGCTCTGACTGGCCAAGGAGATCGGCATCCGCCGCATCCTCTGCTACGGCGACTCGGACTTGGTGGTCCAGCAGTCGTCCGGCGACTGGGACGCCAAGGACGCCAACATGGCAAGCTACCGCTTCCTCGTCCAGCAGATGAGCGGACACTTCGATGGGTGCGAGTTCCTCCACGTGCCAAGAGCCGACAACGACGCAGCGGACGCCCTCGCCCGCATTGGTTCCACCCAGCAGGCCATACCAACCGGCGTCACCCTCGAGTATCTGCGCAAGCCGTCTATCAAGCCGTCGCTAGAGTCCAAATCCATCTTCGTGCCGGTTGACCCCGGAGCTGTCGGATCCGGCTCGGGGACTCCAGCAGCCGGCCCGGGAACTTCAGCAGTCGGCCCCGGGGCTTCAGCAGGTGGCCCGGGGGCTCCTCCACCAGCACCCAGCCCAAGAATTCCAGCAGTCGGCCCGGGGACTACAGCAGTCGGCCCGGGGGCTTCATCGACACCATTAGGAGCGATCGGCTCTAGCCCGCCGCCTCCCAACCCGGCCAACCTCGTACCAGTTGCTGTCTTCGTAGTGGTGGCGGCCCCATCTTGGGCGCAGCCCATCCGCGACTATCTGGTAAGCCACGTGCTACCACAAACAAAGTGCTAGCCCGGCAGATCCAGCGTCGGGCAGGCGCCTACACCATCATCAACAGAGAGCTCGCCAGGCGGAGCGTGACTGGCATTTATCAGCGCTGCGTGGAGCCAGAGAAGGGCGTGGAGATCCTCAGAGAGATCCACCAAGGCGAATGTGGCCACCATGCCGCCTCCAGGTACATCGTAGCCAAAGCCTTCCGCCATGGTTTCTTCTGGCCGACTGCATTGGACGACGCCAAGGAGTTGGTCAAGAAGTGCAAGGGGTGCCAGAAGTTCAGCACCAAGCAACACCAGCTGGCCTCTGTCCTCAAGACCATCCCCATCACTTGGCCGTTTGCCGTGTGGGGTTTGGACATGGTGGGTCCTTTCAAGACAGCACGCGGTGGCATGACTCATTTGCTGGTCGCTGTGGATAAATTCACCAAGTGGATAGAAGCCAAGCCAATCAAGAAGCTGAACGGTCCGACTGCCATCATGTTCATCGCCAACATCACCGTCCGATACGGCGTTCCCCACAGCATCATCACCGACAATGGCACCAACTTCGCCAAAGGCGCCTTGGCCCATTTCTGCGCAAACCAAGGTATCTGACTGGACCTAGCGTCTATTGCCCATCCGCAGTCAAACGGCCAGGTGGAGCGAGCAAACGGCCTCATCCTATCCGACATCAAGCCCCGCCTGATTGAGCCGCTAGAGCAATCGGCCGGCTGCTGGATCGACGAGTTGCCGGCCGTCCTCTGTAGTCTTCGGACCATGCCCAACAGATCAACCGGCTTTACGCCGTTCTTCCTCGTGTACGGTGCCAAGGCTATCATCCCCACAGATATCAAGTTCGACTCGCCTCGCGTCACCATGTACACGGGGGCGGAAGCAAAGGAGGCGCGAGAAGACGGCGTCGACCTGCTGGAAGAGGCCCGGCTGCTAGCATGCAGTCGGTCCGCCATCTACCAGCAGGGCCTGCGCCGCTTCCACAACAAGAAGGTTAAGCCGCGTACATTTCGCGAAGGTGACCTTGTGCTCTGCCTGATCCAGCGATCAGCCGGCCAGCACAAGCTCGCAGCACCTTGCGAAGGCCCCTTCATCGTCAGCAAGGCCCTAGGCAACGACTCGTACTACCTCATCGACGCCCAAAAGCCCAGGGTACGCAAGCGAAGCACAGCCGGCGAAGAGACGGAGCTGCCATGGAACGCGAACCTACTCCGTCCGTTTCACAGTTAAAGTGAGTGTATGTACCACGCCAACTTTTGTATTAAGTAAAGACCTCACGTCCCCCGAGATGTACTCGGGGGCTACCTTTTTATCCACGAGATAAGCTTATACCATGAATTGAGTTTTTTTTACATTCTTGCCTCGTCCGGGTTCCGTTCAGCCAACCCGGGGGCTCGCCGTCTTGGCCTAAGTCCGCACCAGCCAAAGCCGACTAGTAGTGTGCCGACGTCAAAGCCCTCTCTTCGCTCCATGTCGCAGCTCGCAGTGCGGCTGCCTGACTGGCAAGAGTCAAAGGCCGAAAATGCTGTCCACATGAAAAACGACTAAGAAAAACGCTGACTACGGCCAAGCCGGCCTCTCGCCTCCCTCGTCCGGCTGCTCAGCAGCCGGCAGGCCGGCTTCTCGCTCGACTAAGCTACGCTCTAAGTGGCTAAAGTAACTTGCCCGCTCTAAAAAAGACCAAGTCCTTGACCCAGCCACAGACCGCAGCGCGGCTGTCCAGCTGGCAGGGAGGCGGCCAAGGGAACGCGGCGAAGGAAAAAGCCAAAGAGGGCAAAAGCAAACTCAAGCTAGAACCCGGCAACACATTCAAGATGTAGGGATTTAAACTTTGTACATTGCAAAAGGGCCCAAGGCCAGCATTCATCAAATTGAAAAATACACCCCCAGTGGGTGGAGCCGGGCATAACTAACATTGTTTTCAAGCACGAGACAGAGAAACTCGACAAAAGATAACAGGCCATCTAGGCGGACGGCCCCTCGGGCTGCACGGACTGATCGGCAGCAGGCGTAGCTCCAACTGGTGGTGCTGCCGGCTGCGGAGTATCGGCCTGGCGGTCAATGGGTGCTGACATGGTCTCCGGCTAGTCGCCAGTCGGCGCCGGATCGGGCTGAGTCCGGCTGGTCGCTCCGCCACCTGGTGCGGCGTAGCTGCCGCTCTCGTGCTCGTCATCCTCATAGCCTTCGTCGCTGGAGGCAATCTCCTCTGCCGAGTCCTCCCCGTCCGACGGGTTTAGGCCGAACCAAGATGGGGGCACTTTGGCGCCGTTGTCTTCCCGCTCCGGGACGAAGACGCTGACATCAGCATAATCGGCAAGAGCCGACGCTTGGATGGCAATGGCGTCGCGCTCCGCCGCCAGCTCCGGCAGCGCTTCCTGGCGGAAGGTGGCCAGCTGCGCCAGGCGCAGCTCGAGGTACTAGGCCTTGACGAACTCCAGCGCCTTCGCGGCCCTAGACCGTGCCGCGGAGCTCTTCCAGGCTTCGAGCCGGTCGGCCACCACCTCCAGCCAGTCGGCCGTCCAACCGAGAGTCCGCGGGATCCGAGCACCCAGCCACAAGCCCTCTAAGACCTGCGACCCGGCCCGCTGAAGCCGGCGGAGTAGGCGGTGCGTCGGCTCGAGGCGCATCCGGACGGCCATGAGTTGTCCGCGCAAGGTCTGAGGCGGGTGCTGCGCGATCTCCTTGCCCCGCCGCCTGCTCTCCTCGTGCTGGGCCTCGATAGCCATGCAAACAGCGACAGAGTGGCCCAGGAGGAACTCTGTTCAAAAAAGACAAAAGTGTCAGAAGACGGCTTCCAGCAACAGCTGGCAGCAAGCAGTCGGCAACAAAAAGAAAGGGACGCACCGTGGAGCAGATCCTCGATCACGGTGTAGCCGTCCTGAAGGATCTTCTCCTTCTCGGACCAGTCCGACCGCTGGATCTCGAACTCGGCCGTGAGGTTTTAGTCGACCGCCTTCAGCTGCCGGACCCGCTCCGCGTGCCCCTCGGCCTGGTCTGCCAGCTCCTTCTCCAACCGGTCGCGCACTGAGACCACCTGGTCGCGCTCCTGAACCACAACCCGGAGCTGGCCCTCGAGCTCAGCCACGCACTCCCTCAGCTTGGCGGCAGCCGCTGAAACAAGCAAGAGACATCACCATCTACTCCAACAAAAACAAGAACAAGCCGCCTGAGAAGATCCGGCCCGACTGCTCCGCAGTCGGCCCGCATCTCAGGGGCTACACCCAGTGGGTGCGCTGGCGCGCCCCCCACTGGAAGACGGTTTACGTACCTCAGCTCTGTGTCAGCTCAGTGGTTCGGGCGGTGAGCGCCCGGTTCTGCGTGTTGTAGGTGGCCGCCCGCATGTTGTGGTAGTCCTGCAACAAAAACAAGCATTTCAGTAAATAAAAAGAATACCTTTGAGTTCCAACCCACCTGCTCAGCAGCCGGCTCGGAACTCGGGGGCTACACCCAGTGGGTGCGCTGACGCACCCCCACGGAAGGTTACAAGACGAAAAAGCAAAAGCAAGATGCGCCTACCCGGACGGACGACCGCAGCGCCAGCAGCTCTCCCCTCGCCTTCAGAAGAGTCGCGTTGTGGGCGAGGAACTGGTCCTCCACGTCCCGCACCGCCAGGTTCAGGGCGGCTGGGCCGGCCACTGCCACCCAACCTGAAGGAGCAGTGCTCGTAGCCCCGGTGCTGGCCCCCGCGAGCTCAAGGCCGCAGCCTCCAACCGCCTTGGCTCTGAGGTCGCCCGCGTCGCACGCGGGCGCGCCCGCGCAGGAGCGCGCACCGCCAAGACCCGGTCCGCCGTCTGCCCAGCGCCGGCTTGCGGCGCCTCCGGCTGGCCGGGCCCGCCACCTCCTCGACCGCCAGCATCCGACGTGCGCCGGACCTCCTCCGCCTCCGGGATGGCGATGTTGGTGACTGCCAGCCCCGGCACCGACTAGTCGGCTCCGGTTGCCCCAGGCGGCGTTCGGTTCTCCGCCGCCTGCACTTCCGGCTGCTCGAGAGTGATGGTCTCTGGGACCCCACCACCAGCCGGATCCACCGTAGCCCTGGCGTCGGCCTCCGCCCGAGCCTTGGCCGCGGCTTCCACCTCCGCCGTCTCGGTCGCCGCCTCCGCCTCTGCCCTCTCCGCGGCCTGGGCCTCCGCCGGCGCCGCTTCCTCCGCCCGGGCATCGGCCCGCGCCTTCTCCGCGGCATCCTGCTCCTCACGTGCCTCCCGCGCGTTCCTTGCCGTCGCCTCTTGAAGAGCGGCAGCCGGGTCCATGCGCCTGGCCTCCTCGGAGCTGCCCGCTGCGTCCATCAATGAGGCGGAAGGAGCCCGCGTAATGACGCAGGCCATTCTGCTCAACAAGAAAGCAAAGATGAGGAAACCCCCAGGGGAGAAGAAAAACGTGAAGTCAGGGCAGCGAGCGCGCGTACCCGGACATATACGACATGGGCTTGGGCCCCTTCCGGGTGGCGGCCACCTTCAGGGCCTATTGCCGCCTGGTCGCGTCTGCCTGCTTGGCCTTCTTTACCGGGTGGCTGCCAAACCTCCCCAGAGGGAGGCGGCATTTCTGTCCGCCGGCTGAAGCAGCCAGCCGCGGCACAGAAGGGCCGGCTCCCGCCCCTGCGCCTCTGCCAGGTCGGCGCCGCTCCTCGTCGTCCTCATCATCGTCCGGCCAAGACCGGACGTCACCGACTCCTCCACCTCCCGAGGAGCCGCCTGCTCCGGCACTGCCTCCTCCGGTGGCCTCGTCGTCGCCACCTTCCTCCATGGCGGCCGCCCCCAGCTCGGGGTCGCCCACGTCGCTATTTTCGCGGTCCGGCATCCACGGTCGGTCCGCAGCCAGCCCGCCTTGGCCCAGGAAGCACTGCCTTAAGGCCGGCTGGTGAGAACGGAGGAAAGGAGAGCATTATAAGTAAAGCAGTCGGGCCGGGTACTTACCGCTGGGGGGGGGGTTGGCCCAACTGTATGGCTCCTTGCCGATGTGCCACTCCTCCTCGCTGAGCTTGCAGTTGGAGAATTAGTTCACATGGTGGACCACCTCCACCTCCGGCATCTCCTTAGTGGACATCAGGCATGGGTCCCGGCGGCCGCTCATCTCGCTGATGAGATGCGGCGGAAGTTGGAGGGGCGACACCCGGCGCATGACGAAGCCGGCCAGCAGGTCGGCCGGCTTGAGCCCCTCCTGGTCAGTCATCTCTTGAAGCCAGGCGAGGACGCTGACGATGAGGGCCGGCAGGCGTTTGGGCGGCTGCTGTTGCCAGTTGTCCCGCGGCCCAGCAGGTGGCTCGGGCACGAAAGCCGGCAGGTTGATGTAGACGTTGACCTGATGAAGATTTCGGATGTAGAAGTAGGACTTCTGCCAGAGCTTGGTCGACTTGTGCAGAGGGATGGCCGGGAAGTGGGTGCCGCCTCCTGAGCACCTCACGATGACGCATGCCCCGCACTAGGCCGGCTCATCCTTCGCCGACGTGCCCAGCTTGAGGTAGAAGAATCTACCCCAGAGCTCAAGCATGGGCAGGACACCGAGGTACCCCTCGCAGAGCATGACGAAGGCCGCCATGAGAACCACCATGTTGGGGGGTGAGGTGATGCGGTTGCAGGTGATAGAACTCGAGGAAAGCGCGGAAAAAGTTGCTAACCGGGAGCCCGAAGCCGCGAAGGAAATGCGTGCGGAAGACAATGGACTCGCCGTGCTCCGGCCACGGTGAGATCTCCCGCTCGGGGGGAAGACGCACGCCCATGTTGTCGGCGTGGGGAAGCCTCCGCGTCACGCGGAGGAAGTCCATGTGGTCCTCGTGCACATTGGAGCCTAGCCAGCCACTCTTCGCGATGGCCTGAGGACGACGAGGAGAAGCTCGGCGATGAGAACAGCAGGAGATGCTGCGGCGGCGCAGGGCAACAAGGGCATCACGGTGGCTGCGGCGGAGCAGTGGCTGTGGCGGAGTGGCAGCTGAAGGACAGCAGCAGCGGCGACGAGAGGAAGAAGAGGGAGTAGGAGGTGGTGCGCGTGCGCTCCGCCGCCCCTCCTCCTCCCCCTATTTATAGCTGGCGGGGGCGAAGCCGAGGCAACGTGGGGGCATGGGATTAACTGCGCCCCACGCCCCGGACGCCCCCATGCATCCCGCGTGGAAATGGCGCATTAATCACGCCGTAGAAGGGCAATGGCCCCCTCCGACCGCAGCGGATCCATGCGCGGGCCGAGGCCCTATAGTGGTGGGCCCCGGCCTGCGGCGATGTCTCGTCGCGCGCGTGGGCTTGTAGGCCGGCTTGACCCGCTGGCGCCACGTGGCGTGCGTGTGGCGGGCGGCGCCACCCCAGCTCCCGCCTCGTCGATTCGAATCCATCGGGCGGCCGCCGCCTCGGCCGACTACTGGCGTCCGGCTCCACCCAGCCGAACGGAGCGGAAGGCAGAAGATCTCTCGAAGAGGAAACTACTGAGGTACTTCGCCGGTCAGCCGTAGAACCTCACCAGCTTCGGGGACTACTGTCGGGGGATAGACCCCGGGTAGCCTCACCCGCACTTGACAACATTTCAAGGCATCGGGGCAAGCATGGCCCCTCAGGCCGGCAGGTCTCATGACCGGCTCCCAGAAGACGGCACGCTCTCCGAAGATGGCGTGGGCATGGGCCGGCTTCTGGCTGGCGGCCCGCCCCTTCCCTCAGAGTCTGAGCCCGACCAGGCGACAAGCTGGGGGATGGCAATAGTGCGCCATGCCTCCCCCAAGTCACGGTCGTATGGCTATAGTGGGCGCCGCCAGGCGGCCGCCGACCCGCCCGGTGCGGCGCTGTAGCCATGGCGCGCCCGACACGGCCTCCCTCAGCACGGACGGCGTCATGGTGAAGAGCTGTCAGCGGGGCCCGCAGGCGGCGGGCCCCACCTGTCGGCCGGTTCCTCGGCGGCTGGCAGGGCCCAGCAGAGGCAGGCCCCAACAGCCGACGGAGAACCCGGCCCTAGTAGACGCTGACGGTCAGGGCCTACCACCCGGCCATATTACCATTGTACCCCTGGGGGTTTAGCATATAAAACCCCCTAGGCCACACCCATGCAAAGGGTTCCTCTTATGTTCCACCCCAGTTCTACACACACCGTAACCAGGGAGAGAAGAGAGCTAGCCTTGCCCTTCTCCCTCCTCTGGCCGAACAGCTCTAGGAGCACCATTGTACTCTTTGCTTCATAGTGATCATGCGGAGACCCCGCAGGGCAGGAGTAGGGGTTTCATCTCTTAGGAGAGCCTTGAACCTGGGTAGATCTCGTGTCCATCCGAGCTTGTGCCCACTCCCGCTTCCAGGACCCGACGACGATCTCATGGCCCCAACCATGATAAGCCACCCCCTGGCATCTGTCGAGATATTACCATGACAAGAATTCTTAGAAAAAGTGATTCCGCCCGGTTTTTATCATTTTCATGACGAAGATATTAAAATGATTGGTGTGTCAGCCATTGAATCTTTATTTAGCAATATAAAACTTGATGAAAAGGGGACTGGAGATGAGTCAACTTTATCTAGAAGGCGTCTCCATTGTTCGGAGGGTGAAAATATTAATGAAAAAAATCTATAAAAGTGGGTTTGGAGAGGTCAAAACTTTAAATAGTGATGTGCCCACTACTTTGGATTTCAAGGATTTAAATTATGATAGTTGTTGTTTAATTGAGTGTATTTCCTTGTTGCAAGCCATGCTAAATTCACCCAATGCTTATGAACAAAATAAGACTTTTACTAAACATATTGTAGAAGCTATGATGAAAGCTTTTGAAGAAAAGCTAGAATTGGAGGTTTCAATACCTAGGAAATTATATGATGAGCTGGAACCTACTATTAAAGTTAAAATTAAAAATTATGAGTGCAATGCTTTATGTGATTTCGGTGCTAGCGTTTCCACAATACCAAAATCTTTATGTGACGTGCTAGGTTTTACCAATATGGATGAATGTTCTCTTAATTTGCACTTAGCGGATTCCACTATTAAGAAACCTTTGGGTAGAGTAAATGATGTTCCTATTCTTGTAAATAAGAATTATTTGCTCATTTATTTCATTGTGCTCAATATTTATTGCAATCCGTCTTGCCCCATAATACTTGGTAGACCTTTCCTGAGAAACATAGGTGCTATTATTGATATGAAAGAAGGCAATATAAGATTTCAATTTCCATTAAAGAGAGGAATGGAACAATTCCCTATAATGAGAATTAATCCACCATATGAATCTATTATGAGGGCCACCTATGGAATTAAATTGAAGGATGACAACACTTGAAACTATGCAGTATGCCTAGCTAGGGGCGTAAAACAATAGCGCTTGTTGGGAGGCAACCCAATAGCTATCTTAGGTTTTCTTCTTTCTTTTATATTTTTTGCTGTGCACAAAATTATGGTACTGTTATGGTTGTGTTTTTTGTTTAAATTAGTGTTTGTGCCAAGTAAAGCCTTTAGGATGATTTGGTTGATAGTTGATTTGATTATGTGAGAAAACAGAAACTTTTCTGCCTAGTAGCAGAATTGTTTAGATTCACTGGACGGTGATAAAATTCTGAATTTTTAAAAAATGATTGATATACAAATTTCCAACGTTGTCCTAATTATTTAGAATGTTTGGAGTTACAGAAGTATTGTGCATAGCCAGATCATTACAAACTCTTCTGTTTCTGACAGATTCTGTTTTCGTTACACTCTTTGCTTGTTTCAATGAATCTATGGATTGTATCGGGGGTATAAGTCATGGTGAAGTTAGAATACAGTAGGTAACATGAAATAATAAAATATGACTTGGTTTACAACAGTACCTAAAGTTTATGATTTGCTAGTTATACTAACGGACCTCATGAGTTTTCTGTTAAGTTTTGTGTGCTGGATTTTTCAAGTTTTGAGTGAGATCGCGATGGATGAACGAATTGAGAGAGGCAAGAACCTAAGCTTGGGGATGCCCAAGGCACCCCAAGCCAATATTCAAGGAAACCCAAGCATCTCAGCTTGGGGATGCCCCAGATGGCATCCCCTCTTTTGTCTACCAACCATCGGTAAATTACTTGGAGCTGTATTTTTATTCATCACATGATATGAGTTTTGCTTGGAGCATCGTGTATTACATGATTCTTTGCTTTGTATTCTTTTTAGTTTTCCACAATCATCTTTTCTGAACACACCTTTTTCAGAGGGACACACATTATTCGTGATTTATTAGAATACTCTATGTGCTTCACTTATATCTTTTGAGCTAGGCAGTTGCTCTAGTGCTTCAGTTATATTTTTTAGAGCACGGCGATGGTTATATTTTAAAGAAATAGTTGCACTCTCATGATTCACCTACATTATTTTGAGATTTTCATAAATAGTAATGGCAATTTATACGGGTTCTGAATTCGGTCCTAATATGATAGGTATTCAAGAGGGATATAATAAAAACTTTCATGTAGATAACTAAATATGATAATTTTGATTCCTTGCAATAGTTTTGCGATATAAAGATGGTAATATGTGGGAGGTAATAGTGAATGATTGTGGTTTAGTAAGAATATTGGTGTTAAGGTTTGTGATTCCTGAAGCATGCACGTATAGTCTCTCGTTATGCTAAGAAGTTGGAGCACAATTTATTATTGATTGTCTTCCTTTGCTTGAAGTTCAGGCGCGCGCGATGGTTAACTCCTACCAACCTCCCCCCTAGGAGCATGCGTAGTAGTACTTTACTTCAAGGGCTAATAAACTTTCACAATAAGTATGTGAGTTCTTTATGACAAATGTGAGTCCATCGATTATACGGACTCTCACCTTTCCGCCATTTGCTAGCCTCTTCGATACTGTGTATCACCCTTTCTCACCTCGAGATGTGGTGCAAACTTCGCAGTGCATCCAAACCCCGTGATATGATAGGCTCTATCACACATAAGCCTCCTTATATCTTCCTCAAAACAGCCACCATACCTACCTATTATGGCATTTCCATAGCCATTACGAGATATATTGCCATGCTAATTCCACCGTTTAGTTTTTTATGACACACATCATCATTGTCATATTGCTGTGCATGATCATATAGCTGACATAGCATTTGTGGCTCAGCGACCCTTCATTATTTTTTATACATGGTATGCACATTCGGGTACACCGCCAGAGGCATTCATATAGAGTCATATTCTGTTCTAGTATCGAGTACTAATTTTTTGTTGTAAGTAAATAGAAGTGTGATGATCATCATTATTCATTATTAGAGCATTGTCCCAAGTGAGGAAACAAACAAAAAAAGAGGCCAAAAAGTGACCATAAAAAAGAGGCTAGAAAGAGCCCAACAAAAAAAGAGAAAAAAATTAGAGAAAAAGAGAGAAGGGGCAATGTTATTATCCTTTTCCACACTTGTGCTTCAAAGTAGCACCATGTTTTCATATAGAGAATCTCCTATGCTTTCACTTTCATGTAACTAGTGGGAACTTTTCATTGTAGAACTTGGCTTGTATATTGCAATGATGGGCTTCCTCAAATGCCCGAGGTCTTCATGAGCAAGCAAGTTGGATGCATACCCACTCGATTTTCTTTTTGAGCTTTCATACACTTATACCTCTTAATTAGTGCATCTGTTGCATGGCAATCTACATTGACATCAATGGATGGGCATCTCCATAGCCCATTGATTAGCCTCGTCGATGTGCGACTTTCTCCTTTTTGTCTTCTCCATATTAATCTCTACCACCGTATTCTATTGCACTCATAGTGTTATATCCATGGCTTGTGCTCATGTATTGCGTGGGGGTTGAAAAAGCTAAAGCGCGTTAAAAAGTATGAACAAATCGATTGGCTGACACCGGGGTAGTGCATGATTTATACTTTGTGTTAAGAAGATGCAGCATGACAAGGCTATATGATTTTGTAGGGATAGCGTTCTTTAGCATTCACATTTTGAAAGGCATGATTGTTTGTTGGTATGCCTGAGTATTGATGTCTTTATGTCAAATTATAGACTATGGCTTTGAATCATTCGAATCTTAATATTCATGCCACAAAAGAGATTACATGATGAATATGATAGGTAGCATTCCGCATCAAAAATTCAGTTTTTATCATTTACCTACTAGAGGACGAGCAGGAATTAAGCTCGGGGATGCTGATACGTCTCCAACATATCTACAATTTTTTATTGTTCAATTGCTATTATAGTATCAATCTTGGATATTTATTATGCAATTATATATTATTTTATGGGACTAACCTATTAACCTAGTGCCCAGTGCCAGTTGCTATTTTTTGTTTATTTTCGGCTTTTCAGAAAATCAGTACCAAACGAAGTCCAAGTGCTACGAAACTTTTTGATGATTTTTTTCTGGACCAGAAGGGACCCTAGAAGCTTCGGGAGAAGATTTGAAGGGTCATGAGGGAGCGACAAGACTGCCAGGCACGCCTCAGCGGGGCGCCACCTGGCTTGTGGGCCCCTCGTGGCACCTCTTGACCTAATTCCGGCTCTATAAATTCCCAAATATTTCTAATACATCATGGAGCCACCCAAAATACTTTTTCCGCCGCCGCAAGTTTCTGTTCTTCGGAGATCCCAAATGGAGACTTCTTCCGGTACTCTGCCAGAGAGTAATCGATCATGGAGGGCCTCTACATCAACCTTGCCGCCCTTCCAATGATGTGTGAGTAGTTTACCACAAACCTACGGGTCCATAGCTAGTAGCTAGATGGCTTCTTCTCTCTCTTTGATCTTCAATACAATGTTCTTCTTGATGTTCTTGGAGATGTATTCTATGTAATCCTTTTTTGTAGTTTGTTTGTTGGGATCCGATGACTTGTACATTATTATCAGATTGTTCATGAATATTATTTGAGTCTTCTCTGAACTCTTTTATGCATGATTGTTATAGCTTTGTATTTCTCTTCAATCTATCCATTTGGTTTGGCCAACTAGATTGATTCATCTTGCAATGGGAGAGGTGCTTTGTGATGGGTTCGATCTTGCGTTGCTCAATCCAAGTGACAGAAAGGGACATGCCACGTATTTGTATCTTTTCCATTAAGGAAGATGGGGTTTATTCATATTAATTGGGTTTACTTTGTCTACACCATGTCATCTTGCTTAAGGCGTTATTCCATTCTATATGAACTTAATACTCTAGATGCATGCTAGATAGCGGTCGATGTGTGGAGTAATAGTAGTAGATGGAGGTAGGAGTTAGTCTACTTGTCTCGGACGTGATGCGTATATACATGATCGTTGCCTTGAATATCATCATTACTATGCACTTTTCTATCAATTGCCCAACAGTAATTTGTTTACCCACTGTATGTTATGTTCAAGAGAGAAGCCTCTAGAGAAAACAACGGCCCCCGGGTCTATCTTTATCATATGTTAAAATTCAAAAAATATCTTGCTGCAATTTATTTACCGTTATTTTATTTTTGTTTTGATTTATCTATCTATCACTACGAGATTTGATCCTTGCAATTAACCTCCATGGGACTGACAACCCCTTGTTTGCATTGGGTGCAAGTATTTGTTATTTTGTGTGTAGGTGTTGTTCACGAGGTCTTGCTTGGTTCTTCTACTGGATTGATAACTTTGGTTCTTAACTGAGGGAAATACTTATCTTTATTGTACTGCATCATCCTCTCCTCTTCGAGGAAATCCCAACGTAGCTCACAAGTAGCAACCAGCATCAAGTGAGGAAACTGATAATGATTGTTAGTAAAATGGGTCAAAAGATGGCAATTAAACTATTTGTTTACACTTTGTTCAAGACAACAATGAACTGCAGGATGGTAAGTAAGAACTTTGTAGCCTTGTTTTTACTGGACATAATGAGTGTTAGACGACAATGTTTGAATCTTTTTCCTTTGCATTAGTTCCCAAAGGATTTTACTCAAGATTACCTCTCAAACTACATGATTGGTAGACATAAAAAGGTTAAAGTATTTCTACCGGACTACAATGACTATCTAGAAGTCCTCATGAAGATGGTGAAGGATGGGCGGTCGGACATCACAAGGGATTGGACTAGATTCGCGCGTGCATTGAACATGGAGGAGGGCACAATATGGGCATTCCGCTTCACCTTGTTCAGCAACCAGAATGTCTTCCACCACTTTCTGTACTGTCTTCAATACAATTATACAACCATGGATCATAATTCTTTATTTGGTGCTTATGTAATTCTTTTTTTAATGTAATTCTTGAACATATGTACCTATGAATCGAAAAGTGCATTGCTTGTTGAACCTGGTGGATATGAATAAAGTTATTGCCTACTTTAAAATTCAAATTCTCTACAAATTTAAATTCCAATGATGAAATTAGGGAGAAATTACAATATGGAGTTCATTACGACGCACACGGTCTGTAAAGCACAACGGGTGTGATATGCATCATAATTCGACACGGTTCACATAGATAAAAAATTTGCGACCATGCACATAGTTTCCGTTTAAAAAGCATGTGTGATGTTAGACAATATCACAAACGGGGCGACCAAACTAAATGTTTGTGATATTCGCCTTATCGTACATGCTTTATAATCGTGAACTGTTTGTGGTGTCGTACGCATCATAAACGTTGCACCACAGAATAGCATGTGCGATAGTTATCTGACACTGGTACGACAATCGGACGTTTCGTAAATCTATCCGACACTCGTACGATGATTAACTTATCTTCTTAATTATATATATCGCATATGGTTCGGGATAAGTGAATGTGTGTGATAGACCCCTTATCATACACGCTTTACAATCATTAACTATTTGTCATGGGGCGCTCATCGTAAATGTTGCACCACATAATAGCGTGTGCGATGGTAATGCCAGCACACACGAGTAGGAAGGATGAAGCATTTGGGATATTTAATATATCACAAACATTTGTGTGACGAGTCGCATTTGGGATAGATGCGGGCATCACATACGCTTAGTTCGGCAAAAATATATGCATTCCTATTCCCTATCCCCGATAGTTTCTAGGTTGTGTAGGATGGACCGCCCCCCCTATCGCACACATAGGCAAGGCGAAGGTTTCAAACTCCGTCGTGAAAAGGGGGTAAAAACCATTTGTATAGCAGGTCGTTGCATGATACGTCTCAACGTATCTATAAAGTTTTACTGTTCCATGCTATTATAGTATCAAACTTGGATGTTTTATATGCAATTATATATCATTTTTTGGGACTAACCTATTAACTTAGTGTCAAGTGCCAGTTTTTTTTCCTATTTTTAGTTTTCCAGGAAATTAGTACAAAACAAAGTGCAAACGCTATGAAACTTTTTGACGATTTTTTATGGACAATAGAGACCCTAGAAGCTTCGGGAGGACACCAGATGAGAAGTGAGGAGACGGCAAGGTAGTAGGGCGCGCCCAGGGGGTAGGGGTGGCCGAGTGCCTTGTGGGCCCCTCGTGGCTCCGTTTGACCTAATTCCACCTCTATAAATTCTCTAAAATCGGGAAACCAATAGAGAGCAACCCAAAATACTTGTTGCGCCACCTCAAGTTTTTGTTCTTCGGAGATCCCATCTGGAGGCCTTTTTCGGTACTCTACCAGAGGTGGAATCGATCACGGAGGGCCAATACATCAACCTTGCTACCCTTTCGATGATGTGTGATTGGTTTACCACAGACCTACTGGTCCATAGATAGTAGCTAGATGGCTTCTTCTCTCTCTTTAACCTTCAATATACAATGTTCTCCTCGATGTTCTTGGAGATCTATTCGATGTAATCTTCTTTTACGGTGTGTTTGTTGGGATGCAATGAATTGTTGGTTGATGATCAGATTATCCATGAATATTATTTGAGTCTTCTCTGAAATATTTTATGCATTATTATTATAGCTTTTTATTTCTCTCTGATATATCCATTTGGTTTGGCCAACTAGATTGATTTATCTTGTAATGGGAGAGGTGCTTTGTAATGGGTTCAATCTTGCGGTGCTCTATATCCCCGTGATAGAAAGGGACAAGACACGTATTTGTATTGTTGCCATTAAGGATAAAAGGATGGGGTTTATTCATATTGTTTGGATTTACTTTGTCTGCATCATGTCATCTTGCTTAAGGCGTTGCTCCGTTCTTTATGAACTTAATACTCTAGATGCATGCTGGATAGCGACCGATGTGTGGAGTAATAGTAGTAGATGCAGGCAGGAGTCGGTCTACTTGTCTCGGACGTGATGCATATATACATGATCATTGCCTTGGATATCGTCATAACTATGCGCTTTTCTACCAATTGCCCAACAGTAATTTGTTTACCCACCATATGCTTTTGTTTGAGAGAGAACCTAGTGAAAAGTATGGCCCCCGGGTCTACCTTTATCATATATTAAATCCAATAATAACTTGCTGCAATTTATTTACCATTCTTTTATTTCGTGTTTTGTTTATCTATCTACATTTATCAGACTTGATCCTTGCAATTAACTGCCGAGATTGACAACCCTCTTGATCGCGTTGGGTGCAAGTATTTGTTCTTTTATGTGTAGGTGCTACTCATGAGGTCTTGCGTGGTTCTCCTACTGGATTGATAACCTTTGTTCTTAACTGAGCGAAATACTTATCTCTACTGTACTGCATCACCCTCTCCTCTTCGAGGAAATCCCAACGGAGCTCACAAGGAGCAGGAAGAATTTCTGTTGCCGTTGTCGGGGAAACATAACCAAAACCTATCAAGTACCATCGCATAAACTTTCATCTCCTTGCATTTACTTTCATTTGCCATTTGCCTCTTGTTTTCATCTCCCCCACTTCTAAAATGTTTTCAAAAAAACACAAAAATATTTTTTGTTTGCCTTTTTCTTGCTTTACCGTTATGGCTAGTTCTTCGCTTGTTACATTTACCCCTGAAATGAGGTTCTCAATTTTAAACAAAGGGAGGGGGATTTAAAGGATGCTTGGTATAGGATTTGCGATGCTCAAAATAGATCAACTTGTAAGCAATGTACTACTGTTCTTCTTTGTAATTTTTGTGTGGGTGTTACTACTTGGTATAGATTTGTGCTAGATACTATTACCGGAGGGAATTTCTTGAGTAGTCACCATATGGATGCTTTCAATGCCATGGGAAATTTAGTGGGATCACTACCTATCATTATTAATGAAACATCATTGACTTTGGAGCATGTTATGCAAAGGCTAGAGGCTATTGAAAATAAAATGCCTACCGTAGAGCATATTGAAAATTTGGATAAAAAGATTCATAATCGTATTACTCAATTTAGATCAAAGGTAGGAAGGAATAAGGGGTGGCAAGACCCTAAGCTTGGGGATGCCCAAGGCACCCCAAGGTAATATTCAAGGACACCCAATACTCTAAGCTTAGCTAGGGATGCCCCGGATGGCATCTCCTCATTCTTCTACCAACCATCAGTAAATTACTTGGAGCTATATTTTATTCATCACAGGATATGAGTTTTGCTTGGAGCGTCGTGTATTATATGAGTCGTTGCTTTGTTTGCTTTTTAGTTTGCCACAATCATCTTTGCTGGACACACCTTTTGAGAGGGACCCACATTATTCATGATTTGTTAGAATACTCTTTGTGCCTCACTTATATCTTTTTGAGCTAGGCAGTTGCTCTAGTACTTCACTTATATCTTTTAGAGCACGGCGGTGGTTATATTTTAAAGAAATAGATATACTCTCATACTTCACCTATATTATTTTGAGAGTTTGATAATAGTAATGGCAATATGCATGAGTTATGAAATTGGTCCTAGTGTAATAGGTATTCAAGAGGGGTATAATAAAAAAATTCATGTAGATCACTGAATATTATAAGTTTGAATCCTTGCAATAGTTTTGCGATATAAATATGGTAATATGTGGGAGGTACAAGTGAATGATTGTGGTTTAGTAAGAATATTGGCGTTAAGGTTTGTGATTCCCGAAGCATGCACGTATAGTCTCTCGTTATGCTAAGAAGTTGGAGCATGATTTATTATTGATTGTCTTCCTTATGAGTGGCAGTCGGGGACGAGCAATGGTCTTATCCTACCAATCTACCCCCCCTAGGGTCATGCATAGTAGTACTTTGCTTCGAGGGCTAATAAACTTTCACAATAAGTATGTGAGTTCTTTATGACTAATGTGAGTCCATGGATTATACGCACTCTCACCTTTCCGCAATTTGCTAGCCTCTCCGGTACCATGCATTGCCCTTTTTCACCTCGAGATGTCGTGCAATCTTCGCCGGTGCATCCAAACCCCGTGATATGATACGCTCTATCACACATACGCCTCCTTATATCTTTGAAAGTGCAACTAATCCCCGGGTGGTTTTGGTAATTCATAACAACATATATCTCATTGAACTTATGTCCATTCGAGATAAATATTTTAGGATGTTCAATGATTGGCATGGCATGGACTAGAAATGTGGACCCCTCAAAATGATAAGGACAAGGATTGGTAAAAGCTCAAGACTCTTCATTTCTATTTTAGTGATCCAAGATCACATTGAGTCCATAGGAAAGCCAATACTATTAAAAGGGGATGAGGTGGTTCTTAATGGTCTAGTTGCTCAAATGCTTAGTGATATTGCTCTAAAAGCCTTGGCCACTTTCTCTATCCAAATATGTCCAAAACCTAATTCCCAACTCGGCCCCATGATACCTCCCATCCAGAGCCACCGAGTTCATGTTGACATAGCAACTGCCAAAACCCTAACAGTTCGGTCACACCGATACGGATCTCGGCCTCACCGAGAAGGACTTGCTAACTCTCTGTGACTTCTTGCAATTAATATGGTCTCACCGAGATGTTGCAATCGGTCCCATGGAGTAGGCTTGACTGATTCTGTGTTTCCATGTTGCTTCACTTTGGTCTTACTGAGTTGATGCAATCGGTGCCACCAAGATGAAGTTTGCCCTAAGCCCTAGAACATCGGTCCAACCGAGTTGTTCCCGTCGGTCGGACCGAGATTCCTAACATTTATATTTTTGAACAGATCGGTGCCACCGAGTTTTCTAATCGGTGCCACCGAGATGGGTCAAAAGTGTGTAACGGTTGGATTTTGTGTCGAGGCTATATATACCCCTCCATCCCCTCTTCTCATAAGAGAGAGCCATCAGAATGTGCCTACACTTCCAACATTCATTTTCTGAGAGAGAACCACCTACTCATGTGTTGAGATCAAGATATTCCATTCCAACCATTTGAACCTTGATTTCTAGCCTTCCCAAGTTGCTTTCCACTCAAATCCTTCTTCCACCATAGCTAAATCTGTGAGAGAGAGTTGAGTGTTGGGAAGACTATCATTTGAAGCACAAGAGCAAGGAGTTCATCTTCAACACACTGTCTATTACCTTTTGGAGAGTTGTGTCTCCTGTATTGGTTAGGTGTTGCTTGGGAGCCTCCGACATGATGTGGAGTTGAACCAAGGAGTTTGTAAGGGCAAGGAGATCGCCAACTTCATGAAGATCTACTAGAGTAAGGCAAGTCCTTCATGGGCGATGGGCATGGTGGGATAGACAAGGTTGGTTCTTCGTGGACCCTCGTTGGTGGAGCCCTCCGTGGACTCACGCAGCCGTTACCCTTGGTGGATTGAAGTCTCCATCAACATGGACGTACGATAGCACCACCTATCGGAACCATGCCAAAAATCTTTGTGTCCACATTGCGTTTGCCTTCTCCAAACCCTTCCCTTTACCTTCATATGCAATGTTTTACTTTGCACTGCTATACTCTTACAATTTCATGTGTAGGTTGATTGCTTGAGTTGTCTTAATTGCTAAAATCTGCCCATAACTAAAATTGGGAAAGGGAAAGATTTTTATTTAGTCAAGTAGTATAATCACCCCCCTCTAGACATACTTTCGATCCTACAATTGGTATCAGAGCCTTGGTCTCCATTAGCTTTGATTTCCATAGCTTTGGTGATCATAGCTTTGGTTTCAGAACCTAGGAGAGTATGGCATCTAGCGAGGGTAACTATCACTGTAGAGGTCATTATTTTGATGGTACAAATTTTGCTAGTTGGAAGCATAAGATGACAATGCATATACTTGGTCATAACCCCGGCGTTTGGGCCGTTGTTTGTGTTGGCTTGCAAGGTGAATTCTTTGAAGATGGTAGAGAACTGGATCGTGAAGTGACTACGGAAGTATTGAAGATGTTGCAATACAATGCTCAAGCTTGTGATATTCTCTTCAATGGATTGTGCCCCGAAGAACTCAACAAAATCAGCTGCCTTGAGAATGCAAAGGAAATTTGGGACACTTTGGTTGATATGCACAAAGGTACCAAGTCCGTCAAGGAATCCAAGTTGGATGTGCTTCAAAGTCAACTTGACAAGTTGAAGATGAAGGATGGTGAAGGAGTCACAGAGATGTACTCTAGGCTTGCTCTCATCACAAATCAGATTGTCGGCTTAGGAATTGAAGAGATGACCAACAAATTCATCATCAAGAAGATCCTTAGAGCGTTGGATGGAAAATATGATACCGTGTGCACATTGATCCAAATGATGCCCAATTACAAAGATCACAAGCCCACGAAAGTCATTGGTAGAATTATTGCTCATGAGATGTCACTCAAGGATAAGGAAGTGCTCCACAACAAGTCAAGTGGTGCATACAAAGCTTCAAGTGATGCTCCTACAATATCAAGTGACAAGCTAGTCTCCAATGAAGAATTAAGCTTAATGGTGAAGAACTTCAGCAAATTCTACATGAGTAGAAGCAAAGAGAGAAGCTCCAAGTCAAGTTCCTACAATGACAAAAGATCTAGTCGTGATCGTAATTGCTACAATTGTGGAACACCCGTACACTATTCCAATGACTGTACGGATCCCTACAAGAAAAGAGAAGACTCACCAAAAAGGAGAAGTAGAAGGGATGAATCACCTCCAAGAGAGAGAAGGAGTAGACATGATCGTTATGAATGACGACCCTCTCAAAGAAGCAAGGATTTGGAAAGGAAAGACAAGTTGTCATGGTATCACACGGCCACCTATGGGGCCATCGGCCCCTTGTGGTTCGGCAAGGGGGAAGAGCGCATTGCACAAAGAGCGAAAAGCACAGAGCAGCATGACAACGATGACACGGACAGTTTTACCAAGGTTAGGACCGCCGCGAGGCGTAAAACCCTACTCCTGCTTTGGTGGATTGATGGAAGGACCATGGTGGAGACGCATCGCTCTAGCCCGGCAAGGTCGCCTCGGGGTGAGAGCAGCTACGTGCGTACGAGCGTACAAGGGTCCGAATCCTTTCTAAGGTAGCCACGGCCCTCCTTTTATAGGTCAAGGGGTCACCACAATGGCAAAACAGTCATTATGCACTGATTAGATAGCCACAGTGCTATCATACCTAACTCTGCAGATAGGACAGGGTGCATTAAATGCGCCGCTTAGTGTCACATCATGGCGTAGCCCGGCAAGCCTTGCCATGCCATTCAGCCACCTTTTCGGCTGCCCGTGCGACATGTCGCCTGGACGGGTGTCATTTAGGGATGATCTTCCTCATAAATGGCCTGCCACGTACCAAGTAACAGCCACCTAGTCACTTGGGGGCTCGACACCGCACCGAGGGGTGACTTGCATTGCTGTGAGGTGGAGCGGTGGAGCTTTGGTGGGGTAATCCGCCCTTGTTGTCCCTGGCAAGCCTGCCGGGGGAGTCTTGAGGTTTGTCTTGGGGTAACCTCGACCCCGCCAGGCTCGCCTGCCCAGCAAGGGAGGTTTTTCCTTAGTGATATCTTGCTTATTTGGTTGGTCTTGGTCTTCTTGATCCACCCTTTGATTTCTCAAAGAGCCATCTCTTCTGCTTGGCCTTGTGTTGAATGCTTGGTGCAGTTTGCTCTGTTGCTGTCGTGCCGGAGATCTGCCTGTCCGGGCACAAGTCAAGGGGAAACATACACCCCTGTTTGTGTACCCCGACATAAGCCCCCGGGCCTGAGCCATACGTGTCACTGGGCACATTGGGTTAGGCCCCAAAACAGTGCACGGACACGTGTTGAAGATATGCTGCGCGTGCAGCAATTTGCTATGATGACCAGTCAATCCAACGTCCACTCTGCGTAATTACCGCAGGCCGTGGGGCCCGAGTTGCTGGAGGAAGTGGCCAGCATTAGCAAGGATGCCACAGAGGAGGCCGCCAAGATTGCTACCGCGGAGGGACAGGAACACGCTGCCGGGGATGCCCAGGAGCCCTTGAAGGAAGCAGGGCAGGCCCCCGGCAGTGCATCAGGGTCGGGGATGCTGGTTGAAGAGAAGATCCCCCTTCAAACCATGAGCCCTCCTCCATCTTTTAGCATCTCGACTGGGATTCCATCGCCAACCTCAAGCCAACTGGCATTGGTGCCTGCCCAACCCGGTCTCGGAGCCCCCGGTTCCTCGGCAGCAGCGAGTGCAGAGCTAGACAAGGAAATCCAGCACATCATAGAGCCCCTATCTCAGCAAATCGGAGAGACTGATGGATCTGTTGATGCGGTCTTGGACCTATCGTTTCTGGAGTTCGTCGCGGAGGGCATCAAAGAAATGCAGAACCGGTACGGCCAGAAGTGGCAGGCACTCAAGGAGCAGCGAAACTCCGCCAACAGCATAGATCAGAAGCTGAGGGACAAGGGCATTGAGCTGCGCGAGTGGCATGGCAAATAGTTCCAAGTCCTTCTGCGGCAGCAAGAGACGATCTCCATGGCAAAGGAGGACATCGCCGCCCGAGAAGCCCGCCTGGCAGAACACACAGCGCTTCTAGACACCAGGGAGCCGAGCATCTCTTCCCGGGAGGAGAACCTCGAGGTCGCCCTCCGTGCCAAGGACGATGAACTGGAAGCCCTTGTACATCAGCGTACCAAGGAGCAGGAGGACAAACACAAGGCAGCCGTGGATGTTCTCACTGCTGACTCTGCCGCCCAACTAAAGAAGCTTGCTGATGATCTTGCCGCCGCATCCACTGCCAGGGTTGATCTCAACCAACAGGTGGCCAAACTGACAGAAGAGCTTGCCGGGAGTGCCAAGGAAGTCGTGATCCTCAAGGAGGAGGCACAGAAAGTAGAGATCCTTCTGAAAGAGGTGCAATCGCAGCTCTCCTCCAAGGGTCAAAACCATGAGACTGCCAACGGCACCATTGAAGACATGAAGGCCAGGATTGGCACCCTGGAGAGCTCGATCGAGTCTGGCGATGTCCGCAAGAAGTAGCTAATGAAGGATCTGGACAACGTGAGACGCCTTCGAAAGGATGCGGAGGACAAGCTGGCAAACCAATCCGAGCAAGTCGACCTTTGGATCAAAAGCCTGATCGATATCACCGAGCGCCTCACAGCCCAGGCTGCAGCAATGGGCATGGAAGGGCCAATCTTCTCGATTGGCGGTTATGAGGTCCCGAGCGTCAAGCTAGGGCTCTTCTTCAATGAGTTGATTGAAAAGTTGAAGACCCATGAAGAAGGAAGAGACGCCCTTTTCGAAAGCGAGTCTCGAACGCTTGCCCGCAATGCCCTCTTCATGGTCTTGAGCAACCTCGCATACTGCCACCCCGAACTCAACCTTGTTGATGGCTTCAGGAAGCTCCCGGCAGGTGCTGATGTTTCTGCCGCTGAGAAGAAGGCTGCCCCCTACGCTGACAAGGTGCTCTCCATTCCCAGGGCTCAATAAGGCCGTCAAGCACGGCTCTCAACCATTCGCATTAGCGTTCCACCCTGTAACAAAACATTATGCATGTCCTGTGTTTAGACATTGTACTTCTTTTGCTTTCACTGAACTGGTGTACTAATTAATTCCAAACACATGCTATCCCCCTTGCGTTTTATCCATGGATGTTCGTATGGTTAGTTTCTTTTTAAGTGTTTTGGCTGCCTGCCGGTAGCATACTACCGCGATTGCTGCGAGGAACGGGTCCTTAGCATTTGGCTGGCAAAAGTACGTCCCGACAGGCTTTTCCTTTAGGAGCCCTTGATCCAGCCACCTGCTTCGTGAGAAGGCTTGGAACAGAGCGAGGGCGCAGGCAAACCCGTTAAGGTGCCATCACACAAAAGGCTTGACCATACGAAAGAACATTGGTTTCTAGGGGATAAGCAAATGCGAATTCTGGATCTATAAAAGAGCAATGATCACGTGAACTTAGATTTGTGCTCATGGTTTTCGCCCTTCTTGGTTGCGATCGCTTGCCGTGTTCGCATATCTTGGGCAGATGGCCCTTCGCGTGCCACTATCAGACCCTCGGTAAGGGCCGGAGGGGGGGCACAAATCTCTTGCGGCTGGTAGAACTTGGCGTAAGGTTGGGATGGTTTTGCCCTCCTTCCACTTACACTTTTGATAATCCTATGGCGGTTGGCACAAAGGTCACGCTGACGCGGAAGGCCCTGCCGGAGCGTGCTTGCCGGGGCATCAATCAACGGATTTGCACCGGCGCTATACTCAGGACTCTCCCTTAGCAGGGCAAATGCTGAACCGAGTTTCGCGTGGGCTCATCGACACTGACAATGCTAAAACCCAGGGTGGCTCGATCATCGACAAGTGAAAGCGGTGGATGGAGAAACCATGTACCTTACCACCTCGCTCTTTTCGCCGAACAGGGCACGCATAGTGGCCGCGCTACTCGAGCCGTTCAGGGTCACCATGCTGTCGCTGTCCCTCGTTTCCGCCGCCGCTTGTGGCTGCAGCGGGGATAGATGATGGAAACTGGGCAAGGCGGTGGAGGAGCGATGTCGCTTCCTCCTCGAGCTGGCGCGTCGGGGGCCACGAACAATGAGGCCGCCGATGAAATCGATGGTGATGAAGATGACGCGCTGCTTATACTCTCGGGTTCGCACAAATGCTTCCCCCTACCTGGCGCGCCAAAGATGTCGTGGTATCACATGGCCACCTATGGGGCCATCGGCCCCTTGTTGTTCGGCAAGGGGGAAGAGTGCATTGCACAAAGAGCGGAAAGCACAGAGCAGCACGACAACAATGACATGGGCTGTTTTACCCAGGTTCGGGCTGCCGCGAGGCATAAAACCCTACTCCTGCTTTGGTGGATTGATGGAAGGACCATGGTGGAGATGCAGCGCACTAGCCCGGCAAGGCCGCCTCGGGGCGAGAGCAGCTCTGCGCGTACGAGAGTACAAGGGTCCGAATCCTTTCTAAGGTAGCCATGACCCTCCTTTTATAGGTCAAGGGGTCACCACAATGGCAAAACAATCATTATGCACTGATTAGATAGTCATAGTGCTATCATACCTAACTCTGCAGACAGGACAGGGTGCATTAAATGCGCCGCTTAGTGTCACATCGTGGCATAGCCCGGCAAGCCTTGCCGTGCCATTCAGCCACCTTTTCGCCTGCCCGCGTGACACGTCGCCTGGACGGGTGTCATTTAGGGATGATCTTCCTCAGAAATGGCCTACCACATAGCAAGTAACAGCCACCTAGTCACTTGGGGGCTCGACACCGCACCGATGGGTGACTTGCGTTGCTGTGAGGTGGAGCGGTGGAGTTTTGGTGGGGTAATCCGCCCTTGGCGTCCCCGGCAAGCCTGCCGTGGGAGTCTTGAGGTTTGTCTTGGGGTAACCTTGACCCCACCAGGCTCGCCTGCCCGGCAAGGGAGGTTTTTCCTTAGTGATATCTTGCTTATTTGGTTGGTCTTGGTCTTCTTGATCCGCCCTTTGATTCCTCAAAGAGCCATCTCTTCTGCTTGGCCTTGTCTTGAATACTTGGTGTAGTTTGCTCTGTTGCTGTCACGCCAGAGATCTGCCTGTCTGGGCACAAGTCAGGGGGAAACATACACCCCTGTTTGTGTACCCTGACACAAGCCATCAAAGAGCTACACAAGATGAAGGCATCAAGCTCATGTTGGTGAATGGGTTTCCGTTTCCAACCCTGGCAACTACTCCGAGAGAAGCTATCACTCTGACTCTGAATATACTCAAGATGAAGGTGTTGCCGGACTTGCTCTAGTATCATCCAACTCCCACGACATATTTGATTCACCAAATGAAGGAATTGGAAGATGATTCATGGCTAAAGGCCCGAAGGTATCACACCCCGAGTATCTTGATTTAAATAGTGATGAAGATGATTTGCTAGGTCATGATGATTTACTTGTTGATAAAACTAGTGATGAAAACTATGATGAACTTGCTACTAATCATGCTAATCAAGATGAAATGAATGACAATGATAAGAAGGAGATTGAGCATCGAACTAAAGAACTAAACACTCTAAAGTTAGCTCATGAAACAACTCAAGAGGATCTTAGAGAGCTCCTAAGGACTCATGAGAAGCTATGCTTTGAGAAGCTAAATTTAGAGCAAGAGCATGAGTTCCTAAAAGCTATCAATGATGATCTTGGAAAAAAGAGTTCTTTTTACATTGCCAAATGTCTCCTCTTGTCTACTTATATGCCACAAGTAAAATCTAGCAACAAGAGTAAGAAAGATTCTTCTTCTAGTAGTAACAATAATCATGCTAAATCCAACATTGTTGCTTCTAGTAGTTCTCTTGATTCCACTAATGATTATCTTAACCAAGTTACTCTTGAGCAAGAAAATAGCTTATTGAATGGAATTATAGAGAAAGGTGTTTACAAGAGTCTTGCCGAGAGTAAGCAATTTGAGGAAATTGTACGCAAGCAAGGAAGGCATCGGAAGAATCAAGGTGTTGGTTTTGAACGAAAGTTCAATCCCAATGGAGTTGAATGGGAAGAAGATCAATATCCCAAGACGAAGTTTGTTCCTCAACAAGAGAAGTATGACCCCGATTCTTTTGAGGGAACACAAGCTCAAGATGATCTTCCACCACAAGACCACAAGCTAAAAGGCAAGGACAAGCTTCAAGAAGAGATTGACTCATTTGAAGAATCTCCTAAGGCCATGGTCAAGTGGGTTCCCAAGACTACGTCAAGCTCTACTTCATCAAGTTCAACTACAACTCCAAGGATTCCCATCAAGTTGATGTGGGTACCAAAGAAGAAGAACTAGACTGTTCTTGAGGGAGACTTCGCCAACATATTTCACTCATATTTATTTTGGAAAGGACTTGTGCAAACAACTTTCATATCTTGCACTAGTTCATGGAGTCACAAACCCTCTTGTTGGTAAGACAAGGAACAAGGTAACCTAATGCTTTCATGGACATCATCATATGTGCAATTCACTCTATGTCTATGGATATCCTTGTATGTTCCTTATGGGACTAACCCATGTAGGTACTGAAAGTGCTAAACTCCAAAGGATTGCTCCCAACTCTTGATGGACTACATTAACATTGAGCATCCACATCTTCACTATCTACATGAAGTCATCATCGACAAAACCCAAGGTTAGTTCATCCCTCTTTGGGGGGATATCACAGCTAGGGGGAGCTTTGCTCTAAAAATTGAGCTAAAGCAACTCTAATGGTGTGAACACATTAATGCTTTATGTAAAAGTGGTAACCCCACTTGTGCTTAAACGATGAGTATGACCTATGATGAAATGTTCTCATTTGACTCCTAAGTCAATATACTCATATATAGATGACCTAGTCATCGCCAATTGCTTTATAGATGCTAGAATTGGTTGTGCATGTTTTGACACATATTCTATTTGTTATTTTAATGTGTGAGCATGTTGGTTGCATATTTTTCTCCATTCGAGGACATCCATTTGTAGTTTTGATTATCTTGGATTTTATTGGCAGAATGGATGTACAAGAATGCCTAAGAACCTTCTCTAGCTATCTATGCTTTTTTTGTCTCAAATTCTTTTCATGCTATATTATAAAAATTGAACAAGTCTCTTTTTCGGACCCTTCGGGTGAGGAGCACTCGGAGCCACCGATCCAACAAGGGCTGACCTCCAAAACCTTCTTCATGCATTTTGGTCAGACCAACACACTCAAACTCGGTCGAACCGAAATCTTAAAGATTGATCTAGGCTTTCATCTCGGTGATACCGATTAGACCAACTCGGTCCCACCAATTTGCTGTAATTGCACGTAGTTGGACATCTTGGTGCCACCGATCTGTTCCACTCACTTCCACTGATAGCACACAGGTATATATATATCCAGCGGACCATACGGTTGAAAATTTCTTCGAACGTCACGAACTCGCGCCCTGTTGCTGCCGCCCCCTTTGTCTCCGGATCGTCGATGTTGTCTCTTGCGCTCCTTCGCCACACGAATCCGCCACCGTCAACGGAATCTGCTCCGCCATTGCCGCCGTAGAGGATCTCCACCAAGTTAGGGTGAGAGTCGATCTCCTCATGCTTCTTTTCTTCGATTCAAGGCACAAGGATTTTTCCATGTATCTTGCCATGATTACAATGCGTCAATCCACCAGATTAGTTTCGTAGAACAGATTCGAGCAAAAAAATTAGGTTTAGGTTTCCGCCGAACGCATCTCGGACCGACCGAATTGGAATTTTCGGTCCCACCGATTTGGCCTTGGCCATTACACAAGTACAACTCGGTTCCACCAAAACGTACTAATCGGCGAGACCGAAAGTAAAGTTTCAGTGAAACCCTTGCAACTCGGAGCCACAGAACCACATCTCGGTCCAACCGAAATGGAGTGTTTTGGTTCTGTGAGTGCTTCGGTATCACCGAAATGGCCAACTCGATAGCTTCAAAATGCATTCTGTGAAAACCTAGAACTAAAGTTTGAACTCAATTTTTAGAAAAACTATCTGCTTTTTGTGATAACTCATCTACTCTGCCCATACCCATCTATTCATAGGGTCTGTTTGCAAGATGTCAAGTGCTAGTGACAGTCAGAATCGGTCAGAGTAGAATGTTGATCTCAGTGAGGGTTCCACTCCCAGTGAGAGCTATTATGAAGGCATTAGAAGCTCTCCAGATTTGCCAAAGGCTGCCACAAGAACTAAGAAGAAGAGAACCTCAGATGATGAGGCTGAAGACTTTGTGGCTAGTGAGGCCACATCAAAGAAGAAGGCAGTTCTGAGGAAGGAATATGGTACTTCTGCTAGTACTAGGCCAAGTGCCAAGGAAAGAACTGTTGTCAGAAAAGTGCCACAGTCAAGGGCAAGCAAAACCTCAGCTCCAAAGGAAACAATGACATTCACACTTGAGGAGCAAAGTGATGTAGAGGCTGCTGCAGGGAAGAAGAAAAGGAAAGAGATACTGAGGAAGACAATTGCTCGTGTCATTGGAAGAACCTACATGATGATTGATGAGGAGGAGGAGGAAGAATAAAAAACTGAAGCACCTCCAACAAAGACACATAAACTTCAGATGCTATGAAGTTAGTTGCTCCCTCCAAGCCCAAGTCCAAACCCAAGGTTTCAGCTCCTAAAAGGTCTACAAGAAATATCTCTGCTGCTGAGAAGAACAAGGCCCCAGTGCCTGAGGTTGATGGTGATGATCCCTTAGTGCTCAGGAAACTCAAGCCCAAGATCCCAGATCATGATAATGCTCATCCTGTAGCTGAAAACATGATACTCAGGAAGGATAAGGGTCTGCGTGAGTGGAGGAAGATTGACCCCTATTCTATCAAGAGGAGGACTGCTTGTGATTACTAGTACGTCTCCAACGTATCTATAATTTTTTATTGTTCCATGATGTTATATTATCAATTTTGGATGTTTTATATTCATTTTATAGCAACTTTATATCATTTTTGGGACTAACCTATTGACATAGTGCCCAGTGCCACTTGCTGTTTTTTTGCTTGTTTTTTACTTCGCAGAATATCAGTGCCAAACGAAGTCCAAATGCCATGAAATTTTTTGTAGATTCTTTTCTGGACAGAAAACACCTTGGGAGCCAAGGAAGTGCATGAGGGGAGGCCCGTGGGGACCACAAGGCACCAGGGCATGCTAGAGGCCCCTGGCGCGCCCTGGTGGGTAGTGGGGCCCATGGGTGGCCTTTCCACAGCCTCTTAGCTCTATAAATACTCTAATATTCTAGAAACCCTAGAACAGGAGAGAGATCGGAGTTTCCACCACCGCAAGTTCCAGAACCACGAGATCCAATCTAGAGGCCTTTTCTGTCACCTTGCTGGAGGGGTCAACGATCATGGAGGGGCTTCTTCATCATCACCCTTGCCCCTTCGATGATGCATGAGTAGTTTACCATAGACCTATGGGTCCGTAGGCAGTAGCTAGATGGCTTCTTCTCTCTTTTTGATCTTCAATACAATGTTCTCCTCGATGTTCTTGGAGATCTATTTGATGTAATGACTTTTTGCGGTGTGTTTGTTGGGATCCATTGAATTGTGAGTTTATGATCAGATCTATATCCATGAATATTATTTGAGTCTTCTTTTGATCTCTTATATGCATGATTACTTATAGCCTCGTATTTCTTCTCCGAATCTTTGGTTTAGTTTGGACAACTAGATTGATTTTTCTTTTGATCTCTTTTTTGCGGTGTGTTTGTTGGGATCCGATGGATTGCGAGTTTATGATCAGATTTATCTATGAATATTATTTGAGTCTTTGTTGAACTCTCTTATGCATGATTGTTATAGCCTCGTATTTATTCTCGGAAACTTTTGTTTGGTTTAGCCAACTAGATTGATTTTTCTTGCCATGGGAAGATGTGCTTTGTGATGGGTTCGATCTTGCGGCACTCAATCTCAGTGACAGAAAGAGACATGACATGCATGTATCATTGCCATTAAGGATAAAAAGATGGGGTCTATTCCTACATGAATAGATCTTGTGTACATCATGTCATCGTTCTTATTGCATTACTCCGTTTCTCCATGAACTTAATACACTACATGCATGCTGGATAGCGGTCGATGTGTGGAGTAATAGTAGTAGATGCAGGCAGAGTCGGTGTCGGCAAACGACACCTATGGGATCCTAAGGGACCCCTTTATGATTCGGCGGGGGGAGAGGTATGCGCAAAGAGCAGAACCAACGATCGACGCGGGAAGATTTTACCCAGGTTCGGGCCGCTGATCAGCGTAAAACCCTACTCCTGCCTTTTGGTTATTATTGATGTTCTTGAGCCCAGCCTCCAGGAGCGCTCGCAGTGAACAGTACGTTCAAAGAGCAGCTACACATGCAGAATGGGCCAGAAGATCTCCTCCCCTGTAGCAGCTGCCATGGGCCTCCTTTTATACCACAAAGGGATCACCACAGTGGCAAAATGTACATAAATTGAGGTGTAAAGTAGCTACAGGGTTACCATACCTAACCCCTGACGGACTAGGACGAACGCATTTAATGCACCGTGAGGTGTCCGTTTAGGTGTCCTTACTTTCTTGGGGATGGAAAAAGGGGCCA
This sequence comes from Thinopyrum elongatum, assembly GCA_011799875.1. Taxonomy (NCBI): domain Eukaryota; kingdom Viridiplantae; phylum Streptophyta; class Magnoliopsida; order Poales; family Poaceae; genus Thinopyrum; species Thinopyrum elongatum. The sequence goes on from CM022301.1 coordinate 318,823,512, forward strand.
TCCCATCAGCACCGCTTAAGCTCTCCTACACTGGCGCTTCGCCACGCATCCAAAGAAGGACCCAGAATGTCGGGTTTGTCGCTGTGATAGAGCGGTGGCACAGCAACAAAACCTTGCCGGGCGCCAAGCCTTGCCGGGCGCCGATCCTTGCCGGGCTCCGCAGGCCACCCCGGCAAGATCTTGCCTGGGAAGCTGGCCTTCGGATTCCAGCTCTTCTTATCTGCTGATCCTCAGATCTCTGACTTGATGATTTCTTTGATGGCTTGAATCAACCTCGAACTGTTCCCCGGCAAGCCTTGCCGCGAGGATGGCTACAACTGCCCGTGCACAAGTACGGGGTACTAGTGGCCCAATACTTAGTACACCGACAGGAGCCTCCGGGCCTAGGCCATACACGAGTGCGAGGCGTTGTTGGGCTAGGCCCAAACAGTGCACGGGCACGCGTGGCAGAGGATTAACTGCTCGTAAATATCCCGTTTACTGTGCCCCCCACTACGCGCACCGAACGTGCGACGTGGGAAGCATGCCTCAAAAGCTGCGACTGCAACGCGCCTGCAGAGGCGCATTAACATTGGGGAGTAAAAGAGGCAGCCCCGCTCCTTCCCCATAAAAAGGCGAAGCCGCAGAGGCGCAAGCCTATTTACCCCCCTCTTCTTCTCAATCTGGCCGTCGCCATCGCCTTCTTCCTCTCGAGCTCAGAGCGAAGCTTTCCCTCTTACGCCTGCCGCTTCCACGCTCGCTTCACCCCCGGCTTCCGCCCTCACAGCTGCCATGCCGCCCAAGGCCAGCAAAGGCAAGAGCAAGGAGGCGAAAGCCGATGTCCCGGAGAGTGAACTAGTGAAGATGCGGAAGAAGTATGCCGTCTTTGCCCCGTCGCTCGATGCAGAAGCTCTGAAGAGGCGGTACCAATGCATATGGGCGAAGGAGACGCAGGCTCACCTCGCCACACGCGTGATTCCAGGTTCTTGCTCCAAACGTGGGTCGGACAGATACCCCTTTTTCGCTGCATATTTCTATTGCGGGCTCTGCCCCCCATTTTCCGACTTCTTCAATGATATCATGTACACATACGGCTTTCATCTTCTCGATTTCACGCCGAATGTGGTACTGTGCATGTCCATCTTTGCCCATCTTTGTGAAAACTTTGCCGGAGTGATTCCCAATACTACCCTTTTCCGCCATTACTTCTTCACCCGCATCCAAAAAGGAGAGGCCCTCTCTGGTTCTATCGCCTGGATTCCAAGGGCTTGGAATAAGGAAATATACCCAGAAGGAGTTTACCGCGAAAAGTGGGACGAATGGCGGACTGAATGGTGCTGGATCAAGGAAGCAGATCCCCATCCGTTTTGGCTGCCCCGGCAACAGAAGGCGGTCCGCGGCAGTGGTTGGAGCAGTCTTGCCGCTGATGACGAAAAGCTCACAATCGCCACCACCAGGATTCTCCGCCTGAAAGCTGCCGGACTGACAATGGAGATGATTGGCTTCGACTTTCTCTGCCGCCGCATCGCCCCCTTGCAGAACAGGGGAAGGCCAGCTTGGGAATACCAAAATGCGGCGGATATTATGAGATTGCGCCCTGGGTTGAATAATAACCTGACTACTATGTAGCTTGGCGCTCTCCGTCAAAAGCTGTTCCAGCGCGATGACAAGCATCGGCTGCCGGCAAGGATTGTCCCCTTGTGCAACAACTCTGCCTTGGGGTCGATCATCGCCTTCATGCCGATGTTCAACGCCCACGGTCTTGACGTGACTTGGGCCAAGCCAACCGAGGAGGAAGCACAGAAGTTTTTTGATAACTTGACGGAGAGGCCCGTCCGGGAAGAGGCAGACTTCATCTGAGCCACCACCGACCAAGAAGTATTATACATTGCTACTAGGGTGGAGGAGGCAAATCTTGCCGCGGAGGCCGGCAGCGCTGGCTACACAGAATGGGAAACCAGCGACGCAGAGGTAGTAGTGGAGGTAAAACCTGCCGGGAAGGACAAAGCTGCCAGGGAACAGAGCAGCACAGCCGCTGAGAGCTCGTCTGACGAGGACACGGCCGAAGAAGAACCGCAAGAAGAGCTCCCAGCCCCGAAGAAGATGAAGCGTGTTCTTCGGAAGGCTGCATCTGGCATCCCGGCAAGCCAGCCTTCTTCGAGCGGCGAGGCTCCCGGCAAGAAAGTGGCCGGCAAGACTGCAACGCGCCAAGGGGTTCGTCAGCAACCTGCGCGGCGCGCGAGACCCACACCAGCGGCTACTGCTGGAGCGGCAGGGGTGTCTCGCACGACCGCACCGGAAGCTGCCCCGGCGCCTGCCACAGCCAAGCGACCTAGGACCCTTCCTCCGCCTTCCCACTCAGATATCACAAGGGAGGCCGATTTCGACATTTCCGGCTTTAGTCCGGAGCGGGAAGAAGAAGAGTGAGTGCTTTGCCACAACCTTTATTTCCCAATCTTGGATCAACCTTGCTGACTTGCTTATATTGTCTCTGCAGTGATGCAGAAACCTTGCTGGAGAGGATGACGAAGAGGGCAAAGACTTCCACGGGCGACGAGCCCCTGGCAGGCTCCACGACCGTGCCAGAAACTGTCATTGTCAGCCCGGAGCTCAGCCCTCAACGCAGCCCCCAGCGCAGCCCCCAGCGTAAGTTCATTGTTCTTTTTCCGCTGGCGGGCTCTGAGGTTTCTATTCTTGCCGCTGATATCTTTGGGCTCGCAGGAGAAGAACGGCAACAAGGGGAGTTGTCGGAAGACTTCCCCGTCGTGCCACCTCCATCGACCACGCCGCCCACAAGCACGTCCCCGGCAAGGGATCCTACCGACGAGCCCGTCTTAACTGAGGAGGAGCCGGCAAGCATGGACACCGGCAAAGATGTCGGCGAATGACACCTATGGGATCCTAAGGGACCCCTTTACTATTCGTCGGGGGGAGAGGTGTGCGCAACGAGCAGAACCAACGATCGACGCGGGAAGATTTTACCCAGGTTCGGGCCGCTGATCAGCATAAAACCCTACTCCTGCCTTATGGTTATTATTGATGTTCTTGAGCCCAGCCTCCAGGAGCGCTCGCAGTGAACAGTATGTTCAAAGAGCAGCTACGCATGCAGAATGGGCCAGAAGATCTCCTCCCCTGTAGCAGCTGCCATGGGCCTCCTTTTATACCACAAAGGGGTCACCACAGTGGCAAAATGTACAAACATTGAGGTGTAAAGTAGCTACAGGGTTACCATACCTAACCCCTGACGGACTAGGACGAACGCATTTAATGCACCGTGAGGTGTCCGTTTAGGTGTCCTTACTTTCTTGGGGATGGAAAAAGGGGCCATCCCATCAGCACCGCTTAAGCTCTCCTCCACTGGCGCGTCGCCACGCATCCAAAGAAGGACCCAGAATGTCGGGTTTGTCGATGTGCTACAGCGGTGGCACACCAACAAAACCTTGCCAGGCGCCAAGCCTTGCCGGGTGGCAAGCCTTACCGGGCGCCAAGCCTTGCCGGTCGTCGATCCTTGCCGGGCTCCGCAGACCACCCCGGCAAGATCTTGCCGAGGAAGCTGGCCTTCGGATTCCAGCTCTTCTTATCTGCTGATCCTCAGATCTCTGACTAGATGATTTCTTTGATGGCTTGAATCAACCTCGAACTGTTCCCTGGCAAGCCTTGCCGCGAGGATGGCTACAACAGCCCGTGCACAAGTACGGGGTACTAGTGGCCCAATACTTAGTACACCGACAGGAGCCCCCGGGCCTAGGCCATACACGAGTGCGAGGCGTTGTTGGGCTAGGCCCAAACAGTGCACGGGCACGCGTGGCAGAGGATTAACTGCTCGTAAATATCCCATTTACTGTGCCCCCCACTACGCGCGCCGAATGCGCGACGTGGGAATCGTTCCTCAAAAGCTGCGACTGCAATGCGCCTGCAGAGGCGCATTAACATTGGGGAGTAAAAGAGGCGGCCCCGCTCCTTCCCCATTAAAAGGAGAAGCCGCAGAGGCGCAAGCCTATTTACCCCCCTCTCCTTCTCAATCTGGCCGTCGCCATCGCCTTCTTCCTCTCAAGCTCAGAGCGAAGCTTTCCCTCTTCCGCCCGCCGCTTCCACGCTCGCTTCACCCCAGGCTTCCGCCCTCACAGCCGCCATGCCGCCCAAGGCCAGCAAAAGCAAGAGCAAGGAGGCGAAAGCCGATGTCCCGGAGAGTGAACTAGTGAAGATGCAGAAGAAGTATGCCGTCTTCGCCCCGTCGCTCGACGCAGAAGCTCTGAAGAGGCGGTACCAATGCATGTGGGCGAAGGAGACGCAGGCTCACCCCGCCACACGCGTGATTCCAGGTTCTTGCTCCAAAAGCGGGTCGGACAGATACCCCTTTTTCGCTGCATATTTCTATTGCGGGCTCTGCCCCCAATTTTCCGACTTCTTCAATGATATCATGTACACATACGGCTTTCATCTTCTCGATTTCACGCCGAATGCGGTACTGTGCATGTCCATCTTTGCCCATCTTTGTGAAAACTTTGCCGGAGTGATTCCCAATACTACCCTTTTCCGCCATTACTTCTTCCCCCGCATCCAAAAAGGAGAGGCCCTCTCTGGTTCTATCGCCTGGATTCCAAGGGCTTGGAATAAGGAAATATACCCAGAAGGAGTTTACCACGAAAAGTGGGACGAATGGTGGACTGAATGGTGCTGGATCAAGGAAGCAGATCCACATCCATTTTGTCTGCCCCGGCAACAGAAGGCGGTCCGCGGCAGTGGCTGGAGCAGTCTTGCCGCTGACGACGAAAAGCTCACAATCGCCACCACCAGGATTCTCTGCCTGAAAGCTGCCGGACTGACAATGGAGATGATTGGCTTCGAGTTTCTCCGCCGCCGCATCGCCCCCTTGCAGAACAGGGGAAGGCTAGCTTGGGAATACCGAAACACGGCGGATATTATGAGATTGCGCCCCTGGTTGAATAATAACCTGACTACTATGCAGCTTGGCGCTCTCCGTCAAAAGCTGTTCCAGCGCGACGACAAGCATCGGCTACCCGCAAGGATTGTCCCCTTGTGCAACAACTCTGCCTTGGGGTCGATCATCGCCTTCATGCCGATGTTCAACGCCCACGGTCTTGACGCGACTTGGGCCGAGCCAACCGAGGAGGAAGCACAGAAGTTTTTTGATAACTTGACGGAGAGGCCCGTCTGGGAAGAGGCAGACTTCATCCGAGCCACCACCGACCAAGAAGTAGCATACATTGCTACTAGGGTGGAGGAGGCAAATCTTGCCACGGAGGCCGGCAGCGCTGGCTTCACAAAATGGGAAACCAGCGACGCAGAGGTAGTAGTGGAGGTAAAACCTACCGGGAAGGACAAAGCTGTCGGGGAACAGAGCAGCATAGCCGCTGAGAGCTCGTCCGACGAGGACACGGCCGAAGAAGAACTGCAAGAAGAGCTCCCAGCCCCGAAGAAGACGAAGCGTGTTCTTCGGAAGGCTGCATCTGGCATCCCGGCAAGCCAGCCTTCTTCGAGCGGCGAGGCTCCCGGCAAGAAAGTGGCCGGCAAGACTGCACCGCGCCAAGGGGTTCGTCAGCAACCTGCGCGGCGCGCGAGACCCACACCAGCGGCTACTGCTGGAGCGGCAGGGGTGTCTCGCACTACCGCACCGGAAGCTGCCCCGGCGCCTGCCACAGCCAAGCGACCTAGGACCCCTCCTCCGCCTTCCCACTCAGATATCGCAACGGAGGCCGATTTTGACATTTCCGGCTTTAGTCCGGAGCGGGAAGAAGAAGAGTGAGTGCTTTGCCACAACCTTTATTTCCCAATCTTGGATCAACCTTGCTAACTTGCTTATATTGTCTCTGCAGTGATGCAGAAACCTTGCTGGAGAGGATGACGAAGAGGGCAAAGACTTCCACGGGCGACGAGCCCCCGGCAGGATCCACGAGCGTGCCAGAAACTGTCATCGTCAACCCGGAGCTCAGCCCTCAACGCAGCCCCCAGCGCAGCCCCCAGCGTAAGTTCATTGTTCTTTTTCCGCTGGCGGGCTCTGAGGTTTCTATTCTTGCCGCTAATATCTTTGGGCTCGCAGGAGAAGAACGGCAACAAGGGGAGTTGTCGGAAGACGTCCCCGTCGTGCCACCTCCATCGACCACGCCGCCCACAGGCACGTCCCCGGCAAGGGATCCTACCGACGAGCCCGTCTTAACTGAGGAGGAGCCGGCAAGCATGGACACCGGCAACCCTCCCCCGGCAACCGAAGTTGCCGGGAGGGGCGAGGCCACCTCTCAACAGCTCGACGCAGGTAATCAATTGCCTCAGAACACTTGTTACTCCTTCCCTTATCTCTCTGTCTTTGGTCCCTTCGAACTTCAATCTTGATCTTATTCTGTTTCCCTCCTTCGTCCTCCAGAGTTCCCTGTGATGGAACACATGGACATTGATGTTGTCATCGAGGAGACCGCCAGGGATGCCGCTGCCGAAGCAGACAGGATCGCTACCAGCGAGGCCGCCAAGGATGCCACTATCGAGGCCGGTGGTGCTCTTGGCGAGGAGGCCGCCAAGACTGCACAGGAGGAACCCGCCAAAGAGTCCACTGAAGGGGGCGACAGGGAGACTGATGACCGTACTGACGGCATTCCTGCCGCAGGAGCGCCAAGCGCTGCACCGGCCACGGAGCCCCCTGCCACTGGTGAGGTGGTTGCTGAAGACCAACCGTCAACATCTGAAGGCCCCTCTTTCAGCAAATATCTCAAGGTTGGCGAGAACCTGTTTGTCAACTTGTCGGGGACAGCAAGCATTGGGGCACCAGCCGAAGGAGAAGCCTTTGAAAAAGAAATCATCTCTGCTGCCGGGCTTGAGGTTGTTGACGATCCCAGCGCTAGCAGCAGCAAATCTGAAGAGGATCAGCTCCTTCAGGCCATGGGCGAGAATTTCTGCAAGCTCCAGGCTCTCCATCGTGCCCAGAAAGATAAAGCGGATTCCAGAATGGCAGTTGTCGAGGCGGCCGAAGCAGATTTCCAGAGGCGTGTTGAACAAATGCAAGTCTGGTACGCCGAGGCCCTCCAAGAGCTAACTGCTGGCCGGGAACAAGTGAGCCAATAGTGGACAGAAATCCTCCTGAAGCAATCTGATATGGAGAAGGCGCAGGATGAAGCCACTCAAAGAATCGCCGCCGAAGATGCCCTCCTGACGGGGCACCGCATTGCTCTTGATGCTCATGAGGAAGATTTCACCGCACGTGAGCAGGCGCTCGCCGCCAAACTTCACAGCAAAGATGAAGATATCGAGAAGCTTGTCGCGCGGCGGACCCAGGAGCTGGAGCGAAAACATAAAGAGGCGCTCGAAGCTCTGACTGCATGTCACACCGGCAAGCTCAAGGAGGCCATCGATGCTGCCGAAGCTGCAGAGGCCGCCAAGAATGGGCTGAGCCACAAGGTGAAGAAGCTGGAAGTAGATCTCGAAGAGCACGGCAAGGAGCTCTCGACGCTCAAAGGTGATAGGGAAAAAACCCTCCACACCTTGGTGGAGATGCAAGTTGCCCTGTCTAACAAAACCAAGCAGCTCTCCTCTGCGGCTGATACTATTGCAGTTCTGGAATTGAAGCTGACCACCTTGCAGAAGTCTCTCGAGGCCAGCAAGGCCCGTGAGAAGGCTCTACTCAAGGATCTCCAGGGAGAGAGGAACCTGCTCAAGAGCGTTGCCGCCGCCCAAATCGATTACGAGAAGGGGGTGGAGATCTGGACTGGACGTCTCATCGCCGCTGCGGAGAAGCTTACGGCGGAACTGTCAACCATGGGCTTGTCAAACTTCAGGTATTCTTCCGAGGAGAGGATATCTTCAAGTGCCAGGTTGACGATGTTCTTTGAAAGCATCATCGACGCCTTGAGGTTGCTCCAGTCTAGCCGGGCAACCCAATTGGCCAACGAGACTCGCCGGCTTTGCCGGGCCGTCCTTCGCAAGGTGCTTATCAAGGATGTGCACAGCAACCCCGGCATCGATCTCTCCAACGCGCTCGGCCATCTGCCAAAGGACGCAAATGTCGAGGCACTCGAAGAACGTATCGCGCTTATCCTTGAGAAGGTGGACTCCATCAAAAGGATTGAAGGCCAGCGAAGAGATTAAGTGCTCCCCCTTTTCTTGCCGTCGTCATTCCATGTCAAAGACAATTAAGTCTCAAGTTAGAATTGCGGCAAATCATTAATGTAATATAACTCGCCTATGTTTAGGGACATGCATGCTATTTCTCTTGTCTGATTCTTTTATGTATGGAGTTCACCCTACGCTTACTGAAAAACTTGCCGGCGCGCAACCTGCCGTGAGCGCTGGGTGCGGGACTTCAGCAGCCTGCTGGAGGCGCAGCGGCCGGCAAGACTCCTTGGCATGCTCAGTGCAGCCACTTAAATCGTTGAGCGGACTCGAAACAAAATAAGGGCGCAACTGATTACAACAAGGGTTCCTTCACGTGCGGATTTTCCATACAAGAGTCGGAATCGTCCAAGGAAACAACTTTGCAATAAAAGAAACTTGTTCTAAGTTTTTAGAACTTAGCTTTCTGTCGCTATCCTTCCTCCGGCAAGCGTCGATTCCGAACGTCGCCAACTGGTACTCATATCTCCCTTCCCCCCCGGCAAATGTGCACGTGAGGAATCCTTCTGTCTTTTTAGAAAAAGAAAGAAGAGAAAATAAAGATATGAAACCTTGGCGGTTTGTTAGAACTTACCGGGAGTAGGTGTCATACAACATCTTAGACAAACATGCATATATAAATATGAACATGGGAATCAATAAGGGAATGCATAACACTTAAATTTATTCATCTGTGCTCAGGGTCTGCGCCTGGCTTTGTACAAAGGATCACATGCCTTGTCGGCAAGACTTGTACAAAAGGGTGGTTGCCGGGAGCTCCCGGCAACCGCGCCTTATGGGTAGAACTTGCGAAGATGTTCGATATTCCAGGAATTGCTCACTGGTACGCCATCTTCGGTCTCCAAGCGGACAGCGCCGGGCCTGGTGACTCGTACTACCCGATAAGGGCCTTCCCACTTTGGCGTCAACTTGTTTGAATTCTTGGCAGACTGAATCCGCCGAAGAACAAGGTCGCCTTCCTCAAGGCTTCGGGCGTGAACTTTGCGGCTATATTAGCGGCGGAAAGCTTGCTGGTAGCGTGCAGCTCGCACAGCAGCCTGAAGACGATTCTCCTCAAGGAGCACAGCGTCATCTTGGCGTAGTTGCTCTTGCTCAAGCGCATCATAAGCGAGCACTCGAGGTGATCCATACGTGAGTTCCGTGGGGAGAATTGCTTCCGCTCCGTAGACCAGAGCGAAGGGCGTCTGGCCGGTGGCTCAATTTGGTGTCGTTCTGATTGACAAAAGAACCGCCGGCAACTCATCAATCAAGCGTCTTCCGCACTTTTTCAACCTGTCAAAGGTTCTGGTCTTGAGACCGCGCAGCACTTCAGCATTGGCCCTCTCCACTTGGCCGTTGCTTCTCGGGTGAGCAACAGAGGCAAAACAAATTTTGACGCCAAGGTCTTGGACGTACTGCATGAAGGTGCGACTTGTGAACTGCGTGCCGTTGTCGGTGATGATCCTGTTGGGCACACCGAAACGGCAAACTATCCCCTTAAAGAACTTGACGGCCGATTACGCTGTCACCTTCCTCACTGCCTCCACCTCCGGCCACTTTGTGAACTTGTCGATAGCAACGTACAAGTACTCAAAGCCCCCGGTAGCATGGGGGAAAGGGCCCAGTATGTCGATCCCCCAGACCGAAAATGGCCAGGAGAGAGGGATTGTTTGAAGAGCTTGAGCTGGTTGATGCGATTTCTTCGAATGAAACTGGCACGCTTCATACTTGGTGACTAGTGCAGTTGCATCCTGGAGAGCAGTAGGCCAAAAGAAACCTTGTTGGAATGCTTTCCCGGCAAGTGCTCTTGATCCTATGTGAGAACCACATATGCCTCCATGTATTTCTGCCAACAGCTCTAGCCCATCCTCCTGAGGAATGCACTTCAATTTCACACCATTTGGTCTCTTTCTGTATAGAACGTCATCGACGAACTTGTACATAACAGACCGACGGGCTACTCTTTCCGCTTCTTCCTGTTCCTCCAGGAGTTCTCTTGTCTGAAGGAAATGGACAATGTGCTGCGCCCATGCTGGAGCCTGAGGCTCGACGGCTGGGACTAAAGGCATCTCCTCCGCCGGGGGAACGTTTGTCTCGACAGCAAGGGCCCGAGGCCCTGCTGGAGCCTGTTGTTCCCCGGCAGGCATGTCGTCGATCCCGGCAACTTCCTTGCCGGCGGCTCCCGGGAGCTCTGCCGGGAAGTACTGACCAGAGTTCAACTTTCTTCTCTTTTCTTGCCGCATTGACGGCGCCACGGATGGTTGAGTCAATTGGAGCACAAAAGTTCCTGGTTCCACAGGCAACTTGAGGGCGGCACGCTTTGACAGGTCGTCAGCAACACTGTTCTCGGCACGAGGAACGTGCTCCATTTGCAGACCGTCAAAGTGCTCTTCCATTTTTCTCACTTCATCCATGTAGGCTTGCATCAATGGACTTTGATAACTCTTGTTAACTTGCCTGACGACAAGTTGTGAATCGCCTTTGATGACGAGCTTTTTGATACCAAGGTCTGCCGCGATCCTAAGACCGGCAAGCAAACCCTCGTATTCTGCTGTGTTGTTGGTCAAACTCTCCCGGGGAAAATGCATTTGGATTATGTACTTGAGGTGCTCTCCGGTGGGTGCGACAAGCAGCATGCCAGCACCGGCGCCTTGCAGCGAGAAAGCCCCGTCAAAGTACATAACCCATTGCTGATCGATTTCCTTACCGGGGAGAGTTATTTCTTGAACTTCTTCGTCCGGCGTTGGGGTCCATTCTGCAATGAACTCCGCCAGGGCCCTGCTCTGAATTGTCGAAGTGCTTTCAAACTTGAGGCCAAAGCTCGACAACTCCAACGCCCACTCCACGATCCTGCCGGTTGCTTCTGGATTTTGCAAAATCCGTTGCAACGGAAAGCGAGTGACGACGGTGATTTCATGTGCTTGAAAATAATGGCGCAGCTTCCTTGAGGCCATAAGAAGGCCGAAAAGCAACTTCTGCATGCCAGAATATCTTGACCTAGCTCCTTGTAAAAGAGAGCTGACAAAATAGACTGGGCACTACACCACCTTTTTCTTCTGCAATGGTCCTTCTGACTGCACAGATCCTGTTTTGCTGGGATCAATCCTTGCCGGGGAAGATCCTGCCGCTTCATCTGACGGTCCTGCCGCTGGTGTCGCTTCCTCATCAGCCTCTCTCTGCGCCACTAGCGCAGCACTAACCTCTTGATTTGTCGCTGCCAGATACAGCAGCAACGTCTCTTGTGGTTTAGGCGCGACTAGCGTCGGCGGAGAGGAAAGGTACTTCTTCAAATCTTGCAGCACAGCCTCCGCCTCCGGAGTCCATTTCATTGGACCTGCCTTCTTCAAAATTTTGAAAAAGGGCAGGGCGCGCTCAGCAGACTTGGAAATAAACCTGCTTAGAGCAGAAACACAGCCGGCAAGACGACGCACATCCTTGACGCGTCTCGGCGCTTCAATTTGCTCAATAGCTTTGATCTTGTCGAGGTTCGCTTCGATTCCCCGGCAAGATACAAAGAATCCGAGGAGCTTGCCGGAAGGAACACCGAACACGCACTTCTCAGGAATTAGCTTTAAGTTGATCTTGCGCAGATTTGCAAATGTTTCTTCTAAATCTTGAATGAGCGTCGCTTTGTCTTTGGTTTTGACCACTATATCATCCATATACGCCTCCATATTTCTATGGAGTTGAGGCTCAAAACCAATTTGAATTGCTCTCGCAAATGTCGAACCCGCACTTTTCAACCCGAAAGGCATTCGTATAAAACAATACGTACCACATGGGGTGATAAATGCGGTCTTCTCTTCATCTTCTTTCGCCATGAAAATCTGATGATACCCTGAATAGGCATCAAGGAAGGACAGGAGATCACAACCAGCGGTGGAATCCACAATCTGGTCAATGCACGGCAAGGGAAAGGGATCTTTTGGACAGGCTTTATTGATATCTGTATAATCGATACAAAGCCTCCATTTCCCATTTGCTTTTCGCACTACAACCGGATTGGCCAACCAGGTTGGATGAAGCACTCCTTTGACCAATCCTGCCGCCTCCAGCTTTCTGATTTCTTCGGCAATGAATTCTTGCCGCTCCAAGGCTTGCTTCCTGACCCTCTGTTTGACGGGCCGCACATGAGGACAGACAGCAAGGTGGTGCTCAATTACCTTCCTGGGAACACCGGGGATGTCAGACGGTTGCCATGCAAACACGTCGACATTCGCCCGTAGGAAGGCAACGAGCGCACTTTCCTATTTGTCATCTAGGGTGGAACTTATGGTGAAAGTTCCCCTCGTTCCGTCCTCCCTGACGGGCACCTTCTTGGTCTTCGGCGGAGCAGCCTTGGATTTCTTGTTCTTGCCGGTGGAACTCTCTGGTGCATCCTCGACGGAAGCGCAGCACTCCGAGGAGGTGCGCTTGCCGGAGTTCGCGCCAAGGTTCTTGCCGGTCTTCTTCTTCCCCCCAGGAGTTCCAGCGGCAGGAGCAGATGCCTTGATGGCAGGTGCTGCAACTGCTTCCCGGTAAAGTTTGTCGGCACAGATGAGCGCATCCTTCTTATCGGAATGGATGGTGATGACGCTCAACGGCCCGGGCATCTTCAAAACATTGTATGCGTAGTGCGATGCCGCCATAAACTTAGCCAGTGCTGGCCGACCAAGGATCCCATTGTATGACATGGGGATCTTGGCGACATCAAACACTACCTTTTTGGTCCTGTAGTTGAGCTCGCTACCAAATGTCACCGGCAGCGTAATCTTGCCCTTGGGCTGGGTTCTTCCCGGATTGACCCCTTGAAACGTACCCGTTTCTTCGAGGTCCTCGTCAGGAATTTGGAGCTTCTTGAGCACATCAGGTGAGATTAGGTTTAGCCCGGCCCCACCATCAACTAGCATTTTCGTCACCTTGAGGTTGCGAATTGTTGGCGAGACCAACAATGGCAAGCACCCGACCGCAGTTGTGCGATCAGGGTGATCCTCGGCGTCGAAAATGATAGGCGTCTTGGACCACTTCAGGGGCCTACATGCATCTGGTGATGGCTCTGTTGCATTGACTTCCCGCACCCACTGTTTGAGTCGACGGTGGGAAGAATGCAGCGAGGCACCTCCATCGATACACATGGCCTCTGTAGCTTTCTGGAATTCTTGCTCGCTGGACTCATCATCTTCTTCATCATCATCTTCTTCTTTGTCTCGGCCCCGAGCGGGCCTATCCTTCTGTTGCTAGGCCTTGCCGCGGCGCCCCCCTTGGCCACCGTGCTTCTTGCCAGATCCGTCAGCACCATCTTGGTCCTTCTCCTTATCTCGCCTTTCATATTCGGCCCTCTGTTTCTCGGCAAGCTGTTCAACTTGCCGGCAGTTCTGGAGATCGTGGCCCTTGGTGCGATGTATCTTGCAATACTGCTTGCCGGAGCTTTCCGACTTGTCGGCAGCCGCAAAGGCCTGACAGGAAGGGCACCCGGCAAGATCCTTGCCGGGGTCACCAACCTTGGCCTTCTTGGCGGCGCCGGGGTTGCCGGATTCCTCGACAACAAGCACGGCCTTGCCTCCGCGTTTCCTGTTCCGCCGCCGGCCTTTCCTTGATGGGGTCGCGGCGTCTTCATCTTCGGATTCGCCCGCCGCGCCAACAGCCTCGCCAGGGAGTTTCCTCCCCTCTTCATCTCGAGCGCATTTATCAGCCAAAGCGTAAAGCTCGGCAATACTCCTGACTTTGTTCATCGCCAGCTCTTCCCGCATTATGCGGTTACGCACGTTCTGATGAAACGCGCTAATGACAGCGGTAGGGTGAACGTCAGGAATATTGTACTGCACCCGGCTGAACCTCTGCATAAAGTTGCGCAGGGACTCGCCCTCCTTCTAAGGGATGATATGCAAATCACTCTCTTGGCCAGAAGCTTGGTGGCCTCCAACAAAGGCGCCAACAAACTGATGGCACAGATCTGACCAAGAAGAAATAGAATTCTCCGGCAGATGCATCAACCACGACCTGATGTTGGGCTTGAGCACCAACGGAAAGTAGTTGGCAAGTATCTTGTCATCTCGGCCCCCGGCAGCCTGCACCGCAATGGTGTAGATGCTCAGGAACTCCGAGGGATGGGTCTTACCATCATATTTCTCCGGGACCTCCGGCTTGAAGGTTCGGGAATTGGGCCACTGGACTTGCCGCAGCTCATGGGTAAATGCTGGAGTCCCCACCTCATAAGGGAAGTCTCCTACGTCCCCTGGCGTAGGCTCATCGACAGCCGGCCCTGCACTTATCAGACTGATAGCGCGCTTCCCGTCGCCGCTCGATGGTAGTTCGAGCGTCCTCCTTGCCTCGTTCCTGGAGAACTTGACGCTGATCGCGGCGCATCTGTGGATCGGATGACGCCGTGGAAACTTCTTCATGGCGGTCGACCTGCTGGGTTGTCGCCATCGCTGGTGCCGCGGAGGGGAGTGCACCGTGGTTGCACCACCTCCAGTTTTATCCACATCGGCTCGTGCCGGATCAACGGGCCTTCGCTGTGAGGGCCCTGCCTCTTGCGGCCCATCTTTGTTGGCGAAGCCAATAAGGCTCTGGATAGTAGCTCGCCACTCCTCCATCTTCTCCGGGGCAGGAGGGAAATCGAGGAGCAGCTGCGCACGTGCCAAGGCTTCCGCTAGCGTAGGCGGCGGCGACACGTGCGAGTTATGTGAGGTGCTCTGACTCCTAACCATATTAGAAGGAGCACCACCACGGTCACGCGACCGCGCGCCACCTCCGCCGGCAGCTTGGTGTGCATGCTGGTCCCGCGCATCTTGGGATCGATGCGCAGAAATCTTTTCATGGGGACGCCCTGAACCACCAGCGCCATGACGTCGCTCATCGTGCATGACCTAGGTAGGTCGTGATGCTTGCGCCGGTGCGGGAGCTCCAGCAGGCGCCCTACGATCTCTGGAATTTGTTGTGCCGCCCGTAGGCAACACAGCTCCGTCTCTGGATCCAGCGGCGTGTAGGTTACTGCTGCCACTGCGAACGATGCCGCTCGCCTGGCTCGGATCACCAGAGCGCCATGGAAGTTCTAGTCCTCTTCCTTCTGCACCCAAAACGGACGTGGATGGTTGTGCCATCGCAGCGCTCTTCTTCTTAGGTGGCATGATGATGAAGATGATGAAGAAACTAAGGCGCCGATCACTAGATCAGGTTCACGCAACCTTCAATCCCCCTACCTGGCGCGCCAAAGATGTCGGCGAATGACACCTATGGGATCCTAAGGGACCCCTTTACGATTCGGCGAGGGGAGAGGTATGCGCAAAGAGCAGAACCAACGATCAACGCGGGAAGATTTTACCCAGGTTCGGGCCGCTGATTAGCGTAAAACCCTACTCCTGCCTTGTGGTTATTATTGATGTTCTTGAGCCCAGCCTCTAGGAGCGCTCGCAGTGAACAGTACGTTCAAAGAGCAGCTATGCATGCAGAATGGGCCAAAAGATCTCCTCCCCTGTAGCAGCTGCCATGGGCCTCCTTTTATACCACAAAGGGGCCACCACAGTGGCAAAATGTACATAAATTGAGGTGTAAAGTAGCTACAGGGTTACCATACCTAACCCCTGACGGACTAGGACTAACGCATTTAATGCACCGTGAGGTGTCCGTTTAGGTGTCCTTACTTTCTTGGG
This sequence comes from Thinopyrum elongatum, assembly GCA_011799875.1. Classification (NCBI taxonomy): domain Eukaryota; kingdom Viridiplantae; phylum Streptophyta; class Magnoliopsida; order Poales; family Poaceae; genus Thinopyrum; species Thinopyrum elongatum. The sequence goes on from CM022301.1 coordinate 318,839,219, forward strand.
GATGGAAAAAGGGGCCATCCCATCAGCACCGCTTAAGCTCTCCTCCACTGGCGCGTCGCCACGCATCCAAAGAAGGACCCAGAATGTCGGGTTTGTCGCTGTGCTAGAGCGGTGGCACAGCAACAAAACCTTGCCGGGCGCCAAGCCTTGCCGGGCACCGATCCTTGCCGGGCTCCGCATGCCACCCCGGCAAGATCTTGCCGGGGAAGCTGGCCTTCGGATTCCAGCTCTTCTTATCTGCTGATCCTCAGATCTCTGACTTGATGATTTCTTTGATGGCTTGAATCAACCTCGAACTGTTCCCCGGCAAGCCTTGCCGCGAGGATGGCTACAACTGCCCGTGCACAAGTACGGGGTACTAGTGGCCCAATACTTAGTACACCGACAGTTGGTCTACTAATCTTGGACATGATGCCTATATAGATGATCATTGCCTTGGATATCGTCATAATTATTTGCTCTTTTATCAATTGCCCAACAGTAATTTGTTTACCCACCGTATGATATTTTCTCGAGAGAAGCCTCTAGCGAAATCTACGCCCCCCCGGTCTATTTCTTATCGTATTATTTTCAGATCTATTTGTCCAAAAATCCAAAAATACCTTGCTGCACTTTTACTTTACTTCTTTTATTTTGTGTTTTTGGTAGATCTATTTATCCAATCTCGTACAGTTTAATCTATCTCAATACCGAGGAGGGATTGACAACCCCTCTTACGTGTCGGCTTGCAAGTTTTTTTATTTGTGTGAAGGTACTGCTTACATAGTTTGGTGGATCCTCCTACTGGATTGATACCTTGGTTTCATAACTAAGGGAAATACTTATTGTTGTTGTGCTGCATCATCCCTTCCTCTTCGGGAAAAAAACCAACGCAGATCACAATTAGCAGAAGGAATTTCGGGTGCCGTTGCCGGGGAGGATCACGTCCAGATCTATCAAGTACCCAATAATAAATCTCATCTCCTTGCAATTTACTTTATTTGCCATTTGCCTCTCATTTTCATCTCCCCCAATTCTAAAACATTTTTGCAAAAGTCACAAAAATATTTTCCTTTTCTTTTTCGTTTGCCTTTTTGTTTGTTTGATGTCTTTGTTTGTGTGCCATGTGTCTTCTATTTGCTTGCATCTTGGCTTGCTAAAAATCTATTGATATGGATCCTCATCTACATGCTAATCTTTTCAAAAGATCCAATTATGACGAACCAATTGCTAGTGGTTGACTACACTTGATTATCTCTATGAAGTTTTGCTTGAAATTCATGAATCTGAAAATTGTGATGAAGTGTTGAAAGAAGAAATTGATAAAGTAATTCATGATGAAAAGCATGATTGCAATGGTGTTATTATAAATTCTAATAATGGAAACTGTGCTAATAATATGGAAAACCCCAAGCTTGGGGATGGTAATTTTGATATGTCCACTACTTACTGCAATGATCATGATCGGGGTGATTCTTCTTATGATCTTGAAAATTTATTTAAGCCTCATGATGAATATGTTTGCGATAATATTGAAAGTTGGTTTGGAAGAGTGTCAACTTTATCTAAAAATAATCCCACAGATTTGGAGAGTGTTCAATCTCATGATTTTTTTGACAAAAGTGGGTTCGGAGAGGTCATGACTTTATATAGTTGATGTTAATCCCACTATCTTGGAAGATTATAAGAATTTTATGCATGTGGATCATGAAGTGAAAATTTTATATGATAGCTATATTGTTGAATTTGAATATGATCCCACATGTAATAATTATGAGAGGGGGAAATATGGTTTTAGAAATTTTCATGTTACTAAATTACCTCTCTTCATGTTGAGATTGCTATTGTTTCTTTCTCATTCCTTGCATATGCTAGGTTCTTCTTGTCTCGATAATTTGCTCTCTTATAAAATTGCTATGCATAGGAAGTATGTTAGACTTAAATATGTTTGTCACATGTTTTATGATGCTTTCTGCGTGTTTCAATTATTATCTTTCATGTGAGCATCATTGAAATCTCAAGCCCATCTTGATGGCTATAAAGAAAGAGCTTGTTGGGAGGCAACCCAATGAATAAAATATTTTTTTCTCTTTTTATTTCTGTTCTTGAGTGTTTGCCCAATTATGCTACTGTTATGATTGTGTTTTTATGTTTTAATTAGTGTTTGTGCCAAGTAAAGCCTTTAGGATCATGTTGGGTGATAGTTGATTTGATCTTGTTGAAAAACAAAAACTTTTGCGTCCAGTAATAGAATTATGAAAAATCACAGGAGCGACGAAAAATTCTTAGTTTTTTTACAAAAGATTGATATACAAATTTCCTACGTTTTCCTAATTTTTCAGAATGTTTGGTGTTACATAAGTATGAGTAAAATTCGCGTCTTTACAGACTGCTCTGTTTTTTATAGATTCTGTTTTCATTGCATTGTGTGCTTATTTTGATGAATCTATTGATTGTATCGGGGGGTATAAGCCATGGTAAAGTTACAATACAGTAGGTATAATGCAATAACAAAATATAAATGGGTTTGCAATAGTACTTAAAGTAAATATTGGTTTTCTTATACTAACGAATGTCACAAAGGTTTTTGTTAAGTTTTGTGTGATTCAAGTTTTCAAGTTTTGGGTGAGATCATGATGGATGAAGGAATAAGGAGTGTCAAGAGCCTAAGCTTGGGGATGCCCCATGGCACCCCAGGGTAATATTTAAGGAGTACCAAGCAACTAAGCTTGGGGATGCCCCGAAAGGCATCCCCTCTTTCTTCTAATGACCATCGGTAATTTTACTTGGAGCTATATTTTCATTCGTCACATATCATGAGTTTTGCTTGGAGCGTCTTGTATTATATGAGTCTTTGCTTGTTTTGCAAATTAGTTTGTCACAATCATCATTGCTGGAAACACCTATTTGAGAGAGTCATATTCATGCTATAATTGCTCTATGTGCTTCACTTAAAAAAAATTGAGCTATGGAATTGCTCTAGTACTTCACTTATATCTTTTTGAGAACGGTGGTGTTATTATTTTGAAGAAATATACTCTCATGCTTCACTTAGATTATTTTGAGAGTTAGTAAAATTTTAAAGAAATTTCCTCTCATTTCTTCACTTATATTATTTTGAGAGATGAAAATTATTTTTAATAAATATTTGTGCTCTTGTTCTTCACTTAAATTTGTTTGAGAGCTTTGATAGTAGCAATGGTAATATATGAAATTAGTCCCAAAGTGATAGATATTCAATATTGGTGTTAATGTTTGTGATTCCCTATGCAAGCACGAAAGTCAATAGTTATGCAATGAAGTTACATCCTACTTGTGGTGCATTATTCGATGTTAGTTATGTTTAATGCTCTTTTATGATCGTTTTTGTTTCTTGGTTGGTCGCTTCTCAATCTATTTGCTAACCTCCATTTGTACTAAGTGGGAATACTACTTGTGCATCCAGACCCTTAAACCCAAGTTGTGCCAAATGAGTCCACCATACCTACCTATATGCGGTATTTTCGTGCAGTTCCAAGTAAATATGTATGTGCCAACCCTAATGTTCAAAAATAAATTTCCCTTCTGTGTGCCCGTACCGCTCATGAGGCGGTAAGGGGTGGCCAATATTTTCCATGCTAGATATTTTATTCTCAAGATAAGTGTTTATTCACTTGTCATTGCACGAGAATATGGCAAAGGTAATAGGGATGCCCAGTCCCGAAATGTAAAAAAAAAATTATGTAGTTCAATAATAAATACCTTGGAAAGTATTGGTATGGAAGGCACCCGTGGATACGGCTAGCCATGGATTGTGAAAGAATGGTGGAAAAAGTAATAAACTTCATTTTCTGTTTGGGAACCACCTATGATTTATCTAGCATGGAAAGTATTGGGAATTCTCGGTCGTTTTCGTTGAAGGGAAAAGCATGCCACTCAAAATAATTTTATCTCTCAATTTAAGCTTTGAGCTTTGGCACCTCTACAAATCTCTTCTTCCCTCTGTGAAGAGCCTATCTTTTTTACTTTATGCAATTTTTATTTTTATTGAGTCTCCATCTTCTCTTATAAAGCACCAACTAGGGAACACTATTATCATACTTGTGCATTGGGCATAGTTAATATTTGAGTGTGTGTCATGAATGGATCAATGATTGAGCATGATGGGCTAGGGATAGCTTTCTTTAGCATTGATATTTTGAATGACATGGTTGCCTGTTGATATGTTTGAGTATTTATGTCTTCATGTCAAATATAGACTATTGCTTTGAATCATATAAAAGTCCAAATGCCCATGCTACAAAAGAAAAGTTTATGAGATGAACATGTTAGGCAGCATTCCACATCAAAAATTATGTTTTTATCATTTACCTACTCGAGGACGAGAAGGAATTAAGCTTGGGGATGCTGATACGTCTCCAACGTATCTATAATTTTTTATTGTTCCATGCTGTTATATTATCAATCTTGGATGTTTTATATTCATTTTATAGCAACTTTATATCATTTTTTGGGACTAACTTATTGACATAGTGCCTAGTGCGAGTTGCTATTTTTTGCTTATTTTTTAATTCGCAGAATATCAGTACCAAACGAAGTCCAAATGCCACAAAACTTTTTAGAGATTTTTCTAGACAGAAGACACCTTGGGAGCCAAGGAAGTGCACGAGGGGAGGCCCATGGGGCCCACAAGGCACCAAGGCGGGCCAGAGGCCCCTGGCATGCCCTGGTGGGTAGTGGGGCTCACGGGTGGCCTTTCCACCGCCTCTCAGCTCTATAAATACTCTAATATTCCAGAAACCCTAGAAGAGGAGAGAGATCAGAGTTCACACCGCCGCAAGTTCCAAAATCAAGAGATCCAATCTAGAGGCCTTTTCTGGCACGTTGCCGGAGGGGTCAACGATCATGGAGGGGTTCTTCATCATCACCCTTGCCCCTCCAATGATGCGTGAGTAGTTTACCACATACCTACGGGTCCGTAGGCAGTAGCTAGATGGCTTCTTCTCTCTTTTTGATCTGCAATACAATGTTCTCCTCGATGTTCTTGGAGATCTATTTGATGTAACTCTTTTTTGCGGTGTGTTTGTTGGGATCCGATGAATTGCGAGTTTATGATCAGATCTATCTATGAATATTATTTGAGTCTTTGTTGAACTATCTTATGCATTATTTTTATAGCCTCATATTTCTTCTCCAAAACTTTGGTTTGGTTTGGCCAACTAGATTGATTTTTCTTGCCATGGGAAGAGGTGCTTTGTGATGGGTTCGATCTTGCAGTGCTCAATATCAGTGACAGAAAGAGACATGACATGCATGTATCATTGCCATTAAGGATAAAAAGATGGGGTCTATTCCTACATGAATAGATCTTGTCTACATCATGTCATCGTTCTTCTTGCATTACTCCGTTTCTCGATGAACTTAATACACTAGATGCATGCTGTATAGCGGTCGATGTGTGGAGTAATAGTAGTAGATGCAGGCAGGAGTCGGTCTACTAATCTTGGACGTGATGCCTATATACATGATCATTGCCTTGGATATCGTCATAATTATTTTCTCTTCTATAAATTGCCCAACAGTAATTTCTTTACCCACCGTATGCTATTTTCTCGAGAGAAGCCTCTAGCGAAATCTACGGCTCCCACGTCTATTTCCTATCATATTATTTTCAGATCTATTAATCCAAAAATCCAAAAATACCTTGCTGCACTTTTACTTTACTTCTTTTATTTTGTGTTTTTGCTAGATCTATTTATCCAATATTATACAATTTAATCTATCTCAATACCGAGGAGGGATTGACAACCCCTCTTACGCGTTGGGTTGCAAGTTTTTGTTATTTGTGTGAAGGTACGGCTTACATAGTTTGGTGGATCCTCCTACTGGATTGATATCTTGGTTTCATAACTGAGGGAAATACTTATTGTTGCCGTGATGCATCATTCCTTCCTCTTCGGGAAAAAACCAACACATATCACAATTAGCAATTACCGCTTTCACACGACAGAACAACAAGATTTCTATGAAACTGTTTTGCTTGATAAGAAGCCCTTCATTAGTGACATGGAGTGGGTGGACTAGAAATACATTGATGCAAATGAAGATTATTTCCCCCATGTTCATGAGAGTTTTAGACTTCCACGTGTTGACAAGTTTGTTGGTCAAAAGCTCACCAAGTGGAACGACAAGAAGATCATGCAATTTTACTCCACATCTCATTTCTATCCAGATGGGAGTATTGCATGGACGACTGATGGTTCCAAGTACCAGTCAACCATCTTTGAGTGGGCTGCACTCCTTGGTGCCCCTGAGGAAGAAGAAAATGACATTGATGTGTACGGGAAGCCCAGGATGGACCACAACTCTATGGCCAATATGTACAAGGAAATCCCTCCCAAGGATCTTGAGAGTCATAAGCTTGGTCATGTGAAGCATTTGCTAGCTGGTTTGGCCACAACAAACACAATGTTGAGGCATACTCTTTTGCCCAAGTCCATAGATGACAAGATGATACATGGACACTCCATCAACTTGCTCCGTCTGTTTGACACCCCTTAGAAGTTTAATGTTATGAGTTTCATTGTTGAGACGGTCAAGAGGACAACTGTTGATCAGAAGAGATCTTGTGGATATGCTCCACATATTCAGATGCTCATCAACTCCAAAGTTGGAACGAGCACATATCTACTTGATCGTGAGCATCTTCCACTTCAGCCTGAGTTTGAAGATAATGTGGTGGTGACGAATGCTTCACACCCCACATCTGTTGAGGCTCAAGAGAAGATCCAGGCAGCAGCAGCAGCAAGAGCAACTCAAGAGGCCACAACACCCAATGCTCCAATAGCCAACCTCAAATCAAAGAATGACCAGATGACATATCTGCTGGAGGCAACCCTGACGATTGAGAGGAGTCTGGCCAACATCTCCAAGAACCAGGAGAGCTTAGAGCGGATTGTTGAGACAAAGGTTCATGATCTTGATGTGAAGATCACAGAGGTTTAGAATATCGTGGAGAAACTTAGATGATGTCGAGGCAAGCAGGATTGCTACAGAGGACAATGGAGATGAGCAACCTACTACTCAGAGATTTTAGATGGTACCTAGGGCACCCGGATCTTCAATCATGCCAGTTACAGACATGAGAACCACTCATTATGCACCTGCCGCTACTGCCACAGTACCACCCCCAGTTTCTACTCCACCAGTCCAGCAGACATCATCATAAGCATTTGCAGGCGCACTTCTCTCAACACCATCTACGCACACTGGAGCCACCAACCAGAAGTCACCTTCAGGATCTCCCGAGGATCGTGCCTAGATAGACGCATAGCTCTATACATTTTCGAGCTTTTTGGTACTTGTTGCCAAAGGGGGAGAAATTGTATAGATCATTAGGCTTCGAGAGAGAGAGAGTGTGTGTGTCTCGCTTTTGCTATTTGGTTTTTCTTGAGTTCTTGCTACTCTGTTCGTTTGATTCATGCTACTTGATTGCTATGCTTATGAGATACTACGTTTGTCCTATGTGGTTGATCATACTATGTTTAATGTGTTCTTAATGCTTATCTCTACAATTATTTGTGTATGATCATTCACTCATATCATTTTGTGCGCTCCACCAAGATGTACGTGACATGGAAGAGTGACCCATGATCCTAATCAATTGTGCATTTGTATTCAAACGCAAATTTTTAATAATGAACAAATTTAGGGGGAGCTCTTGCTTATCACATACTTCTCAAAGCGACGATGTATTTCATTCATTTAATCATTTGTCGAAGCTTTGATCTATATGTTGTCATCAATTACCAAAATGGGGAGATTGAAAGTGCAACTAATCCCTGGGTGGTTTTGGTAATTCATAACAACATATATCTCATTGAACTAACATCCATTCGAGATAAATATTTTAGGATGTTCAATGATTGGCATGGCATGGACTTGAGATGTGGACCCCTCAAAATGATAAGGTCAAGGATTGGAAAAAGCTCAAGACTCTTCATTTCTATTTTAGTGATCCAAGATCACATTGAGTCCATAGGAAAGCCAATACTCTTAAAAGGGGATGAGGTGTTGCTTAATTGTCTACTTGCTCAAGTGCTTAGTGATATTGCTCCAAAACCCTCAGCCACTTTTTCTATCCAAATATATCCAAAACCTAATTCCCTACTCGGCTCCACCGATACTTCCCATCTGGAGCTACCGAGTTCATGTTGACATAGCCACTTCAAAAACCCTAACAGTTCGGTCACACCGATATGGATCTAGGTCTCACCGAGATGGCCTTGCTAACTCTCTGTGACTTGTTGCAATTAATTTGGTCTCACCGAGATGTTGCAATTGGTCCCACCGAGTTGGCTTGACTAATTTTGTGTTGCCTTGTTGCTTCACTTCGGTCTTACCGAGTTGATGCAATCGGTACCACTGAGATGAAGTTTTCCCTAAGCCCTAGCACATCGATCCCACCGACTTGTTCCCATCGGTCCCACCAAGATTCCTAATGTTCATATTTTCGAACAGATCGGTGCCACCGACTTTTTTAATCGGTGCCACCGAGATGTGTCAAAAGTGTGTAACGGTTTGATTTTGTGTGGAGGCTATATATACCCCTCCACCCCCTCTTCTCATAAGAGAGAGCCATCAGAACGTGCCTACACTTCCAACATTCATTTTTTGATAGAGAACCACCTACTCATGTGTTGAGATCAAGAGATTTCATTCCAACCATTTGAACCTTGATTTCTAGCCTTCCCCAATTTGCTTTCCACTCAAATCCTTCTTCCACCATAGCCAAATCTATGAGAGAGAGTTGAGTGTTTGGGAGACTATCATTTGAAGCACAAGAGCAAGGAGTTCATCATCAACACACCGTATATTACCTTTTGGAGAGTGGTGTCTCCTATATTGGTTAGGTGTCGCTTGGGACCCTCCGATATGATGTGAAGTTGAACCAAGAAGTTTGTAAGGGCAAGGAGATCGCCTACTTCATGAAGATCTACCAGAGTGAGGCAAGTCCTTCGTGGGCGATGGCCATGGTGGGATAGACAAGGTTGCTTCTTCATGGAACCTTCGTGGGTGGAGCCCTTCGTGGACTCGCGCAGCCGTTACCCTTCGTGGGTTGACGTCTCCATCAACGTGGACGTACGATAGCACCACCTATCGGAACCATGCCAAAAATCTTTGTGTCCACATTGCATATGCCTTCTCCAAACCCTTCCCTTTACCTTCATATGCAATGTTTTACTTTCCGCTGCTATACTCTTAGAATTGCATGTGTAGGTTGATTGCTTGACTTGTCATAATTGCTAAAATCTGCCCACAACTAAAATTGGGAAAAGGAAAGATTTTTATTTGGTCAAGTAGTCTAATCACCCCCCTCTAGGCATACTTTTGATCCAACAATCTTCCTCAAAATAGCCACCATATCTACCTATCATGGCATTTACATAGCCATTCCGAGATATATTGCCATGTAACTTCCACTGTTCCGTTAGCATGACACACATCATCATTGTCATATTGCTTTGCATGATCATATAGCTGACATAGTATTTGTGGCTCAGCCACCGTCCATCATTTTGTATACATGTTATGCTAGATCATTGCACATGTTGGTACACTGCCAGAGGCATTCATATAGTCATATTTTCTCCAAGTATCGAGTTGTAATTTTGAGTTTTAAGTAAATAGAAGTGTTATGATCATCATTATTCATTATTAGAGCATTGTCCCAATGAGGAAATATAATAATAAAAAAAAGAAAAAAGAGAGGCCAAAAAGAGCCCAACAAAAACATAATGAGAGAAAAAGAGATAAGGGGCAATGTTACTATCCTTTTCCACTCTTGTGCTTCAAGGTAGCACCATGTTTTTCATATAGTCTTGTATGTAGTCACTTTCATATAACTAGTGGGAATTTTTCATTATAGAAATTGGCTTGTATATTCCAATGATGAGCTTCCTCAAATGCCCGAGGTCTTCATGAGCAAGCAAGTTGGATCCACACCCACTTAGTTTTCTTTTTGAGATTTCATACACTTATAGCTCTTAGTGCATCCGTTGCATGGCAATCCCAACTCCTTGCATTGGCATCAATTGATGGGCATATCCATAGCCCGTTGATTAGCCTCATCAATGTGAGACTTTCTCCTTTTTTGCCTTCTCCATATTAATCTCTACCATCATACTCTATTCCACCCATAGTGCTATATCCATGGCTTGCGCTCATGTATTGCGTGGGGGCTGAAAAAACTGAAGCGCGTTAAAAAGTATGAACCAATTGCTCAGCTTGTCATCGAGGTTGTGCATGATAGGTACCTTGTGTTAAGAAGATGGAGCATGACAAGGCTATATGATTTTGTAGGGATAGCATTCTTTAGCATTTTTATTTTGAAGGGCATGATTGTTTGTTGGTATGCTTGAGTATTGATGTTTATGTCAAATTATAGACTATTGCTTTGAATCATTCGGATCTAAATATTCACCATAAAAGAAAGATTACATGATGAACATGTTAGGTAGCATTCCACATCAAAAATTTGGTTCTTATCATTTACCTACTTGAGGATGAGCAGGAATTAAACTTCGGGATGCTTGATACGTCTCCAATGTATCTATAACTTTTGATTGTTCCATGCTATTATAGTATCAATCTTGGATGTTTTATATGCAATTATATATAATTTTTTGGGACTAACCTATTAACTTAGTGCTAAGTACCATTTGTTGTTTTTTGCCTGTTTTTGGTTTTATAGGAAATTAGTACCAAACAAAGTCCAACCGCTATGAAACTTTTTGACAATTTTTTTTGGACAAGAGAGCCCCTAGAAGCTTCGGGAGGAGACCAGACGAGAAATGAGGAGATGACAAGTCAGTAGGGTGCACCTAGGGGGTAGGCACACCCTAGTGCCTTGTGGGCCCCTCGTGGCTCCGTCTGACCTAATTCCACCTCTATAAATTCTCTAAAATCAGGAAACCAGTAGAGATCCGCCCAAAATACTTTTTCCACTGCCGCAAGTTTCTGTTCTTTGGAGATCCCATCTGGAGGCCTTTTCCGGTACTCTGCCGAAGGGAGAATCGATCATGGAGGACCTCTACGTTAACCTTGCTGCCCTTCCGATGATTTGTGAGTAGTTTACCATAGACCGACGGGTCCATAGCTAGTAGCTAGATGGCTTGTTCTCTCTCTTTGATCTTCAATACAATGTTCTTGGAGATCTATTTGATGTAATGTTCTTTTGCGGTGTGTTTCTCGGGATCTGATGAATTGTAGGTTTATGATCAGATTATCCATGAATATTGTTTGAGTCTTCTATGAACTCTTTTATGCATGATCTTTATAGCTTTGTATTTCTCTCTGATCTATCTGTTTAGTTTGGCCAACTAGATTGATTTGTCTTGGAATGGGAGAGGTGCTTTGTAATGGGTTCAATCTTGCGGTGCTCTATATCCTAGTGATAGAAAGGGACAAGACACGTATTTGTATTATTGCCATTAAGGATAAAATTATGGGGTTTATTCATATTGATTGGATTTACTTTGTCTACATCATGTCATCTTGCTTAAGGCATTACTCCGTTCTTTCTGAACTTGATACTCTAGATGCATGCTAGATAGTAGTCGATGTGTGGAGTAATAGTAGTAGATGCAGGCAGGAGTAGGTCTACTTGTCTCAGACATGATGCCTATATAAATGATCATTGCCTTGGATATCGACATAACTATGCGCTTTTCTATCAATTGCCCAATAGTAATTTGTTTACCCACCGTATGCTTTTGTTCGAGAGAGAAGCCTCTAGTGAAAACTATGGCCCCCAGCTCTACCTTTATCATATATTAAAATCCAAAAATACCTTGCTTCAATTTATTTACCGTTCTTTTATTTTGTGTTTTTGTTTGTCTATCTACCATTATCAGACTTGATCCTTGCAATTAACCACCGAGGGGATTGACAACCCCCTTGATCCCGTTGGGTGCAAGTATTTGTTCTTTTGTGTGTGGGTGCTGTTCACGAGGTCTTGAGGGGTTCCCCTACTGGATTGTTAACCTTGGTTCTTAACTTAGGGAAATACTTATATCTATTGTACTTCATGATCCTCTCCTCTTCGATGAAATACCAACGCAGCTCACAAGTAGCACTGAGCCAGTCATAGTCCATCAAAACAAGCCCGAATTTTGCACAACTATGGGTATTAACATCGTGTACAATGTTGCCACAGGAATTATGAATATCTTTCTAATAAAAAAATAATTTTCCATTTTCCAAGTCCTAGAAATGACTTTTTGTGTGAAGGAAGTGCCTCAAATTAGTTTCAAAATTGGGCATTTTCATTTTTCATCAAAAGTAGGCCACATTGGATTCCGACTAATGAAGTTTCAATAATTTCAGAGTATTATTGCTATATTCCATCCATTTAGTGCACTTATATTGAATTACCAAAACTTGCTTAAATTTTAACTACAAGTGTGATGTAGTTTGGTCTTGGATTTTTACAAAAATCATTTTATGCTCTAATGTTGAGGGTGGATGCACTTGGGACAAGAAAATTTCAAATTCCAAACTATTTGGTATGAGTGACCAACACTTCAAGTTTGACTCCAATTTGAAAAAAATAATTCAAAGATGAAAAAAGGGCTCAAAAATTGAAATTCCTTTGCATTGAGCCTTATTATGTGCACTAGTTTGTGGGAAAATCATAAACTTGTAACACAACAAGTTTAAGAAAAACCTTCACAAAATGGCATATCTAGTATGAACCTGCACGGATTTCAAAGCATATGCCCATGACCATGGCCACATCCAAGGCATAGTCCATAAATACATGCCCAAATATGGCAAAACTATGGGTATTACCATTGTGTACAATGTTGCCAAAGGAATTATGAATATTTTTCTAATAAAAACATAAATTTCCATTTCCCATGTCCCAGAAATGACTTTTTTGTGAAGGAAGTACCTTAAATAAGTTTGAAAAGTGGGCTTTTTCATTTTTTTTATCAAAAGCAGGCCACATTGGATGGTCACTGACCAAATTTAAATAACTTTAGAGTATTATTGCTATATTCCATCCATTTAGTGCACTTATAGTGATTTATCAGAACTTGCTTAAATTTGAACTACAAGTGTGATGTTGTTTGGTCTTGGTTTTTTTACAAAAATCATTTTATGCTCTAATATTGGTGGAGGATGTATTTGGACAAAAAAGTTCAAATTCCAAACCATTTGGTATGCATGGCCAACACTACAAGTTTGGCCCCAATTTGGAAAAAATCAAGGAAAATGAAAAAGGCGCAAAAATTGAAATGCCTTTGCATTGAGCTATCTTATGTGCACTAGTTTGTGGGAAAAATCATAAAGCCACTTTTGGACTATTTGGATGAAATTTTTGCAATTTTTGATTGAAAACACCCAATTATTTTAATAAAATGAACGAAATGTGGGTCACCACATGTCATAGACATGCAAATAGGGCAAAAATTGGACATTCAAACATGTGCAACACAAATTTCATTTAAAGTTTATAAGTTTTATAGACATAAACCTTCAACATAGCTATCGACAAAAAAAACTAGTTCATAAACCTAATATACTGATCATCGTCGTCCATGTCGGAGCCGTTGCCGACACCGAAGTAGCCGTCCTCATCATCGTCCTCCACCTCCTGCTTGTTGTCGTCGCCGTCCTCGCTAACGAGGTCGATGGTCACGTCGGCCACCAAGGGGACGACCACCTGTTGCAGCCCCAGTGTGTCAACTGGGTCATCGGGGTGGTGCTACGGCCCCTTCGTCAATTCACACAGCGCTTGGAGGAGCCTCAGCAGGTCTGCAGGGTCAATGGGCTCGCTAACCACCGCCCCCTATACTCTGCCAGCAACGGTGCCAACGACTCAGGCTTCGGCATGCGCACGGCGCCGCCAGAGCCCATCCTAGGCTAAGGCTTCAACACGAGCAGGGGGATGCGCGAGCTCGTCGCCAGCTCGGGCTTTGGGACTAGCAGGGGGCCGCCATGCGAGTTTGTCCCTGGCTCGGGCTTTGGGACTAGCATGGGCCACCTCGGGAGCTCGTCCCCGATCAGGCTTTGTGATGCATAGGCTACCGCCACACACTAAAGAGCTTGGCCCCAGGTCCGGCTTAGGAACGCGTTGGCCCCCGCTGCAGCTGGCACCACCATCGCGTCCTGCAGACGTGGGTGTGGGTCGCGGCGTGGATTGCTGTGGCAAAACCTGGTCATCCTCGTCCAGGCTGAGTTGTGCACGGCACACGCCCATGACATCGGTGAAGGTAGGCCCTTCCCAGAAGGCGTACCTCTCGTCGATGTTATTGTGCGACGCCGGGTAGTGGTCGGCGTAGTGATGGATGCTGGCGGTGTTGTCCTCCACGAGGATCTGCGGCCAACACTGGCTGCTAGTCGCGTAGTACGGATTCGATCGCTCCTCCAGCGGCAGGCTTTATCGATACATGCATATGGCACACGACATGGCCGGCGTGCCAATGGTGGGGACAAGCTCCACCGTGAGCCCCCTGATGCTCATGTGTCATCCGGTCGGCAAACGCGTGTTTGGTGGGACCATGACGCCGCAGTTGGCGAGGATCGCAGCTTCCTTGACCCAGAGGGTGCGTGGCATGCCGTGAGTGCATACCACGCAGCATCGTCCCCGGCTACCCTCATGGCTAGCCATGGCGGCTGCGAAAGGGGAGGTGGCTAGGGTTTGGTGGAGGCTCATAGTAGAGAAGGCCGTGGAAGGCAAGGGGAGGGGAGAGGAGGGGATTGGACATGAGTGGGTGTACACTAGTGCACGGCGCGTGACTATAAAAAATCCATTAATTTTTGCCTGACAGGCACGCCGGGGATGTGATTCCCCTGATGGGAAACCGCACGTACTCCCCGTGTGTGAAAGAGCCGACGTGACCATGATGTGACTACTCATGCATGCGGACACGCACACGGCTGATTGTGAGAATGCCATGTGGCACAGTGTGTCGCACTCATCAGTAACAGCGGTAGCTAACAGTCAACCCCCTTGACCAGCGGCAAAGCCCTGTTTGGGCATTGGTGAGGGTGGGTGGCGTGGTGGAGGGGAAAAGTGAGCAAATATTGTTGGCTTGGGAAAAACTAAGAGGAGTAAGCAACAAGGGGCACTAAATTACAAAACCCTTATTTTTATTATGCTAACCTATCTCATGAGTTTTCGTTAAGTTTTGTGCGAATGAAGTTTTCAAGTTTTGGCCGAGATTGAGATATGAGAAGAATAAGGAGCGGCAAGAGCCTAAGCTTGGGGATGCAAAAGGCACCCTAAGGTAATACCTAAGGAAGACTCAAGCATTTAAGCTTGGAGATACCCCGGATGGTATCCCCTCTTTCATCTTTGAATCTATCGATATATCTTACATGAAGCTATATGTTAATTCTTCACATGATATGTGTTTGCTTGGAGAGTCATTTGCTTTTTTTTGTTCTGTTTGTTTGTTTTCAAACTTATTGTTTCCTGATCACACTTATTATTTCGAGACACACATTCATCTTATGTTTATAGAATGCTCATTTGTTCTTCACATATATCTATTTGAGTTGAGACAATTGCTCTTGTACTTCACTCTTATACTTGATTGAAGGTGATATGTTATAGGAAATTATTAGATCTCTCTTGCTTTAGTATTTTATCTCTGAATAGGAAGTGGTAATTTGCATGAATTATATCGTTGGTCCAAAAATGATAGGTATATAACGGTGGTAGTATAATGAAAACTAGCATGGACTTGTAGATCACTGAATGTGATAAGTTTGGTTCCTTGTAGTAGTTTTGCGATATTGTGGTAGTAATAGTGAGTGTGTTGGTAAATAATTAAAAGCTAAGTATAAATATTGGTGTTAATGTTTGTGAGTCTTTATGCATGAAAGTGGTAGACACTGGCATTAGCGAGGAAGTTGGAGTATGATTTATCTTAGATTGACAATCCATGTACGTTTGGATCGGGGCGTGCGATGGTTAACTCCTACCAACCTTCCCCTAGGGGCATGTGAGTTATGCTTTGCTTCGAGGGCTACTAATTGTTTTGCAATAAGTACTTGAGTTCTTTGTGATTTATGTGAGTTTTTGGTTTATAAGAACTTCCATGTATCCGTATTTTACTAGCCTCTTCGGTATTGTGCATTGCCCACTCTCACTACGAGACATGGTGCAAACTTCGCAGGTGCATCCAACTCCGTGAGATATCTTCCTCAAAACAACCATCATACCTACCTATTATGGCATTTCCATAGCCATTTTGGGATATATTGTCATGCAACTTCCATTGTTACTATTAATCAAATAACTTGAGCATTTATTGTCATTATGATTTCTATGATCATATAGAGCCGACATTATATTTGTGGCAAACCCGACCATTGTTCATCATTTTAATACATGTTATGCTAGATCATTGCACATCCTGGTACACTGTTAGAGGCATTCATATTCAGTCATTGAGACGTCTCCAATGTATCTATAATTTATGAAGTATTCATGCCATCATTACAATAATTTTATATGGTTTTGGTGCATTTTTATAAGATTTTTATGAAATAACCTATTCAATTAGTGCCCATTGCTACTTCGTGTATTTTAGGCTATTTCTTTGTTTCGCAGAAAAACCATACCAAACGAAGTCCAAACGCAATAAAAATTTACAGTGAATGTTTGTGGAACATAAGAGACCCCCGAAGTTTCGAGGAAGGACCAGAAGACTGACGAGGAAAGCACAAGCTCACACGGCGCGCCCTCCCCCTAGGGCATGTGGGCCAAGTTTGTGGTCCCCTAGGGACTCCGTTTGACATGATTCCAACACTGAAAATTCCTATAAATACAGAAACCCCCGAAAGTTAACCTAAATGATTTTTTTCGGCGCTGCAAGCATCTGTTCCGCAGCAATCTTATCTGGAGCCCTATTCCAGCACCCTACCGGAGGCGGAAACAATCACCGGGGGCCAACTTCTTCATCCCCGCGGTCTCCATGAAGAGGAGGGAGTAGTTCACCCCCAGGGCGGAGGGCATGTACCAGTAGCTATGTGTTTGATCTCTCTCTCTCTCTCTCTCGTGATCTTGATAGGGCACGATCTTTATGTACCATGAGCTTTGTTAATATAGTGGAATCATATGATGTTCTTCCTTCTCTATCTTTGTTGTGATGAATTAAGTCTTGCTCTTTGAGGTTTCGTTATGTTGGATTGAATATTTGATTTGAGATCACTTGATGTATGTCTTCCATGTGGGTACCCGTGGTGACAATGCACTACTAGGGAAAACCCTAGTAGTAGCGCTTGTTTTAAAGCTAGAAGTAGCGCTTGTACGAGCACTACCACTAAGGCGCTACAGCTAACTAGTAGTAGTAGCGCTGGAAAGGGAGCGCTACTGCTATACCTAGTTAGCAGTAGCGCTTTTGTTGGGAAAGCGCTACTGATAGTAGTACGTAGCAATAGCGTTTCTTCTGAAAAGCTGATAACTTTTCCTGTATTTTTAAAATTACAGCTTATTTTCGTTGTGGTTTTATATACAGTACTTTTATCATATGATTTTATGACCATGATTAGTTATTATATATAACAGTGGGTGAAATGAACGTGGAGTAGATTCAAGTGGAGGCAACATGTGGTGCATGTCGAAAGTACTACTCTAATCCAAACTTGATCTAGTTTGGATTAGTAGTACTTTCGATGTGCACCACATGTTGCCTCCACTTGAATCTAATCCTTGTTCATTTCACCTACTGATATATATATATAATAACTCATCATGCTCATATAACAACCTAGCATCATGCATCATCGATCATAATAATAAATAACTCATCATTGGTATCATAATAACAAGTCATACTCATCATCATCGATCATACAACTTCTACTCGATACCACATCATCATCATAGTCATCTAACCAATCCTACTTAGTTGTTCTTAGCACATGATCATGAGTATTATTAGCTAGGACCTACTACCTTCTCTTAGGTAAAATAGCATAAAACAAGATAGGCCCTGACTCTCCATTATGGAGAATGGAGATTATCCTGTCTCCAATTCTTGCCTTTCGCACAATGTTGCTTCCAAGTACCTCCTTACGACTGCCCATACATTTTTTCCATTCTTTGATTTTCATGTCTTCACTGGTTTTAGAAATCTGATATGGACAGGTGTGATTCGTAGGATGACCTGGCTGTATGTTCAAAACATCAAGGCGACCATTCTGATACATCAGATGAGGCACACAATCCTTCGGGATTTTCTGTTGAAAAACATAGTAATAACTTCGTAGTTAGCAATGTAGTTAAGTTTTAAAAGAATTTATGCAAAAGATGCACGTTATGTCGTAAGAGTAAAAAATCTTACCATGGCATCTCCATGGATGTTACCGTAGTTCAACACGTGCACTAGTGGCACGTATTGACCATAATGTGGAGGAGTTTGATAATTGATATTGTAATTCTCAACATCAGTACAAAATGCGATCAGATAATTTTTCTCCTGATAAGTTAACTCAGAGCCATCGGTGTAGTAGGTTCTGTCTACCATCTTCCGCACATTCTTTGAAGAATGAAAATAAGCTATCAATGGAAATAAGCTGTCAACTATTTTAAAATAAACAATATAAATTAGTTAATAACTATGTTTGAGAAACTCACATAGCGGTAGAATTGGAAGCGTATCAACAAGGACCAAAATGTCCATATTGTCTTGCTCGATGTCAGGATCACCAAGATCCATGGTGACAAGCATATCCTCATAAAAACCATACATCTTGCAAAGTGCTTCCCAATTCGGGCAACCAAAATGGGTTACGCTCTCAGAATTGTACAGATTTACTTCAAAATCCATACCATGATGGGTCCTTAGGTGAATTTTCTTTGTTTCCATACTTTCATGGTCTTCAAAACCCATCATCTCCAAGACATAGCGTCTTGCATGGCATGGGATAAGCTAGTCGAATTGTAAAAGATGAAAATTACACGTTGAAATAGTTGAAGTCGTGCTTAATTACGAAAAAAAAACACTTGTCGTCGTTGCGTACCGTTTCAACATCGAAGGTCTCCTGGAGCTTAATGCTGAAGCGCCGATCTTCGTCCAGGTGAGGCCTGTCGCACAGACCTCGGTCGTCGTTGCACCAGTCGCACTCCCCCGGGAGACTTTCGTGGTCCGAGTACGACATTTCCTATGTTCATAATTCAAATATAAAACTTGTACAATTAAATCTGGCATGACCTTTGCTAAAAAAGGACATATCGAGCGCCTGAAATTTGCCAGAACGGAAATTAATCAACACTCCGGCAAAACATAGGCCACTATAGGAGGTGTAACCTGCAAACATGGCCGGCCACTTGGGCAAGCACATATCCTATTTGAGCAACACAAGATATACATGTTTATATCTACATCATATGAGCATTCAAACTTGATGGAGTAGTTTTCCAATTTGAGCATTCAATAAGCAAAACCAAATCATAAAATAAATTAGTATTCAAATTAGCATTCATTCAATAAGCAAAACTAAATCATCTCTTTCATCCGTACATCGTCGAATATTATCATACATATAATATCACTAATACAGCTAAAACCCTAGCGAACGACGGGTATCGGCGCGGGCGGTGGACACCCAAAGAGAAGGAACCATCACAGGATCATAGCTCCAGTGAGATCCCTGAAGAACCTGCCAGGTATTGGAGAACCTGCCCTCCAACGCAACCTTCGCCGAGTCGACGACGAGGATGCGGGATAGGCATCGTCGACGTCGATGCGGGAATAATTGATTTAACTAAAAAAATAACAACAATTATGACACCTAAAACACCTAAATTCTATTAACTATACCTAATTAAAAACCTACATTTTGAACATGATTCGATCATAACTAGGGTTCATACTACATTATTCTAAGATTAAACACCTAAAATACCTAAATTAAATTAACAACATGGGGTGGCTGGTCTCACCTCGATCGAGGTCGGAGGGGGTCGGTGACGGGGACGACGGCGGGGATGATGCACGGGCTCCTTGATTTCTGCAAAAACAAAATATAAACAAAAACATTATTATCGTCATCTTAGGACTTAGTGAAACTCCATAAGCTACATTTAATTATTCTATTCAAATTTACTTATAATTTCCTATTCTATTCAAATTTACTTATTCAAATTTTCTAAAAATTTCCTATTCTATTCAAAAGACCTACATTTACTTATTTTTTTCAATTTCATATTTTATTCTATTCAAATTTACTTATTCAAAATTTCTAAAAATTTCCTATTCTATTCAAAAGACCTACATTTATGTGGGAGGAGGAGGAGAGAGCAGGAGAGGGAGGAGGGAGGAGGAGGAGGAGGGGGCCGCCGGAGAGGGAGGAGGAGGATCGGAGGGGGCCGCCGGCGGAGAGGGAGGAGAGAGGATGGCCGTGGGAGGAGGGAGAGATGAGGGCGCCAACAGGAGGAGGAGGGAGGGAGGGAGGGAAGGGCGGCGAGAGGAGGAGGGAGGGAGGGAGGCAGATACCTTGGGGGCGTCGGCAGCGACGGCGCAGGCGACGACGTGCGGCGAGTGATGAGAGTGTGTGAGGGAGAGTGAGGGACGCGCGCAGGGCGCCGGGCGTTGATAAGGTAAGTGTAGTAGTAGCACTTTTTAGAAACAACCGCTACTGCTATTTAGCAGTAGCGCTCGTCAGTGGACAGCGCTATTGCTATGCACAATAGCAGTAGCGCTTTTTAATAACGAGCGCTACTAGTATACCTACACTGCCATGCAACCGTTGGCAACTATAGTAGTAGCGTTTTTTATAATAAAAGCGCTACTGCTACATGAATAGTAGCAACGCTCTTGAGTGACAAGCGCTACCGTTATTTAGCAGCAGCGCTTTCTTATAAAAAGCGATACTACTGACCTCCTGTGTATAAGCATTTTCCTAGTAGTGATGGGGTATTCTATTGAGTCACTTCATATATGTTCTGGTAATCAACTTGCGGATTCCCATTGTGACATTAAGGTAATCTAGCATAGAAGTTGATACACGTTTTCATCCTACTTTCTCCGATAGAAACTTTGGAATGATTCTTTGTCGCACATTAAGGGATTGTTATATGATTCAGTTATGTTAGCACTGTTGAGAGATTGCACTAGTGAAAGTATGAAACCTAAACCTTGTTTCTAAGCATTGCAATACCGTTTGTGCCACACTTTTATCACTTTCTACCTTGCTGTTTTTATTATTTCAGATTACAAAAACCTATATCTACTATCCATACTACACTTGCATCACCATCTCTTCCCCGAACTAGTGCACCTATACAGTTTACCATTGTATTGGGTGTATTGGAGACACAAGAGATTTCTTGTATTTGATTGCAGGGTTGTTTAAGAGAGACCATCTTCATCCTGCCCCTCCCACAGATTGATAAACCTTAAGTCATCCAGTTGAGGGAAAATTACTGCTCGCATTCACATCGATTGTAAGGCCTCTCCATTGAACAAGCGCGTTGATGTGAGGCTTTCTTATACCTTTTTTTTTAAGATCCAGCAAATTGCTGGCTTGATAGATTTAGCAGGAAGCAACGGAAACATAACATGGTGAAGATCCGAAGATTAAAAAGGAAAAAGAAAAACAGCAAACCTATTGGTTGCAGAACAACACTACACTCCACGGAACGCCATCCACCCAGTACAAGGCAGCGCAGCCCCGACTCCGATGGCCACGAGTCCCTCTGACCGGATCCACCTCTAGGACGATGCCCTCAAGGGAGAGAGCGACGCCGAATAGCGCCGCCATCGTCCGATCTAAACTAGATCAAGGGTTTCCCCCGGAGCACGTCGGGAAAGGCAAGGTGGGAGCTGCTACATCGATGCCTCCAACAAGGGAGCGACGCCAGAAGGCACCGCCATCGACGACTCCGGCCACAACTGGAGTACGACTTTCGCCGACAGTCCCACCTGCATAGCCCGAGCCCAGAATCCGATCAGGCTACACGCCAACCACTACCTCTGCCTCCACAGCCAACCGCACCTCCCCGGCAAGCTCGACGTGCTTCCAACCTTCCGTCCACGTCCCCCACTGGACGAAGGATGCAACCCCCACAGCAGCGCCATTCTTCTCCCATCGGAAGGATGCAACCAAGCAGGACGCCATTCGTCTCCTCGAGGATGCAACGCCTGCGGGCCATTCATCTCCAGACGAAGGATGCAACAACCGTCGCGACGCCATTCCTCTATATAAACGCCTATCATCATTCTCTATGCCATCCAAAGTGCTAAGTCCTTGACTCACGCTCAAGTATTGCGTGAAAACTGAAAAGGTTGAAGCAAGAAAAATATGATTTAATTGCTTGGTTTGGCAGTGGGGTTGTTCATGATTTGATATCTTTATGCTAGGAAGATTAAGTGTGCCAAGCTTATTGTGATTAAGTGTGTAGAGATCATGTTCTTTAGCATTTTTATTTTGAAAGGCAATAATTGTTTACTTGCATATTTATGTATTATTATTTTGTAGTCAAATCGATAGATTGTTTCCTTGAATCATCCGTATCACAAATTCATACCATGATTACATCATTTGATCAAGAACATGTTAGGTAGCATTCAACATAAAAAATTCATTTATTTAGCATTTACCTACTCAAGAACGAGTAAGAATTAAGCTTAAGGATGTTGATACGTCTCAAATGTATCTATAATGTTTTATTGTTAAATGCTATTATATTATCACTTTTGTATGCTTTTCATATCATTTTATATTATTTTTCTGGACTAACTTATTAATTTAGTGCCCAGTGTCAATTCCTATTTTTTTCATGTTTTTGGTTTCACAGAAAAACCATATCTAGGAAGGTCTAAACACGATGAAATTTTATGACAATTTTGTATCAAAAATAAAAGACCCTAGAAGCTTCGGGAGGAGACTAGAAGATGGACATGGGGCCCACAAGCCTAGGGGCCGCAACCTTCCCCCTTAGCCACGCCGAGCAGCTTGTGGGTCCCCTGCTGCTCCATTTCACTTAATTCGTGGCCTATAAATTCCCAATATTCCCGAAATTCTCAGAGAGATAGACGAGAAAATTTTATCAGCGCCACAAGCCTCTGTTCCGAAGCAATCCCATCTGGAGCCCTGTTCCAGTGCTCTGTCGAAGGGGGAAGCCACCACGGGAGGCCTTTTCATCAGTCTTGCTGCCTCCATGATGATGTGTCAGTATTTCCTTTAGGACCTACGGGTCCATAGTAGAGCTAGATGGCTTCTTCTTCTCTCTCTCTCTCTCCCTCTCTCTCTCTCTCTCTCTCTTCCTCCCTCTCTCTCCCTCTCTGTTGGATGTTCAATACAATGATCTCCTCTGATATCAATCTGATGTAATTATTGTGGTCTGTTTGTTGGGATCCGAAGATTTGTGGATTTGTAATCAGATTGTCCATTGAATATAACTGAATCTTTGAAGTTTCTTGGCTGTATAATTGAGTAACTATGTATGCTTTGAGTTATTTATCTTCTTTAGCCAAGATAGATTGGTAATTCTTCAGAGAGAGTGGTGCACAGTAGTGGGTTTAACCTCATGGTGATCTATATCCCAGTGATAGAATTGGGAGAAAGCACATGATGTGTTGTTGCTACTAAGGATAAAACGACGGGGGTTGATCTCATTGCTAACTTTCTTTCTGTCTACATCATGTCATCTTGCTTATTGCGTTACTCTGTTTCTTGCAAACTTCATACTTTGAGATGCATGCTGGATAGCGGTCTTGGGGTGGAGTAATAGTAGTAGATGCAGTTCGATTACGGTCTACTTTTTCACGGACATGATGCCTATACAATATTATGCCATGATTGATCATAGTTATGAATGTTATTTATCTGTCAATGCCCAATAGTAATTTGTTTACAATGCAACTACCTGCTTTCGAGAGAGAAGTCACTAGTGAACCTATGGCCCTCGGGTCCATTCTCTATTATTATTTGCTTTGATCTATTACTCTCTTTACTATTTTGTCGTTTGCCATATCACTATCTATCATTATTTGCTTTTAACCTTGCAACTAGCAAGACGAGGGGACTGGCAACCCCCTTGCCAAGCTGGGTGCAAGCATTTATTTTGTTTGTGTGTAGGTGTTGTTTATCTAGCTTATAGACTCCTACTAGTTCGATTAAACCTTGGTTCTTAACTAAGGGAAATACCTTTTATTGTTGTGCTACATCATCCTTGCTCTTCGGCGAAATTCAACAACTCCTACGGGAGTAGCAGTGCTCTGTTAGTGTGATCTTGGCACAAACATGCACTGGAGTGGGTATCTTTTTTCTTCCGACGCCGTGTTGGCGGGTTCATGATCCTCATTGGATCACCTCGTTCTCTTACGACACCTCTACTTTTGTAGGGTGTTGTTGGGTGGCGACTAGACGGCTAAACTTTCAAGGTGCTTGGTTAGATGAATATGGAAGTTGGCAGTGCTCCTCAGTGCTAGTTGTGCTGATGAGTTGTGTGGTAGCGGTGGTGTGGACGGCTTTTGTTTGACGGTGGTTTGAGCTGTTCTTCAGCGCTGCTCTTCTAGGGTTCGTGCCCGAGTGCTACTTGATGTGTCTCTGCTTGGCAATGCTCTTCGACTTCGCCGGTGGCACACATGTGTTGTGGCATTGTCTCATCCACGCAGGACCTTTCGAATGGATCCTCGACATAGGTGGTGTCGCGGCGTTGTGCAGTCTCGGATGCGCAAAGCCTTTCGACTGCGTCGACGGTGCAATGTCATGGTTTGGTCTTGGCTGGCCATTCCGACGGTGCTCATTGTTGTGCTGTGTTTTCCATCTTTGTTTTCCGCTGCTATGTGTTATTTTCCGATTTTTATCTCTTCTCTTGTCCCCACACCCCCGTGTTTCTGGTTCACTTGAACCTATCTTACAATAGGCTGCAAGGCCTTATAGACAATTCAGCAGGGGAATCCCCACCTGATTTTTTTTTAAAGATAACGACTCAGATTAGAAATGTCTTTGGTGTGTCGGACACAAGCTTCACCTTTTTTTTTCCTATTATGTTAGCAAGAGGATGGAGGATCCCGTTGCAATCAGGGGCTCTTGATGTCGCCGGACACGAACAACGCCCCGCATCTCTCCAGACACAAACAAGCAGGTTCTGCTTCCTTGTACTTTCACTCTAGGTTGATTATCTTGTTGTTTATGTAACATATTTATTGATGATGCAATTTCTTCCAGTTCTACTTTTAAATTTTGGAATGAACTAATAGCATTGTCCACCCACATCAATTGACTTGGGAGTATATCTCATGTCGGAGTTGGCGGCCTGAAGAACCCTACCCTCAATCGATCCAACACAGTTCCTCCACCGGGCCAATCCTGGTTCATGATAACTGACATTTTCTCCGTAGCGAGCATTGGCCTTGTACAAGTAACTATTTAAGTAAGAATATGGCCCTAGTATACCAATGCACAATTGTGCAGCTAGCTTGTTACATGGATTAACTTATGATGACATATGAGTTCTTGTACTACAAAATCATACGTACATGCACACTGCATATGCAGAGACCACATAGATTTACATGTCACATAAACGCCTGCATTCCCACGTGTCCCTACAGTAGAGAACTGTAGCCCTCGATCGACCGCAATAATGCCTTCATCATTCCCTCGCTAACTCTCCTTACTACGCACACCAACACCAGACAGCTACGTACCTACCTACCTACGGGTCGAGTTTGAGCTATGCTTAGCCCAGCCTGCCGCCCTGCGCGAACGCTCGCAGTAGTGACGCAACAGTCGATGGCCAGACAGCGCGCCACCACCCACAGCGACGGACGACGCCATTGCTCAAAACTCAAATGCCCTCGCTGCCCTCTGTAACCTAGCCATAGCATAGCACGCAGCAAAATCACTGGTAAAAACATACAAACAAAACGCGCGCGTACACATCGCACCCACACCCTATGCTAGCTCCACTAATAAATACCTAGCTGCCTAGCTAGCTCACCACTCCCATATCTTTCAGCTTCCTGTGCACCCCTTTCTCCATCCCCAACCTTTGCTCTCCCTTGTTTCCCTTCCCTGTTTGGGCCTTCCCATTTAGCCAATTGATGGATCGATGCATACATGTACATCAGTGGGAGTGGACACCATGCTGAGCTGAGCTGAGCTTATATCAACATCGTTCGTACCTAGTCACTTCCAATATAGTCCATCTCATATTTCTCATGTGAAAGGAAGAAGAGAGTGCTCGACCGAGAGGAGGAGAAGCAACTGTAGTGCTAGATCATGAAGTAGATCTTGCTAGGAAGATATATATTACTCAAGTGCAGGCAGCTACTAGCGCTACTGCACTCGCCAATGTTGCCTTACCACCCTAACCCTCACGGCTTCTGGATCTCCCGAGAACCGCCCGCGCAGGTGCCAAACCCTGCCAGCGGCTTCGCCATGGCGCCTCCCGCGCATCTGGACCAACAGATTCAGCACTACGACCACTTCTTCCCCGGCCACGGCAACCAGTTCAACTCCGAGACGCTGGAGGCGGTGCTCATGAGGCCGCGTCCGCCGGCTCCTCCTCCGGCGGAGATGCCGCCGGCAAACGAGGCAAGAACCGGCGCAGTGCAGGCCGCCGGCGCCGGACACGCCAGGGCGAGGAAGCGGCCGTTCAGGACGGACCGGCACAGCAAGATCCGGACGGCACAGGGCGTCCGGGACCGCCGGATGCGGCTCTCCCTGGACGTCGCGCGTGACTTCTTCGCGCTGCAGGACCAGCTCGGCTTCGACAAGGCCAGCAAGACGGTGGACTGGCTGCTCACCCAGTCCAAGCCAGCCATCGACCGCCTATCCGAGTCCTCTCGGCTCAACGCCGCTAGAGCGGGAGAAGATGGCATGTCGTCGCTATCATCGGTGGAGCGTGAAGGCCGCCGGCTCAAGGAGACAGAGCTGGCTGCCGGGTCGGGAAAGGGGGCAGTGGATGTGGAGAAAGCGATGAGGGCTAGGGGTGGTGGGACGTCGGTGCTCATGGAGCACAGACGCGAGATGAACGGCGGCCTCATGTCGGCTTCGATGACTGGCGGGGAGTACTACTACGACCTCGGCGAGATGATGTGCATCAACGCAGGAGAATGCGACGACGATGGCGAGTACGACGAAGACGGTGATTTCTTGGACGGTATGCAATACTAGTTCCAGCCTTCCAGGTACTAGCGATCGAGCAGCTTAATTAGGTCTTGATCTGCCGAGCGCATCATTGTCTTAGTTAATTATTGCATGTGTACGGATCTACTACTCTTAGTACTATTTGCAAATCTCATGGTTTTGTTTCATGGTGCTATTTTTTCTTTGCTTTGAGGTGCCTTTTAAGATTTTCTTGAGGTCCATCGCTCTTTTTAATTCATGTAACATCTGGCTTTCTTTCATGTCTTAATTTGGGGATTATTTTGTAAGATTTTGTTGAAGCCGATCATATTAAGCTAGAGAGGGAGAAGCTAAATGCATGGTTAGTGTGTTCATTGCGTTTATACTCATGAGATACTCATGAGATGACAGTGTATGTAGATCAGCGAAGGTACTTCAGGTAAAGGAAAGTGAATACAGAGCGTAGAAAAGTTCAGCACATGCAGTCAGCACTTTTATGATCAAACACAAGAGTATCAGGAAACCCTATGCAAATATATAAAGAATTCGTAGTGTTTAGCCTGTTTAGGTCTGTACCTTCTTGACCTAGAATAAAGATGGCCTTCCTCTTGCAAATAAAATAAAACAAGGATTAGTTGCCTATTTTTGCTAAGTTGTACACCTTTTTTTCCTACACAAAAGCTTTGCATCAGTAAAAGAAATAAGTTCCATTTGGATATATATGTAACTAACTCACTGGCTCAGTGTCCCTTGAGCCTAGATAACATATATATATATATATATATATATATATATATATATATGTTATTAGTTCCAGTCTACAAAGTACATGCCTATCTGGAATATCTTTCCAGAAGCAATCATTTGAAAGTACACATTGTTTTGGATGGTTAGCTGGAGTTATACAAGAGCACGACAAAGGGATAAAATCAGATTCTAAGTTTAAAAGTTTTAGGACTGAAAGAAGTTGGAAGTACAGGCTTTAGTAACTAATACTTATGCAGTTCACAATCTTTTTTGTTTGATTTAGCTTCATTCGTCAACCTTAGAAAATTAATTTCATCGTAACGAAAATCAAGTTGATATTGTGGTGTCATGCATGATATATACTCCCTCCATTCCTAAATATAAGTTTTTTTAGACATTCCACTATGAACTACATATGGATGTATATAGACATATTTTAGAGTGTAGATTCACTCATTTTGCTCCATATTTAGTCTCTTATTGGAATATCTAAAAAGACTTATATTTAGGAACGGAGGGAGTAGTATTCAGCTGCTAACATCACGACCAGACTAAGAATGACAATAATCTAGGGAATACCTTGCTATTTTCGTAATTATGACCCTGTTTGGTGAAGCGAGGGATCTGGGACCTGCTAACTATTAATTTCATTTTTGGAAACTGTGAGATATGATTAGTAGGGTTAATAGGGCCATGTAAACACCCCTAAAGTTGACGAATAATACAAATAAATAAGCAATTTTCAGACAAGATGTTGAGAGATATGAAAATTATAATTTTGTACATGTCATTGTTGCTAATTATATCCCTAAAGTTGAGAGATATGAATTTTTTTTTTCAAACAAATAAGATGGTCAGACCCTCCAAACATAAGCAACAAATAGGGTGTTCAGCTAGAATCTAATCAAGCTATATGTAGCTAGGAAAAATTATAATTGAGTAATACAACATTTTGAACATTCTACATTTTAAGTAAGGTAAACAATGACATGTACAATTAGCAAAAAACATGAGCACACTTATATGTGAATTTTTCATGTATTTAGTTAAATTTTAAAATAACTTACACATACATGTATACATTTATAGTATATAATTCAGGATCGACAACTTCATAGAAAATTATACCAGATTCTTATCCCACTAGGTAATATATTTGAAACACTTCTAATTCATCTAAAAAATATTTATCTAATTAAGGATATTTTTCATAGAGTGGAGCTAAATATCCTATTTATTTCCTAAAAAGTATTTCCGAACACATCATGAATCCCAGCAAGTGGTTTGGACAATTCATCTACCATATTAAAAAAAAAGGGATTTACAGTATTAATTGCTGTACGTAAGTGTATCAAGCTGGATAAAAAGGTTGTGCATGTGCAATCTGGATGAGACTTTTTTTCGGCCATCAACAAAATCTAGCTCATAAGCGTGCACGCAAGTACATGACTAATGTATAGATGAGCTTTGTATTCACTCATAGTGATTGTACACTTACATATATAATGCACTGTTAGAGTATATACTCTCCTCTTTTGATGTACCACTTGTACAGATATATATAATAGGCTATATGTATCTCTTTATCATGTTCCATATACTTCAATACTAATTCTAAAATGTCACAATTCTAGTATATTTGATAACATGTTCATATGGAACATTGGGATTTACCTTATACCATTTTCATGCACATAAAGGTGTATATACAAGAATATTCAAAATATGGTTTCAAATGAAAGAGTTCATGGTGTTTAGTCTGGAGTATTATATTGCTATTCGAATATGTGTATAAAGTTATACCACATATCCGTTGGTAAATACATGACTTTCTAGAAAGCATGAAGCCAAAAAAAAACACTGAATTTGACAACTAATATATAAAAAGATCATGTTACTAAGGCGGAAAGAGTATTATTATATCTCCCATAAACTTACGTCTATTGACGAACCGAGTCAGTAAACAAGTTTGATATATATAAATATATATACACATTGGAGTACACGTGTTTGCATGTTGGAGTAGGATCCACATATATTGAAAAAATGCCTACTTTTTCTGATGAAAGTTGACGATTTTATTTGACTATAAATATTTAAACATATATCCAAATGAATAAAATGGTAAATTTCCTTATATTTTTTGTCATAAGTCTTTTCAGCTAGGAGTGCAATAGCGTCAACGAAAACCCCTCTAACTATATGATTAAAGTTGACTTAATTGGTGATCCCAAGATATTTTAATAATAACTGTAATATAGTCAACATAAAAAGCTTGAAACATCTCATCATAGACCTTAACTAGATACTACCACGTGTGTTGCTGCGGATATTGCTTGCAATACATTTCGATTATAATTGGTTGTCTGGAACATGAGTATTTGAATTAATAATATGAGAACTAAAACTAAAATACATATGCTTTATTATATTTGATTATTTTATAGTTGTAAATTATTTATGGAATATAAGTATCTAAGTAAAACGGGAATGGTTGAGCCTTGCATGTAGATGTGGGTCTTTTCCCATGCATTTTGCATGCTGAGGTGTCATGGTCGGCTGTTGTGACAAATAAGTTAGTGGGGATCACCTATCTAGTTATGTAGGATTAGTATTGTATACGCATTTCCCATAAATCCATGGAGCACATATTTCGATTGAAAATGTAAGTGTTTTAGGACGTTGTCGGGGGCCTGCGATGATATTTTTTATCGTCAATTTTGGTGCGAACATATTATCTCATATAGAAGTAGTAATACACACCATAACAATATGATTCTTGATAAATATAGTAATTTTGGTTTGATATGTGTCATGTGAGTAATTTTTCTCCTAGCTTGTCAAAATTTTAGTTTCGGAAAAAGCAAAAGGATTTTTCATATTTTATTGATTAACGTGAAAAAGGTAAAGGTATGTACATACAAAGGCGGTATGTACCCAAATGTGTGGAATTACTCTCGTGGAATTACAACCCTGAGGCAAGATACCTAGCGGTGACCCAAAGGTGGTGCCGCACGTTTCAACGATGTTGGAGAAGATGATCGTAGGCATCCTTGAATTGAATCTGGACTCTGGTGACACTTGCATTTCGCTCATTTGAAATTTCTCAAGAGACAAGCATAAGAATAGTGGAAGTGGGCCTTGTGGCTTTCGTAGGGGTACCAACACGATTAACAACCTCATACTACCACTCATTAATGTGTGTTGGAGTATAATGTCCGGCCCTCTCTCACAGATCTGTCTGATGGGTGAACTAGTAGGTGCATAAACTTACAACCAAGAGGTTCAGGGTTCAAAACCTAGTAAACGCAATAAATAATTGTGGCCTACCCCCGCTTCCGCTGCCTACGTCATATAGCTCAGTATTAAATAAAAATGATTCTGCGGCCTACAACGATCCCGCGTCTAAGGACTAAAATAGTCTAGACGTTGGCTGGAGCATGAATTCAATATGGTATCAGAGTCAAGAGATCTTAAGTTCAAGACCCTGCCAACACATAGCCTAGACATGAGAGGGGGGGGGGGTGTTGAAATATATTGCCCGCATCTCTTCGTCAGTTCGGACTTTTGGATGAGTTGGAAGAGGAGATAGGCCGTCGTTTTCATGGCCGGGGGTGGGGGGGGGGGTGGGGGGGGGGGGGGGGGGGGGGTGGGGGGGGGGGGCTTACATAATTGGGGAAAACCAAAAGTTGTCCAACCGGTTCTCAAATTCTTTAGCCAATCGATTGGGCTTCAAAAAAAATTGATGGTACAATTTCTGAAAGTGTTTACATTTTGGATCAGAGTTTAGTATGTACTCTCCCTGTTCATAAATGAAAAACATTTTTGCAGTTTAAATGTAAGACATTTCGGATCGGAGTTTACTATGTGTCAGCGTCCTATGTAGAAGTGCATGCTCTAGCCAATGCAACCAAAAGACCGTGGGCTGTAATTTTAATTGCGCCAGCCGGGTCTTGAACTCAAGACCTCTTAGCTCCGATACCATGTAGAAGTGCATGCTCTAGCCAATACAACCAAAAGACCGATCTGATGGAAGAGACTAAGCAATACATTTATACGTGAACATACTGCATCACCCCGCTACAGTACATACCCCTACGAATTTACAATACGATCATGATAAGCAGCAGCAGTAGCCTTTCTTGATCTGATGACTGATGGGGGTGACATCGAAGTACCGTAATAAGTACGTGCCGCGAGGATCGCTCACTCTGACTAGATCTGCTTACGTCCGTATGTCCGTGTCGCTGAGACACCGGGACATAGGGAAGCAAACCCGTATGCGTATGGGCTTTGGCCTACGCTAGCTACGCCACTGTTCAGCGGATTTCGTCACCGCTAGCACAAGATATCGAGTTCAGAATCCTGTTTCTTTAGTAAGTAAGTCATGGCGGGTGGAGAGATGCGGTACAGGATGCGACGACGAGAAAGCCAGGACTCCCGCCGATCGGTCGTGGCGTGCGGAAGCGGAGAAGACCTGCGGCGCGGGCGTCGCGTCGTGTCAGCGGCATCTCTGGCCATATAACAGCTGCGGCCTGCGAAGCAAACCGTAGCTAGAACAGCACGACGTGCGTAGGCCTGGCCGCCGGCATCGTATCCGTATGTGTTCGGGGCACGTCGATCCGTCCGTCGGTAGATATATGCTACTTTTCTGTCAGCCGCGGCGCAGCCCCCGCGCGGTCAAAACTTTGTGATAGGCCCTCCTCGATTCTGTTAGGTGCATGGGCATATGATGAACAGTTTTGCTAGAACTCATCTAGATGAGATATAATTTGGTCTCATTCACGTTTTATAGCCATTGGATATGATGCTATAAGATGCGTGTGTGCTGACGTGGGTTGTATCTGTTCTTGTTTTTCAGATGAATGAGACCATATTATATCTCATCTAGATGAGTTGTAGATACTCCCATGATGAACGTAGGCCTCACTGGTTTAGGTTTTGTTTCTTAATTTGTAGCCTTCGTAGCTTCCCCTCCGCAAAGCTGACTGTACCAGTAGGTCTCCTTGATTTGCAGGATTGCAACTAAAATTACTCCCTCGTTCGATTATATTCCAATTATATTGGTTGTAATAACATTTTACTTTATATTATGTTGGTTGTAACAATATTTTATATTATACAACGGGGTACTCTTTTAGAGCATCTACAACCGACCCCTCTTATTGTTCATGTATGTCGGGGTGACATGTTGCTCACGGCCTAGACAAAAGAGAGAAAAAAGGTGATCCAACCAGACCCTCTGCTTTGTTCTCATATGTTTAGATTGTATGAAAATCCTCATATCCATCCTATATACAAGGAGGATATGAGGGCTCGTGGACGCGCCCGGTCAATCCATCACGTAGGACGCAGCTAACTCCAGATCATTTTTTCTCTTTATTTATTTATTTATTTTTCGCTCTCTCTCTCTCTCTCTCCACCCTACCATCATACGCATGTGATCGGACAATTTGAGGGCAAAGTGCGGGACATGACTGCATGCATAAATAAATAAGGGCTTAAAATGGTCATGCCCGGACACTGACCGAATACGTCTGCGGACGTCTTAGGAGTCAATTTTTTTAGTGGACCGGCTGTACATGCCCTTGCCTCATTTGCATCCTAAGGGGCATCTCCAACGCTATCCCCTATGACGAACATATCCATCCACGGACATGTCTGAACGCGTCTGCAGATAGTGACACGGTAGCTGACAATCTAACTCTATCTCCTCAAACGCCCGGATACATTTAAAACAAAATTTGAACAAATCAGACAAATTCATGCAAACCGACCGATTTTTATTTACACCACACCAAGTTCATGACATTTTTGACATATTTCATTAAATAAAAATGGGCATCACATTTTTTTACATAGCAAAACCTATTCTACATTTTCGCCAGCCGGCCGTGGAGGTATCTGTGTTCCACGTCTTGTCATCCCCATTTCCAGCAAGCTCGGTGGCCGTGAGCTCCAGGAAGTGAAGTTGCGGGTCGCCGGCGAAGATGAGTAAGACATGGGACACGAACGTGCCCACATGGGACATGGATGTCCGTCTCTCATGTCCTACTCTTCCTCGCTGGAGTCCTCCGCCTTGACGTCGTCGGTCGAGGTGTGGTCCATGGTATACATGGACGGGTCGGCCCCCTAGTCGTTGCGGCCTGGCGCAAACCGCGCAACGGCCCAAACAACACGGAGCTGTCGACATTCTCGTCGCGAACGCATGCTCCGCCTCCGTGTCCACCTCCTCCGTGATCGCGTTGTAACCTACCCAAGCGCTGCGCGCGGCCTCGTAGAGCATCTGCTGGTCAGTGAAATTTGGGTCTTCCGTGACCATGGCCGCCACGGCCTCCTCGCTCGCGAACTCGCTGTAGATTTGAACCTTCGTCAGTCGGTGATGCGCAAGAAGGATGAAGTTGTAGCGCCAACCCTCCTACGCTAGCTGGAACTAGACACCGGCGGCGTCAGCTGCTCCTCCGCCATGTCGGAATTGAAGTGCGCCTAAGCCTACTCCATGTTGTAGCCGGTATGGACCGGCTCGGGTGTGAGAGCTGGCTCGTCGTTAGGTGCCTCCCCCATTGTCGGGTCGTCGTCGATCTCCTTCGGCAAGCTCGCCTACAAGCCAACCTTTATCAGTCGCACACGGGCCTGCCTGCCGGCCAACTCGTGCTTCTTCTCCATCCAGAGGCTCTCCCACATCATTCCCGAGCTCATCGTCATGGCGGAGGTGGTGCACGAAGGAGGAACGAAAGCAGACATGATACAGTGCGGATTGTGCCGTGCGCGGCCACATATAAATAGCGGCTGCCAGTCAGGCCAAGCGGTGGTCAGTTTTAATGTGGGCGCCGGAGTGGGTTTCTCGGCTGCCGTGCATGTTTAATGCCGACAGGCCAACGGACGGGCAGCCGTCTTCAATGTAGTAGATAGTCATCATGTCGCCCCGTCCAGTCATGTCTCTTTGGCATTGAACATGCGTAGAGACTAGGAGGCGGCATGAGCGGCGATCTTGGCTAGCGTGCCGCCTCAAAGTCAGATCTAGTGCCCGGTCTCGTCTGCTCTGGGGTGGCATGAATGTGGGGCGGGGAGCGGGGGTGCGGTCGGGCTAGAGAGTGCGCGGGCGTGCGAGTGGTATTTGGGTGAGGCCGGGGTGTCGGACGCGTACGTAGCGGTGGACTGGATGCCCGCAAATCTCCCCCTAGTTTCGGTCTGGTTTGCGGGAAAACGGGCACACGGACGCGCACCTGGGCAATTACGGGTCT
The DNA here is from genome assembly GCA_011799875.1 of Thinopyrum elongatum. Taxonomy (NCBI): domain Eukaryota; kingdom Viridiplantae; phylum Streptophyta; class Magnoliopsida; order Poales; family Poaceae; genus Thinopyrum; species Thinopyrum elongatum. The sequence goes on from CM022301.1 coordinate 318,874,270, forward strand.
TGAGCCTCGGCATTGGAGATGCCCAAATATACATCATCTGTTAGAGTTAGGACTTTTTTTAGATATAAAAAGCATTTTTTGATGATGTAAATTATACAACATCTACTTTGACATCTCCAAATATACATCTTCTATTGGAGATACTCTCTTGGAGTATCGTCATATTTGATATTCGCGTTTAAGCAAATGATTCATGTGAATTTGAGGTGATCCTAACATGCACTAACTTATCTCCTTTTCACTCTTTACCTAAAGCACTTCGTCAACTCGCGAAGCCAACTCCAACACCAGGCACGACCACCGCCCCATCGTTAGGGCAATGACACCTAAGGATGCTGTCATCACTATTATCGACCCCCGTTGGTTCAAGACTTTCATCCATAGTATCACATACTACCACCTCACCAAGCCCCAGGGAGGGGTCCGGCCATGCCAGATTAATTGCCTTGCCCCTCTCAAATCCAACCATAGCATGATGTGGTAAAACAAACTCTTCGACCATACCTCCAAGGAGGACAATGACGTCTGCAAGCGCCATCATTTCTGGCATCAACCCTAGGGGACTCAAGGCTTTCACCCAAAATGTTGTGTCTCTCCACCCACAAACCCTGACGAGGAGGACATACAATGGGCGTATTTGGTAGCGTGCATTACCCCCAAACAGGCCCAGTGGGTACGTGAAAAACTTGTTTGGTTGCATGCACGGAGGCATGGCTCGTACGCGCATGAATCTTAAAGCAGCCCAGATCCTGGCTCGCTTGGAACGCTCGAATCGACCGTTTCCAGCGAGTCGGGTGCAAAAGTGGGCAACGGCATTCTCAGCGGGGCAGGCGAAACCTGGGCGGAGATGGCGGGCAACGGAAATCCCCCGGTGCGGGATGGCGCAAAATTTTGCATCACCCCCCATTTACTCGCCCACCTCTAGCGCTAGGACAAACTTAGCCTCAGTTCTTCCCTTGCTCGGCGGCGGTGACTCTGAAATCTACGGAAGCGGTAGCGATTTCAATATCTGGTAGCAGGACCTGCTCGTCCCCTTCGTCTTTGACTTCGTCTCGTCCTCTTCGTCTATGCCATGGGTGGGTCATTGGCTCCAAAGGGGGTAAGCAGCATACAACCCCCCCTCCTATGTTAGGTCGTTTGTTAGGCTATTAGGTATGGTGTAGGATCAATTTCGCATTTGCCCATGCACCATTGAGGTCGCCTAGGTTATGAACGAACGGATGAAGCTGGTTGTTCAGGCAGGAACATTGATAGTTATGATTCAAGCCTGGCTTATGTTGATCCATAGGAGAACTTTTTGTCAGAGTGATAAGCTTGTCATTCGTTATGGTCCCGTGTTAATCTGAGATAGGGAAAGGATGGCGAATCTGAACAACATCTACAACTGCAATGACAAAGAGGCTATGTGGATGCTTCGAATGAAAACATCACCTTTCGCCAAGCTCTTGGAGACGTTTAGGACCAGGGGGGCTGCTACAAGATAGCATCCACACCAATGTGGAAAAGCAAGTTGCCATGTTCCTCCATGTTGTAGGTCATAATCAGAGGTTCAAGGTTATTCACAACACGTTCAAGAGATCAATTGAGACCATTTCTAGGTATTTCAGGCAAGTCATGTATGCTGTTGAGGCACTCAGAGGAGAGATGATCAAGGCAACAACCAGACAAACTCCTAGCAAGATTTACACGAGCCCAAGATGGTATCCGTATTTCAAGGTGAGCAATACTCGTAGTTCATGCCTTGACATGCTTGTATTGTTCAGGTATAGCCATAACACCATCTTTTCATGTCATTTCCAGGATTGCATTTGCGCAATAGATGGTACTCATGTGATTGCTAGTGTCGAAGTTAGAGTTGCAACATACAGGGGTAGAAAGCACTACACAAGGGAGAGTGTTCTTGTTGTTGTTGACTTCGATCTTTCACATATGTGTCAGCTGACTAGGAAGGATCGGCCCATGATGCTAACATTATGTCTGACGGCATGGCTCGACCTGAAGGCATCAATATCCCTGATGGCAAGTTCTACCTAGGAGATGTTGGCTATAAATATCGTCCTAATGTTCTTCCATCCTTCAGGAAAACCAAGAATCATCTAGACACGAGTTCTCTTCTAGGAACTATCCTAGGACGGCACGAGATTGTTCAATCTCAAACACTCTAACCTTAGAGTTATGGTTGAGAGGGCATTTGAAGCTGTGGAGAATAGATTTAAGATCCTGGATCAAAAGCCATTCTACACTTTCTCCTCACACATTAGGCTTGTCACTACTAGGGAAGGGCTTATAGGTGAACCCAAGTGAGTGGCGGGCGACCCGGGTCACCGGCCACAACTATTTTTGAAAACACAGTGGCGGGTAGCAAAATTTGCCCGCCACAGCTAAGAGCGTAACTGTGGCGGGCGGGACTGGTCGCCCGCCACAGCAATAACCTCCCAGGTGGATCTTGGTTACGTAACTCAGCAATGAGGAGCACTGCGAGGCGCCCACCACAGTTAGGTGACCAAGCAGTGGCGGGCGACGGTAAGCACCCGCCATAGTTAGATGTCCAGTTTCTGTAGAACATAGCTGTGGCGGGTGGTGCTTGCCGCTCGCCAGTGATAGGTTAATGAACTTGTGGCGGTCACTTGTCGGCACCCGCCACTGTAACAAAATTGTCAAATTTCACCGCGGGACTGGACGAAAATTACGTCTGTGCGATCGGCCACCAAAGCTACCCATGGCCGCCCAATTCATGGCACAGAGCTCCCCCACACCCAATCCCCCCCGAACGCCACCGCGCTCCACCGGCCCCCGCAAGCGCCGACAACATGCGCCGCCGCCCCCTCCTCCCCCCACATGCTCCGCCACTCTACCGGCCAGCCTGCATCTCTTTTCCCCCTCCACCACCACCCGCCCGCCATCAGCCGGCCCTCTCTCCACCGACCCCTCCGCCGGTGCGCCTCCGCCCCGTACGAATGGACGACTGCGTGGACCATCTCCACATACCCATCCACCAGCGCGCGCTTGCGCCTTTGCCCGCACAAATACAGCTCCTCGACCATCTACACACCGCTACTCTCGATTGTTTGCTTGAACTAATTCATTAATTGCTTTTGCTATATATATTCATTGATTTCAAATGGTTTCAATTCACTGCATGTGCTATATATGTTCGTGCTCACGGGTTTTTGTGCTATGATGCATGAATATATATGATACAATTGATTGTGATATATGATGTATGTCGATGCTCACGGTTTGATTTACATGGAATAGAAAAGAGTGCCAAAGTTTTGACGAAATGTTGATTCACTTCCATTTCATCGAATTTCTGGCATTCAATACGTCCAATTTTTAGCAAAGGTTATGCCAATATTTTTTTTAATTAATGGCGATGGCCGGTGGTGAATTTCATTACGGTTTTGTTGTATTCTTTTACAAGGAATAGAAATGAGTCCGAAAGTTTTGACAAAATGTTGATTCACTTCCATTTCATCGAATTTCTTGCATTAAATACGTCCAATTTTTAGCAATGGTTATGCAAAATTTGTTTTTGATAAATGGCGATGGTCGGTTGGTGAATTTTATTGCGGTTTTCTTGTCTTCCTTTACAGGGAATAGAAATGAGTGTGAAAGTTTTGACGAAATGTTGATTCACTTCCATTTCGTCGAATTTCTGGCACTTAATATGTCCCTTTTTGAGCACTCATCCTGCAATTTTTTATTAATATGTAATTCTTTTTTTACTAATTACGAATGCAATCCTCATTTTGCAGATAAAAGATGGCGAAACATACATGATCTCAGAGTGAGGCTTTGACTTCCCAACAGGATGAGCCAAGTTATGCTTATGAGTTGTGCGAGGAGACCGATCGTGGTGCAGATGGAGGGGTAGAAGGAGAAGAAGATTCAGATGTTGTTGAAGAGGAACTGCCAAATGGGGAAGGATATTCCGGCGATGTTGTTGAAGAGGAAGTGCAAGATGGCTAACAAATGGGAGAAGAGTTGGATGGTGGTGAAGAGGAAGGAGACCTCAATGGTGCAAAAGCTGATATGGAAAATCAACCGCGAAAGCGTAGGTCACAGAATAAGGTGCCTACAGCTACTTACATAATAAAACAGATTAATAAAGAGGGGAGACTCGTTAGTCCGATCAAAGAATTTAACGAAATGGGGTAACGTCCTAGGTGCCATCGCCCATGAAAATTGTGGCATCAATGTTAGATGCTTAAGGGGCTCTAAAAACAAGCTATGGTCAAACCTCCTGTTAGGAAAGATGAGAGATATTTTCAAGTTCAACGACCGAGACAATGCACTTGCAGAAATCGATGCCATGCACGTGTTCACTAAGGCCTTGAATAGTAATAGATACCGTGCAAACAAGCTACTTGTCGACGGGTATGATTTAGAGTATATAAAAAATCTATATCCTAGCACTACCGATGAGGAATGGAAGGAGTTCCTTGATTATCGAGACTCAAATGCATACAAACAGGATGAAGAGAAGTTTGTGTAGCTCCGAGGCCAAATGGTAGGGAACCAAAATCTAGGCACCCGTGGTTATGAAGGGAAGCAGCCAATCTGGGATAAGCATGATGCTATGTTTTCTTCACAAAGTCAACTGACACCCTTCAGTAATATCCTGGATCTGTGTGCTAGGAAATATTTTCGATCCCTAGCGGTGCTTAATAAAGACACCGGACTCTACTACTTCGAAGACCCTGCGGTGGCGAAGGTTGCCGAAAGAGCGGTACGTAATTAGCCTATACAACCACACTTTTCCATCATATGTGTGTTTAGGAGCAGTTTCTAAATGATATTAGTTTGTTCATGCAGGAAATTTTTACCCAAAACACACCAAGCTATGAAGAGTCGCCGGATGCCCCAAGGTGGTCGTCTGACCCAATTCTGTACGCCCTCGACAGGAAGTGAGAGCCCACACAAGGCCGTAAGCTCGGCGCCGGCAGTACTTTCTGGGATTCCTACTAACCCCCAAGAAAAGGATGACTAAGTCGGAAAAAGAAAGAAGGGACAGAGACAAAATATACCAGTTAGTCAATGAAAGGTTAAAGGAAGTCTTACCTAATTTTCTGGCAGAGGTTCAGAAGCATATTCAGTCAAAAGGGTCGACAAATATGCCAAAAATGGTGGATACACCGCCGGCCCTTGCTCCCACAAAGATCAGAAGCCCATTGGTCATTAATGTCATACATGGTCATGGTGGGTCGTCACAATCATTGGAGGAAGAAATTCCTTGCACTCTCCTAGCTAGAGTGAGTACTAATGGCGACTTGTTGGAGGTTGCAAAAGCTAGAGTCTTTACAGGAAATCTCATGCACAACAGCAAATTAAATGAGAATGTGCGGAAGGTTTCTTTGCTTAGGGTGTTCCCGGAATATCACAATTTGATTCTGCCACAAAACATTATAGAAGAGGGTGATGAGCCGCAGTCCCTTTCGGAATGCTTTGTTGGTTACCTCAAGTGGCCTGCAATGAATATCATAATGGAAAAGCCATCCCCAAACAGAACACCGTCTCCCACCATCCCCGGTGTTGCAGCACCATCACCATCTCCCAACATCCATGGTGTTGGACCGCCACCTAGAGGATCTCCTCTAGGTCTTTGCAACCCCGTATCGGCTAAGGATGTGCAGGAAGAGCACATGCTTGAAGAATAAAAAAAATCCTAATTATGTTGGAGATGAGGAGACGTCACCAGCCCTTCCCCAGAGGTAACCTTGCCAACAACCAAGTTTACTACACTGAAGAATGTGGTGTCCCAAGAAGCGATGTCCTGTCCGCCCGTTTCCGTCCAACCGGTGAGAGAAAGTAACACGCATCTAAAGGCTGCGAACATAAATACTAAGGCAGAAACTTCTGCCACCACACGTGCACCGGTAAAGAAGGCACCAAAGAAATCCTTGGCATATGAATAATGTGCTAACAACCCAAATGCACCTATCTAAATCCCGGGTCAGAGAATGCTACGAGACAAAGCGTGCGAGCACCTGAGGCTTGAGATGAATATTCTACATGACAAAATTGTGGAATCAGAGCTAGCCAATAATAAGCAAGGATCCATAATTAACCCAACACATTACACTGCGAAGGTGCCAAAGGGATATACTATCTTTGAAAAATTCAGCGGGGACAAAATATATGTAGATTTCAAAGAGATCTTCTATATGTTCGGATTCTCTAGTATTGAAACTTGTCTAATGAGGCTATGGGCACTTTTTCAAGCCACTGAGGTAAGAAGCAAAGAAATTTTTTGATGTCCCCATAGGCGACCCTTATCTCATGAACGAGGAAAAACTAAAGAATGAGGAAGGGAGGCGGTGCATGAAGAGTTACCTTCTAGATTTCATGAAACATAACAAGCTTAAAAACTTCCTCCTCGTGCTATACCGACCCATGTACGTCCTTCTTTGGCTTTACACTTTCACTTTTGTACCTTTCCTTCATATATGTTGTCAGGTCTCAAATTTTTTAACTTTGTCATGATCGCGCGGTATGTTTATTCTGTTTTGCGCAGGAACCATTAAGTTCTCCTAGTGCTAACAATACCGCAAAGGTGCAATTGTTACTTGCTGGATTCCACGAAGAGCCCGGGAAAAGACCGGTCCCTCCTGAAGGACCTTCTTGATGATTGTCTTTTTTATTGGAATACTACAGGAGGCCACACATTTGAGAAAAACTACAAAGGAAGTGGAAAGAAAATGATTGCCTTCAAATGGAACACTCTATCTTGTATGCAACAACCGTCGACTAGTCTGACCTGTGGCTTCTACACCTGCATTCGCATGGAGGAATTCATACGGTCCGTGAAAATGTTAAATCAGCATGATAAAATCCTCAAATGGGGTCAAGAAGTACAAAACAATCAACCCGAAGAACTACAAGTCAAGTTACGGCTATCATAAACAAGGAGGTCTACTTCTCGTCCAGCCTATTCTATAATAACTCTGAAGAAGATGCGTCCAACCTTGCAACGGGCAAAACTGAAACAGTGACTAAACATATTTGGCGGCATGCACTATGTAGTTGATGACCATGTATTTTGTGTAACTCGTTTATTCTTAATGTACTTCTGTTCTTTATTTTCAATGATTACCACTAGTTTTATTCCTGATTTGCATGCATTTAATTGATAACTATCCCCTATTTGCATCAGCTAACGCTGCTGTGGCAGCATAATATATGCTGCCACAACAACTTTTTTATTCTAGCCTGGTGCATCAATCAGTGGTGGGCACAAAGCCCGCCGCTCGTACTTCACATGATATTGGCGGGCGCGGAGCCTTGCCTGCCATACGTATGGTTACCCGCCACTGCTACGGGATGGACAACACTCGCGGGCATGTTGCACCGCTCGCAACTGTGAGGGACCTACCAGTGGCGCCAGGCACCCACCACTGATGCCCCCTTAGCAGTGGCAGGAGGTCAGCGGCGGGCGGCCCAAATAGGCTCGCTCGCCACTACTGGCCTTTTTGTGCCTGCCACTGCTAGGCATTCCTGGAGTAGTGTGTTCTTGCATGTTGCATCCTCCATAACTGGATCATACAATGGGGTTGTGATGAGCTTGTGCCGGAGGAGGAAGATGTGATGGATGATGAAGTTTGATAGCTCTGGCCATGGTGTGGAGGTATTTGACAATGATGCTTGGGAATAACAAAGACCAACTTGACAATAAGAAATCCCAGGACCTAGATATTCATTTTGTATAATTGAACCTTTTCAAACTATTTCTTTTTTAGAACCAAAAAAGCTTGTGCAAAAATAACGGATGGGAAGAATAACAAAAAGCCTTGGTCACGTAATGGATCCTGAAGCATGATTTCTGCATATCCAAGGTGTTCCATCTTTGTATTTATTGTGATTCTTTCTCAACTACTATTCTAACTAGTAGAATGACCGTGCGTTGCCACGGGCTTTTCGAAAGTTTTACTGGTTGCATATGTAAACATAAGGCATATCAAATTTGCGTAAAAAATATAGCCACGGGATAACAAAACAATGTTGCTCTGGTTGTACTTGTCCTGGCAGTTTTATCGCTTCTTCCATTGGTTCCAAATTTCCTCGACACACATCCTTTTTCTCGTACCCCACTGACAAGACATAATTTGCTCTTCCCTCACCCTCTTTTATCTCGTCCTACTCCTTGCTCTAGCCTTGGTATCATCACTCTATGTCACTCCATACAATTTCATTGTGACATGATAAGCTAGCTCTTACTATGCTTGTCATTTGTTATTTTTATGGATTAGTAACACTCATATGTAGGTGTGTGTTTATCAGCTATTTGGATTTTGGACTATCAGGCCATTCAAATCAATGCTTCCTATGATTTTCTTGAACTGAGGTCAAAGCAAGCGTAGCAAAAACATACTGGTTTGGGAAGATGATAACACAATATGCATGAACTCTTACTGAAATCTGATGATGATATTTAGAAACTGAAGATAGTTCCATCACTACATGCTTGCCCACCAAATAGAATTTGAACCACAGAGACATACGAAAAATAATATAAGTGCATATTGGATGCCATACCATTTATTTCCAAAGTCATAGTGAACTTTTCAGAACAAGTATTGAAACCATTGGTCTTTCTTTCAAAATTTTAAAATTCGTTCACAAACTCCGATGTCTTTCTCCCACTTCGCTACATACGTAGCGATCATCATGTACATTTCTCCACATTTAAGTGTCGCCCCAAACACAAATAGGTAAAGTTTGATGACGGTCTTCACCCTCCTTCACTACTTCTCTGTCTGGTCTTCACATGTGCCTTCGGCTCGCCCACCTTCTTTCTTATGTGGGCATTTCTTCCAACTCCAAATAATTGTTGCTGAGTTCTCATTGTTTACTACGAGAAAAGGTACACATGAAGGGCAAAAAATGATATAGGTAATCAAGGAGGACATGTGACAATCACAATATCCCTGCAACCCATACTCAGTAATGTGAACAAATGTGCAATAAAATTTGCCTCCAACTTCACATCAACCAATGCCTCGGCAGGGGTTAATGGTTTAGGAAACAGTTCAGAATATAAACAAAACATATGTAGACAATGCTACGAGATTTCAAGAAAATATTTTAAACATAGCTTATTAACAAAAAGTACCAGTCACCTATTAGGTCTATAAATTCTTCATTTTAGTTTCCTAGGCTCATAAATTTTGCTGACCAGATATAGGCCATGGAAAGATGATAACTTGATCACCATGATTATTTACGGTTTGCTACAAAAGGATGGAATGATCAAGTAAAAAAGCAAAGCTTAGATTAATAGCTCCAATTTCACCCAGAAACATCTCAATTATATGTATATATATTAAACCAACATGACATCATATATACCTGGCACTGTACAGAAAAATTGCAAGCGGTAATTACATTTAGTCTTACGTATGAGCTAGCAGCTCTCTCTTTAGTTCCAATTAAATATGTACAACAGGGTAACAACAAGCATATGATAACTCATTTTCCTCATCTGTACATATAGCTCAGAACTCATACACATGACAGATTGTTATCCTCTGTTCCCAGCTAGCTATAGAATGTACATTCTCACCGGCCCCTATTACTAATTTCATTTTCTTTGTGATTGCAAACCACATATATAACCTTCTAGATAGAAAAACAGGGATGCCATACAGAGAGAAGAACACAACAGAGATTTACCTGCACCTGGGTGAACAGCATTTTTCATCTGTAAAGTTATGAAAAGAAAGAGAATAGCTCAACCAGAGATTTGCAGAAAATATATTAGCGGTGTCGCATGTGGTGTCCAGGTGAGTCAGACAATGTTCCAAAGTTTCAACCGGCCTTGGACTTGACAAGATATAGGCATCATGCTTCAAGGGGGTCGCAAGCTAGCATGGACAAAATGGTTCCCATCACCTTGAAATCTGGAATAAAAAAAGTCGTGGAAGAATTTGTAATCTCAGTCAGTAATTCAGTATACAAATTAGCTAGGTTGTGCATGCGTAGATGATGGACTGTGCACATATCAGAAGCTGTACAGAAACTTTTTCTTCCTAGTATAGAAGAAAATAATATATAGATGATGAGTTACCATGAAAAGCTGGACAGTAGCACTATTCTGAATCTTCGGAAACACCTGGGGCCACGATACATATGATTCAGTGGAGCAAAGCCACATGTTAGTATATATATTCTTCAGAAGAGTACCCAGATGCGTACTAAAACTAAAACGTATGTATCATGAAATCATCAAACAAAAATGAGTAGCGCCTTTTTCATCATCCGCAATTCAAGATTACCAGTCAAGCAAACTCTTTTATAGGATAAGAATTCTAAAAAGCCAAATCATCATATTTGTTAGATCTGAAAAAAAAGACCAACATGTGCATGAATTGGAATAGAGAAGAAGCTCACCTGGGCATGATGCCATCGAGCCAGTAGTTACTCATCTCCAACCCAGCCATCTTCTTTCTAATCGTTCTCGGCTTCTCGCGTGCTCCATCTTCACGTACCGCTCGTGCTGTGTAAGGAGCAGCATAAGCCAGCCATGATTCGCACTCCGCCACTGCGACGCGGTTCGTCAGTACCTCATTCTTCTCATGCAATCTCGCCACTTTCATCACTTGGCATGCAATATTAGCGATGCTTTCTTCTCGCGCAATGCGCTTGACGGTGGCTTGCCTAGTCAGATCCACGATCCACATCGCGGGATTCCTGGTGTCGTCCATGTTGGTCGCTGCTGCCATGTGCTCCTTGAGGACGTCAACCCAGCTCTCGTGGTCCACCTGGTCCACCGAGCGCATGCGAGGTGATGCGCCACGTGCGTGGACTTAGGCATGTCCAGCCCTCAGCATCTCCGGCACCTGTGCCCGTGGGGGAGGCGGCGACACGGGAGACACATGGACTGGATGAATCGGGGGGAAGATGTGGCCACCGGCAAGAGCCCATCCATCGCTCACGGCAGTTCCCCACCGGTGTGGCGCACGAGGTACCTAGGGCGCCATGGCCAGTGGCGACCCCCCTCTTCACGGGTCTGGTGAGAGCGTCATGCCTGGCCAGGTCCCCGAAGTGCTGCCCATCCATGCGTGTCGTGTAGTTTCTCATCTAGCTTTGCACGGGATAATTGCAGTAGTTACGGGATCAGAGACGCGCTGTAGGAAAAAATGGAAAGACGATGCATGAAAGGGTAGCATCACTTTTTACGGGATCTTCTCCCAAGATATATGGAGAGGAGTATCTACATGTGCTTTTCTTCCGGGTTTTTTCCATGCGAGAGAGAGGTGGAGGCAGGCACTTTATTTAGAAAAAAAACCGATGCGGGAGGCTCTCGATCGATGGGTGCGGAGGACGAACGAACGAGACCAACTGCTACATTAGGAGTAGAAGATCATTGTCCCATCATCGCGTCCAGGAATGTTACTTATCCAAGTGAATGATGAACATGCTAATGCAATCATATACTGTATACGTTAACACGTTACACGTACCATCAACGTGTTGATGAATGAATGAATGCATGTAGGTGGATTGTATTTCACTTATCACTTCATGGAGACAAATAGGAGTATTTCACGCTAAATATTCATGCTGAGTCGTTCATGGTTTGTTGTGGTCGGTCTCATCGGTCTCACTGAGACTTGTAATTAATGGGTGTTATGGTTTGATGGCGAGCAATGAGATGGCCTTGCTTGATGCATGTCGGTCGGTGGGTGGATGCGTGTGCAAGCGATGAAAGCAAGCAGCGAGTCATATGCATGCAACCCGTCGAATGTCTCGATCGGTAGCAGAGTTGACGCACGGCGACGGTGGCGCTCGTTCTCTCTCTCGGCGCCCACCTATCCGAGAAGCGCACGAACCTCCGACACTCTGGCCCTTGCCCGCGGACGCCGCTTCAGGACCACTCGCCGGGCTGGGCCGGGTTGCCGGCGAGGTCCGGTCCGCAGCAAACAGTGGGAGAATAGCGAGGTCTCGTCGCCGGCGTGGTAAGGAAGGAACGACGCCGGTCGTATTGTAAAGGTATATAAATTGTAATCGACGGGGAGAAGAAAAAGGGGAAGGATTCGTGAGGAGACACGCGATCGAAACACTGAGTCACTGGAATTGAATCGTTGGACAATCTCGTCCATCACGGTGTCGGCAGTGATGGAGCGGAGGAGAGGAAGAAGACGAGGTCATCTCGTCTCGTCTTGTCTCAGTGGGAAAAAAGATGTCTTTAGTCGCCGGAGTAGTAGCTGGCCGGAGAGAAAGGGGACCCGATGGGATGGAGCTCGGTTCGGTTAGCGAGAGGGCGAGGCCGTCCGCATCTGCATTCGAGCGGCTCCGATGTGCGCGTCAGTGCGAGGAATGGATCGTGCTTGGAATTGATCGAGTTGCACGATCCCGTCCGTGGCGGCGGCGGCACTGCACTGACCAGAGGAGAGGAAGACTGAGGGGAAGGGGTGGCGAAGCGAGCCGGGTTGGGTTGCGCTGCGTTGCGTTGTGTCCCTGCAGCGGTGGCAGGCTGGTGATGCGCCACCGGTGAGCGCGCAAGCCCCACCGGCGGCAGGGCAGGCAGGCGATCTGTTGGCGACGACCGCTTCAGTATGGTGGAAGACGGCTACAACGGGAGCATGTGCGATCCGGCAGAAGAGGGCGCAGCGGCGGCGGTCGCTATGCGAAAGAAGATGTGGGGGAAGGCAGTAAGTAGAAGAGAAGACAATAAAGATTCAGAGATTGGTCGGGAAGGATTGGAGAACAAAAGGTAAGTCATGATTCTCTTCATAACTGTTGATTGATTTATCCTTAAATTCTGTTATTTCTTTCCTTAAAATTTGTTATTTTATTTCCTAAAGCAAATTGCATTTATGGGAGGGATCGGTTGATTTAGGTAAGTTAGGAAATTTAGATCTGTGATCTTTCATACCTTAGGAAAGTATTGGTTTACAAGGAAAGAGTGAAGAGGAAAATAAACTGATGGAAAATGGGTAGGGGAGGGGACGAAAAAAAACCAACGAAATAAAACGGTTGAAAGTGGTGGGACGAAAATAAACCATGGATACTATTCTACCAACTCAGACATTAGGAGTAGAGACTGGAATAGTTTTATTACTTTAATGAAACCCATTTCTTCAAAAAGAAAACAAAAGACTATTTCGATTCCTATATAACTCTTATGTATCAGAATATGATTTTTTCTTGTTTTTTCTTCATAAACAATCTTCTTGCTTACCATTAGTATCTTCTGTAACTTTTCTGGAACGAATCCGCTTATCCCGGAATGGACTGAGATGAATAGAAAGAATGCGAAGTAGCAAGCAATGGATGAGCGCTTTGTTTCGCCTACGCATACGTTCTCCAAATAGAATAGAAATCCAAATGAACCTTATTAGATTTTCAGATCTAGACACTCCCTTCCCCTTCAAGAAATGACATGACCTCAAGACCTTTGGTGGGCCATGAGCTCTGGGTAACGCTTCTCCATCTCATAATATTCCTCATAAGAGTTGCATTCCTAAGAATAGGAACATCGAGTTTATCTCACTATTTGCATTCTTAGGTATGGACAAGAACAAGAGGTTTGCACCATTGTTGGCACTCTAGAATTGCGTATGTTGGGATGCGCCTGCGAGCTATTGACAAATAATGATGAAAATTGTACATGGCTTTCGTTGGCAATATATAAGTTGTCTGCTTGATCAGGTGCAAGGATTCCAAGATTTTTTTTTCATGCCCTACACCAAGAAACCACGCACTAAAACATAACGCATGGATAAACCAACATAAAGAGAGCCAACTGCATCAGAAGTAAATATCCCTACAAACTAGTGTAGCGGTTCGGTCACTCGGATACGACTCGATGGAGATGGTCGATAAATGGTTCTCCACCACCCATCCATCCTTCATCCACTCCCACCCCATGTAGTGTTGAAGTGATGTTGAGTTAACCATCCAGAAAATAATCCACAATACACTCTGACCTGTGGGACCGGAAGAATGATCATGGGTACCCAGGGAGAAAGCCCAGCGATTCAAGTGGGAACATCATCATTTCAAAATTGTGAAAAAACCCATGAGTTTAAATGGTGCTGTTATTGTGTAGTACACCCTTATGTATGATGTTGGTCCTTTACACACTTGATGCAAAAATTGATATTGTTACAATTTCGGGTGTAGATCGCTCGGTTAGGTACCGCCAAAAAAATAGACATTCGCAAAGAAGACCGATTAGTGCAACAACAGGGTTCGTAGAAAACCCAACCATGCCCCGACGGCAAATGACCTCAACCATCAGAACTGGCAACACAACAAACAGACACACATATGTCTAACATGACAACACACAGGCAGACTCCACCAACCTACTATGCCCGATAGCGTACGACATCTAGGTGAAATGTCTTCTCTTAAATGTGGGGCATAAATCAGGAGGTCGTGCCCATACCAAGTGCCGGTTAGAGGCGATGTACATCGCAAGCATCTAATGATTGTTTGAGCCGGACGAATATTCTTTAGCAGCCTAGCCATTCATCGTCTTTGCAAGAATGACACAAAAGCATTAAGCCCAAAGATTGGTTGAATGGCTTCACTTGAAATACACGCCAATAAACATCATCTAGTCAAGGGGACACGATAGCAAGAGGTTGTGCCAGAGCTAGAACACAAGCATAAGAAAGCCCAACATTCGCATTGTGTTTGTATCAATGACTTTTGAAGGATGTTTGTAATCAAACTTATAGATGACCCATTGCACCCTTACCGCAAAGCCCAAAGTTCCCCGGGTAGTGTCGGAAATATGCCCTAGAGGCAATAATAAATTGGTTATTATCATATTTCCTTATTCATGATAAGGTTCATTATTCATGCTAGAATTGTATTGACCGGAAACTTAAATACATGTGTGAATACATAAACGATACTATGTCCCTAGTGAGCCTCTACTAGACTAGCTTGTTGATCAAAGATGGTTAAGGTTTCCTAACCATAGACATGAGTTGTTATTTGATAACGGGATCACATCATTAGGAGAATGATGTGATGGACAAGACCCAACCGTAAGCTTAGCAGTTGATCATATCAGTTTATTGTTATAGCTTTCTTCATGTCAAGTATCTATTCCTAAGACCATGAGATCGTGCAACTCCCTGACACCAAAGGAATACTTAGTGTCTATCCAAACGTCAGTTCATAACTGGGTGATCATAAAGGTGCTCTACAGGTATCACCGAAGGTGTTTGTTGGGTTAGCACGGATCGAGACTGGGATTTGTCACTCCGTGTGACGGAGAGATATCTCTGGGCTCTCACTACTGCAGGATGCTGCTAACGCAACACTACGATCAGAGACCCATTGACGAACCTGTGTGCGATGCATTAGTCGCAAACGGTGACGTAAAAAAACCATCAAAAAAGATGCAAAACATTTGCGATGGCGGATACATCAAACACGGTTCAGATTTTAGTTGCGTGTGCGATGCTGGGCATATGGTTCAGTCCAATAAACTATTTGCGATGAGGCAGAAGAACAGAAACGGGCAGCCAGATGAAGGTGTGTGCGATATACGGCACACAGTTCACTCGGATAAACTATTTATGATTAGGCAACACAAAAGAAACGGTCAGCCAGGTGAAGGTCTGTGCGATATACGGCATACAGTTCACTCGAATGAACTGTTTGCGTTGAGCCAAGAGAACAGAAACAGTTCAACTTAACAAGATATGTGTGATACGTGGCAAATAGGTCTGTGATCAGAAATATGTGCGAAGACCGATAACAACATAGACGATTCCTGTTAACAAGCCGTGTGTGTTGTGAGCAAACGATTGCTGGTATACAATTGTGAGTGATTGATGAAATCATCACCGACGGGTTCCATTGTTTAGTCCGTGTGCGATGTGATTTGCTCTGTCCGCACAACATCTACCCTCTATCTACAGAGCATCAACATATATATTTAAAAAGATAGCATTGCATAACCAAATTAAGCGTACAATTATACAAGTGACTACACACATAACATTTCCACACACCAAAGTAAGCAATTACATGCATACTAAACTAGGAGAAACGAGGATCTAATCATCTACTTCTTGTTGCGATGATGCTTGCCATTGCTCTGCTTCTGGCTGGATCCCTGGCTGTTTTGGGGAAGGAGGCACTTCCTATGTCAATGATCCGCCTGTACATGTCGTAGCTCGTGTACGCCTCCTTGGCCACATACACGACGTGAGCTTTGTCGAGTTTCTCCATCCAGGCCGAGTGCCAGGCACGCTTGTCCTTGTTGCAGGAATCCTTCATGTCTCTGTAGTAGGGATTGATGATGGCCTCGGCGAGGTGAACCAGTGAGTCCTTCTCATGCCCGTTGCTGCCCCAGATCTTGTATTGGCCCCGGATGTCGACAAGATTCTGGCAGGCGATGCCCAAATTCTTGAGCACCTTTACATCGTTGGTGATGTCCACTGTAGCGAACATGTAGTGGGGGTTGTTGACAAACCTGGCGAAATGCTCACAAGGCCTTGTGGCAAGGCAGTAGTGGTAGACGAGGACGTGATTGCGCACGCACATCTGGGCGACGGTGACCTTGGGACAAGACCCGGCACGAGCGCGGGTGTACTCGAGGTCGAACCCGACCACCTTGTACTTCTCCTCAGCAAGCAACAGCTCCATGATGTGGATGGAGTGCTCCACCCAGACCGGGTTGTTGGTGTACACCACCGAGAGCTCCGTGAACCTTCTGTGGGTGTCCACCATGGCATGCATAGTGAACTGCTGCTTGTCGTTGGCAGCTGCTCGGAGCGCCATTGGAGCCGTGCAGGATACCCTCTAAGAATTTGTCATCGTGGGTGTGCTTCTTGCAATGGTGGTGCGCGATCGAAATGTTGAAGAGACACAAGGGTTAAATGGCTGCTGTAATAAATGGGGGCCGTCCGGCCTGTAATCGTCATGTCTTGTCACCGCGTTTATAGCGGAGGATTCCAGTGCACGCTTGACAGCACCACATGCGTTCCGTTTGACCACGTGTGGGCTCAAAGATGCGCCAAATGTATCGTCGGTGAGCCTGTTCCCGCGCTACCGTGCAGTTTACCGCGCAAGCTTCCCGCTCGGCTAGTTTGGCCACACGTCGGCTAGAAGAGGGACAAATCGTGGGCATTTATTGGCAAAAAGATTTGTAAAAACGAATTGTGTGGAATGACTTCAGTCATAAGTTTACCCGTGGGTGATGAAGTCAAAGTTACACAGAAGGGTGATGATGGACACTCGAGTGCGATAATTAATTCTGCGCTCTACATGGCACATGGTTGAAGAAACCAACTGTGTGCAATAATGTCGAAGATCGCAGTCGAGTTAGCTATACAGATCATATACTATGAGATCGACAAGTTAAGCACGTTAGAGAATGGTTTATAAAGTCTAAGTACATTGCATATTAAGGTCAAAATAGTGCTACCAATATACGAGTCTCATACGATGCCATTTCAACGATTGTACCACAAAAGCTTGAAATATTACAAGGTTCAAATTCCAGATTTATATGGCTCAAATTCGAAGATTACAAGGTTCAAACTGATATTAGAAATGAAACTCAGCTCATCAGCTGCAAACGCTCGCGCTGATCCACTAAACAAGGATATAAGGGAGGTTCAAACTAATATTACCACTTGTAAGGCTGGTTTCGAAACCTCATAATTTTTGCAAATAGGTCAACCACTGAGAAGTCATGTATGGGGTTGACACGATGACTTCCGATTACTCTGTCATCTGAAGTTCCAAAATGAAATTCAGCATTTTTGGAGCCTATTCCATTCTGCCGCAGCCACCAGCGCTAATCAATAAACCATTCATTTTTGCGAAATAAATGTAGGGCAAACCTCATTACCTTTAGCACCCTTGCTCTGACAACAAAGAACCTGACGAATATAATCTCCGGTAAGGTCCCTCGGTAGGAGTTCAAAGTAATTTCTGAGAGATGCAAATCTAGGCATTCGATGTGATTGTTATATTGTATCACATTATCCACCACCGGGCCTAATTTTATCTGCAAAAGAAGAAAATGTGTTAGTGCCTACATGCAGTTTTGAACACTACTACAGGCCTATTTGGTTTGCAGGATTTGTAAAATGCACTAACGTGCCTTCTTCGATCCGACATGATTAACATGGGCATTTGATTACAATCTAGAAAAATGTAGCCTTCTTCACAAGAGGTTGGAGTGGATGAAAAGTTCCCTAAGAAAAGTAGTACAGATGAATCCAAAGGAGAAATGCTTATGGATTTTAACCATATGAATCAAGCAACCAATATGGGGGGGGGGACAAGTATGTACTGAAATCCTCCAAAAATCCTTCAGAAATCGTAGTGCATTGTCATTGTAAACTTGGAAAAATGTGTCACAAATTGAACTCCCTTATGGTTAACATTTAACAGGAAAGGAACATCACCTCGATATATAGCTTCTCCAAGCACGGAAAGCATCTCAGAAAACTGACAACTTTGTCCAGGTTGGGGCCGATAGATTCTAGTGCCAAGACCTTCACTGTGCGCAGTTTCGGGGTCAAGTTTGTCGGAATAATTTTCTGGATGACAGATGAACATACATCTTGAAAATTAGAAATAATGTTAATTTCTAGAAGGAGAGGTAGAAGGCGGCTATTGTACCTGAACGGGTGTGGATCCAATAACAAGTTCGGAGTATTTGTCAGACGAGTAGCCCACCACTGTCAATTTCGGCGTAGAAATGACATTGATTCTTGTTGGACGTTCTTGATCAACTACAAGTAATCTCTCAAGTGAAGGTGTGTCCTCAATGACCATATCGTGGTACACATCTTGTGATGTCTTCTTGCAGCACCAGCAACACACATAAGTAGTCTGGAGAGTCATGGAGGTCATGTGGAAGCTACTCAACCCATTGATCGCCTGAAGACGGAGGTATTCGAGTGCAGTACAGCTACGGAGCAGGTGCTCCATGTCACCGTTTGGGAGGCAGACGGCGACGATCTCGAGGTGCTTCAGTCCTAGTAGAATAAGAGCGGGCGCGTCAATAAGGGGGGGGGATGGCAGTTCCTGAACTTGGCGACACACAGCATGGGCGCGAGGCGGAGCACGGACATTGGCAGCGAGCGCATATGCACATCATCAAAAGTGAGCTCCTCGAGCTAATCTAGGGTAGGGGATCGGAACCAGTCGTCAAGCTTGGCTCGTCCTTGCCGTTGGAACGGAACTTGCCCATGCTAAGGCCTCTGGTTGGGCCAGGGTGACTGCCGAGGATCTGGGAGAACGCATCCAAGCTTTTACGATAGCCATGGCAGAGCTCGTGGGTGTCGATGAGCTCGAGAGGGGTGGAGTTCCATAGGGGGCGCCACCGCCGGGAAAGGACGGTTGTCCGCGCCCCATATTTGATTGGGAGGAGGGAGATGATGACTGTCAACATATCATCGGGGAGGCTGCTAATGAAGTCTAGGCCTGCTGGAGTCGCTTGCGGTTCTTGCTCGACCCGCCTTTGCTTGTTGGCAGCCCCGTTCTCCACCTCCAGAGTCTCCTCATCAGCGGCGCTTTCTCATAGAAGTGGGAGTACATTGAATATTTAGTTAAAACAGGGCAATAGAAAAGTGTATTGGTAACTAGAAGTTAGTAGGTAGGAATAGAGTAAGAAAATGGAATAACAATTGATTGCTTAAATACTACACAATTCCTTTGATATTGCTGGGTAAGTCAACATGCAGATACTTGAAAAGAACACTTACTTCGAAGAAAGTTTGGACGGATGATATCGTCAGGGAAGTTAGCATATATCTCATGACCAGGCTCTTTTATGTGCAGTGCAATTTTAGCGCCAGCTTTCAGTACATAAAACTTATAAATGTCTGTCCAAAGGCCCTTGGCAAAATAGGAGTGACCACATTCATCAAGTCTTACAGAAGCAACGATTGTAAATCCATGGTTTGTGTTCAGCATGACATCCCTGCAGTCTTGATTTATGTAAAGGGAAAGATTGTGTACTACAGATTCTATTGCATAGCAAGGGACGCGCTGCAGAAAATGGTAGGATTGTTAAAGAATATGGTAACATGCAAATATGGGCGAAATTGAAAGAACTGTACAACAGTTGAAATCAAAGGACAAAAATCTATAATTAAACAGATAGGGTAACCATGATGTCATGGAAATATGAGAGTAATCAAAAGAACCATACATCATTAATTTACCTAATATAGAAAGAAGAGGAAAAAAATCCCCTTTGATGTATATGCTGCATGTGGCACCTTTTATCCAAATGCAGCAATATATAGTATATGTTCAGGAAAGTAGGCCATGCCAACCGATTTAGGGTGAGATTGAACATACCAAGCGCATCCTCAAGTCATCTGGTACGATGAGATGGAACTCCATGGATGTCTGGTGTGGCGCCCCGCCTAATTACCACTGTAGCCAGACGGTCGCCACGCATACCAGCCCAGGAAATCATTCTGGCATGTGCTTTTACAACAAGTATCAAGAACGCAGGCATTTCTATTAATGGGTATAAAAGTCTTACATGAGATATATTACAGAGGTGATGGCAGCGGAAAAGCTCTATCTAAGGCAGCATGGCCCTGGTGCGGCTCCAATCCACAGGGATCTGACTGGGTTACTCTCCTAGCCCGTGAACGCTCCGGCTCCTCGACGACGGATCCTTATGTGAACCTGGCCACATTGAAGGCCGCTGAGTACTTTTGAATGTACTCGCAAGCAAACCAAACTAACATATACACCAAGCAATGCAATCCATGGCATTCAAGCATGCATTTCTTATTAGAGCAATATTACTTATCATGACATAGCATAATTATCTAGCAATATTAATTATCATGCTATAGTAGGGTTATCTAGCAAGATAACTACTGAAGTAAATGCAGTAAGGTAAAGCATATTAAGTAAATATTCCATACTCCGAACATTCTCGTGATCGAAAATGAATCCGATCCAAATCCGATCCAACTCATGTGATCATTCGACCACTCCTCTTATAGCCATCCCATGGTTAACATACCATATTCCTGACATCATCGGTTGTCTACACAAGATGAGTTCTTCATCATTATTATCATTGTTACGGTTGACCACCTAGTGAGGTCTGGACGGGCTGTCCAATACCGTGGACGCGGCTATTCGAATAGATTTTACACTCTGCAGAGGTTGCGCACTTTACCCACACTATGGAGCACTGACCTCGTGATCCCATTCGGGTGGACCAGCGTTGCTCCAACGAAACCTGCCTGACCCGTGACTCTCCCATCGTACCACCGGCAATCATCCTCCCCCGGAGTCAAGCCCTGGGTGGTCCCTGTGTCACCTCGTGACACCTGCCACCGTCGTGGCCAAACTGAACTGTCCCAAACGGGGACGCCGGCAAATAACTCAACTGGGCTCACATGGTTATCGCCGCCTACCGGGCCAGGGCAGCACGCGCGCATAACCTTCCCTCTTTGGTGGTACCGATGAAAGAGCACGCGATCAGACCAAGTCAAGGCCATCCCATACCGGCAAATGTGGTTGCACGGATAAGCCCGGACAGGTGACTCAAGATCAACCGACTAAGTTCATTTAGCAAGCTCAGTGGTTCATCACAATAACTTAACATGGTGGTAACTATGTATGAGGTAAGAACTGTGGAAACATAACAGCCTATCTCCATATAACATCACAATGAGTCATTAGTGAAACAATATTTAAATGGCAAGTTATTAGTTTACAAGTTCTAGTTGTAAGTGACGACCATCGGAACCCTTGCACAAAATCGGCAAAGAAACCAGTAGCCACCAGAACGGTCTTTACAACTCAGATCTGGGACATTACTGGAATAACTCAACCTCGGCTCAGGACGGCTGGAAAGCAGCTCAGAGCATGAGACGGTGTTGATAAGAAGAATGTAGCAGTTCCCTAAGACGGCCGAGAAACAGCTCAGAGCATAGGGTCACCGCTACGGAAAGAAATTCAACAACTGTCCGAGACGGCCGAAAAGCAGCTCAGAACACGGGCCAGTTGCTGACAAGAGAAATATAAAATCGGCATCCACCCCGGACGGCCGAAAGCAGCTCAGACACAGGCGTGGTGCCGTCATCGAAGAAAGTGCAAGCAAGGGTTCGTCAGAGTCACATACAGCTCACTACTACACAGACAGGCACAAGCATATTAATTTAAACATGCAAGAACAACACAGAGCAATGCTTTAGGGCATATATCAGATGGTCGGCTTGCCTGGGGCGAATAAATACTCCGGGAAAAGTGCGAAGAGTCCGCGGAAAGGATCGCCGGAAACCGTTCTCTCTCGGAGGGGGCTGATCGAAGGGCAAGGGCAAAATGGTCATTTTTAGAATGTGAAAACATTATGAAAATGATACCATCGGAACGGGCTTGATGATCTGAAGACGTGGGCATTGGTTTCACCTGGTTCGGAGTCACGAGTGAAAAGATGTGAGGGTTTGACTGCCAGGGACCCATTTGCAAATAAAGTATTTACTTTCAGGCCCCTAACAGTTTTTCCTGAGAAAAAGATTAAATGGCACTGTTGCCCACGGGCCAGCTTGGGCTGAATCTCGCCGCTGCTCCACTGTCGCTCAACTGGGCCGAAAGGGGGCGTGCCCCTGGCTGCAGCTGCGCCGGCCCACCCGCTCCCCTCACCACTTAAATGACATGGCGGGGCGGGACCGGGCTGCTGGTCACCGACACGCGGGGCCCGCCAGCCAGGTCAGCGTCTCCTTCCTCACTCGCCCGCACCTGGCCGAGGGCAGAGGCAAACTCCGGCGACGGCCGCCGGCGGCTCCGGCCATCATTCGCCGCGCTCCGACCACCGGCGTGCTCAGGATGGAGTGCTGCATCCATCCCTGGGCGGCACGGCCGCCGGGGAGCACTGGAGAAGGCGAGGTATCGGTCGTGGCGGCAGGCATCTCCGGCGAGCTCGAGCTCGAAGCTCTAGTGGTTCCCGGGTTAGGAAAGTGCTCGGGAGAGCCTCGGGATAGTAGTGGTGGTGTTCTGGTGCGGCGAGAGAAGCAATGGGGGCCGGAGTGGAGTGAATTTGAAGCGGAAGTGGGCGACGGCCGTGGCGGCGATGCGGGGCGAGGAGGGCTCCTGGAGCTCCTGGGAATAGTCAGGGAGGCGTAGGGGAGTGAGGTGAGGTGGATGGCGAGCTCAGGGGAACCCGGGGATGGCTTTTATAGCCGGGCGGGGGCGAGACGATAAGGTCAGCCACGGGATGAGCTGGCCGCAGTACTGGAGCACGGAGGCGATGGCTCGGGCTGGTGCCGGCGTCGGTAAGTGGCACGGGCGAGCAGGGAAGCCGCGCTGGCATGCTCGAGAGAGCTCGGGGAGGAAAACGACGAAGGTTCACGGGCGAGCAGTATTGCGGCGGCGATCGCCGTGGCGCGAGGAGGAGGAGATAGGAGGGGGAGAAGGGTCCAGAGCGTCGACGTGGATGCCGCAGAGCCGTTGGACACGCCGGGACAAGCCATGGCCGGCCGGAAGTGACCGCACGGAGCAGGCCGAGTGCAGAGCGCCATTTCTGCACGCCCGCTACATGGTCACCGCGCGCACCGCACGCTCCGGCCTGCGTCTGCCTGTCAGGCCTTATCAAACAGGGTATACACTGCTCATAGAGATTACTTGAGAGGGTTTGGAGGGGAGTGGGGGCAAGATATGACTGGTTGGACCTGAGAAGGCAGGTAACAGCAAGGTGTTTGGAGTGGGGTGGGGGAGATTCATCTGGGGATAGATGCTGATCTCTTCCTTGCTATGATATTACACTAAGATGAGTAAGCCGGCCAAATTTCAGACCAAATGGAGGATTGTAGCAAGCACTTGCTGTAGAATGGACCCCACTGGTCAGAAATGGAGATGAATTTGCTGGGACAAAATGGCTAAATGGATTTGGATCAAATTTTGGGGATAGTGATGATTTGCACATAAGAAGATACTGGAAAAGTTTCAGCTCATTTGGAAATGCCTACATGGTACTTCCTTCACAACACTTCCAAATGGACAGAAACTTAAGAAAAATGCTGTGGTTAAATGGATATATGGATTGAGCTGATTTTTGGTATCCATGGGTGATTTGTCAATGTTAACCACCATGAAAAATCTCAGCTCAAATAGATAAAGGGTTCAAGCACTTCCTTTGCAAACTGAAAATCTGAACAGAATTTGCAAATGGATGTTGTGCTCAAACTTTGAACTATGGAACTTGGATTTTGATGGAAATGGTGAATATATGGATAGGGTAAGCTCCATAATTTATTTGCGACTTTTCCTGGCTACCAAAATGGTAGTTCCTTTAGAAACTGCCCAAAATGCAATATTGGCATTAAATAGGAAAATGCAATTTACCTTATTTAATTATGGCCAATATTTTTATGGAAGCTCAATACGATCACAAAGAATGTATCCACAAGTTTTAATGAACTTTGGAGATGGATAGATATTTTCCTGGATTTAATTCCTTTAAACAGTAGAAAAAGGAATTAATTATAAATGAAAAATATTGCAAATGACTTGGCAATATTTTTGCATATACAGGGTTTACAAAGATAGGATGATCACTGGGAAAAATTTGGGAGTCAGCAGATCAAAGGAAATTGGGGTTCCTTTGTAACTGAAAGGATTAGGGTTTCCCTTCCGATTACTCGGAAGGTAGGGTTTCGGCGGCAAAACCCCGAGAAAAGATCTTGGGTGGCAAGGTTGAACTCGTGAGAATCTCTGGTTGGACAGGGAAGGCAAGGCTAAATGACCATCTTCATATACCCAAGAGCTGGAGAAAATCCGATAACACCGAGAAAAAAGACGGGAGTCAAATCCCGCAAAGGAAAAAAAACAGGAGCGAAAACCAGGGTGTTACATCTGGCCGAGGCCGCAAAGTCCTGATGTGTCTGTGCACTGTACACCATATGAATGAAAGAAAATCCTCAAATCAGCTCGAATAAAAATGAATTCAGGGCGATTTCGGCCGGGTGATTAAAGGAGGTAGATTAACTGGGATAAGATATGAGATAATATCTCATTAAATTAGTTACCTTGTTGTCCATGACAAAAAACCCTCAATACGGCGGATTCCCCAACCGGACGGAGCTGGGTCGACCGCGAGCAGCTTCGACAAAGTCGATGGCGATAGGCGGCGGTAAGTGGAAGTGGCGAAATGCGGTGGGGTTTGCCGGCAGCCTGGCGGCGGCGACAGGCGTCGAGCTAAGTGGTTGCCGCAGCGATAGGCGCTGCCATGCATAGACGCGGAGGAGCTTGTGCAGGTGTGAATGGGGACCGGAGGGGGTGGCGGGCGGGGTGAGGGTTTTTTGTGACGTGGGGATGGTGAGGGTTTTCTTTTTTCTTTTTTGAATTGGGTGGTGAGGGTTTTCTGTCCCACAAAGAGTTTCAGAGGCAACGGTTTGCTAGAGCCAAACGTGTGTGATTGACGTAACAGGGAAAATGAAAGTCATTGCACACAGTTCCAATTTTTGGAACCGTGTGTGATTGACGTACTACCTCCGTCCTGGTTTATTGGTCCCCTTTGTAATTTGTGCCAAATTATGACCAAAGATTTAACTAACAAATGTTTATGCATGTCACCAAAAATTATATCATTGAACACTATGTTCAAATATGCATCCAACGATATAATTTTTGCTGACCTGCACTAACATTTTGTCAGTTAAATCTTTGGTCAAAATTTAACACAAATTACAAAGGCGACCAATAAACCAGGACGGAGGTAGATTCTATCAACCGAACTGATTGCATCCATATCCTACATTTAGACATAAGTAAAGATAGATTAAACATACTCAGACATAGATAATAAGCGTACACAAGCATAGTTTAACCATAAGTACATAGTTCAACCGTCATTAAGCATACTCAAGCATACATAGTTCGATCCCACATCTCATCTCATCTGCCGGCATGATCCTGAAGCTTCTCCAGGTACTTGGCGTACACGGCGTGCGCCACCCTGCGAGAATACTTCTGCCTGAAGGAGCCAATGGCTCGTCCTCTTGCATGCGTCAGAACACTTTGATACGCGTCATGAAGCTTTTGGTTGCAAAATGGGCATCGATAGCCGCCGTCCCAGGTCCTAATACGCCTGTTATGTATTCCCGCATAAAGCTCCCTAAGAATTTTCCTCTTATACCTCCTCTGGCCATCTTCATCCTCGCTGTCGACATTGTAAGACATCACCTATACATATAGTAAAAAATGTGGCGTCAAATTAATTTTACAAACTAATCTCTAGCGAACATTTGAGTTACCAAAATTTGGCATCAAATCAATGTTTACATGCCGTAAAGTAGTATTAGGAATTTATGGCTATTTTTTAGACATATCCAAAGATTATGGTTCGATTTTTAAGCACAATCGTCTATGTACAGACCAATCTTGAAGAAAAAATGGCACAAACATATATTTAGGTCATTCAAAAATCAATTGTCAAGCCCTAGCTAGGAGTTATTAGCATGAAACACTAACCCTAGTTGGATTATTAGCAAAAATCATTTATACAGATGAAACAACTAATCACTTATCATTTCGACTATTCAAACAATCAATACACTACACGGATCTAAAGAAACTTACTCAGATTTCATGGATTGAGAGAACATAACCATAGGATTTCTATTTCAAAAAGGGGGAGGCAGGAGTAACCAGAGAAACCCTAGGATGTATTTGACACATAAATGGGTATAGATGACTAACCGGTTGTCCGTCGTCGTCGGAGTCATCACCGGAGTGGTCGTCGGAGTCATCACCGGAGTCGTCACCGGGGTCATCGCCGGAGTCGGTGTGGACCTCCGGCTTCGGCTGTGGAAGCACGATGCCGTCGGCGATGTCAGGGTGCAACGAGACCTCGGCGGCGGCGACGACAACCTCTATCTCCATCTTCACGCCGTGCTCCGGTGCTTCCGCAACTTCGGCGTCGGCACTCCCTTCGATGGGGCGCTTCGGCGGCATCCTCATACAAAGACGGCGGTGAGGATTGAGAGCAGCGTCGAGGATGCAGGCGGAGAGAGAGGATTGTGTGTGCGGTGAAGATGGGGGTTGTGGCCGCTCGGGCGTGCGATTAATATGGAGTAGTGGGAGAGAGACAGGAGGTGGTCAAACCACTGGCTCGCTTCCTAGTGAGCTTCCACACCGGACTGCTGGCATGCCTACCGTCATTTCACACAGCTATTCGCACGCCTCCCGATGACACTGCGCAGCGAGCACGCCTCCCGTCAATTCATACACCTGCACGCACGCCTCCCGATCTGCGCGGTGGACTGGTCGCATGCGTCCCGTCAATTCACGCCTGCTTGCACGGTACAGGGGTCGCGTGGCGGCACGTATATTGTTTTCCTATTTTGATGATTAATGCTGCCGCTTTATTGCTTAACCGAAGCATGGCACGTATCCATTGTTGGTCTAACGCCCATGGTTCGAATAAATAATCCGTTTGCGATATTGGTTCCCAATTATTAATAATCTCCCGTTTGTAAGAAGATAAAGATTACATCAAAATTGGTCTAAAATTTGACCCAAAAAAAGTACAATGCCACTTTGTATTGGTGTCCATATGACAACACGATAAGTTTCATGAATTTCAAATAAGTTTTGGATGTACTAGAATTTAAAAATCAAGATTATCAATGTTTGAAATTTCTTGCACGGGGAGTAAACATGCACCCAGTGAGACACATGTGTTTTTCCAATCCATTTAGGTGCACTGTCACATCTGCATGTAGCTCAAATTTGATTTTTGCACATTATACCCCTAGAAAATCAATCAATGTACTAAAACGTCTTAATGATCTCTGTTTTTTTTTCAAAATTAAAACGTCCCTCCTTCTGTAACATATGTTCACCGCGGGAAAAATTTAACATGCATCATAGTTGCGGTGGATGCGCGGTATGTGTGTGTGTGTATGTGTGTGTGTGTGCGTCTGGGGGGTGGGGGTGGCTGGCAGTACACTACGAGTCGTGAGCCACCGTGTGGTCGTTTTGTGAGGCAGGTGGCACAACAGAGTCATGAATTCGTTATTTAAAACATTACACAACCCTTTCATACATACATGTTTTGGCCACATGCAGTCGGTGGTTGTCCTACACGACACTCACTCGCGTGTGACGCTTTCTGCGGGCCCGCGAGGTCGTCGTCCATCACTTTGACCAACAACCGGCAGATAGGTTAAGTTGACCAGCAAGGTAGAATATTTTTTGTTTGTGTTATGATGGGAGTATATAGTACGCGTCGAAGAGGTGGGAGGGGACTAGCATATATACTATACGTACGCGTCGGTGAACAAGTACACCTCACTCAGTGTCGGGACTTTTTGGTTTCCGAGGCACGTGCCACATCAAAGTTGTGAATTGGCTATTCAAACATCACACAACACCTCTTTGGGCCACATGCATGCAGGCGGTGGTTATCCTAGGACACTCACGTGTGACGCTTCCATCTGTGGGCCCGCGAGGTCATCATCGATGCATGCATCACTTTGACCTACATCAGGAGAGGTTAATTAATTTCACCATCAAGGAGGATTCTTTTTGGGTTGTATTACAGTAGGATCATATAGTATGTGTCGAAGAGGGGGAAGGGGACCATCATATGTAGTACGCTTCATGAACCTCGCTCTATGTGGGGACTTTACGATTTTCGAGGCATGTGCCACATCAAAGTTGTGCATTTTGGGTATTCAACATATGTTTGGCCCACATGCAAAATGATGGTGGTTGTCCTCTCGCACCCACTCATGCGGTTATCAGCGATATCGATGCTTTCCATCTGTGGGCCCGCTTGGTCCATCACTACTTTGCCTGACAACGAGAGAGGTTAATTTGACTTAGGAGGGGATTATATTTTTGTTTGTAATACGGTATATATAGGTCATGCTCTAGGATGACATGATACAGTTTGAGCACACACATGCATGTGTACGCATGAATCCGGCACTCCCATCAAGTCGAAGTGGCTAGTACCATGACACGTCATGAACCGATCTCGCTCTGTGTGGGGACTGTACGATTTTCGACGCACGCGCCACATCAATGTTGTGAATGGTATTCAAACATGCATGCACGCATCACCTCCATACATATGCATGTAGTGGTTGTCTTCGAATGGTACACTCCCTCGCGTGGTTATCAGCGGCAAGCCTATATATTCGTGGGCCTGCGTGGACATCCATGATCACCATGGCGGATTCTTCCTTTGGTTCGTGTTATCGTAGTATAGGTCATGGTGTGATTCAGACCTAATTAAGTTTGAGTGCATACTATGCATGCATGCATGCATGAAACCCCGTCATCGGCTCGAAGTGTGGTGTGACATACATATGCATCGTCAACTAACCGTCGCTCCGTGTGGAGATTTCTGGTTCGAAAGCACGGTGCCACATCGAAGTTGTTCCATTGTGTATTCAAACATCAACACCTCTCCATACATATGTTTGGGCCACGCGCAGGCAGTGGTTGTCTTCGAGGACTAGCTACTTGCGTCATTATTGGTGAGCTAGCCCATCTCTGGGGTCGCATGGACGGCCATCACTTTGACCAACAAAGGTGGAGGTTGTACGGCCAAAGGTGGATTATTCTTGGTCTGTTTTACGATACATCTTGGTGAGATGCCCTCTCCAGCCTGCCGACTGAAAGTGTGTGTGTGTGTGCGCGCGCGCGCGCTCGTGTGTGTGTGTTTGTGATGGGGGGTGGGCTGCTACTTCGCACTTTGCTAGGTGAACCTCTATGGGGGGGGCATGCATTCATAGCTTAGGATTCCCCTCCTGCCGACACGAGGGGGGGCAAGCAATACCGTCCGCTTTGCGAGATAGGTGCCACATCGAAGTTGCATTTGGTATTTGAACATCAAACCACCCTTTTCATACATATATTTAGTCCACATGCAAGTGTGTTCGTGTTCTGACCCTTTCCCGCGTCATTTTCGCCAAATTTATGAACATTAGACAAGTCGGATGACGCAACAGACACGGTTCACTCACACTAACCAAGTGCCACGCCGGTGCCCCTGTCACGCACATCCGCATAGTACATTGGGCTCCGTGAGGCTTCCCCTCTCAAAAATATCTACCCGCCTGCAGGTTTTTTCTGTTTGATAACACACGGTTATTATGTTTCGACCGTGTGTGATGTTTGTTGTTCCCGCTCCCGCCTGCATCCCTCGAAAATATCTGCCCGCCTCGAGGGTTTTTCTGTTTCATAACACACGGTTGTTATTTCCGGACCATGTGCGATGCACCATCATCCAATTTTTCAATAGCCCCGGCATTTCACTCCCCCGTTTGACTCCCGCGTAGTAAAATTTTCAGTAGCCGCGTCATTTCCTCAAACACACCCCCGCCCCCCTCCACACACACACACACCAAAACCTCCTCGGGCGCGCGCACACACACACACACGCACACACCCCCCCACCAGAACCCCTCCCTCGCTTGAAACCCTAGCAAGGTCGTCGCCGCCGCT
This sequence comes from Thinopyrum elongatum, assembly GCA_011799875.1. Lineage (NCBI taxonomy): Eukaryota > Viridiplantae > Streptophyta > Magnoliopsida > Poales > Poaceae > Thinopyrum > Thinopyrum elongatum. The sequence continues at coordinate 318,904,693 of CM022301.1, forward strand.
GCCGCAAGGCTTCCATTGTCAACATCTGCCAGTTTGCCCGTGAAGGTTACCCACCGATCTCCATACCCAGGGCGCCCTGAGTTCCTTAGATGACGCCTGCCAACGCCCCCTTTCCCACAGATCCCCATCCCCATCCCCATCCCCCACTCCAGAGCGTCGCAGCCTAAGCCCAGCTACGCTTCCCATGGAGCTTGAGGAGCGACTGGCCCAAAAGAGGTGTATCGCGGTCTCTTCACCCGACGTCGCCGAGGTGGCCGCCGAGGAAGCTGACGACCATTACTGGCCGCAGGCACTCAATCAGCGGGCTAGAGTATGCGGGTATGTCGCGGACGTTGGTTACGACATCAAGGTCGTCGACAGCCCACCCCCAACCCCTCGGATTCAATCGCCGTCGATCTAATCCATGGCCCCGCCGCTGATCTCCTCTGGCTCGCTGCCAAGAATTTGCCATCCTACATCGTCATCGAGCCCCTTTTGTCATTTCTGAAGGACACATTCTGCGACGCTGGCTTGGGATCCACAGCTTCCAAGTCAGACCTCATCAACGGCGACCACGAGGAGGGCACCCTCTCCGGCTCTTCCAAGGGGAAAGAGTGCATCTGCTCTTCCAAGGGGAAAGATCCTGTCTGCGACATCAAGGAGGGCACCCTATAGCCATGCTCTTCCAAGAGGAAGGAGCCCATCTGCGACAACATGGAGCGCATCTAGGGCCCGTGCTCTTCCCACAGGAACGAGCCCATATGTGACAAGTGAGGAAACCCATGATTTGTTTTGCCGTGCCTCTTCACAGGGGGGAACCCATGATTTGTTTTGTCGAGTCCCTTTTGTAGTGTAGTGAGAATATGTCTAGTTTTAATTGCTATATTTGGTTGTTTGCAGTATGCCTTGTTTATTTCAGTTGTTCACAATGTGATGCTCTATATGTGCAACTATTTACTGTGCAGTACATTTTCATCAATCCAGTTTTAAACATACCGATAGGAATGCATATATTTGCCTGCTGTTAAGCCTGTTATAGCTAGTATATGCCTCTTTTAAAGTTTTTTGATTGTTCGGTTGTTTGTAGTTAGCATATGTCCAGTTTCAAATGCTATCTTTGGTTGTTCGTAGTATGCCTTGTTTATTCCAGTTATTCACAACATGATGTTCTATATGTGCAACTATGAACTGTGTAGTTCAATTTCATCAATACCAGTTTCAACAATACCACTATGAATGACTACATTTGGTTGCTGCATCTTGTAGTTAACATGCCTTTCCATTTTTATTTAACAATAACCAGTGTACTCAGACCGGCACAATACCAATTTGAATGACTGTTTGCTTGTTGTTAAATGTTATGCCTGTTGCAGCTAACACACCTTTCCACTTGTTTTGCTTTACTAGCGTGCTTAAACCTGCACACTGAAGCTATCTTTTGGAGATTATTTTGTCTGCCATGGATATATTTGGTTGATGTTTAGCCTGTTGTGCTTAACATGCCTCTCGATCTACTTACATAGGACAATTTTGGGAACGATTGCTGTTTTCCATCGAGGTTAGTTTCATCTCATGATATATACTCACTGTTCAGGATATCGGTAGCTGGTACCATATAGGTCAGGGGCTGATAAGGGACTAATCGGTGAATCAGGCTTTTAACTGAATATATCTATAACCCATTTATCGTTAGGTTAACTAGGGCCATATGTAATATATTTGAGGCTACATAGCAATATGCACTGTACTTAATGTCTAAATATGCAATCCTAGGCTACATAGCAACAAGGAAGAGTGTTACCTTTATGTTCTGATGATGTCCAGATATACGTAGAAGAGCAGCAACAACAACAACACAACCCTGTTTGGATACTCAACTTAGCTAGAGGTTAGAGTTAGTTTCTAGCTCATGACTAACCCTGAACTAACTCTAGCCAAAGAGGTGTTTGGATGACAGGGTTAGATTGACAATAAATGCACTTCGAGAACTAGCTCCAATTAGCACCTCTTGGGTGGGATAGTTTTTTTGGGTCGGTTAGATGCAACTAACTCAAACTGGCCCTCCTGTTTGGATATACTTTAGGGCTATTTGAGCCCAAACTAGCTCAAACTAACTCTAACCCATGGATACAGCAGCAGTTAATCAGCCGATAATTTGTAAAAATGCAATAAACTCCCTCTGGCCCATAATATAAGATGTTAATTCATCTAATATGTGAGTATATTGGATGTTATAAGATATTATAAAAGAGTGTTGTACTACATCATTGTGCAATTGATGTTTAGCTTCTAATATTAACTTGGTGATTTTAGGTACATATGTCATTGGTAAAGATCTGCGCTTTGACCCTTTCTGCGTATGGGGCAATGAGATATCGATGAACCAACATCAAGTGAGGAAGCTGATAAAGATTGTTAGTAAAATGGGTCAAAAGATGGTAATTAAACTATTTGTTTACACTTTATCCAAGACAACCGTGAACTGCAGGATGGTAAGTAAGAACTCTGCAGCCTTCATTTTACTGCCCATAATGAGTTGTGTTAGATGACAATGTCTGAATCTTTTTCCTTTGTAGTGGTTCCCAAAGCAGTTTACTCAAGATTACCTCTCAAACTACATGATTGGTGGGCATGCAAAGGTTAAAGTATTTCTACCAGAACACGATGATTATCTAGATGTTTTCATGAAGACCGTGAAGGATGGGCGGTCGGCCATCACAAGGGGTTGGACTAGAGTCGTGCGTGCCTTCTGCATGGAGGAGGGCACAATATGGGCATTCCGCTTCACCTTGTTCAGCAACCAGAATGTATTTTGCCTCTTTCTTTATCGTCTTTAATAGTATAAGTATACAACTGTGGTTCATGATTCTTTATTTGGTGCTTATGTAATTCTTGATCATATGTACCTATGAATCGAATAATGCATTGGTTGTTTGAACCAGATGGATATGAATAAAGCTATTGCATACTTTCAAATTCAAATCCGATAAAATTTGAAATAGCAACAATTAAATTACTGTGAAATTATGCTCTGCAGGTCGTTACAGCACACACGGTCGGTAAAACATAAACGTTTGTGATATACACCATAATCCGACACGGTTCACAGAGAGGAAACGTGTGCAAGCATGCACACAGTTGCCGTTTGCAAACCGTGTGCGATGTCAGACAATATCACAAACGGTGCAGGCAAACTAAACGTTTGTGATAGTTTCCTTATCGTACACGATTTGCAACCATGAACTGTTTCTGATGTGGTACGCATCGTAAACGTTGCACCACAGAATAGCGTGTGCGATAGTTGTCATGTACGACGATGTTACGACGGTCCGACATTTCGTAATCCTATCCTACACTCATACGACGATTAGCTAATCTTCTTAATTTGTTATCGCATACGGTTCGTGAAAAATGAATGTGTGTGATTGTCTGCTTATCGTACACGTTCTATAATCGTGAACCATTTGTGATGGGCCGCGCATCGTAAACGTAGCACCACAGAATACCGACTGCAATGGCAATGCGAGCACAAATGAGTTGCAAGGATGGAGCCCCTATCCCCGACGGTTTTTGGGTCATGTGGGAAGGACCCCCCTATCGCAGTCACTCACTTGGCGACGGTTCCAAATGCCGTCGGGGAAAGGGGTTAAAAATCGTTTGTATAACACCTCGCTGTACAAGTGTCTCTCGGTAATACAACATCATAAAGAAGAGCTTGCAAGCAATGTGCCTAATGAGTTAGTCATGAGATCTTATATTACGGAACAAGTAAAGAGACTTGCCGGTAACGAGATTGAACTAGGTATGGAGATACCGACGATCAAATCTCGGGCAAGTAACATATCACCGGAGAAAGGGAATTGCATACGGGATGAACCGAATCCTTGACATCGTTGTTCAACCAATAAAAGATCTTCATGGAATATGTAGAAACTAATATGGTAATCCAGGTCCCGCTATTTGTTATTGACTGGAGAGGTGTCTCGGTCATGACTACATGATTCCCGAACCCGCAGGGTCGCACGCTTAACGTTCGTTTACGCTAGAGTAGTATTGGGATATTTGATTGGTAACCGAATGTTGTTCAAAGTCCCGGATGAGATCCCGGTCATCACGAGGAGTCTCAGAATGGTCGAGAGGTAAAGATTTATATATGGGAAGTCATATTTTGGGTTCTAGAAAAAAGTGCATTTTTTCGGTATTGTACCGAGAAGCTTCCGGAGGATTCCGGAGGGGTCTGGAAGTCAACTAGTGGGTCCACCATGTCCCAAGGGCTGGCATGGTCTGAAGGGAGGCACCTTGGCCTTGTTGGGCCAGGCACACCAAGTCCTCAAAAGCCCATCCGCTAGGGAAGGAAAAAAAGGGGGAGTCCTAGTAGGAATAGGATTGGACATAGAGTCCAAGTCCTCTCCCCCTTGGCGACAACTCCTATTAGGAGTAGGGCTGGACTCCCACCCATATAAATATAGGGGAGGGGGCACAGCAAGGCACCCCAAGACATTGGCCTTGGTTGCTGCCCCGTCTCGCCCTCCCGGCATAGTTCTCGTCCATGGTTATTTGCTTAGCGAAGCGCTGGCATTGCTCCACCACCACCATCACCACCATGCCATCGTGCTGGTTGTGATCCCATCTACTTCTCCGCCTTCTCTTGCTAGATCAAAGAGGAGGAGACGTCATCGAGCCACACGTGTGCTAAACTCGGAGGCGTCGTTCGTCCGGCAATAGATCGGTTGGATCGTCATCGGATCACGAAGAGTACGACTACATCAACCACGTTATATACGCTTCCGCTTTTGGTCTATGAGGGTATGTTGACACACTCTCCCCTATCGTTGCTATGCTTCTCCTAGATAGATCTTGGGTGTTCATTGGAATTTTTTTGATTTTCATGCTTTGTTCCCTGTCGGGGTACACAAACAGGGGTGTATGTTTCCCCTGACTGGTGCACGGACAGTGAGCCTCCGACCCCGGCAGCCAAAGCACGATGGCAAGGAGGCAAATGTCACCAAACATCTAAGCCAGATAAACAGCTCTTTGAGGGATCAAAGGGCGGATCAAGAAGTCCAAGACAAGCCAAAATAGCAAGAAATCACTAAGGGAAAGCCTCCCTTACTGGGCAGGCGAGCCTGGTCAGGTCGAGGCCACCCCGAGGACGAATCCAATGTTTCCCCGACAGGCTTGCCAGGGCCGCTGATGGAAACCTCCCCGCCAAGACTCCACCGCTCCATCGCACCACAACGCAAGTCATCTATCAGTGCTGTGTCGAGCCCCCAGATGATTAAGTGGTTGTCATTTGGCATGCGACAGCCATTTGGAAGGAAGATTACCTCTATATGACACCCGTCTAGAGGCGTGTCAAGGTGACAGGTAGAAGATGACTAAGCGGCGCGGCAGGCTTGCCGGGCTGCTTCCTCAGCATGACACCTAGCAGTGCATTTAATGCACTTTGTCCTAACTGTCAGAGTTAGGTATGATAGCACTGTTGGCTATCTAATCACTAGATAATGACTATTTTGCCACTGTGGTTACCCCTTAGCCTATAAAAGGAGGGCCATGGCAACCTAAAAAATGATTCGGACCCTTGTAAACTCATACACACGTAGCTGCTCTCCCCGAGGCAACCTTGCCAGACTTGAGCGGTGCTTGTTCATCGCGGTCCTCCCCTCAATCCACTAAAGCTGGAGTAGGGTTTTATGCTTCCCAACGGCCCGAACCTGGGTAAAAACCACCAGCGTCACACCTGTCGTGCTGTTCCATGGCTTCTGCTCTTTGTGCAACGTGAACTTCCCCCTTGCCGAACCACAAGGGGCTGATGGCCCCATAGGTGATCGCGTTCCACCGCGACATCTTTGGTGCGCCGACCCTTCGATGGAGCCCCTTTCTGGTGATTTCCCTTCTTGGATGACGGATGTGGTGGGCCCCTCATGGTGGGCCCCACTCTGGTGGGCCTCCTCTCCTTCCTTGGCAGGGGATGAAGCATGTTCTGCCGTGTCCCTCCTGGCGGGCAAAACTTGCTCCATGCTATCGCGCCGAGGGCTGGGCCGGGGGCTAGGCACAGGATCTTCTGTGTTATCTCCCGCCAGACCCGTGTCTGCCAAAGGCTCTGGCGACGCCACCTGTTTGGTTCGCTTGGCTTGGTGGATGAGGGGTTCTTCGTCTCTGACAAGTCAGTAAGCAAGATTGAGATAAGCAAGTGTCAAGTACATATTCTTTCTCAAGCAAGAAAAGTCAGTAACTTCCTTACTCTTGATCAATGAGCATGGAGCCCAGTGCGTACCCATTGGTGGCGGGGTCGCCCTGCTCCTCTTCTGGGTCAGAGGAACAGAACTTCCCGGTAACTTCAAGCTCTTGGGTGGGACCAGGGGCTCCACCGGGGTTGAACTGCGTGAGGAAGCTGAACTTGACTGGGGGCTGGGGTCAACCCCGGTGATCATTCATCGCTTGGCAGGAGGGGTTTTCACCTTAGAAAGACGAGAGGAATGGCGGCGTACCACATCTGGCTTGTCGCTCTTGGAGGAAATCTTCTTCACCCCCTTGGTGTCTGGCACAGGACCAGGGGCCGATATCCCCCGGCTGGCCCGCCTACGGGGTCGCTGGTCCATGTCTGGCACTGGAGCTTGCGAGCCCGCGGCAAGCCATTTCTCGTCAGGTTGCTCTGCTTCTTTGGCCCCGCCTCCTCCTTGGGCCTCTGCTGCCACGGCCTGAAGAATTTCGGCCCCGGCAGCATCGATCCCGGCAACCTCCTCCACGGCATGCTCTTCGCTCTTTCCATATGAAGAGCCTTCACCTTCGGCTTCCACTTCTTCCTCCTCCTCCTCCTCTTCTCTAGGCCTCGCCTTCCCGGCAGCCCGGAGCGCTTTGTCTTCTTCAATCCACCTCCTAATGAACTCGGCCTCTGCTGTGGTGGTGCGCTTGAACATATTACCCTCCACCCTGGTAGCCCTTTCCTCCAGGCTGGAGACCCACTCGATCTCTGGATCTAGCTCAGGCATTTGCCAATCGGCCTCAACCATGAAAGCATTGTAGTGAGGCATCCACTTCAGAATTTGGTCCCTGGTAGAATTGATGTGCAGTGGGATGAGCCTTCCCAGTAGAAGGAATGGCCCAAGGCTGCCGAACAGCTGCTCGCATAGCCAGCCATGGCCGTATACCGATAGGTTGTTGGTGAGGCCTGGGTATAGGCGCATCCTGTCAGCCGCGTCTCCATACTCCCAAGCACACATGTCTCTCTTCTGAAGTGGTGCGATACGGAGCACGAGGAAATCAGCCCCCACCTATTCAATGGTCAGCCCGGCAGCTTTGAAACGGGTGATCCTGTTCAGCGCCGGGCGAAGCCTGTCATCGGTGAGGCTTGGTTTGCCCCATTCACTACCGCGCATGACGCACTCCGTCCGTGCCCTGCAGTACTCCAGGGCATCCGCGTCCTGGATCCAACACCAGTCTTCCCTCCACTCCTCCCATCTGCCGCACTGCTGGCCGTGGAGTTAATCCCAGATCTCCTTCCTCCCTCAAGGAATCCAACTTATATTCCCCGAGTGGTGGGTTTTATCTTCAACTCGCGTGACGAAGAAGTTCCTGAACAAATCCACGTTGGGGGCCACTCCGATGAAATTCTCGCACAAATGAGCAAAGATCTCCATGCACGCCATTGCATTGGGCATAAAATCCAGAAGGTGGAATCCGTACACCACCATCTTCGCCTCGAAGAAATCTGAGAAGGGGGAGGAGAGGCCGCAGAGGAAGTACGCGCAGAAGAAGCGGTACGAGTCCGGCGGAGCCTCGTCCCCCTCCGACAGGACCACGGGCGCTCCATGCCCCTTCGGGACTTCCTTCCTGTCGGTGTCAAATTCGACATATCTTGTAGTAGGGGCCCTAAGCTAGGCGTCTTGGAGCGATGGTAACATGGACACGGATTTTACCCAGGTTCGGGCCCTCTTGATGGAGGTAAAACCCTAAGTCCTGCTTTTGATTGTATTGATATGGGTGTAGTACAGGGTACATGTATCTACCACGAGATTGTTCTAATGAATATTAGTTGATCTATTTACTAGCCTGGCCTCAGTTTATATAACACATCGGAGGCCTACGATTTAGAGGAGTCCTCGTGTTGTGCGCCAAGTCTTGTGGAAACCTCCTTGTATGCGGCATGGGCTGCCCGAAGTGGCCCATGAGTCAACCGCCATGGGGGTCCTCGGCACGATCGAGCTGGTCGGGAGACGACGTGGTGAGTACCCCCTAGTCCAGGACACCGTCAGTAGCCCCCTGAACCGGTCTTCAAGTTGGGGATGCTTCTCGGTTCTTCCGAACTGTTCTTCGTCTTTGGTCATCGGTCTTGAAAACTGGTTCAACAAATCTTCTTATCTTTGATCTTGAGGATCGCCGAAGTGAATTCGAAGAGTTTACACGTCAGGTATCTGAGGAGCCCCTTTAAGTTCTCGGCCTTTATCAATGCCTCATTATTTTTACGCCACACCTCGGGTTTGAAGTGTTTCCCTCGCGGTGGTGTTCTCTTGCGTCCAAGCTTCATCGTCGGACTGCATCCAAGCTCCAACGCCACACTGCATCCAAGCTCCAATGCCGGACTGCATCCAAGCTCCAACGCTGGGTTGTATCCGAGGTGTCTTTTTGCAGCCGAGCTCCAACGCCGGACTGCGTCCAAGATCCAATGCCGGACTGTATCCGAGCTCCAACGCCGGACTGTATCCGAGCTTAATGCCGGAAAAGTTCTCTATGGAACCAGCCACTCGTAGCCGGGCTTTATTCTGGACTACTTCCGAGGTGATGCACCACCTCGGTTTTGGGCTGATTTTTTGCTTATATATTTTCTCGATTGGTGCAATTTATTCTCTGCCAATATATATAGCCAGTAGCCCTCAAGGTGTGTGTCGGCCTAAAATCCGGGATGCAACTGAAGGCTAGCATAAAACCGCTGATCCCAGTAGCCCCTGGGACCCGGGTCGATTCACGGAATCGGCCTGAGGATCAACTCTTAGCTCGGCAGCATACGTAGGAATAAAAACGCGGTGTAATATATTAGAGGAGATAGTGATCGGTGGACGGGCCCTTGAGAGAGGGCTTTGATAAGTCGCCGTAATATATTAGCTTGATATTGGATAGGTCCTACTTGGTACCTATTGTTCTCCGAAGACACGTTTGCCCATAGCTCGGTCAAGCCGAACACTGGGCAGTTTGAATTTTCTGCATTGAATAGGCAATGCAGTAGCCCCCGAGCCACTGGTCGGGTGGCAACACGAGATCAGGGGATCGATGTAACCCGTTAATGGCTTTTAAGTGAGAAGCGCGAAGCCCCGTAGCCCCCGAGCCTTAACTTGGGCAAGGGTGGCCGAATTAAGGATCAATATTCGGAGTAAATTGACTTTAATGACAATTTATTTGTAATGATTCTATGTATCCAAGTACTTTACATCATTATGTTCGGATCCGCATTGTACAAAACTTTGTTGACCAGCCATCGGCTTCAGCCTCCTCCGCCAGTGGCCGAGGAGTGTTTGTCCTTCTTTATAAAGCCTTTATGAGGGCAAAGATTTACGGCAAACAAGGCAATCCGGTCATACGGTTTTATAAATAAAGGTACGCGGAGAGATATGTTATATTACTTTTTAACGTAAGAAACATCTTCCAAAGAAAATAGTCCCGCTATCGGTTCCTTTCTTTGGGTTGTCATGCCGACCATGATCATGAAACCTCACCTCCGATCAATGCGGGAGAAAAATATTGAGGATTTATTTGGGAAAGTTCCTGAACTCTATGGTCTTAATGAACTGAAATTTTCACTTCCATCGTTGCCCACCAATTATATTTTTAAGATAGCTAGCTTTCGGCTTCACCTAGTCCGAGGTACTAACCCGGATGACCCGGTTAGTAACAATCACAAAGGTGCTCCCTTTACCCCCTAGCCGAACAATCGGGAGCGTAGGGTTAAACACAGGAGCCAGGCAACCCAGCTTGGCCAAAATCTTGAGTCAAATTGATGCATATTTATGGCTTTATAACGATAATTACGAAAGGCAGGGCTCGTATATTGAATACAAACGCTGATGATATATGTTTTTTTTCTCCGTTGCTACCGTTTATAATCTGAAAGTGGTCCATAATCAGCTTCTACCCCTTTGTAGATGCTACGCAGGGTGTTTCCGTACTAACAAGACAACCCTTAGCCGGCGTATCGGTGCCTGGAGGCGGCTGTGTTAGCGGAAACGAGGCAATCAGATATGCAGACTTTATAACTTCCACTTAGTCATAGGAGCTTAAAGTTGGGAGGCCAGTTACTAGCGCCTGGTTAGTGTTCGGCGTCAGCCAAGGTCAAACCGTTAACACTTTGGCCAATGTTATGAAAGGCCCGTCGTTTAACACGGGGTGACCTCCATCGATCTATTGTTTAACACAATCATCAGATCGCTGACCAGTTTATGCTTATTGTGACAATCAGTTTTTGGCTTTCTCCACTGAGGCACTTGACCAGTCGAACCGAAAGCACAATCGCAGTGGTTCTCCCTTTACCCTTAGCCGAACAATCGGGAACGTAAGGGTAGGCATGGGAGGCGGGCAACCCAACTATTGACCAAAGACACAATTCAAAACCGATGCATATAAAGCAATATCCGAGAACATTTTGCCGAGGACTCCATGCAGTATTTTGGCTTTTAGTGGGTTCCTCTGTAGTCTCAGCCCCTCGTTAATATTGCTGATGCTTTAAAGGCGTCTGGCATTGCACTGCTCGGGACTAGTCCAGATGTGGCGTGTGTTTTGTCAATGCCAAGGTGTATTTCGGCGGGAAAGATGCCGAGCTGTGGGTCGGAAAAGATCTCCCGAGCTGAACTATTATGTAGGGCATCTCGGTCATGAGAATGTCCCGCTTCCTGAAAGAAAAACATACAAATAGCTAAAAAGTGCAATGAGCTTGAAAAGCCAAAAAGCTTATGTAAAAACTTGACGTCCAAACTAAATCGCGTGTTTGGTGCCAATCCGAAAAATTGGTCTTAAAATAAATTTCTCCTTCCGTCGTGCTTTAACATGACACATCTGATCTCTAAACTTTAAGTAGGCCAGCCTTCAGCTTTCACCTCCATATCCCCAAGGCGGAGGGCTTCTCAGAAGCCAATTTAGTGAACGAAACTCATGCGGCTTTAGAGAGAAAATAGGTTATCCGGCTACTGACCATACACTGGAGTTGAAAAAGGAGTGTTTAGAAAAAGACTTTGCAACGACTTAGAAAAAATAATTATAAAACGGCTTATATAAATTTAAAAGCGCCCAGCTAACTTGGGTAAAAGAAGTATTTTGACAAACAACATTTTTGACAAACTAAGGTTTTAATAAACAAGTTTTTGTTTAGCACAAATATAATGCTTAGTCGAACCGAACAAAAAAATTAAAGGATAGGAAGAAATTTGAGCATGACAGCGACTTAGCTGGTTAATGTGCTCGACGTCGATGACGAGGTCCGGGCTTGTGGCGGGATGAAAACATAGTCCTCGGCCTGGCCGAGGTGACCGAGCCCCCAAGCCCGAGGTGACCGAGCAAGGAGTTCGGCTTGATGAAGTGGCGACACAGCACTGCGAACATGTCGAGGTGAAGCCCCTGGTCCAGCCGAGGTGTCGGAGCTGGTCGTCTGGTGATGCTGAGGTCCCCAGAGTCGGTTGACGAAAATATGGTGAAGCCCCCAGTCCATCCGAGGTGATGTCGCAGCCCCCAGGCCAGCCGAGGTGTTGAAGTAGGTCAGCGGAGGTGGGACGAAGATGTTAGCATGCCGAGGTGACGGTGGGACGTAGCCGAAGTCGATTTCCTGCACACATATAATAGGGCAAGCCAAAAGTAATACCAATAAAGAAAAAAAACCTTCTACTTAATTAATTTAAGTGAAGTAAGTAATTTAAAGAAATATGGCCTGAGCGCCGAGGTTGGTTTGACGGAGTGTCAGCACGGAGATGTCGGCATAGGTCAGAAATCTGCGAGAGGCTGGCCAGACCGATGTCACGCACGAACGCTGGAAAGATATCTCGAAGCAATTAAAAGGAGGCGGTCATGCTGCTGCCACCGCTCCATGTATGCGAGTTGATGCGCGTGCGCTCCTAAGAAGCCGGCCATGCACGAACCAACAAGGCCATCTCGTGGTCACATCAATGGCCAAAAAAAGAGTACCGAATTAGCAATCCAAAACGGCTTTAGCATAACCGAACAAAAAAGGATATTTATTAATTAGATATGGAAAACATGCTTAATATAGCAGAACTAGTACTTCCCTTCTAATAGCATTCAATGGGCACTTTGCTTTTTAACTCGGTAAGGGGATCTGTGCAGCCAGTAATTCCTCCCCGTGACTTGCTCTTTGGATGAGACAACATGCATTGCTGCCAGCTAGACCGTCCCGAGGTGCATGATGGCGCTTTATCAATCTGTGTAAACACTGATTTGTAGATCGCCCGCGACCGCGCGTGACACACTCCATAACTATCCTCAGCCCGGCCTCGGTTATCCGAACTCTTGGCTAGCTGACCGAGATGGCGGCGTAGGTCGATCATTTTTCTTATTTATCTGCACACATAAGACAGTGCAAAACTGAAGTAAAAAAAACTCTTTCCACAATCACTTTACGCGAGGCAAGTAATTTGATAAATATGGCCTGAACGCAGAGGTTGGTTTGATGGCATGACAATGCGGCGGTGCGGATGTCGACACGGGTCGGAGTTTCGTGAACGACGGTGATGAGGCGTTCGCGCTGACGTTGTGATGAAGTGCTAGTACACAGAGTAGGTCACATCTGTATCTGCCGACCTGCGTTCATAAATCCAGGCTCCAAATTGCGAACGATTAGCACACTTTGGTAAAAAGCACAATCGTAGGCAAGAGATGTCAGGCGGCTAGTGGCAATACGTGCATGAAAGCAAACCATACTACCATTAGTTAAAAGCATGTATGGACCCTTTAATTAAGTATATAATAAAGAAAAGGAAGGGGCGAATCTCCCTGTTGCTTGCCGTTCCTCGGCCTTAGCGTGCACTACTTCGTATGAGCCTTGCTAGTCCGATCGCTGGCACGTCGCTTGATGGATTGGATTTGTTTACTCTGTTTTTCACATACGGCTGTGTGTGCGCTAGCTTCCTTGGGATCTCTATGGCGCGCACGGGTCCTCCATATTGCCAGGTGCCGAGTAAGGCAGTTGCCGCTAATTTTTATTATCTTGATCCGCCTGCGACCAAAGTAGCACGGAGCCAGCAGCAATGGTTTGAAAAAATGGGGATAATTTACGTAGAACAGATCTAACTCAGAAGATATCACCTGATCGTTGACTTTGATTTCCATCGAACCGCGATGAACACCTAGCAGGCTCTCAATGAAAGCACCATTGTCGATGTCAAATCCGACATATCTTGTAGTAGGGGTCCTAAGCTAGGCGTCTTGGAGCGATGATAACATGGACACGGATTTTACCCAGGTTCGGACCCTCTTGATGGAGGTAAAACCCTACGTCCTGCTTTTGATCGTATTGATATGGGTGTAGTACAGGGTACATGTATCTACCACGAGATTGTTCTAATGAATATTAGTTGATATATTGACTAGCCTGGCCTCGGTTTATATAACACACCGGAGGCCTAGGGTTTAGAGGAGTCCTCATCTTGTGCGCCAAGTCTTGTGGAAACCTCCTTGTATGAGGCATGGGCTGCCCGAACTGGCCCTTGAGTCAACCACCATGGGGGTCCTCGGTCCGATCCAGCTGGTCGGGAGACGACATGGTGAGTACCCCCTAGTCCAGGACACCATCACCTCCCCCACATGTATGCATACTTCGCGAGCAAGGCGCTCCTGTCCAAGCTCGATGGGAAGAAGACCACGTCTTCCTGCCGCTTCCTGTCCAACTCCGCCGCCCTCTTCTTCTTCCCCTCCGCCGCGGTCTCCTTTGCGGTGGTCGCCCCCTTCCCCCTCGTGGCGGCGGCTTTCTTCCCCATCCTTCGGGATCGGTTGAAGAACGGAAGAGTTGGCAGAGCAATGGAGACGGGTGTTGGCTTAGGAGCAGTTGCTTGGCTTGAGGAAGAAGATGATGAAGAGGGGAAAAGATGTGAATGAGCGGCGCCCCTTCGTGTTTTCTCTTTTATTTTGAGAAACAAATGCGGGGGGCCGGCTCTTCGCTATCCTTCTCTCAGGAAGTTACCATTTTCAGGAGCACTACCTATTAACTGCTACAGTCCCACGACCCCACGACCTGCAATAATTACGCGGAGTGGACGTTGGATTGACTGATCATCATGACAACCGCTGCATGTGCAGCACTTTTTCAACACTTGTCCGCGCACCGTTTGGGGCCTAACCCAACGTGCCCGGCGACAGGTATGGCTCAGGCCCGGGGGCTTCTGTTGGGGTACACAAATAGGGGTGTATGTTTCCCCTGACTGGTGCATGGACAGTGAGCCTCCGACCCCGGCAGCCAAAGCACGATGGCAAGGAGGCAAACGTCACCAAACATCCAAGCCAGATAAACAGCTCTTTGAGGGATCAAAGGGCGGATCAAGAAGACCAAGACAAGCCAAAACAACAAGAAATCACTAAGGGAAAGCCTCCCTTACCGGGCAGGCGAGCCTGGTCAGGTCGAGGCTGCCCCGAGGACGAATCCAATGTTTCCCCGGCAGGCTTGCCAGGGCCGCTGATGGCAAACTTCCCCGCAAAGACTCCACCGCTCCACCACCGCACCACAGCTCAAGTCATCTATCAGTGCGGTGTCGAGCCCCCAGATGATTAAGTGACTGTCATTTGGCACATGGCAGCCATTTGGAAGGAAGATTACCTCTATATGACACCTGTCCGGAGGCGTGTCAAGCAGACAGGTAGAAGATGAATAAGCGGCGCGGTAGGCTTGCCGGGCTACATCCTCAGCATGACACCTAGCAGTGCATTTAATGCACTTTGTCCTAATTGCCAGAGTTAGGTATGATAGCACTGTTGGTTATCTAATCACTAGATAATAACTGTTTTGCCACTGTGGTTACCCCTTAGACTATAAAAGGAGGGCCATGGCAACCTAAAAAAGGATTTGGACCCTTGTACACTCATACGCGCGTAGCTGCTCTGCCCGAGGCGACCTTGCCGGGCTTGAGCGCTACATGTTCATCGCGGTCCTCCCCTCAATCCACCAAAGTAGGAGTAGGGTTTTACGCTTCCCAGCGGCCCGAACCTGGGTAAAAACCACCAGCGTCACACTTGTCGTGCTGTTCCATGGCTTCTGCTCTTTGTGCAACGTGACCTTCCCCCTTGCCGAACCACAAGGGGCTGATGGCCCCATAGGTGATCGCGTTCCACCGTGACATTCCCCATTAGGTAGATCCACCCAAAACCACATGAGCAGAAGGAAACCAAGCAAATAAGACAGACGATTGACAGGACAGGGAAGAGTGCAACCAGCAAGCACGTGAACCATACTACATGCCAGATGGCCAGGCCACCTTGTCAAAACTTCGGGTAGGCATGGAAAAAGACACAATCCATCTAGCCACAACGGCCAAAGGCTGGGCAAACATGGCAAAAACACATCAGTCGACCAGCCACAATGGTTAAAGTCTTGGCAGACATCCCAAAACACTTCGTATGGCCAGATTGCAGTACTCAAAGACTAGGCTCACATTAGAAAATACATCCTGCGGCCAAGGAGGCATGATGGCAGGAGATCGTGCAACAACCCGACGCCCAACCTGACATAACACAAGCAAAAGGAAGCCCAATGTTGACATTGTGTTTGTATCAATGAATATTTGAAGGATGTTACTAGTTTAGTTATTTCTGATTGTGCTTTTACTATGATGTGATTTGTTTCCCCCTACCTTGTTTCAAAGTTACCCTTGTGGCCCATGATGCATGGCACAAGATGCTGACGGGGCCACTCATCTGGTGACAGCCCGACTCGTGGCGTGTGCCGCGTTGTTTGAGCCACCAGACTCATTGCACATATACAATCACATAACAAAGGCCATTTCAGCTTCTATTGCTTGGACAAACCCATTATACATCAACAATGGATAATTATTTCAACTTCAGGGGATTGGTCGGAACAAGGTTTATCCCATATCCTTAAGAACGTAATGATCTCCACACAAGACAACATATGGATCATGATCACTCACTAGTGCACTTAACTCCTATGTAAACGGTTTTTACTCCCTTTTCGAGACACATTTTCAAACTGTCGCCTTGCAAACGTCGGCCATATGGGGGTCGATCACACATAACCCACATAAACCATCTGTGATAGGGCCAGTGGTTGCTGACGATTTTCCAAAATAATCGTATGCGAAGTCATGGACTATCCCACACCCTACACCTGGAGAATACATTTGCGATATACAACATGTCCCAAACATTTATATCTCCAAAATCGTGTGATATAATGCATCTATCACACACAATTTACCTTGACATGACGTTTGTGATAGCCAGGCATCCGAAACGGTTATCTCAATGTGCGTGCGTGGAAAAGATGGATATCACAAACATTTAATCTATCGATCTGTTTGCGATAGGACAATATCACACACATTCAGGAACTGTAAAATGTGTGTGGTGCCTCTACTATCGCGAATGTGTCCATTTCATAAGTGTGTGAGATAGTTATTCATAGCAGACACGTGTTTCATTAGTGCACCGTGTTCTTAATGTGTGTGGTATTACTGACAATTGCACATTGATGTCGCGTGAACTACATCTGTATTTCCCCAAAGAGGAAGGGATGATGCAGCACAACTACGGTAGGTATTTCCCTCAGTTATGAAACCAAGTTATCAATCCAATAGGAGAACCAAGCAACACTATGTAAATGGTACCTGCACACAAATAAAAAATACTCGCAACCCGATGATTAGGAGGGGTTGTCAATCCCTCTACGGGATAGAAGATAGATAAATTTGTGATAGATTGGATAAATAGATTTCGATAAAACGCGAAATAAAATAAATAGCAAAAAGGTGTAGCAAGATATTTTTGCGTTTTTGGAATAATAGATCTGAAAATAAACGCGAATAAAAATAGATCTCGAAGCAAATATGATAAAGAATAGACCCAAGGGCCGTAGATTTCAGTAGTGGCTTCGCTCAAGAAAATAGCATACGGTGGGTAAACAAATTACTGTTGGGCATTTGATAGAACATCAAATAATTATGACGATATCTAGGCAATGATCATTATATAGGCATCACGTCCAAGATTAGTAGACCGACTCCTGCCTGCATCTACTACTATTACTCCACACATCGATCACTATCCAGCATGCATCTAGTGTATTAAGTTCATGGAAAATGGAGTAATGCAATAAGAACGATGACATGATGTAGACGAGATCTATTCATGTAGGAATAGCCCCCATCTTGTTATCCTTAATAGCAACGATACATGCGTGTCTTGCTGCCCCTTCTGTCACTGGGAAAGAACACCACACGATCGAACCCATCACAAAGCACTTCTTCCCATGGCAAGAAAAATTGATCTAGTCGGCCTAACTAAACTAAAGATTCGAAGAAGAAATACAAGGCTATAAGTAATCATGCATAAAAGAGATCAAAGAACTCAAATAACTTTCATGGATATAGATCTGATTATACACTCAAAGTTCATCGGATCCCAACAAACACACCGCAAAAAGAGTTACATCAAATAGATCTCCAAGAGACCATTGTATTGAGAAACCAAAAAGAGAGAAGAAGCCATCTAGCTACTGCCTATGGACCCGTAGGTCTACAATGAACTAGTCAGACATCATCGAAGAGGCACCAATGAGGATGATGAACCCCTCCGTGATGGTGTCTAGATTGGATCTCGTGGTTCTGAACTTGCGGCGGCTGGAATTGTGTTTTGTCGACTCCCCTAGGGTTTCTAGAATATTTGGGAATTTATAGGGTGAAGAGGCGATGCGGGAGGCCACTGAGGTGGGCACAACCCACCTGGGCGCGCCTAGGCCCCCAGGCACGCCCTGGTGGGTTGTGCTCCCCTTGGAGCCCCCCTTTGGTACTTCTTTGGCCCAACAGGTGTCTTCTGGTCCAGAAAAAATCTCCAAAAAGTTTCGCGGTGTTTGGACTCTATTTGGTATTGATTTTCTATGAAGTAAAAAACAAGCAAAAAACAACAACTGGCACTGTGCACTATGTCAATAGGTTAGTCCCAAAAAATGATATAAAGTTGCTATAAAATGATTGTAAGACATCCAAGAATGATAATATAACAGAATGGAACAAGCAAAAATTATAGATACGTTGGACACGTATGACACATGCATATGGGATGCAAGCATGTGGGGTATTTCTGACAATCGCACACGCATATGGGATGGAAACATGTGTCATATTGCTAACAATCGCACATGCTATTCATCACCAAATCGTGTGTACTTTATTTTCCCATTGCACACATTGTTCTCTTTCTAATCGTGTGCACTATAATTTATTTTCTGCTATTTATATTTTTCCAATAATTTATTGTTTGAATTGGAAATTTCAAATTTGAATTATTAAGTGTGGCATTCAAATATCTCACATCCATCATACATACCCACTACTGGAATCAGAGGATTTGCCATCAGCCACTTCTTTGCCGTCTGCTAGCTGACGGCAAAGGAGATCTTTGCCGTCTGTTTTCAAAAAATAGACGGCAAAGAAGTGGCTGATGGCAAAGATCTTATTTGCCATCAGCCACTGTCGGATTCAGGGCTCCGCAGACCCAAGAAGGTTCGAACTCTGGGGTGTGTGCGAAGATCTCAACCTCTCAAGCCTAGAGCCCATAGCCCCACAGCCTAGCCTAGCCGTACTCGCGTGAGCAAGGAAGAAGATGAACACGACAGTTTACCTAGGTTCGGGCCACCTTGCGGTGTAATACCCTATTCCTGCTTTGTGGTGGATTGGCCTCACGAGGGGCTAAGGATGAACTAGTACAGAGGATGAACAACCTCGCGAGGGATCGGGGGTGAGAATGAGTCGACCCCTTGTATGGTGGTGGCTAACCTATATTTATAGTGGCTTTGGTCCTCTTCCCTCAAAACTTAGGCGGGAAGGGATCCCACAACGGCCAATTTGAAAGGGGACAAGTAGTACATTCTATCCTGACAAAAGGTGGTCTTCTCCTGCAAAGCTTCTCGTCATGACGCAGTGGTGGGCTCGGCGATGACCTCCACCTTGCTGAGCCTGTGGTCTTGGTCTCATAGCACCGGAATAGAAACCTATGGGGGATTCCTCGGGAACCCATGCCTGTCCTTGCCTCCTTAGCACCAAAGAGGAAACTGCCTCCTTTGCACCCGCTGGCGCCCGCCTGGCCATGGTCATCATGGCTCACGTCACCTTAGCCTCATGAGGTGGGGTACCAGCATAGAAATCTCCGCTCCTCGGGAGGCCGCCTGGGAAGGCCGCTCCCTCAAGAGGTCTTGGTGTCGTCCTCCTCGCGAGGCCTGGCCCCTCGCAAGGGTCTTGTCTTGGTGGTCTTGGA
Source organism: Thinopyrum elongatum (assembly GCA_011799875.1). NCBI lineage: Eukaryota > Viridiplantae > Streptophyta > Magnoliopsida > Poales > Poaceae > Thinopyrum > Thinopyrum elongatum. The sequence continues at coordinate 318,924,145 of CM022301.1, forward strand.
GATAGGCCGTACCAGGCCATTGAGGAAGCCACGCCGTGGGCTGCAGGCAGGCAAGTCTGGGTACCCTAGTTCCCAGAACACCGACAGTAGCCCCCGGGCCCAAGGCGCGCTCGGGCTGGCTTCGAGGCGAATCCAAGGGGCAAGGGTGAAGTGCCGTGGGCCCCAATCGCCTGCGGGCCAAGTTGACGCGTGGCACTTGACGGGACGCGGACGCCTCCACTTCCCCACATCGCCTCGGCAACCTTTTTGAGTTGACAACAGCCTGAGGCATGCAGTAGGGCCATCATCACTCGGAAGGTGGAGGGGCACCGGTTAGCCTTCCGCCATCTATAAGAGGGCGAGGGGGACGGAGCCCCTGGTCCATCTTCATCTTCTTGCTGGTCCTCTCCTCTTGCTCCTTCTTCATCTTCCGCAGCCCCGCATTCATGGTTCCCGTGAGGAGGTTTTCCGCTGTTGAGAAAGGGAAGGCCCCCATGGAGGGACCAGGCTCGCCGCCGCCCAAGAGGGGTCACGGCCGTCACCGCAAGTATGCTGCGACACCGACGGTGGCTCCCCGGGGGCGTGGGCGCACCCCCTTGAAGGTCAGCGCCACCTCCGGCGGTCACGGGAAGGCTCCCTCCCATGTCAGGGGCTGCAGTAGCCGAGGTGGCCATGGCCAAGGGGGAAAGCATGTGGCGGCCGTCCGGCCACCGCGCCCGCGATCTCACTCGGCCGACTCGTCCCCGGATTTCGTGGTGTTGGCGGAGAGGCCGGCAGGCACCTGGTTCCAGCTCTCGTGCTTCTTTGCGGGCGCGCTGCTGACCTCTGGCTACAGGCCGACGGCAGCTGCAGCAAGGCCTCGTGGTGGAGGTCGAGGTCACCCCTGCTGGTAACGTGTTCCTGAACCGCGGGTGGCAGTCGTTTGCCTGCGCGCGTGGCCTGCGGGGGAGATGTACCCTCCAATTCAGGCACGACGGAGTGGCGACCCTCTACGTCAGGGTCTTTGGGGAGGACGGCAGGCACCTGGGGTGTCGGATTCAGGGCTCCGTAGACCCAAGAAAGGTTCGAACTCTGGGGCCTGTGCGAAGAACTCAACCTCTCCAGCCAACCAACCAGTCGCCCTGCAGCCTAGCTCGATGAACAAGGAAGAAGATGAACACGGTAGTTTACCCAGGTTCGGGTCACCTTGCGGTGTAAGACCCTACTCCTGCTTTGTGGTGGATTAGCCTCACGAGGGGCTGAGGATGAACTAGTACAGAGGATGAACAAGCTCGCGAGGCTCGCTCCGGTGAGAATGAGTTGTCCCCTTCTATGGTGGTGGCTAACCTATATTTATAGCGGCCTTGGTCCTCCTCCCTCGAAACTTAGGCGGGAAGGGATCCCACAATGGCCAATTTGAAAGGGGATAAGTAGTACATCTTATCCTGATGAAAGGTGGTCTTCACCTGCAAAGCTTCTGGTCGTGACGCTACGGTGGGCTCGGCGATGACATCCGTCCTGCCGTCCTAGTGGTCTTGGTCTCGTTGCACGGGAATGGAAACCTTTGGATGATTCCTCGGGACCCCGTGCCTGCGCTTGCCTCTTTAGCACCAAAGATGAAACCTGCTCCTCTGCGCCCGCTGGCGCCCGCCTGGCCTTGGTCGTCATGGCTTGCATCACCGCAACCTCATGAGGTTGGGCACCTGCATAGGAAACTACTCTCCTCAGGAGCAGCATAGGGGTGGCCGCTCCCTCAGGAGGTCTTGGTGTCGTCCGCCTCACGAGGGTCTTGTCTTGTCGGTGTCAAAACTGGGTTGTACCAGGCCGTCGATGGAGCCACGCCATGGGCCGCAGGCAGGCAAGTCTGTGTACCCTGGTTCCCAGAATGCTGACAGTAGCCCCCGGGCCCAAGGCGCGCTCGGACTTGGCTTTGAGGCGAAGCCAAAGGGCAAGGGCGAAGTGCCACTGGCCCCAATCGCTTGCGGACTAGGCCAACGCATGGTGCTTTGATGGAACGTGGGCGTCTCCACTTCCCCACGCTGCCTCGGCAACTGTCCAAGCTGACAAAAAGACTGGCGCCCGCACCGTACCATCTATGCCTTCTCTTCGCATTGCTCCAGATCCCCTTTCTACCTGCCGAGAGCACCTCCAGATCTAGTCGAATTCCTCCTCCCTTCCGCGTCTCTTCTCCAAGTTCTTCGCAGATGGCATCTGGGAAGGCGAAGCCGGCCGCACAGACCGCGAGCTCCTCTTCTTCTCCCGTGCCGGCTCTCGGCGCGTCCTCCATTACCAAGGAGAGGCACCTCGCCGCCGCGCTCTCACTGACGGCGAGCAGTGACAATGAGTCGAAGGAGACGATGCTCCTGGCAGGCTCCGCTGACCAAAGGACCCTGGCAGGGACGTTCTATCCCTTGTTCCTCCACAGTGTCTTTGTGGGGCTCATCCCACCTTTCTCCGAGTTCTTCACCGCCGTCCTCGACCATTACCAGGTTCAGGCTCTGCATCTTCAGCCCAATTCCATCCTTCTCCTGTCGATCTTTGCCTTTTACTGCGAGGCATTCGTGGGCATGATGCCTTCCGTCCGTGGCCTTGCTCCGCCACTTCTTCTCGCTCCACTTGGTCGACGGCAGGCAGCGCGTGGGGTGCGCATTGCTCTAGGCGGTGGCGGCGACCGCTGGCTCCGGCGTCAACTTCACGCTATGCCCGGATGGGAGGGGGTTCCAGAAGCAGTGGGTGTATGTGGATGCCACCGCGTTCAGCCCCCTGCTTCTTCTTCCATCAGCGCTGGCAGAACCGAGCTCCGGTTGGGGGCACATGGAGCTTGCCGACCTGCGGATCATGCGCATTTTGTCCAGGCTGGCCAAGCTAAGGCGAGAGGGGGTGACGATGGCGATGGTGGTGAAGGAGTTCGTCTGGCGGCGCATCGCTCTGCTCCAGCGCCATTCTCACCCAATGTGGGCCTTCACCAGCCCTGAGGACTCCATGAGGCTTCAGGTGCCTTCGCTCCCTCTTGATATGCTGCGCAGGGTGGGGAGCCCGCCGTGCTTCCTCTTAAGGGGCGCCCTTTGTACAACTGCCAGAACGGGAAGGCCTTCGCCGAGAAGATGCCACGCTTCGACGAGTAGGGGCTGCTCCTCGAGGGCCACGAGGGGGCTCGTGACAACCCCCTCTTGGTGACTCTCATGCCTGGGGGTCCTGCGGCGCGTGCTACAGAGGTGGCCAAGTGGGAGCGGGCACCGCCGAGCGCTCCCGAGATGGCCGCTGGAGAGCAGTCACTGCCATGTGCTCCTGAGGTGGCCGCTAGGGGGCAGCCTCCATGTGCTCCTGAGGTGGCCGCCGGGGGGCAGCCACCACGTGCCCCTGAGGTGGCCGCCTCCAGCTCCACAGGCGGCAGGGAAGGGGCCCCGCCCGCAGGCGCAGCTGCCGCCCCAGCCGTGGAGGACTACGCGCCGGCCTGCAGCGCGTCCCTCCAGGACCTTGGGGTATCCCGCAAGCGGAAAGGGCTCGGGAGCCGCTGAGACATCGCCCCCCGGACCCTGAAAAAGAGGAAGTGGATAGCCGTGGATGAGTAAGTACCTTGCCCCCCTTGACTTCCGCATATCGTGCCCTCTTCTGACATTTTCGCCTCAGGATCCCTTCCGTCGCGGGGGTGAGCCCGCCTGGAGCGCGACCTCAGGAGGCCTCCGGTTCGGTTGGGACCCTAGGCCTCATGAGACTGGATGCAGTGCATGAGGTGGCATCTGCACACGAGCCGAGGCCGCTCCTGGAGGGCCGCAGGCCTTCACTCCCAGCGTCCTTCTTTCGGAGCAGCCTCTGGGGCACAGAGGCTGTAACAAGGGCTCCTACGTTGGTTCTTGCTGGTGATTGGGCGACCCGTGCGATGGCCCTGTCTTCAAGCGGCGGGGCTGACCTGCGCCGCGCCCCATCTTCAGCCCGGGGAGCAGCCGAAGGAGCCCCAGCCCCCAGTCCCTCGCCGGAGACTGGTGAGTCATCACGCGTTCCTCAAGTCGATCAGAGCGCGGGGAAAGGGACCGGCCGAGCATTGGAGCTCGCGTGCGGGCACAGCATCGTCCGTCATGACCTCCTCCGGGAAGCGACAAGTGCGCTGGGTCGTCTTGGGGTGGAGCTTGCCGATGTCGACACACGCCTCGAGGCGGAGGGCCTTCGCTTGGCACGCGAATGGCACCAGTTGAAAGTCACCATCAACCTTGTCCGCTTGCAGCACGAGCACACCCACACAGAGGCGGAGGAGCTTCTTGCAGCGTCGCGGGAGGCTCACGATCGCACCTTGGAGGAGGCCCGAGCTGCAGACCGCTGGTGTGACGCGGCGAAGGCGTGCGAGAAGGAGCTCCAAGCCACCAACGCCCTCCTCGAGCAACGAGTCCGGACGCGCATGGCGGTGCTTGCCACCCTGACGACCGGGCCGTCCATGAGCGCAGCGAGGCCCTGTACGCCCGACGACTCGCTGACGCTGGAGGCGGTGGAGCTGAGCCTAGAACGCGAGCGACTGGAGGTGATGGAGTGCCAGGTGGTCACGGTCGAGGAGGCCCTTGACTCTCCGGAGGCGAGCATCCCATGGGAGGTCGAGCAGAAGGTGGCGGAGATTTGTGCGACCCTTGTCGAGGAATATCGCCAGAAACTGGAGCTCTAGGAGGCCCGCTTCAAGCAGCGGTGCGTCGAGCTGCAGGGCAAGGCCGATGCCCTTGAGGAGAATCTAACCACGGGGGAGCAGCGTGGGAAGGCCACTGAGGCAGCTCGGGCCACTGCCGAGGCCGAGCTGTCTTCCCTTTGTCAGCAGGTCGAAGGTGTTACGGCCCTCGTGCAGAAAGCCTCGGATGAGGCGAGCCGCCGCCGAACGCTACATCGTGAGCGTTCCTTGATGTTCGAGGCCCTCGGCCTCAGGGCCAACTGGACCCTGAGCGATATCTGCGACGAGAACGTCTCCCGCCCACGCGAAGCCGATGACGCTGGCTACCTCAGCTTCTTCACCCAGGTTGTGACCCGCCTCGAGGGCAGGGCCGTGAGGGCACGCCAACTTGTCATGGAGAAGAGCTGCGACCTCCTTGGGCACGCGTTCTCGCGCGTCTTCACCCATGTTCTTAGCCTTGATCCTAACTTTGACTTTGATGCCGCGATAGCCCCGTGCCTGGAGCAACCGAAGTCGCCCTGGCGAACTAGGTGGACGACCATGTGGATGACCTGATCGCGGAACTCATCCTTGCCGACGATGTGGTTGCGCCCGCAGCTGAAGGGGGCAGAGCCGATAGTGATGATGATGATGACATCAATGCTGACGGTAGCGCGCCTCGCTAGGCTTGTATTTCCCTGCTTTCCTATCAAGACTTGATTGTAAACCCGCGGGGGCATGAAAGCATTTTTTGGAGAGGGTTCCCCTGTGATGTGGGTAACGATGATATGACTTTAAATTATCTTTGAAGATTCGCCACCGTGAGCCATGAGGCTCTTGACTGGAGTAGTTAGTATAACTTAGGTTTTGGTGTTCGCGACCTTCGGCGCCTCTCCTGGGGCGGGCCCTCCGAATCCCCCTAGCCCGCTAAGCCCCAAGAAGGGATTGCAAGCGTGAGGGGCGCCCGGTGCTGAGTGCTCCCGAGGCTGGGAGCCGAACATTCCTGAAGCGAAGAGCCGGGTGACGGGCGTGCGTGGCACGTGCCTACTGGCTCGCTCGAGGGCGTCACGCGAGGAGCCAAGCACCAGAGCTGTGGCGAGGTGTGCGCGCGGGTAGACCCGTAGCAATTATGTCCTCAGCCCTGAAGGGGCCCTAAGGCCACTAGGGCTGGACCAGATGTGCACGCGTACCCAGCCCCCGCTCGCGGGGTGCCCGAGATGAGACAGCGGGCAGCGGCCGCACCTCTGAAACACAAATGGAAGAAAAGGAAACACCGCGAGTCGAAAAAATCCCCCCCTCTTTTTTTTAGTAAATGCACAAATCTTTGAATTCATTCAAAAACAGCGAGCCAGATTACAAAAGAGGGTAAGAAAACCACCGCGTTTGGCGTCTATTCTAGTCTTCTCACCAGCGCGGAGCTCAGTGCTTCCACTAGGCGTGGGCATAGTCATTGGAGGACAGTGTCGACTGCCAGCGCGGAGCATGGTGCTTCCACTTGGACATGGGTGGGAGCCCCCGTGAGGCTCAGGGGCAGCGCTCAGGAGACTCCTGGGCGTGTACAGCCCCACTCATTATTACGTGAGAGTATCACGAGCGAAGACTTGAGGGGTGCTCCTCGCCCCCAAGGGCGGGAGCCCCGCTCCGCGCAGACCCCGGCCACCGTTGGGGCGTCCGGAAACTAGGACTGGACCAAGGGGCAAGGGGCTACGCAAGCGGTGGTAATGAGGCCACGGGCCCTCTGCCGGGTGGAGGGCTCACCGGCGCCTTTCCCGGGATAGGACCCGCTTCCTGATCGCTCACGCCCCCTGATAGTGGCGTCGTGCGCCCCATGATGCGGGGGGCCTGGCGCCAGCCCCCCACTGCATATAGGACGCATCTTCGCGTTGCCCCCTGGCACGCCCTGCCTGCCTTAGGCGGGACCGGCGCCTGGGGACGTACCGCCGTGGCATGATTTACCTGCAATCCAGGGTTAGCGCGACATGTTCCAAAGATATGGGTTGTAGTTGGTGACTGTGGCCGTCGAAGGTGTCGAGTTGGCTCGCCAGGGGCCCTGATCGCGCGTGGCCTCAGTGATCCCGATGTCCAGGTCGACGAGGGGAACGTGCGCGGGCTTCTTCTTTGCTCGTACAACGAGCCCATTGATGGTGGTACGGGGATACCGGGGGCCGTCGTCCCGAGGCCGGCGCCCAGTCCCTCCGTTTCGCTGTCCATCATCCTCGGTGCCGGGTCATGCCGACCAGGGAGTGGTCCTTCGGTACGACCCCGGGAGGGGCCGCCTACCCCGGCCATGCTCTGGGGGAACGCATCTTGGGTCGGACAGGCAGCGTTGAGTGCCAGGCCGCCGATACGAGACCCTCCGGACCCCCTCCGGGGAGGCAGGCGGACGCAGCGGGGTCAAGCACGCACCCCGGGCGGCACCCGCGATGTAGGCGGGATGCAGAAAGGAGCTGCGCCTTCATAGGCGGCCTCTAGCAGCTCGGCGACCCGCCCAAGCAAGGCATCCTGGCCGCCTTCTGCCAACCTGCATCGCAGCAAATCACGCACCACGACGAGTGCGGCACACGTGTTCGCTTGCTCCTGGCGAGCGCGTAGGGTCGACGCCACGGCATAGCCAGAAGACCACGCGGTGGCGCGTTTGCGGCGCCACACGGGAGGGGATAGGGGAGGCACGTATCACTGATGGTCGACAGCGCCGGTGGCCGTGCTGGCTGCGAGGAGTACGGGGTGGCAAACTCCGTGGCCGGGAAGCGTCACCTGGGCAGGGCGAGCAGCCCAACGCTCAGCGCGAGCTCGGGGGTCCTCCGCCATGGGCACGACGAGGCGAGGACGGGATGCGATTGACAGAGAGGCCGAGTTTCGACACGCCCCTACCTGGCGCGCCAAATATCGGATCCAGGGCTTCGCAGACCCAAGAAAGGTTCGAGCTCTGGGGCGTGTGTGAAGAACTCAACCCCTCCAGCCAACCAATCCGTCGCCCTGCAGCCTAGCTCGATGAACAAGGAAGAAGATGAACACGGCAGTTTACCCAGGTTCGGGCCACCTTGCGGTGTAAGACCCTACTCCCGCTTTGTGGTTGATTAGCCTCACGAGGGGCTGAGGATGAACTAGTACAGAGGATGAACAAGCTCGCGAGGCTCGCTCCGGTGAGAATGAGTTGTCCCCTTCTATGGTGGTGGCTAACCTATATTTATAGCGGCCTTGGTCCTCCTCCCTCGAAACTTAGGCGGGAAGAGATCCCACAACAGCCAGTTTGAAAGGGGACAAGTAGTACATCTTATCCTGACGAAAGGTGGTCTTCGCCTGCAAAGCTTCTAGTCGTGACGCTACGATGGGCTCGGCGATGACATCTGTCCTGCCGTCCTGGTGGTCTTGGTCTCGTTGCACGGGAATGGAAACCTTTGGCTGATTCCTCGGGACCCCGTGCCTGCGGTTGCCTCTTTAGCACCAAAGAGGAAACCTTCTCCTCTGCGCCCGCTGGCGCCCGCCTGGCCTTTGTCGTCATGGCTTGCGTCACCGTAACCTCATGAGGTTGGGCACCTGCATAGGAAACTCCGCTCCTAAGGAGCAGCCCAGGGGTGGCCGCTCCCTCAGGAGGTCTTGGCGTCGTCCGCCTTGTGAGGCTTGGCCCCTCGCGAGGGTCTTGTCTTGCTGGTGTCGAAACTAGGCCGTACCAGGCCGTCGATGGAGCCATGCCGTGGGCTGCAGCGAGGCATGTCTGGGTACCCTTGTTCCCAGACTATCCAGAGGACGACGACGACGACGTCCACCCCTCCGATGATGATGGCCAGAGGGGCGGCGGCATCCTCGATGGTGAACTCACCCTTGGCGACGGCCATGGCGCCTCCAGCAGCGGCGGCTCTTCCTCCGGGGAGAGCACGAGCGACGACGACTACGACGAGACGCCCCGTCGCCGCGCCCGCACTAGGGAGGGTGGTGAACCACCACGTCGCTGCACCCCTGCTCAGGAGGACATCGAGCCATCTCGCCATCGCGCTCGGGTGAAGCAGGAGGAGGACTCCGACTGAGCGCAGGTCTCGCTGGAGCCAAGCCTCAGGAGTTGTAGTGGCCGTGAGGCCGCCTTTTTCTTTTTCTTTTTCCTGCATCAAGAAACACAGTGGGCCGCGACGGGGCGTGTAATGGACCATGGCGCTTGCACCGTTATGTTAATGCTTTTATTTCGTACCCTAGCATTTGTGTCGATATCAACCGATAGATTACTGCTTGATCGTGATTAGGATAACTTAGGTTGGTGCACTTATGGTGGATTCCCGCATCGTGAGGGCGCGCTCCTCCTGAGCTTGGATCCCCTACGTGCCTCTCGTTCCCGTATTGGTGCGACCGGGGCACCGAAGTGGTTTAGGGATCTTGTCGGGGTCTTCTTTCCTGAGGATCAGAGGGCTCTCGAGCCTCAGGAGACACCCAATGGCCGTGAGGCCCCGAGGGTGTGGTACCCTGGCTCAGAGAGACCGGAACACCCCGTATTCCAGCATAGAGATCGAGGAGAAGTCTTCTAGAATACGGCACTACTTGGCATAGAACAAACCAGCACTATATTACAACATTGATATGGGTACAAGAGTTCCGATATAACAGGGAAATACATCGGCACGGCGACACTACGCCTGCTCAGGTTGCTCTATGCTAGCAGCAGAACAACTCGTAGCAGCGGAATAACTTCTAGCAGCGGAACAACGATGACGACGATGGACTCCAGTCCGCAGGAACTCTGGCTGGAACGCTTATCCTAGCTCGCAAACTTGGGATCCATGACATACAAGCAAGCAGACAAGGCATGACCTGCAAATTTGCATGACATGCCAGGTCAGTACATTGAATGTACTTGCAAGCTCACAACAACCAAAGCAATCAAGACAAACAACAGCATGGCATTTACAGGTTAAAGCAATGACGAACATGATACCACTAGAACATTATAAGCATTGCATGAACATGTTGAACATAACACATCTAGCATCACATGAAATGAGCATGGCAATGTTACTCATGATATGCACAAGATGATACTAGCATGCAGCATACTTAACATGATCCACTTACTCTGTTCGGGGTTACCTCGTAACCACCACATGTATCAACTTACCAACTTGGGCATCACACGATCATCTCAGGACCAACCAAGCTTGGTATTAACAATACCGTAGTGATCATATGAACACAAGGAGCTTGATCTTCACCCGATATTACCACATGACACCAGAAATATCAACCAACTTCGGTATTCACAATACCACTGTGATCCTCTCATGATCACATCAAGATCAACCAACTTCTTGCCTCATCGAAACGAGGTTATTATTACTGTTGACCCATAGTGTGACCTACTACGAACTGGGCCCATATTCGCGGGTGCAGCTATCGATAGATTTAAACACACTCTGCAGAGGTTAGCACACTGTACCCACACTACGGAACCCAAGGCCTTGTGCTCCCATTCGGGTGGACCAACGATGTTCCGACAAAACCGATCTACTGCCATGACACTCTCCCGGCCACTCCGACAAACTCCCCTTTGGGCTAAGTCATGGGTGGCCCCGATGTCACCTTGTGAGATCCAACGGCCACCGTCATGGCAAAACAAAATAGTATCAAAAGGGACAATGGTACCATACAACAATGGGCACACAAGGCTTATGGCCACCTACCTGATCAGGGTAGCGTGCGCACATAACCTTCCCTAGTTGGAGGCACCGGCGAGAGGCATGACAATAGACCCACTTAGGACCCCCCCATAAGGCAAGTGTGGCTGCACTGGTCAGCTCGATTCGATTGCACTATGACTCAGCCAACAGGTGTTCAAGTTCGATTAAAGTCCAGTTAAACTTGAATGAGGAACAGCTGAGTCATAACAGCATAACATGATAAAATAACAATGCAGATGAGCATGACATCAACATGAGCATGGATGGATAACACAACCATTTAGCACGTTCATCTTAACATCAGTAACAATAAAGCAGTTCCTCTATCAGATGCAAACGAACATGGCATAACGATGATCCTGAAAAGCACAAGTATAGCAAAGCATATCACTAATATGAACATAGTATGACCACTAGCATCGGGAAAATAACTACCAGAATAGAACACGATAACAATATTAGCAAGTAAGCATGTAACCAACTGGATGAAAATAATCATGGCATAAGAACGAGCATGGATCCATAAGCATATAAAGCATTCACGAAAATATTAACATGCACAACTTATTTAAATATTCAAGTTGAAAACCATGGCTACTGCAAATCCATCATGCAAGTGGATGTTATGGCTTGCCTGGAAATGAAGAGGTCACCAGGAAGAAGTGCGGAAGGATCGTGGAAAGAATTGCTGGCAACAGTTCTCCCTCGGAGGGGCTGTTTATGGGCAAGGGCAAAACGGTCATTTTCATAGTGAGATCACATAGTGAGAATGATACCAACAAATAGAGCTCGATGAGATGAAAACATGGGCTTTGGATTCACCTCGATCGGAGTTACGGTTGAAAAGTTATAGCCAGAAGAAGCTCAGGGACTAATCTATAAAAAGAATCTCTACAAACAGGCCCCTAGCTGGAAAAATAGAAAACGCATTCAGAGAAATACGTCTTTGAAGTAGAGGAAGCTTAAAATGGACAGAAGAAGCGGGAGAGTGCGCTTACTGAACCGGAAAGCGTATTTCCGGAACTACGCTTCCACTTGCCACGTCGGTTGACCGGGGTCAACCCCCCGTGTCAATGACTGGTGGGGCCGTGGGGTCCATAGGCTGGCTGGGGCGAGGTCTTCTCCTTCCTCGTGCTCGCCCGCAATGCAGAGGATGGCCGCGCATGCCGGCGAAGGCCCCCGATGACACGGGTCGACTCAGGCGACTCCCCGGCCACCGGAATGACCAGCGTGGGGAGGTGCACCCGCCTACATGCTTCATGCACGCCGGCGAGTGCTGAGACAAGAGGGGCCACGACTGTGGCGGACGGCGACTTCGGGCAGCGACGGGTTTGGCTCCCTGGTGCGCCAGAGGAAGGACTGAAGAGAGGAGGAGGATCGCCGGAGTCTAGGAGGCCTTCTGGTGGAAGAAAGGGAGGGAGAAGGGCTCGGCATAGAGGGAATTTAGGAGGGGGATGCCGGCGACCGTGGCAGCCATGGGAGGACTAGAGGGATCCCCGAGCTCGCCAGAGTGGCTGGGAGGGGTACTGGGAGGAGGAGGAGGCCGGTGGCGAGGTCTAGGGCTCTCGAGACAGGCTTAAATAGCCGGGGTGACACGGTGCCGCGTTGGCTGCCGCCGCGGAAGCATGGGCATGCCAGCATGCTCGGTGGTAGGCGACGACAAGGAACAGGGGAGGGTTCACGAGGCAGAGGAGGCCATGGGGCACGGGGAGGAAGAGGCCAGGGCGAACAGAGCCGAAGCGGCCACAGTGCTCCTGTGGGCGTGCTCTGTTCTCGACGGGGACGGCTCGCCGGGGAAGCAAACAGAGGGGGAGAGGGGTCCAGGGCGAAGGTAACGACAAGGGGGAGCTGTTTGACACGGTCGGGCATGCAAACGCGACGAGCAAGGGAGGGGCCCGAGCTAACAGACACGCAGCTCGCATCCATGGCGTGCCAGAGCGGTGGTCACCGCATGAACTGGTGCACACGGTTGCACCCTGGCCAGCCGACCATGTCTGGGAGATGGACTGGACAACAAAGAGTGCTAACGAGGAAAGAACCAAAGGTAGGGGCAAAGAAGAGATTTGGGCTTAGCTCCAAACTAGCTGAACAGCAAGGTGTTTGATGCTTCTGAAGAAGATTGGTCAAGAGGATTGGACTGAAATTTGGCAGGGAGTGATAAACTACTAAGATGAGTGTATCTGCAAATTTTCAGCTCATTAGGATGAAGATAAATGGTACTTGCTGTAGGATGTGCCCCACTGGTCAGAAAGACAAAGCATGAAGTAGCACTCACATGGATGATTGGATTAAGCTAAGATTTGGAGGAGATGAGTTATATAATCACATGAGCATACTGTAAAAGTTTCATACGATTTGGAAATACCAAAATGGTACTTGCTTCACAATGTAGCCCTCTAGACAGAATCTAAGAAACATTGCTGAGGGAAAATGGATAGATAAAATGATACAAAACTTTGGGGAGAGAGTTTATATGGGTGTGAGCATGTCCTGGTAAATTTTCAGCAAAAATGGAGCATTATAAAATATAGTTGCTTCACAACCTGAAAATTTGACCAGAAACCAAGAATTGATGGTGTGCTCACATAGACTGATGACATGAGCCCAAATCTTGAGGAGAGTGATGATTTTATCATATGAAGAACCTTGCAAAATTTCAACTCATTTGGATTACCTAGTTAGTACTTCCTTCACAAAGGCTTCCCTCAGACAGGAACTTTGGAAATTTGCTGAGGAAGGTTCACAAGGCAAATTGAGTTGAATTTTGTCATGTGGCCATGATATGGACAAGAAAAGGTGTCCAAAAAGTTTGGGGTCAATCAAGCAAAGATAAATGACACTTCCTTCTCAAAAATCCACTTAGGGCAGAATGAGAAAAGGAATATTTGTGAATGATCTTTGATGATGCCAAGGAAGGATTTTGACATATCTGTGGAGGGTATGATCCAAACAATTTATGAGAATTATTTGGGAATTTTGTGGATGACATAAATATAGGTTGTTTCACAACCTAGGGCAAAAAGGATTATTCCTTTAATAGAAAAAAGGAATATTCCCAATAAAAAGACTATTGGGATAGGGCTAAGATGGGAAATGACATGGTATTGAGATGGTTTAGATGATGAGAAGCCACTTGTGAGAATTGAGAAGAGATGGTCTTCCCAGGTTATAGAACCACAGAGCCACAGAAAAGCAATTCAAATAATTTTTTTAAATAAATCCAAAAGAAAAAGAAAGGGACAAAATCCAGGGTGTCACAAACCTTCCCCCCTTAAAGAAATCTCGTCCTCGAGATTTGGTTGCTCAGGGAACAAATATGAATATACCTGACTTAAGGAAATCGTTTCCAACTCGGGTATCCTTTTCCTTATATGATGTTCCCGTTGAATTTCATGACTAGACTGTCTTGCTCTGGGGTGGTTTGCTTCACTATATCCATATTCTGACAGGCCTTACCTCATATGTCACATTGATTCCCATTTCTTTTATATCTGTCGGCGTAACATGGTGCGGTAGATTATTATGACTGCAATATATGCCCGTCTCACAAGTCCGAGAGTTGTTTCTGATGGAGGTGTTTCACTGACCACATTCCATGGAGTTGTGAACAACTTTCTTGGTGGACACCAAATATCTTATTCCTTGCAGTGGGTTGCTCAAATAGCTGCATATCCCTCCGGGTTCAACACAGTGTTGTGAATCATACTGTTCTCCTGGTGATATCTGACTTATCTTGACTGACTCCACTGTCTCGACTATCAGATCCGTGCCAAATATTTAACTGTCACCTATCGTGTCCCGCATAAAAGGGGGCACGGCCTTATAACGATAGTATCCACTGACTTGACTGGCGGGGGTTTTCACAGAAGAATCTTGTTCATGGCAGACTATCCTTTAACTGATTCCCATATACAAGGGCACATGCTTCGAGATTATTGTTCAACATTCTGATTACTCATCCTGTCGGTATATCCATGTGAATCATTCAACAATTATCATACCTTTATTCTCATCTTCTGACATGGTAACATCGTTTAAATGACAGGTTCATCATATTCAAGTTTTAACCATAGGAAAAATGATCATTTGAACCCAGGTTCACAGGTACTTGTACAGAGCTCACTGTTGTCGTCACTCTTCATAGTCCTTTGTCACACTGAGGTGTATAACTGGCTTCCTTATTTTAACAATACTCATGAGGTTGTCAGACTCTATTTACATAATCGTTTGAGTGACTTTGCAAAACTTTGGTTGTATGCTCACAATGGAAGCATGTGTAGCTGAGCATTTGGTTTCTGAGGGAGACACTTGTGTCCAGACTGGCTCGTGTTCCTGGCCAAACTATTGTGGATCTGTTTTTTGAGATGCACTCCCATATGCGGTCAACTTGATGTGTAATACCTTGTACCAGTGCCATACTGAGGAAGCTTGTGCTGAAAGCCATCGCGCTAAGGAAGACTGAATAGCTTGTGCTTGAAGCTTTCATCGGGGTAGCTTGTTGAGGAAGACTGGGTACCGTACTTCCGAAGCTTCCCCCCTTAGTGACTTGCTGGGGAAGACTCGATGTCTTATGTCGGAAGCTTTTGCGATGGCTTACTGAGGAAGGCAGAGTATCTGGTGCTGGAAGTTATCCACATATCGTACCGAGGAAGACTGAGGAGACTTGCATTGTAAGCTTCTATGGTAGCTTGCGAGGGAAGACTGGGTTGCTTACACCAGAAGCTTCTATCTGAAATATGTTGACACAATGTCGTATATATATACCCTTTAATATTTCTGCTGCCGGTCACTTGTATGAAAGGGGTTGTTCGATTATCCTCCTTGCTGAGTGTTGGGTACATGGCATATTTTGGCTGGCTTCCGGGTATAGCACGCTTCAACATTGTACT
Organism: Thinopyrum elongatum; assembly: GCA_011799875.1. Lineage (NCBI taxonomy): Eukaryota > Viridiplantae > Streptophyta > Magnoliopsida > Poales > Poaceae > Thinopyrum > Thinopyrum elongatum. The sequence goes on from CM022301.1 coordinate 318,939,279, forward strand.
CATAATAGAATCAATCCTTGTATATGAACCATACCTTTGACTGATAAAATACCATTGGTCTTGCGCACCACTGGCTTTCCATATGATTTCATCATTATTACTGTAAAAAAAATTGCACACTGAGGTAGACGTGAAGCTGATAATCCAGTCAGGATATCCTTTGCATTCAGACTAGATATTCCCAAAATAATGCTGTCGGCTGAGAATTCCATAATGTTGCTGAGCTTCCAAGTATTTGAATTCCTTGCTGATTCTTCGAGTCCGGTGTCGGTTGATGAGCAACTTTAATAAGGGGAAAATAAGGTAACACTGGGGCCCAAAGAAATAAACAAAAGGAACGAATGGAACAAAAGCACACAAGGCAATCAAGATTATATACAAGCAATAACATATTCAAGCAACATCACACATTACTACTACTCACAACAATAATATGCATGCATACTTAAGCACACAGATCTCGCGAAAACTCCGGTATTACGGTCTAATATGCTGTGGCGGTGTGCACGAAAGTGAATCCAAGTGTGGAAGGAGTTGGTGTAAACAAGGTTACACCAAGCGCTGGCTTAACACCGGTCGCATCTGGGCGGACACGGAGGTTTGGACGGACTTAGTGATTATGTAGCGGAACACGAAGGTTACAACCACATCATCATCAAGCGGACGGACGAAAAATCGTACACGTCCAAAGAATGGGGTGACAGGGTAGGATAACGGTGGAGAAGCAAGGCCTGCTGGCATTGCCCTTTTTTGATAGCTAAGATCAGTAAGGGTTACCAAAGCGGCGGGATGGAGGGCAAGATCCGGGGTAGAAACATGTCTACCACAAAAATGATGGGGGTGGCTGACGGAAAGATATGGATGGAATACCTGCAAGTGGTGTCTAGAACACTTGGTACCTCTACATCACTCCGCTGGGACAGAGATGACGCCGAACACCAAAGAGCAGGTATGCAAAACTGGATGGGTGCAGGTAGCGGATCGAAACCGATGCCACCTACACCCACAAGATTAACCGTTAGCGAACATATAATAAGTCTATATGCATGCTATGCAGCAAACAAATGCAACAACCAAATGCAGCAGACTGCCAAGACTCTATACTAACGTTTTCTAATGCTCGCGCGGACTAGGGTGTCCTACAGCCAGACCTGCTCTGATACCAAGCCTTGTGGCACCCCGGCTCAGAGAGACCGGAACACCCCATATTCCAGCCCAGAGATCGAGGAGAAGTCTTCTGGAATACGGCACTGCTTGGCATAGAACAAACCAGCTCTATATTACAACATGGATATGGTACAAGAGTTCCGATATAACAGGGAATTACATCGGCTAGACGACACTACGCCTGCTCACGTTGCTCTATGCTAGCGGCAGAACAACTCGTAGCAGCGTAATAACTTCTAGCAGCGGAACAACGATGACGATGATGGACTCCAGTCCGCAGGGACTCTAGCTGGAACACTTATCCTAGCTCGCAAACTCGGGATCCATGACAAACAAGCAAGTAGACAAGGCATGACCTGCAAACTGGCATGACACGCCAGGTCAATACATTCAATGTACTTGCAAGCTCACAACAACCAAAGCAATCAAGACAAACAACAGCATGGCATTTACAGGTTAAAGCAATGATGAACATGATACCGCTAGAACATTATAAGCATTGCATGAACATGTTGAACATAACACATCTAGCATCACATGAAATGAGCATGGCAATGTTACTCATGATATGCACAAGATGATACTAGCATGCAGCATACTTAACATGATCCACTTACTCTGTTCGGGGTTACCTCGTAACCACCACATGTATCAACTTACCAACTTGGGCATCACATGATCATCTCAGGACCAACCAAGCTTGGTATTAACAATACCGTAGTGATCATATGAACACATGGAGCTTGATCTTTACCCGGAATTACCACATGACACCAGAACTATCAACCAACTTCGGTATTCGTGATACCACTATGATCCTCTCATGATCACATCAAGATCAACCAACTTCTTGCCTCATCGAACTGGGGTTGTTCATTATTCAGGTTATTATTACTGTTGACCCATAGTGTGACCTACTACGAACTGGGCCCGTATCCGCGGGCGCGGCTATCGATAGATTTAAACACACTCTGCAGAGGTTAGCACACTGTACCCACACTACGGAACCCAAGGCCTCGTGCTCCCATTCGGGTGGACCAACGGCATTCCGACAAAACCGATCTACTGCCATGACACTCTCCCGGCCACCCCGACAAACTCCCCTTTGGGCTAAGTCATGGGTAGCCCCGATGTCACCTCGTGACATCCAATGGCCACCATTGTGGCAAAACAACACATTCCCAAACGGGGACAATGGTACCATACAACAACGGGCACACAAGGCTTATGGCCACCTACCTGATCAGGGTAGCGTGCGCACATAACCTTCCCTAGTTGGAGGCATCGGCGAGAGGCATGACAATAGACCCTGTTAGGACCCCCCATAAGGCAAGTGTGGCTGCACTGGTCAGCTCGATTCGATGGCACTATGACTCAGCCAACAGGTGTTCAAGTTCGATTAAAGTCCGGTTAAACATGAATGAGGAACAGCTGAGTCATAACAGCATAACATGATGAAATAACAATGCAGATGAGCGAGAAATCAACATGAGCATGGATGGATAACACAACCATTTAGCACGTTCATCTTAACATCAATAACAATAAAGCAGTTACTCTATCAGATGCAAACGAACATGGCATAATGATGATCCTGAATAGCACAAGTATAGCAAAGCATATCACTAATATGAACATAGTATGACCACTAGCATCGGGAAAATAACTACCAGAATAGAACATGATAACAATATTAGCAAGTAAGCATGTAACCAACTGGATGAAAATAATCATGGCATAAGAACGAGCATGGATCCATAAGCATATAAAGCATTCACGAAAATATTAACATGCACACCTTATTTAAATATTCAAGTTGAAAACCATGGCTACTGCAAATCCATCATGCAAGTGGTTGTCATGGCTTGCCTGGAAATGAAGAGGTCACCGGGAAGAAGTGCGGAAGGATCGCGGCAAGAATCGCCGGAAACAGTTCTCCCTCGGAGGGGGCTGTTTATGGGCAAGGGAAAAATGGTCATTTTCACAGTGAGACCACATAGTGAGAATGATAACAACAAATAGAGCTCGACGAGATGAAAACATGGGCTTTGGATTCACCTCAATCGGAGTTACGGTTGAAAAGTTATAGCCAGACAAAACTCAGGGACTAATATGTAAAATAATCTCTACAAACAGGCCCCTGGCTAGAAAAATAGAAAACGCATTCAGAGAAATATGTCTTCGAAGTAGAGGAAGCGTAAAATGGATAGAAGAAGCAGGAGAGTGCGCTTACAGAACCGGAAACATATTTCCAGAACTACGCTTCCACTTGCCACGTCAATTAACCGGGGTCAACTCCCCGTGTCACTGACTGGTGGGGCCGTGGGGTCCATAGGACGGCTGGGGCAGGGTCTTCTCCTTCCTCATGCTCGCCCGTGATGCAGAGGTCGGCCGCGCTTGCCGGCGACGGCCCCCGGCGACACGGGTCGACTCAGGCGACGCCCCGGCCACCGGAATGACTAGCGTGGGGAGGCGCACCCGCCTGCATGCTTCATGCTCGCCAGTGAGCGCTGAGACGAGCGGGGCCATGACCGCGGCAGACAGTGACTTTGGGCGGTGACGGGCGCGGCTCCCTGGTGCGCTGGAGGAAGGACTGAAGAGAGGAGGAGGATCGCCGGAGTCTAGGAGGCCTTCTGGTGGAAGAAAGGGAGGGAGAAGGGCTCGGCATAGATGGAATTTAGGAGGGGGATGGCGGTGACCGTGGCAGCCATGGGAGGACTAGAGGGATCCCCTAGCTCACCGGAGTGGCTGGGAGGGGTACTGGGAGGAGGAGGAGGAGGCCAGTGGCGAGGTCTAGGGCTCTCGGGACGTGCTTAAATAGCTGGGGCGACACGGTGCCGCGCTGGCTGCCGCCGCGGATGCGTGGCCGGAGCTGCGGTCGCGTGGGCATGCCAGCACGGTTGGCGGTAGGTGATGGGAAGGAACAGGGGAGGGTTCACGAGGCAGAGGAGGCCAAGGGGCACGGGGAGGAAGAGGCCAGGGGCGAACAGAGCCGAAGCGGCTACAGTGCTCCCGTGGGCGCGCTCTGTTCTCGACGGGGATGGCTCGCCGGGGAAGCAAACGGAGGGGGAGAGGGGTCCAGGGTGAAGGCAACAACAATGGGGAGCTGTTTGACATGGTCGGTCATGCAAACGCGATGAGCAGGGGAGGGGCCCGAGCTAACAGACACGCAGCTCGCGTCCATGGTGTGCCAGAGCGGTGGTCACTGCATGAACTGGCACACGCGGTTGCACCCTGGCTGGCCGACCACGTCTGGGAGATGGACTGGATAGCAGAGAGTGCCAACGAGGAAATAACCAAAGGCGGGGGCAAAGAAGAGATTTGGGCTTATCTCCAAACCATCTGAAGAGCAAGGTGTTTGATGCTTTCTGGAGAAGATTGGTTGGGAGGATTAGACTGAGATTTGGCAGGGTGTGATAAACTGTTAAGATGAGTGTATCTGCAAATTTTCAGCTCATTAGGATGAAGATAAATGGTACTTGCTGTAGAATGTGCCCCACTGGTCAGAAAGACAAAGCATGAAGTAGCACTCACATGGATGATTGGATTAAGCTGAGATTTGGAGGAGATGAGTTATATAATCACATGAGACTACTGTAAAAGTTTCATACCATTTGGAAATACCAAAATGGTACTTGCTTCACAATGTAGCTCTCTAGACAGAATCTAAGAAAAAATACTGAGGGAAAATGGATAGATAAAATGATCCAAAACTTTGTGGAGAGAGTTTATATGGGTGGGAGCATGTCCTGGTAAATTTTTAGCAAAAATGAAGCACTATAAAATATAGTTGCTTCACAACCTAAAAATTTGACCAGAAACCAAGAATTGATGGTGTACTCACATAGACTGATGACATGAGCCCAAATCTTGAGGAGAGTGATGATTTTATCATATGAAGGACCTTGAAAAATTTCAACTCATTTGGATTAACCTAGTTAGTACTTCCTTCACAAAGGCTTCCCTCAGACAGGAACTTTGGAAATTTGCTGAGGAAGGTTCACAAGGCAAATTGAGTTGACTTTTGTCATGTAGCCATGATATGGACAGGAAAAGGTGTCCAAAAAGTTTGGGGGTCAATCAAGCAAAGATAAATGACACTTCCTTCTCAAAAAGCCACTTAGGGCAGAATGAGAAAAGGAATATTTGTGAATTATCTTTGATGATGCCAATGAAGGATTTTGACATATCTGTGGAGGATATGACCCAAAGAATTTATGAGAATTATTTGGGAATTTTGTGGAAGACAGAAATATAGGTTGTTTCACAACCTAGGGCAAAAAGGATTATTCCTTTAATAGAAAAAAGGAATATTCCCAATAAAAAGACTATTGGGATAGGGCTAAGATGGGAAATGACATGATATTGAGATGGTTTAGATGCTGACAAGCCACTTGTGAGACTTGGGAAGAGATGGTCTTCCCAGGTTTCAGGACCACAGAGCCACATAAAAGCAATTCAAATCAAAAATTTAAATAAATCCAAAAGAAAAAAGAAAGGGCCAAAATCCAGGGTATCACAGAGGGCTCTCATGAGGACGCGGAGCCTCCATGGTGCCTCGCGAGGCGCCGCACCCCGCGTGAGCCCCCGAGCGAGGACCGATTGTCACTGGTACGCCGGGTCGCGATGCCCGGCGAGGCTGGTAGACGAGGGCCCAGGGGGCATACATGCCCACTAACTCGTTTGAGACCGTCGCGCGTGGATTAGGACGCCAAGGTTTTGGCGAGGTGTGTTCGTGGGTGGGCCCAGGCGTACACACTGTGTCCAGCCCGCGCTTGTGAGACGCGCGAGAAGGAGCGACGGGCTACTGCCACCTCCCTCAAAGCAATATTCAAGAGAGCAAACGCTGCAAGGAGAAAAATTCCCACCCCTTTCAAATAAAGACGCGAGAATTTTGAATTTCATTCCGAGAAGTGGCAAATTGGCTACAAAAGCAAGTGAGAGAACAACCGCGTCCAGCACCTACACTAGTCTTCTAGTCTTCCCGCCAGCGCGAAGCATGGGGCTTCCACTAGGCGTGGGCATAGTCGTTGAAAGACCGTGTCTTCCGCCAGTGCGGAGCATGGGGCTTCCATTTGGGCGTGGGTGCGAGCCCCTGTGAGGCCCCAGGGCGGCGATCAGGAGACTCCGGGGCATGTACAACCCCACTCATTATTACGTGAGAGTGTCACAGGTAGAACTTCCGGAGATGCTGGATGTTCCAGGCATTCTGGATGGGGACCCCGTCCTGCGTCTCCAGGCGCGCGGCGCCAGGCCTGGAGACGTGGGCGACCCTGAATGGGCCCTCCCACATGGGCGAGAGCTTTTGAAGGCCCTCCATGGAAAGGACCCACCTCAGGACGAGGTCTCCCACCTCGAGGGTCTGGGAGCGGATGCTGCGGCAGTGGTAACATCGCAGCGCCTGCTGGTACCTCGCTACACGGAGAGAGGCTTGGCGGCGGGCTTCCTCCCCAAGAACGAGGTCTATCCCCCGCGAGGCATCCTGATGTGCCTCGTCGAATACCAGGACCCACGGGGAGCGAAGCCTGACCTCGTGAGGGAAGTCTGCCTCAGCCCCGTAGACGAGGAAGAACGGGGCCTCGCCGGTGGGCTTAGTCGCAGTGGTGCGGATAGACCACTGCACAGACTGAAGCTCACCTAGCCAACCCCTGCCACAAGCCTCAAGCTTCTTCTTGAAGCTTCTCAGCTTGAGGCCCCTCAGGACCTCCGTGTTGGCATGTTCGGCCTGGCCGTTGCTCCGTGGGTGTGCCACCGAAGCGTAGCATATCTGCGTTCCAAGGATAGCACAGTACGTCCTGAAGAGGTTGCTCGTGAATTGTGAGCCATTGTCAGTAATGATACGATTAGGGACACTGAAATGGCTCACAAGGCCCTTGATGAACTTGACAGCTGAGCCAGCGGGGATGGTGCATACTGGCTCTACTTTCGCCCAATTGGTGAACTTGTCGATGGCGACGTACAGGTAGCGGTATCCACCAGCCGCCCGAGGGAATGGGCCCAGGATATCCAATCCCTAGACTGCGAATGGCCATGAGAGTGGGATGGTCTAGAGGCCTTACGTGGGCTGGCACTACAAAAAAAAGACACATCTGTGACATTTTGGGCCGAACGAAAAAAAATCCTGTCATGCTTATGACACTTCTATGACGACAATTGTGACAAAACCCGGTATCATCATAGATGTGGTGGGCTCCTACTTCTATGACAAAAATTTATGACAGAAAATGGGCTTTTCGTTCTGGGCGGGCCAGAGACGCAGCTGCATGACATTCTTTGGGCCGTCCATGACGGAAAAAATCATGGTAGAAGCGAGGGCGAGGAAAATATCGGGGAGTTCCTGGTTACGGTGGGTGGTCGGGGCTGAGCGATGCACTGTGGTTTGCGCGTTTCTCTCGTGTACGCGCGTGTGTGCGAGGCGTTGGGCTCTAACTGAACCCGAGCGATCGCACTGCTAGCTACATTACTGAACCCGAGCGATCGATCCCTTGGCTGTTAACTGAACCCGAGCGATTCATTCACTGCTGACTGAACACGAGCGATTCCTTCGCTGCTGTTGCTAACTGAACCGAGCGATCGATCACTGATGCTGCTTACTGAAGCTGATCGAGCCCTCGTGCAAGACGTAGCCAGCCGGTGTTGGTTGCCTCTCGATGAATAGTGACCATTGCTATCATGCGCGCGGTACGTAGAACGAGTCGAGACGTGGTGAGTCGAGCCGGTTGGTTGGCTGTGGATGAACAGTTCCCGGTGGGGGTTGGATGAACAGGACCCCGTGGTAGTAGGGCGTTGCCGCTGGATGAACAGGACCCCGAGGAGGCCGCCGCACCCAGCCGGTTGGGGGTGGATGAACAGGATCCCGTGGAGGCTCTATGAATAGTAGCCGGTGGAGGCTGTATGAACAGTGGCCCGTGGATGAACAGTATCTAGTGGAGGCTAGAGGAGGTCGATAGTGGATGAATAGTAGCCCATGGAGGCTGGAGCGAGGCAGTAGACGATGGATGAACAAGACCCCATTTCGACCGTCGACGCTCCAACAGAAGTCCATTTCCTCCGTTTTGCGGTACGCCACACCCCTCCCAATCAACAGGACCCCGTTTCGACCGTAGGCACTCTAACAGAAGTCTGTTTCCTCCGTTTTGCGGTACGCCAGACCCTTCCCAATGAACAGGACCCCGTTTCGACCATACGCGGTCGAACAGAAGGCCCGTTTTCTCCATTCTACGGTACGCCAGACCTCGTTTCGGCTGTTCCGTCCAAGCCTGTTGGCTCCCGATGAACACGATGTATTCTGACCCAGTTGGTTGCCTCCCGATGAATACGACGCTGTTTCCTCCGTTGCGACCCAGCCAGTTGGCTTCCGATGAACAGGACAACATCGCTGTAGGCGTTCGAGACCCTGACCGTATGTACGTATGTAGTCGTATTTGCTTTCTTGCAACGTGGTTGTACGTACGTGTACACGATACGGATGGGACTCCGTGACATGCTACGTCCGCGCCTCTACTACGACACATGCTGCTCCTTACTCGGCCATAGTTCATCGCTGCAGAGAGACCGATTGACTAGTATGTATGTACACGTTCGTGACCAGACAGACAACGCTACGTACGCTTCGACCGGGTGGGTCCCAGAGGTTCCTTGCGTGCGAAGATATAGTTGGTGGGTCCCAGCTGCCAGGGGGAAGAATCATTTTTTTACCCGTATTATGGACGCACTTCCGTGTGTGCGAAGATGTAGCTGGTGGGTCCCAGCTGTCAGGGGGAAACATTTTTTTTCACAAAATACAGAGTCCCTTCCGGTGGGTCCTTGCTGTCTGGTGGTGGAATAATTATTTCACGCGTAATAGGAGGCACTTCCTTGCTGCAGCCGTGGACCCAATTGTCAGCCTCTCCACGTACAGTCCTCTTCCGATGGAAGTCGTTCCTTGACCACGTTGACCACGCCGCGCCGACAGCACCAAGGCGGTGGATGACGGCGAGACCTAGGAAGGGGACAATGTGGAGCCAGGGAAGATGCTGCAGTGGATGCCCACGCGGAGAGGAGTACGAGGATTGAATGGTTCGGCTACGGTGTGATGCTGCCGTCGCTGTAGAATAACAGGGCTTGTGGGTGAGTAGAGGGATAGCCTGGCCAGAGGTTGGAGTATGAGGGGCGGTGAGGCCTGCGCGGCAGCACAACCGGCCACAGGAGGCAGGAGCAGGCGGCACGGCCCGCGATGGTTTGGGCGGCTGGAGCAAGAAGATCAGAGGTTGAAGAAGCACGACAGCCGTTTGATGGACATTGATGCGGCTTGAAGCTACATCGGTATTTCCCCAAAGAGGAAGGGATGATGCAGCACATCGGCGGTAGGTATTTCCCTCGGTGATGAAACCAAGGTTATCGAACCAATAGGAGAACCAAGCAACACTACGTAAACAACACCTGCACACAAATAACAAATACTCGCAACCCGACGTGTAAAAGGGGTTGTCAATCCCTTTCAGGCAACAATGCCAAAAATTGGCAAACGGACATGAGAAAGTAGTAAATATTGATAGATCGAACGCCAAATAAAATAAAGTGCAGCAAGGTATTTTTGTATTTTTGGTTTAATAGATCTGAAAATAAAAGTTGCAAATAAAGAAAAGAGCGAATAGCAAAACAGATCTTGAAAGCAAATGTATTGGAAAAGAGACCCGGGGGCCGTAGGTTTCACTATTGGCTTCTCTCGAGAAAAATAGCAAATGGTGGGTGAACAAATTACTGTTGGGCAATTGATAAAACTTCAAATAATCATGACGATATCCAGGCAATGATCATTATATAGGCATCACATCCAAGATTAGTAAACCGACTCCTGCCTGCATCTACTACTATTACTCCACACATCGACCGCTATCCAGCATGCATCTAGTGTATTAAATTCATGGAGAAATGGAGTAATGCAATAAGAATGATGACATGATGTAGACAAGATCTATTTATGTAGAAATAGACCCCATCATTTTATCCTTAGTAGCAATGATACATACGTGTCGGTTCCCCTTCTGTCACTGGGATCAAGCACCGTAAGATCGAACCCACTACAAAGCACCTCTTCCCATTGCAAGATAAATAGATCAAGTTGGCCAAACAAAACCCAAAAATCGGAGAAGAAATACGAGGCTATAAGAAATCATGCATATAAGAGATCAAAGAAGACTCAAATAACTTTCATGGATAAAAAGATAGATCTGATCATAAACTCAAAGTTCATCGGATCCCAACAAACACACTGCAAAAAGAGTTACATCATATGGATCTCCAAGAGACCATTGTATTGAAGATCAAATGAGAGAGAGAAAGCCATCTAGCTACTAACTACGGACCCGTAGGTCTACAAAGAACTACTCTTGCATCATCGAAGAGGCACTAATGGAAGTGGTGAACCCCTCCATGATGGTGTCTAGATTGGATCTGGTGGTTCTGGACTCTGCGGCACCTGGAATTGATTTTCGTCAACTCCCCTAGGGTTTCTGGAATATTGGGGTATTTATAGAGCAAAGAGGCGGTTCGGGGGGCACCCGAGGTGGGCACAACCCACTAGGGCACGCCTGGGCCTCCAGGCGCGCCCTGGTGGGTTGTGCTCCCCTCGGAGCACCCCCCAGGCGCTTCTCCGGCCCACTGGATGTCTTCTAGTCCAAAAAAATCCACAAAAAGTTTCGCTGCGTTTGGACTCCGTTTGGTATTGATTTCCTGCGATGTAAAAAACATGCAAAAAACAGCAACTGGCACTTGGCACTATGTCAATAGGTTAGTACCAAAAAATGATATAAAATGACTATAAAATGATTGTAAAACATCCAAGAATGATAATATAACAGCATGGAACAATAAAAAATTATAGATACGTTGGAGACGTATCAGACATCGTACGGTCATTGCAGCTAGAATCGTTTATATTGACTAAGTTGATAAAGCCCTGCGTCCGCGTCAACTTAGTAGACCCACAAGTCAGCGTTCAAATATGGTGGGTCCCACCTAGCAGCTGGGGTATTCATTTTTTTGTGCGTAATAAGGAGGCACTTCCTTGCGTGCGAAGATATAACTAGTGGGTCCGAGCTGTCAGCGGGGGGAATGTTTTTTCGCGAAATACAGAGGCCCTTCCGGTGGGTCCCCACTGTCAGGTGGAGGAATCATTATTTTGCGTGTAATATGGAGGCACTTCCTTGCTGCGGCCATGGATCCAGCTGTCAGCCTCTCCACGTACAGTCCTCTTTCGATGGAAGTCATTCCTTGACCACGTTGACCACGCCACGTCGAGAGCACCAAGGCGGGGACGACGGTGAGGCCTAGGAAGGGAATGACCAGGAGCCGGGGAAGACTTGGCAGTTGTTTCCCACGCGGTGGGGAGTACGAGGGTTTACTGCTTCGACTGCAGTGTGAGGCTGCCGTTGCCAGAGAATAACAAGAGGTCTGGGTGAGTACAGGGATGGCTAGGCCAGCGATGGGAGTACGGTGGGGCGGTGAGGCCTGCGCGGCAGCACAGCCGGCCGCAGGAGGAGGGAGCAGGCAGTCCCGCCGGTGCTTGTTTGAGTGGCTGGAGCAGGAAGAGCATAGATTGAAGAAGCACGATAGCCGTTGGATGGACATCCAACAGTCACTGCTCTCCTGTGTTGACTAAGTTGACATAGCGTTGCGTGTGCGTCAACCTTTTTTTTAGGAAAGCGTACGCGTCAACCTATAGTAAGCGCACAAGTCAGCCTCAAATCTGTGGAAAATAGCATACAGCCCATCTGCCATTATTTCTAATAATTTACAGCCCATTTGCTAATTCTTAAGGATTTTTTGGAGCCCATATTCTTTTTTGTTAGCATTACAGCCCATATTGTGGCCACGGTTAAAAAATTATAGGAAATTTTGCATATTTCGGTGCGGTCCCAACTGTTTTTAATCCCGAAATTTCGAGTCACATTCAAACTAATTTGAAAAATAAATTTATATCAATATAAAATCCAAATAATTGTCCACGCATAAAAATCAATGGAATTTAAAATCTTGAAATGAAAAAAAGAAATTTGAAACTAATTGCTGGTTTGATGTGTTTTAAAAATGTACAGCCCATTTCTCATTACTGATAGCCCATTTTCTGGGCAAGGCTAATGAAACTCTCCTCATCTTGAAAGATTTGTAGTCCAGCAGGGCTGACAAAGCAAGTAGGCCTCGGTTGGGTACAATCATATCCTGATTGTGTACGCGTCAACCTAGTAGGCCCACAAGTCAGCCTCGAAACCCGTGGCGAATAAATACAGCCCATTTAAAAAAATAACAGCCCATTCCATACGTTCAAACAGAAAGTTTAGCATTCAGAGCAAAGTAACAGGTCTGATCCAGATATAGAGTACTGAACTTCTACGTTGACAACCATCATAGCCAAGTTAACTATCTACTCCCACTAATACTCTAGTAGTGTACAAGTACTAACTTACTCTTAGCTAACTAGACGATGCCGGCAGCCATCTGCGGTACACGCTAAACGCCGGCACCGACGTCCTCCTCCTAGCCTCGGACTTGCCAGAGGTGCGATAGGGGACGTTGCTCGTGTGTTGGCCCTTTCCATGCCGGCGTGGTCCACCGAAGCTTCGGCTTCTAAGTGGGAAACCCACTTACGAGCTGGTAGTAAAATTCGGCGTCGCGAATGCGTGCATGCCCGACAGCCTCCAGGGCTATTTGCTGGGCGCCAGCCTCCACGTAGTCGGCCCAGTTGCGGGCGCTCTGCTCGCAACTCAAAGCGTCCGTGCGCTGCTGCTCCATGCCCCGCTGGCGGCGCAAATCGACGATACACTGCTCCTCCGCCAGGCGGTCACGCTCCAACAAGTCCTCATAATCTGCATTGCCATCTAAAGACCGATAGAATGCCTCCTCCCTCCGTCTGCCTTCCGGTGAAAAACCGAACACTAGTTCCGGTGGTGACTGCCTCCAACGTCGTCTATTGCGGACGGGCAGGGGCATGACGGACGTGGCGAGAGCGAGGGCAAGTGGCGAGCAATGTCGGGCCGGTGGGGGCTTATGAGGATAGGGCGAGTTGGGTGATGGTGCCACTGGAGAACGCCGGGAACTTGTAATTATAGGCGGAAGGCAGGTAAACTAGCGTGTCGCAGGAAACGCCACGGTCATTGTGGTCATCGCAATTCAATGCATAAGCAGGCATTGCTTAGCGCGCCAGCTTGCCATGAAAAACTAGAAAAATTGAAATTATGACTGTGCCGTCCCGTCCTGTCCCGTCAGTGGTGCGTCCCGTCTGTGCTGGGTCGCACGTCGGCATGACGGTCAAACGAGTGCGCTCGATTCATCCAGATGAGGTACATGTGTGATCCGCTGGTTAATCGCGTAGGATCGAACCAGTCGGATAGTGTACGTGTAGGATCGCAATAGCTGATGAACGTTCGCTGGGAGATAAGGCATTTTCAGACGTTTTTGCTGGCAGTTTCTTCAGATTCGCATGGCATTTTCTTCAGAACAGCATGTCAGTTTCTTCAGAGGTAGGCATTTTTATTCAAAAAACTGCCACCTTCGGATCTTGCATCGCAACTAAAACTACGAGGAGCGTATTAGTAGGCTAGCTAGAGATTGATCTGTAACTTGTAAACACCGAGCGAACAGAAATAAGGAACTGCTAGTAACTTGTAAACACTAAGCACACAGAAATAAGGATCATGCTGTGCACAGTAGTAAGAGCTGATCCATTCGAAATGTTCACACGAGACTCACAGGCCTGACATTGTAATATGTTCACATTAGTAGCCCAAATTCACAACCAACTAGTACGATTCCCATACATAAGATCAACATGTTAATGCATCTCAATGATTCACAGATCATATACAAATATGCAGCTCCAAAAGCAAAGATCTAGAAAAAACATCTGTTCTTGCTACTAACATGGATGCTTCTCTGGACCAACATTCAGTACAGAGTGAAAGACAAATTTGTTTGTGAAGTCTACAATTCCTCATTGAAACGTAAGTGGTTTCACCAACAGCTAAAACCATGAGAATGAACCACACATGATGGAGGAACATCCACTGCAATATGATTTGGTCTTCTCTCGATCACACGGTGAGACTATTTTCGGAATACAAACTTTAACTTAGGCAAAATGATGCCCATTGTATGATCAGACCAAAGCAATGAAGCATCTAGTGTTGGCCAATAAATAGTACAGTACTACTTTTGTGCAGTCCATGAAGTGACTATCCAATCTTTCTGTGTCTATTTTCAAATGGCCTACTATTCTCTTGTGCAGTTCCACCAAAATTGAGGTCACTTTGTTTGTTTGCCAAATAGCAACGGGCAGACATCTGTCCGCACAAATATCAAGCAGCTAGTAAACATATACCCCACCTTGTATTTTCGGTTTAAACACGTCTCTTCTAGTCGTTTCCGCTTAGCATCTGTCATGTTTTGCACTGGACAATTTGATACTGTCATGTTTTGCCCTGGACAATTTCATACTGAATTGATTTACTAGTACAGAGCAGAAATATAGCGCCTATTCTTCATCAAACCAAGGATATCCATGTTCGCAGTGATGGAAGAGGTGAAATCAATACAACCAAAATTGAGCATCCAATCATTGAATCATGTCCTGCACATCCAATGTAGGTCCACCCTGCCAATAAATTCACATGCAAACCACTAATATTACTATCTAATGACAGTACAAAAAGAATAGCAAGATAGTAGCAAACCATGTACCTTCGTAATGAACAGCTCATAGTGCCACCAATTGGATATAACGGTTTGGAAGAAAACATGCTCCTAATGTTGAACCATTTGGACTTTTTGTGCAGTTCCACTAAAATCGAGCATCCCTGTTTGCTCAGATATTGAAAGTGTGATTACTATAAAAGTGGCACTAGTTGAAGCATAGACCCACAAATATAAGCATTCCAATTTCTTAATGGGAAAAGGTAGCAAGACTGTTTCTAACCACCTTTTTGAAGGAATAAATAAGGCAACAACGGCTGATGTCAGGAAGGCATACATAGTATTTTCTAAAAGATTGAGCCATTCCTGACCTTTCCTCTTCTTTTAAGCATATTTTGTGCAGTTCAACTAAAATAAAATGCCATCACCACCTTGACAATTCAGTGACACTGTACAAAAAGCAATGACTTACCATTACATCATGATGTCAGGTATGTAATCGGCAGGCATTAGAGACAAACATGCAGACCTCCTCCGATGACATAATGAACATTAATTTAAACAAAGGTGTGACTAGCTTTACCGGCATAATTTGAGTGAACTCTACTCCCTCTGTTACTTAATATAAGACGTTTTCACTGTTCAATTTAAAGTACCCAAACGTCTAGTATTTAGAAAAACAGGTAGTACTTTTCTTGAGCACATATCTGGGAAAGCTTGCCACACCTTATATACGTCCATACGCTAATGCAACACCATTCGAATAGTACAAATATGCACTAATCCAGTGGCTAGTGCAACAGTAGAGTAGTTTTTTTATTACAGGGTACAATACAATGGTTTTACTGAACAGATTTCCATAAGCTAGCACTGGAAGATTTCTATAAGCATTAACTATACAAAATGTAAAGGTAACATGTTTCAGCATTGGTATACTAGATGTGCAACTACATTAAACCAAATACAAAAGTCTGAAGGTAACTAGCATTATTAACTAATGACGTTATAAAAAATAATTGCAAACCATGTACCTTCAAGGTAAATATCATTTTGAACTCGAGGGGACTTGAAAAATTGCTATCCCAATCTTGATAATCGATCAAACATAAAAACTTGATCAACCGAATCCAGAAAACAGCCGGAGGAGGAGGTGCCCACTCTTGACCTTTCCTCTTCTCTTCATTATTTTTTGTGCAGTTTAACCAAAATAAAATGACATCAGCACCTTGGCATTTTGGTGACACTGTACAAAAAAATTGACTTATCTCATGAAAGTGAGGTATGTAATCTATAAGCATTAACAGTGCAAAAATCTGAAGGTAGTAACAAGTTTCATCGTTGGTATACTGGCTGTGCAACAACATTAGAATGCCTTAGCTGAAAAATCTTTAATACATCCACAATCAACAGATAACCCTCAAATAATCCAGTGACATTAAATGGCATTGCTTAAATTTATCGGTGGCATTAGACTGAGTGCGGCATTAGTTAAATGTGGCATCACTTTAGCAGTAGCATTGCTTGACTTTACCGCTGGCGTTATACTAACAGCAAAAAAGTGGCAATAAGAGCATGGGAGGCCCATTCGGACAGCGGGTGCACTAGTACGATGTACCTCCATGGACGCATAGAGTGGTGAGGGAGGGATGGTTGCCCAGAGCAACAAATATCCAGGCAGCATATGTGGATTACGTCCCATTTTTTTTCTCTTTAGCCACCTTTTTCCTATGTGAGGACAACAAACCGATCGACCTGGTCATTCTCTATTACGTTGTCATGCCTTTCTACCCTTGTTCAACCAAGAGACACGAGACTCATTCCTTAGCTACTAATTTTCCCCTTTTCAACCTAGATGCCCGTTTGATGCCTAGTCTCTTCGACAGTACTTTCTCCCTTCCTTTCCTTATTCAACCCAGACATGGATTAGTCTGCATGAAGTAGGGTTTCCTTTAATAGTGCAAATTAAGGTTTTCGTTTGCGTGACCAGCAGAGCAGAGGATAGCAAATTGGAGAGATGGTGGAGTGGAAAAAGATCCACATGCAGCGACGTGGCAGATGGTGCAATAGAACAAGGGTATGGTTCGAAAAGAGGTAGCATACCTGAGGGTCGATGGGAAGTGGCTTCGCTCGTGGTTGTCGTCCTCCGCACACACTACGGTAGCGAGCTTGGGGACGGAGGCCATCCCACGTGGGCGCTAGGTCTGAGAGGACGGCCTTGTCATCAGTGTGTGACCTCGCTCGCCGACGATGAGTGCATCAACGCTGCACGTCCTTTTCTTCCCAGGCGGATCTATGACCACCGGTGAGGAGGGAGAGAGAGAGGGGCACCACCATCTTTTTAGATCTGGAGAGAGGGTGATAGTGTGAGAAGCAAGTGGGCAGCCCTTAGCAAGCAAGCGCTGAAGCTCCAGCCTATATATCTTTTTTCATACTAGTACTAGAGGTGGAGTAGTGGTTGAGTAGTTTATATTTTCTCTGGATACAGTACCAGTTAGTCGTGCTTCAAAACTGAACCGTACGCCATTAAAAAAATAAAGTCGAGAAATAATGCGGCACCTCGGGCCAACGCGGCCAGATCGCATTTTGCAAGAGAAATGACACACCATGTTTCGTTGACATGTGGTCCCGTTCCAACATGTCAGTGAGACGACGACGAGTCCTTTTGTACAATTTCTGAACGGACATCTATGTAGGCCGGGGCGCCTCTTCCTGTACCGTGGCAACCGTCCACCGCCTCTTCGCCTTTCCCTCTCGATTTGGAACTGTTGTTGCACACTCTTCCTCCCTCCATTTGCCTTCACCCTTCCTTCTGCCATTGTTCGATCGTCTACTCCATGGAGGGAACATGCCAAAAATGACCCCGTTATTCTTGCCCCGATCTGAAAGATGACGTGGTGGAGGAACTCATTGATCGGTGCAACGTCATCACCTTGGCTAGCATCGAAGGTTCGTTCAAGACCATTCTCGACTCAATAAATAACATCATTACAAAGAATCCAAGGGTCCAGGAGCGGTTTGATCTCCCCTATCTTCTTCGCCATGACCCTGCTCACTGGCGCGCGGATGACAGAAGCCTTGCCTTGTGCAAGTTGATGCCGCTTGATAATGATACGTGTGATGTTAAGATGCCATCGCTTAAGGGTAAGGCCTAGGCAGGCACAAATGGAGATTGGGTGATTTATATTGGGTACAACTGCGAGTGGGAACTTGTGGATGTGTACACTCTTCAGCGGGTTCCACTTCAAAAAATCTCAGAGTTCCCTGAGGTTGAGCACACAGATGATCTATGTACGTTCAAATACGATCATGGTGACTTTCGTCTACAGAAGATAGCAATTTGTCGAGTTCCCAACCGCTATTGGAATTACACGAACTATGATGTTGTTGCTTTCTTCGACAAGCTTGTTGCCATCCTTACTTCCACGCCTCGATGGATATTGCTCAAAAATCATTTTCTGTACACGGATGAGTACTGTGATGCAATTCAATACGAGCGTATTGTGTTTGCTACCGCCACTCGTGGCACTATTTTTGCATGGAATCCTAATGGTTTCGGTACGTTTGCCTTCCACCATAATTAGAATTGTTTCATCCACATGCATGCGAGTTAGTATCCCCGTACTAATTAACCTTCTTGTGTTTCCAAGGTCCTGTGAACATTCCACCACCTATACTTGAAAAAATTTACAACCAAGGGGGAGATGACGATGGTGATGATCACTAACATGAGGACGAGCAGGACCTACATACTCAGTGGTGCCTGGCAACTTATTCTGATGGATCACCTCTTCTTGTTTGTATACAGGGCACTGCTGATGTTACTAAGGAAGCAGGTGTTGTCTCCCATGGTCGCACTCTCCGGACCTATTCCAACGTCCGTTGCATGGTATTCGGGATGGATACTAGTGTGCTAGCGCCAGCACCTTCTCCCTGGTTCAATATTGATAGTCTTGGAGAAAACTCGCTCTTCCTTGGACTAAACTATCCAATGATGGTGAAAGGCGATCCAGCTGCTGTTGGCACAATGTTACTACCATTTATGAGAAGCAACTATATCTATACATTGAACATTGCTATGGTTCCCTACCCTGGCTATCACAATATGTGTCCTAATATAGGCCGCTTCAGCCTGGATGATGAGTCCTGCGTTGGTCTCGATATTGACAATAGCTGGCCCTTCCCAGAGGCTTGCTTATGGTTCAAAGTAAGCGTTTCCAACACCGAGGATTGGTTAAGCTGAAGTTCATTTCATTGCTTGTTATTTGTTGTGTGATAAAAACTTTAGTATTTACTAGAATGTTTTGTTGGAAATAATCTATAATCCAACATGTATCCTTGTTGTCGTTGTGTGTTGATGACTTGTTGTATGTAATGAATGGTACATTTGCATATGCATGTGATAAACTCAATTTATGAATGGTTTTCGAGTCACTTCTTGGAGTGTGAGTACCATAGTAGTATAGCCAACATACGGTTATATGTAGTTGCCACATCACATAGAGCCAACCTAATAGTATGCTAGTACAATAGTTAGTCCTAGTAGTAGTATACCATCAACTAGAGCTAGGTGTCGCACGAAGGCCGAGAAATATGGTGATAGCATGAGGTGGGCTTGTACAGTACGTATGATGTAGGCACAGGGCTTGCCGTGTTTCCTACTCCTCCGGTCTAAATGTGGAGAAGATTTGGTCGAGTTCTTCCTCCTTTTGCCGACACGTGGGACATCCAGCATCCAGGTCGTGTCATGCAAGAAAATGGAGTGCTAGTTGAAGCCACGTGAGGTGCATCTTGGGTTAAACTGTAAATAGAATCTTACTCTTGAGTAACTCCAAAAGCGGCCACCGAAGATCTTTATTGGATTTGTTTTTCATCACCAGCACGTCGAGGTGAAAGATATGCAGGTTCAGTGGGTCATCTCACATTTTCACTGACATATGGGACCGCATGTGAGCAAACAGACGATGGGCACACTCCGCGCATCTGCTGGCTGGCTGAGAAGAGAGAGAAGAGGGCTGAGCACGGACTCCAGGAAATTTTGCGACAATGTGAGTAGTACTAGTGGTGTACCGTAGTCCTGGAGAGATAATGTGTTCGCTCTACGTAACCAGCACCTCGATATAGTGGGGTGGCATGGGCCATAACTAGCATTCACGTCTAGTAGTACGACACACGCCACCGACACGAGTCCCATCTGACACCAATTTTCTTGGAGTCCGTGCTACAGCTATCTCTTCTCCCTCCTGTTTTCTCTAACTCAGCCATCGCGCGGTGGGCGGGGTGGGGGTTTGCCGATAGTCGGTTTGCTCAACTGCGGTCCCACTTGTAAGTGAAAATGCAACATAGCACACATTCCCCCTTGAGTGGCGTGTCGGACCAACCGTGTGGGGGTGCGACGCGAACACGGTAGGCTTTTTCTTTTGAACTTGTAACTTGTAAAATTTGGTTCTGCTCCATGGTGCGACCGATAGATAGAAATAACGATTTTCCCTAGAGTAATGAGAAGTTTGGTTCTGGCGCGGTTCATGCATGGAGTATGTACGAAAATTATGAAGTTGATGCGAAAGGTAAGATAAATACTAGTATAATATACTACTACATGGAATTGACAGAAAGATAAAGATACATACGGATCCATCAACAACATCCTCACGCCCTAGTTACCCGGGTCACTAACCGACGTGTGAGGAGCAACGGTGTTGGCGGCGAGCTCAACGTGCTTCTAAACAATGCCGTCCAAGGTTGCCATGCGGTCCAAGAAGGCTAGTGTCCTATCGTCCTCCTCTTGCATGTAGTAGTCCTTGTGGACGATTTGCGCGTAGACGTGGGTGATTATGTCGATGGTGTCTTGCTGTGCCAGGCGCTGCGCGGCGAGCGCGACCTCGAGATGGACATTCTCCGGCGCGACGACGAGCAGTAGCAGAGCACCAGTGCATCGAAGAGGTTGTCACCATAGAGACCATTGAGGGTGGCGGGCATCACAGAGCCTAGGCGCGTGGGCTGGAGGCGTACGTCAAGGTCGTCCCCAAGCTTCTTGATGACGGTGAACTTGTCGAGGAAGCCGATGAGGACCTCGTCGAACAAGGAGATGAAGCTGTCATCCAAGAGGCCTCTCGCCTTGGCAGCCTCAAGCACGAGCTGGAGACGTTCCTCGGTGCCGGGCCGCAGGCTGACGTCGTGGACCATCTGGCATAGCCAGCTGATGCTCGCGCTCATCGCCTCCATGGGTCTAGCTTCTAGTCAACTGATCTTGCGATTGGAGTGATCACTCTTGCCCTTGGTTAGGGTGCGTAGGTGCGTAGGATTTCGTAGATTGGACTGGCGGGCATCCTTTATATGAGAAGTGCAGACTGTGTTGCATTCACGTGTGTGTTGGCCATCTACTCCTCGGCCCTCCCTCCGTGCTGGTGCAGTATAGTCATCTCACCAAGACTAAGTTGGGGCAAAATGAGAGAAATTTGATGTTTACTGGTTTATTGGTCCCCTTTGCAGTTTGCGCCAAGTTTTGACCTTTGATTTAACTAATAAAATGATAATGCATGTAACCAAAAATAATATCATTGGAAACTATGTTCAAATACGAATCCAATGACACAATTTTTGGTGACATGCATTATTATTATTTTAGTTAAATCTATGGTCAAAATTTGGCACAAAATACTAAGGGGACCAATATACCAGGACGGAGGTAGGAGTAGTATTTTGTAATCAATGTCATTGCATAAAGAGAATTGAGCACTGCATGTTGTGCTAAGTGGTCTCAAGTCATTGAATGCATATGCACCCCACGTCTCCTATTGGGTGATTTCTTTTTTCGTGGCAAAAAACAGGGAATGAGGTGGGTAGTTAATGCACCACGCCTATAAGTTTTGGGATTATTTGGTTTCCGTAACGTGACTAATGCACCTGTACGGAGGGAGTACAATAGTAGTCTTTGATTGCAATTTTTTGTTGGTAGCTTACCAAGCTGACCGCTCAGTGAGTACAATAGTAGTCTGATTGATGAGATTTCAGATTTGAGCCATCTACCGGAAGGGAGAGTGTATAAAATTATCGGGAACTACGTTCAAAACCGAATAAACAATACTCCATGTATTTATTTACAGAGGGAGTAGTATATTTTTTGTGACATGCATTACTAGATATTGCTAGTCAAATACTAAATCCAGACGGAGGTGGTAGTAGTACTAAATCCAGACGGTGGTTCTAGTACTAGTAGTAGTACTACCAATGTAGTAGTACTGTACTACCCATTGGTCAAATTATTACGTGCTGCTCCTCACAGTGAAGTGACAAGACCCTGCACAGGAGATGACACCTGAGTGTAGGCACCGTGTTCGGCATACCAAAGTCAGCCTCACCGTGTGCGGTCACTATCACCATGGCTGTAGAGCTAGCCTGCTTACAACTAGCCGTGTTTGACATAATTTCCCATGCATTGCCATGAGTATCTCTACTCTTTTCTTATACGAGTAAGATGCCTATGCATTGCACGGAACACCAAGATTGGGGTGGACGGCGCCGGCAGTGGCCATCGTGCCAAATTGTTCCTTGGCCTTCTAGATGTGGTGGGGAAGAGATAAGGCTGATTGTGAGACACAAGGAGTTGTTTGTAAATAGGGAACAAGTGTGGGCATCTATTTGCAAAATTGCAGTAGTTTGCTTTGTATGCATCAGATCTAGACCCGACGGCTATTGTTGAAAGATGGCAGGCACACCATCATCACCAACTCAGGACCTCTTTGATTCGCAGGATTTTGAAAACACAGGAATAGGAAAAGTATAGGATTGGAGTGTCATGCCCACTTGAATCCTATAGGATTAGCATGGAGCGTTTGATTTCACAGGAAAAGCTAAGGAATTGTAAAAAGAGATTAGAGTGGATGTTAGATTTCCAATGAAATGTAGTACAAAATATTCCATTGGAAAAATTCCTATGGGATTCAATCCTATGAATCAAAGGACAAACGTAGGAAAAATTTCAAAGGATTTCAATCCTCCAAAAATAATATAGAATTCCCTGAATCAAAGGAGCCCTTAGGTTTTTATAGGAGTAGTATAGAGAAATAGAGAAACTCTTATAAAAAACCGAGTTGGTGATGATGGTGTGCTTGCCATCCTGCAATATAGACCGTCCGATCTATATCTGACGGATAGAAAGCAAACTATGGCAATTTTGCAAAAAGATACCCGCACCCCTCTCCACATTTGCAGATAAGGCCTTCCCTCATTCATCTTCGTCTCCCACAAGATAAACAGCTCGTATAAATGCATCTTGATGTTCCGTGCAATGCATGGGCCTCTTGCTGGTAATAATAAATATTGTACTCGAGTAATGGGTATATCGTTGCCGTACCTATGCACGCGAACATTTATCATAACATAGTACCTCGTGCTGGATAGTCGTAATATTACAAGTTTCAAACTGATATTACAAATGCAAGGAGTAATGCTGCACCTACAAAGAGGGAATTATTAGGAAGTTTACGTAAGAACTTTCGCTACTTTAGGTGGATGCAACATTATCGTACAAACTAAAATCCACCGCCCTGACAAGTCACTAATGGGCAATTAAATTTTTGAGTCTCTGGCGACTTGATGTTTCAAAAATAAATTCAGCTTCTGCGGAGACTTTGTCATTTAGCCTTAGACACTTGCAGTGATCAGCACTCCATTCATTGTTCCGCCAGAGAACACCAAACCTCATTACCTTGAGCACACTTGCCTCCAGAACAAAGAACCTGGCCAATTTAATCTCAGATGTGCTGCCTCGATAGTCGATCAAATCAATTTCTGTAAGATGGAGATCAAGGCATTCGATGAGATTGTTATAGTGCAGCACATTTTTCCCTTTCGGGTCTTTTTTTATCTGCAAAAGAAGAGAACATATTAGAGCAGCTGGCTGTATAAGATTGTCGTGTCATCAAGAGGTACCAATATCATTCGCTCATACGATAGGGTTGGCTCTAAGGCTAGTGATATTTTTTTCACTCTCTCTCTCTCTTTCTCTTTCCTCTCATTTACCTAGGAGCACGTGAAGAGCTTGGGCATTTGTTGCCTTCCACTATGTGGCTGATGCCATATTTCTCAAAAGTATGCCACATAATATGCATCGATGTCAAATCAAAAGATTTTGGCACCGCTCTAGCGATGTGAGAGAGTTGGCACCGCTGTGCACACAGACCCACATGTATAAACAAATCAATCAAACCAACTACACCAGCCTCTCCCTCTCCCAAAGTAGGTGATCCAGATTGGGGCACCAGGTGAGCAATGGAGGGGCATCGATGCGAAATGCATCAGAAGTGAATTTGGCACGTGTTTTGGCCTACATAGTGGAGGGCCATTATAGCCCACTTTTGTACTACCTCGTATTTAGTGTAAAATTTTGACCATAGATTTACCTAAGAAAATGCCAATGCATGTCACCAAAAATTATACCATTTGAAATTATGTTCAAATACGAATCCAACGATATAATTTTTAGTGACATGCATTAACATTTTGTCAGTTAAATCTATGGTCAAATTTTGATACTACAAAATACGAAGAGTAAACCAGGACAGAGGTAGTACTTGCTCTTAGGCTAACCATAGAGTTACTAGTCTAAGTTACTTGCCACTATGACTAGCCTAGGCTACTAGTA
Source organism: Thinopyrum elongatum (assembly GCA_011799875.1). Classification (NCBI taxonomy): domain Eukaryota; kingdom Viridiplantae; phylum Streptophyta; class Magnoliopsida; order Poales; family Poaceae; genus Thinopyrum; species Thinopyrum elongatum. The sequence goes on from CM022301.1 coordinate 318,963,757, forward strand.
GTACAACAAAAAAACGATGCAGGTGATCATGTGAGAAAAAATACTAAAAACATTTCTTCGGTGGAGTGCGTAGATGCAGTTTTGAACACTACACTTGTCATCGTAATTTGGGAAAATTACGAAAAAATTGAGCTACGTTGTGATTACCATTTACTAATAGGAAAGAAGTTTCACCTCGATGAGTAGCTTCTCCGTGCACGGAAAGCATGTAAGGAATCCAACAACTTGATCCAGATTGGGGCCGATAGATTTTATTGCCAAGATCTTCACTGTGCGCATAGACTGGGTCAAGCTTGTGGGAATCATTTTCTGGATGACAGTCGTGAATACATCAAGAAGAAATTTAAAAATGTGAATTTCAAGAAGACGGAGAAGAAGATGAGTGTTGTACCTGAACGATTATAGATCCAATAAAGAGTTCGGAGAATTTGGCAGACGAGTACACCCACGCTGTCAATTTCAGTGTGTCAATGACCCTGATTTTTGTTGGACCTTCTAGATCAGATACAAGCAATCTCTCAAGGAAAGGCGCATTCTCAATGACCATAACATGGAACAGCTGGAGTGATCTCTTCCCAATTGATGTCTTGTTGCGGGGTTGGCAAGACACATAAATCCATCGGAGATTCGTTGAGGCGATGTGGAGGCTAATGAACCCGTGGATCTGCCGAAGATGAAGGTACTCGAGCGTAGTACAGCTGCGGAGCAGGTGCTCCATAGCCTTCTTCTAGATGCCAACATCGAAGAGGTCGAGCTGCTTGAGTTGAGGGAGAAGAAGGGCGGGCGCGGCATTAATCTGGGAAAAATAGCTGGCGCTGCGCAGCGTTGGCGTGAGGCAGAGCGCGGACGACCGCAGATAGCGATATTGTCTAGCTTCAAACCTGAGCTCCTCGAGCTGATCTAGGGCGGGGGATAAGAACTACTCGCCGAGCTTGGCTTTGAACTTGCAGTTGGTTCTGAACATGCAGATGTCAAGGCGTCTGGCTGGCCCAGGGTGCCATGAAAGGATCTTGGAGACTGCGGCCATGTGTTTGCAATCCCCGTCGCAGAGGCAGCTGTCAACGGTGAGGTTGAGGGGGACCCGGCGCTAGAGGGGGCGCCGCAGCCAGGAGGGCAGGGTGGTCCGCATGGCAGATTTGGTGGGGAGGAGGCCGATGATGACGAGCAGCATGTCGTCGGGGAGGTTGCTGATGAAGTCCAGGCTCGCCGGATGCGGTTTTTGCTCGAGCCGCCTCCCCTTGTTGGCTGCTTCGCCGTCCACCTCAGCCGGCGGCGACGCCAGTGTACATATGTGCTGGTGTGTATTGTGTGCTAGGTGTGCGCGAGTGCGTCCTTGTGTGCATGCCACCGCGCAGTGGTGAAGTGTGCGCGAGTGCGTCCTTCACGCGGAAGAAGTTTGCCCTCAATTTACTAGCGTGCGGGGTGCTACCGCGAGTGGTTTCAACTTTGTTTACTTCACCGCGTGTCAGATGGGCCTTTAGTTTATTTATTTTCACCCACTGCCACATGGGCCAGCACACGAAGATAGAGAACATGAGCTGACAAGGCAGCATGTGGACTGGTTGACCGGTCAACTAAACAATATACAGAGCTATACGCTAACATAGTGACCGTATAATCCCTCGGTATAGAGAGATCGAGTGAGAGGGGAGGCCTGTGAGAGATAGTAGAGAGAGAGAAAGAGCTACTCGCTCCGTTCGATAATGTAGTGCCTATATTTTTTTTAAAGTCAAACTTTTGAAACTTTGACCAAGTTTATAAAGAAATTACTTATATCTACAATACCAAAGATAAATGATAGCATGAAGTAAGTACATGTTGTGATGAATGTAATGATCGTTCCAGATGTAATTGTTTTTCGCCACATATACCTGGTCAAACTTTTTCTGAGGTTTGACTTTTCAAAACAACCATATGTTTATGGATGTGAGAGAGTACCTAACTAGAGAGAGAGAGAGAGTGTGTGAAATAGAAAGAGTGAGTGAAAAAAGTGTGTGTGCGTGTGTGAAAGAGACATGGACAACACACGATAAAGTAGAGAAAAAGCGTGTGTGTCTTATGCAAACATATCACACATGCATCTTCGACAGCGGAAGCGAGGTGAGGAGATAGTGTGTGGTTGTTTGCAACCGAGAGAGAAAGACCCCTAGCACGTGGCCAAAAGTGGTCTGACAAACAAGGGAGAGAGGTCGAGAGAGACGTATGGAGAAAATGCAGACATCGGGAGGAGAGAGTGTATGTTTGTGACAGAGAGATCCCCTGGAGATCGTGTAACACCCCAAAAATTTGATCATGTTTTTACTAATTAAAATTTGGCCAGAAAATAAAATTTTGAAATATAACAAGTCCTTTATTATTTTCGGAGTATTTTCTGCCCTCTATTTTTCAAATTCTTCCCTCCATATAGAAATTTTTGGAAATAATATTGTGGCTTTGGTAGATCTCTTAAAACATTTCAATTATAGTTTAATAACAGTAAGAATTATTTTTCAGAATAAAATTTGCCTCTAAACAATTCTTTTAACAGCTATTTCAATATTTTAAATGCCTCTGTTGCACTGCAACCACTTTAAATAATTGTTTTAAAATCCCACAAAAATTATGAGAGGTCATGTGATGCCTATATATCACTTTTATGCAAAAACCCTAATTGGGGTTTTGAAAATTTTGAGTGAAACAATCTCTTCTCAATTCTGTCCTGAATTTGAGTTTCTACTACAACCTCTATTTTCCTTGCTCCAAAAATTCTGAAATTTTTCCCACTTATAGTCCTTCCAACCAAACCCTTAAATACAAAATATCAGCTCTATTTGCATCTTTTAAGTTCACCAAATATTCCACTAAACTTTCTGTCCAGAAATGAATATCAGTAAAACTTGCACTAGCAAGTTTCCCCTCTTGCCAAACCAACTCCACCATCCTCTCTAACATCCAAAGAGACATCACCCTGCCAAATTTCAATTCCAAAGGGAATCCCTAGATAGCCCTAGCATTCTGTCGAGCACATCATGAGCATGACAGAATTTGGCAACCTCTTTAAACTACATTAGGATCTAACTCCTCTGGCCAAAGTAGCATGTCTACCAGTCTTGCCATCTCCAGGAGCATTAACCTGCCAAATATCAACTTGTATGGATCACTATGGATGCCATGGGCATTTGTTCGAGCACGTGGTGTGCGTGCGCAGAGCACGACCAGAGCGCGACTACTGCAGGCCGCGGCATCGCTCTGGCGCCGCGTCTCTGCTGCCTCCCCCTCTCACCCGCGTCCACCGCTGGATCACCCAGTCCATCCCAACGCTCATCGACACCTCTCCTCGTCCTCTAGCGCCACCTAGCACCGTCCAGCGCCGCCGCCACCGAAACCAACTCGGGCACGGCACCGCCCGTCCCCTCCAGCTCACCCCCTTCTTAACTACTGACCACCGCCCCTCCACCGACCTCACCGGTCTCGCTGACCATCGCCACCGCCCCCAACCACCCAAACGGCGCCATGAATCGCCGCCGCCGCCGTGTCTTCTTCGGGAAGCCACTGAACCGCCTCACCCGCACTATAAAACCCTCCTCAAGCTTTCCCTCGTCGTCAGTACATCTCCCTCCACCTCTCTGTACTTCCTCGAGCAGCCATGTGACCGGAAATGGCCGTCATCCTCGCCTCCGGTAGATACTGCCGCTACTCCTTCGTCGATAACTCCCACCACTCCAGTGCCTCCCCCACCCCAAATCTTTCATCACTAGCCTCTGGAAGCAATTGCCGATCCATCCCCATCCTCAATTTAGCTTGGGAATCACCGCAGCTGAAACGCCCAAATCGCTGTCACCGGAGTTCCGCTGGAGAGCTCACCGCCGACGAATAGGTGGGCCCTGGGGACCGTGCCGTACCTCGTCGGGTTCGCCACAAGATCCTGAGCTCGGAGGTGTACTCACCTCCCGAAGCCGCGCCTCCAATCGCCGGCGCCGTTCGCCGGAGCGCCGCCCCTGCTCTGCCGCGGGATGACACGCGCGCATAGCTGACCGGTCAAACCTGACCAGTGGGCCAGGCGGGCCCACTGTCAGTGACCCGTGCCGTCCGTAAGTGGACACGGGTTCCGCTGAGGCCGTCTTCGCGCGCGGAAGGCGTAATCCCAAAAGTTCGCCATCGACGTCGGCCACCCGTCCCGCGCTGCTGATCGACCAGGCCGGCCCAGTAGCACCAGGCGGTTAAATAGCGCTCAGGGCGCACCCCTGCTCTTTTTTTCTTTTCTTTTCCAGTGTTTTTCAAATAATTCCTCAGAACTCATTTCAAATCTAAACTGGATGATTCAAATTTATACATGCTTCTAAAATCATGCTCTATCAAACTAGCTAGGGTGAACATTTTTATTATGCCTAGTTTCTGCTGGATCAATTAAATAGTCCATTTAATCATTTAAGTCAGCTTAGAAATTCCATAAGTAATTCATACCAACTCCAAATGATATGATTCTTTTTTTGATATTCCTTATTTTGTCTCTAGTTTATTTTAGTATTTATTTCAAAAATATTTGAAACAATTTTTGGCACTGTTTTTGCTATATGTGGTAATTCAAATATTTTTGAAAATAGGAAATGGAGGGAAGATAAAGTTTTCAAACTTTTTGAGTGCAACCAACATCTCTGCATACTAAAGGCAAGCATCTCGAACACTTGATATGGTGAATCGCATGGTTATATTATTTGCAAGAATAATTTGAACATGACTATGTTGAATTCAAATTAAATTTGCATGTTGCTAGATGAGCATGCATGGTCATGTATATTTTCTCTTGCATGCATTCCACTCAAGTTTTGACATGCACAAGTTGTGAGAATCCAGGAGTGTGCTCCTGCCTTGGACGTGCCGGCGGGCATGGGCCATATTTGACACGGGGGTGTCACGTGATATATGTGGAGCATGCAAGGGTTGTGGCCCTGTTTGGTATTGCTGTTGAAAGAATACTTTGTTGTGCTAACCACTGCAGGAAAACTTGTACCTCCTGAGTCGACCGTAGATCGAGTCTTGTTCCGGTAACCCCCATACTTGATCCATGCTGCCACTTGTCCCTGCCACAGGTGGGGTATGGTTCAGTAAGATGGTAACCCCTTTCCGTGCACACACCACATAGAGGGCTACGATGAGGGTTTCCACGTTGGTGGACTAAATCCTGTCATCGGGTCAGGGGGCATGGGTGTTTCCAGTTGTGACTGAGAGGGGGGCACCCCTTGTAATCCGCACGTATTAATAGTGATCCCATGTAGGACGTTGGTCTCTCCGTCTTAAAGTTTTTCTTGAACAATGCTTTGGGTGATTCCTGGCATCCGGAAAGATAATCTGGTGTGTGTTGGTTAGGTGTGTTTTCAACCCAAAGACCGTAAAAGGAATTAGTCGGTGTCACGGTACTGACTAAAGAAATCCTTTACTTGTGGGTAAAGAGTACACCCTCTGCAGAGTTTAAACCTATTCGAATAGCCGTGTCCGCGGTTAAGGGCTACAGTCTGGGTTGGTCAAGTGTCGGTCTTAGCATCGGTCTACGGAGGAAAATAATTAAATTGAGCCTGAATTATTTTGCAAGATAATTATTGTCAACCTGATGCTACCATGAATATTTTTGCTATGCATATTAATATTATTATGGTTATGCATAATATTGAGGACTAACCCGTTTCTCTTATTTTGAATTTTTCCTGAGTGTCTCAGGGGCTGGCTAGACTACCCCGGGCATTCAGTTTTATTTTCAAGACCTCTCGTGGCGTCTCTCGAGTTAACAGGCGGTTTATCCCGCCACTACTCCTGTGGACACCCGATTGGCATTTCTCTTCAAGTCCGACCGTGGCGTTACTTGACACCCGACTGGCATTTCTTTTCAAGACCTCTCGTGGCGTCGATTGAGTTCTTGGATGGTCCTGTCTCGTCCGATTTCTCTTTTAGACACCCGTTTGGCATTTCTCTTCAAGACCTACCGTGGTGTCATTTTAGACATCCGACCGGCATTTCCATTATTTTATTTTCTTTTAACTTTCCTTGTTTATCACTAATATTTTTATATATATCCAGTTATTTGCACAAGCTAATATGTTATCATGCCATGATTTAATTCCTGACAGCATGCCTTTAAGTCCATCCTGAGCATACGCTTATAATTTTTAATTCAACTTGATCACATAATATCTGCTGCATTCGGTATATCATCTGTTCATGATGTTTGCGAGTACATTCAAACGTACTCACAGGCTTGTCCCTCACTATTTACTTGGCCAGGTCAGGACTTCTTCGAGGAGTACCACCGCGACGACCGTGCGGAGCCTAGGATAGCAGCCACGCGGATAGGAATTATCCAAGTCAGCTGTTCCTGTGGGAATGGAGCCCCATCAGCGTTGGAGAACCACGAGTCATTTCCATCATCCACCATCGGAATCACTGTTGTATCATTAGACCTTTATGGTCTTGTATCCAATTCTTGTAATAGCTTGGTAATCTGTAACAAGGACGTGTCCACCAGAAACAGTAATGCTGGGCTGGTGATGACACGAGGGGTTAATTTCTGGGATGTCATGTCCCGGCCCCGGCAGATCGTGATGGGACTACATGGGTGGGAGATCGAGTGACAAGGTGTGTGCAAGATAGAAGATACCCTTAGAGATATCGAGATAGACGTACTGATGGCCAGTGAGAGATAGTCATACTTAGGGGGGGAGTGTGTGTGCCTATGATGGAGTGAGGGATTATGGTACTTAGGGGGGGTGCGTGTCACATAGAGAGAAAACAAGGGCGGAGAGTGTTAGATGGGTCCATGTAGCGCGAGCGAGATATGTGTATGTGTGAACCAGGGAGATATAAAGTTTGCGAGAGATAGAGGAGCCCCGATACGGCTAAGTGGTGTGTCAGATAGCTGAGAGGGGGAAAGAGATACTCTATCTGTTCAATAATGCAGTGCATATAAATTTATTAGAAGTCAAACTTTGGAAACTTTGACCAGGTTTACGCAAATATTATTTATATCTACAATACCAAAGATACATCAGCGACAGTACTGACTAAAGAAATCCTTTACTTGTGGGTAAAGAGTACACCCTCTGCAGAGTTTAAACCTAATCGAATAGCCGTGTCCGCGGTTAAGGGCTATAGTCTGGGTTGGTCAAGTGTCGGTCTTAGCGTCGGTCTTCGGAGGAAAATAATTAAATTGAGCCTGAATTATTTTGCAAGATAATTATTGTCAACCTGATGCTACCATGAATATTTTTGCTATGCATATTAATATTATTATGGTTATGCATAATATTGAGGACTAACCCGTTTTTCTTATTTTGAATTTTTCCTGAGTGTCTCAGGGGCTGGCTAGACTACCCCAGGCATTCAGTTTTATTTTCAAGACCTCTCGTGGCGTCTCTCGAGTTAACAAGCGGTTTATCCCGCCACTACTCCTGTGGACACCCGATTGGCATTTCTCTTCAAGTCCGACCATGGCGCCACTTGACACCCGACTGGCATTTCTTTTCAAGACCTCTCGTGGCGTCGCCTGAGTTCTCGGATGGTCCTGTCTCATCAGATTTCTCTTTTAGACACCCGTTTGGCATTTCTCTTCAAGACCTACCGTGGTGTCATTTTAGACATCCGACCGGCATTTCCATTATTTTATTTTCATTTAACTTTCCTTGTTTATCACTAATATTTTTATATATATCCAGTTATTTGCACAAGCTAATATGTTATCATGCCATGATTTAATTCCTGACAGCATGCCTTTAAGTCCATCATGAGCATACACTTAGAATTTTTAATTCAACTTGATCACATAATATCTGCTGCATTCGGTATATCATCTGTTCATGATGTTTGCGAGTACATTCAAACGTACTCACAGGCTTGTCCCTCGCTATTTACTTGGCCAGGTCAGGACTTCTTCGAGGAGTACCACCGCGACGACCGTGCGGAGCCTAGGATAGCAGCCACGCGGATAGGAATTATCCAAGTCAGCTGTTCCTGTGGGAATGGAGCCCCATCGGCGTTGGAGAACCACGAGTCATTTCCATCATCCACCATCGGAATCACTGTTGTATCATTAGACCTTTATGGTCTTGTATCCAATTCTTGTAATAGCTTGGTAATCCGTAACAAGGACGTGTCCACCAGAAACAGTAATGCTGGGCTGGTGATGACACGAGGGGTTAATTTCTTGGATGTCATATCCCGGCCCCGGCAGATCGTGATGGGACTACATGGGTGGGAGATCGAGTGACAAGGTGTGTGCAAGATAGAAGATACCCTTAGAGATATCGAGATAGACGTACTGATGGCCAGTGAGAGATAGTCATACTTAGGGGGAGAGTGTGTGTGCCTATGATGGAGTGAGGGATTATGGTACTTAGGGGGGGTGCGTGTCACATAGAGAGAAAACAAGGGCGGAGAGTGTTAGATGGGTCCATGTAGCGTGAGCGAGATATGTGTATGTGTGAACCAGGGAGATATAAAGTTTGCGAGAGATAGAGGAGCCCCGATACGGCTAAGTGGTGCGTCAGATAGCTGAGAGGGGGAAAGAGATACTCTATCTGTTCAATAATGCAGTGCATATAAATTTATTAGAAGTCAAACTTTGGAAACTTTGACCAGGTTTACGCAAATATTATTTATATCTACAATACCAAAGATACATCAGCGACAGTACTGACTAAAGAAATCCTTTACTTGTGGGTAAAGAGTACACCCTCTGTAGAGTTTAAACCTATTCGAATAGCCGTGTCCGCGGTTAAGGGCTACAGTCTGGGTTGGTCAAGTGTCGGTCTTAGCATCGGTCTTCGGAGGAAAATAATTAAATTGAGCCTGAATTATTTTGCAAGATAATTATTGTCAACCTGATGCTACCATGAATATTTTTGCTATGCATATTAATATTATTATGGTTATGCATAATATTGAGGACTAACCCGTTTTTCTTATTTTGAATTTTTCCTGAGTGTCTCAGGGGCTGGCTAGACTACCCCAGGCATTCAGTTTTATATTCAAGACCTCTCGTGGCGTCTCTCGAGTTAACAAGCGGTTTATCCCGCCACTACTCCTGTGGACACCCGATTGGCATTTCTCTTCAAGTCCGACCGTGGCGCCACTTGACACCCGGCTGGCATTTCTTTTCAAGACCTCTCGTGGCGTCGCCTGAGTTCTCGGATGGTCCTGTCTCATCGGATTTCTCTTTTAGACACCCGTTTGGCATTTCTCTTCAAGACCTACCGTGGTGTCATTTTAGACATCCGACCGGCATTTCCATTATTTTATTTTCTTTTAACTTTCCTTGTTTATCACTAATATTTTTATATATATCCAGTTATTTGCACAAGCTAATATGTTATCATGCCATGATTTAATTCGTGACAGCATGCCTTTAAGTCCATCATGAGCATACGCTTATAATTTTTAATTCAACTTGATCACATAATATCTGCTGCATTCGGTATATCATCTGTTCATGATGTTTGCGAGTACATTCAAACGTACTCACAGGCTTGTCCCTCACTATTTACTTGGCCAGGTCAGGACTTCTTCGAGGAGTACCACCGCGACGACCGTGCGGAGCCTAGGATAGCAGCCACGCGGATAGGAATTATCCAAGTCAGCTGTTCCTGTGGGAATGGAGCCCCATCGGCATTGGAGAACCACGAGTCATTTCCATCATCCACCATCGGAATCACTGTTGTATCATTAGACCTTTATGGTCTTGTATCCAATTCTTGTAATAGCTTGGTAATCTGTAACAAGGACGTGTCCACCAGAAACAGTAATGCTAGGCTGGTGATGACACGAGGGGTTAATTTCTGGGATGTCATGTCCCGGCCCCGGCAGATCGTGATGGGACTACATGGGTGGGAGATCGAGTGACAAGGTGTGTGCAAGATAGAAGATACCCTTAGAGATATCGAGATAGACGTACTGATGGCCAGTGAGAGATAGTCATACTTAAAGGGGGAGTGTGTGTGCCTATGATGGAGTGAGGGATTATGGTACTTAGGGGGGGTGCGTGTCACATAGAGAGAAAACAAGGGCGGAGAGTGTTAGATGGGTCCATGTAGCGCGAGCAAGATATGTGTATGTATGAACCAGGGAGATATAAAGTTTGCGAGAGATAGAGGAGCCCCGATACGGCTAAGTGGTGCATCAGATAGCTGAGAGGGGGAAAGAGATACTCCATCTGTTCAATAATGCAGTGCATATAAATTTATTAGAAGTCAAACTTTGGAAACTTTGACCAGGTTTACGCAAATATTATTTATATCTTCAATACCAAAGATACATCAGCGACAGTAGCCCCCGGGCCCAAGGCGCGCTTGAACTTGGCTTCGAGGTGAAGCCAAATGGCAAGTGCGGAGCGCCGCGGGCCCTAACCGCCTGCGGCCTCGGTTGCCGCATGGCGATTGATGGGACATGGGCGCCTCCACTTCCCCACGCAGCCTCGGCAACTGCTCTTGACTGACAAAAGGGCTCAGAGAACTCCCAGAGAACTCCCAGATCCGCCAATCTCCCTCGAGCTCGCTACCAATGGCTTCCGAGCAGGCGGGATCTTCAGCTGCGGCCGTGCGCTCTATCCATTGGCATGAGCCGGCCTTGAGCGCATCCACCATCACCGAGGAGAAGCACCTCCGCTCCGCGCTCCATATGACGGCGGAGGGTAGCAACAATGGGGGTGAGACGAAGCTCTGGGTCGGCTCCGCCAAGCCGGAAGCTTTGGGGAGCACCGTCTACCCCTTCTTCCGACACAGCATCCTCGCCGGGTTAGTTCCTCCTTTCTCCAAATTCTTCTACGCCGTCCTCCGCCATTACGGGCTCCATGCCCTCCATCTTCATCCCAACTCTGTCCTCCTCCTGTCGGTCTTCGCCTTTTACTGCGAGGCGTTCTTGGGGGTGATGCCATCTGTTGCGCTCCTCCGTCACTTCTACCTTCGGACCAATGGCAGCCAGTGCTCGGGGTGCGCCAGCTTCATTGCTGCCAATGGCAGCAATGCGATCTCTCGGACGGGGAAAAAGGTGGATACCTTCCGGAACAAGTGGATCTTCCTGGAGGCCAACCGCGCCGACGCTCGGCTGGAACTGCCGACCTCGCAGCCGACGCCCCTGGAAGGATGGGCTCACGAGAAGCTCATCGATCCCAGGGCGGAGCAGTTGCTAGAGAGGATGGCGGCAGACCTGAAGACCGATGACCCGAAGGCGGAGAAGCTGATGGGGGCCATGATTGTCAAGGAATTCCTGACACAGCGCCTGGCTCCGCTCTAGGCACACTCGCGCCCCCTATGGAAGCTCAAGGGCATAGAAGAGGGTCTCCAGCTGTGCCCGGACGACTTGTCCAAGGAGGAGCTAGACAAAATCGTCCGCGCCCTGCTTGGGGTGGATCAGGGCTGCCCCCCGGACTCCCATCTTCCGCTGTACCGCCGCCCTGATGCGGAGAAGATTGCTGATGCCATGCCTGTCTTCAACGAGCACGGGCTCGTACCTCAGTGGCCTTCCCAGCCTCCGAGCTCCCCTGTTCCGGTGTCCTCCGGCGATCCCTACGAGGAAGAGGGGACGGACTCAGAGGCGACGTGGGAAAGCGCGGGGGGGACCTCCCCTCCGCGCCAGACCGATCTCCTCCGTGGCCTCTCTGATGATGACGACACCAGCGAGCACCCGATCAGGGAGGCGCCGCGCTCTGCAGGCGTCACCACGCGGTCCAAGGGCACCCCTCCAAAGAAGCTGAAGCCAGGGGTCCCGAAGAAGGGCAGGTCGGCGCTGATCCCTCGAGGTGACGCCTCTGCCTCGCCGCCAGTCGTTGCTGCTGCAAAGCCGACCGTGCGCCCGCCTGCTCCTGAGGGCACGATGGCTCCCATGCCCGCGAAGCCTGCGGGCCTCGCGCTCTTGAAGAGGACGAGGGACTACATTGCCGCGGACCAGTAAGTGTGCCGTCTTGCCTTCGCTTCCTGCTCTTGTCTTGGTATCTTAATGTCTGCCTCTTCTGTGGCTAGGCCAACATCGGCGGCGAAGAAGAAGAAGGAGGGAGGTGCAGCTGTTGCCGCGACCAAGGTGCTCGCCGCGGCCGCACCACCTCTGGCGCAAAAGGACGGGGCCAGCCTGCGCGCTCCTGCGGCTGGGTCGTCCCCTGGTGGCTCGGAGACCCAGCCTCAGGAGGAGGCGTCGCCTGCAGTCAGGCCTGCTCAGGAGGTGCTTGCCCTCAGCTCGCCTGTCGAGGCCTCAAAGCCTCCAGAGCCCCCGGCCTCTTCTACCGCTGTTGTTTCGCCGGTCTTGGTGCCTGCGCCGTCTCCTCCCCCATCCATCATGCCGCTGAACCATGGCTCTTCTGCCGCACCGGTGCTCTGGAGGAGGCTCTTTCCGCACTGAACCAGCTTCGTGTTGACCTTCAAGGTGCCGACCGGCGCCTGGCGTCAGGGCGCCTGGAGCTGGTCTCGGGGTGGCTTCGAGAAGACGCATCTGTCAGGACGGCCTAGCACCAAGCCGTGACGGCCTTGGAGGAAGGTGAGAAGGTAGCCGGCTTGGCCGTGGCCACCTGCGACGCGGCGGTGAAGGACGCCAGGGCCACCAAGGAGCGCTGCTGAGCGGCGGAGGCCGAGCTGAGTACTCTCCACGACGAGCAGGCCACCGAGGCCCGTCTGCACAAGGTGCAGGAGGAGGAGCTGAAGGCCCAGAAAGCTGCAGTTGCTGATCGTGACGCCGAGCTGGAGCGGGCGGCCCGGGAACAGGCCACAGAGAGCGGATGCCTGGAGAAATTGAAGGAGGAGGTGGAAGCGGAGAAGGCCCAGCTGGAGGCCAGGGAGAGGCTCCTTGACAAGGCTGAGGAGGCAGCCGTCGTGGGGCGCGCTGCCTTCGACTCCCTCGAACAGAGGTCCCGCAAGGCACTGCAGGACCTCTACGGGAGCGAGTTGAAGGATCCACTGGTGACCTCGGAGGAGGGCCCCGCCGAGCCACCGAGCTGCTTCCCAAGCATGTCATGGCGCTCGAGGGCGTTGTCGTTGGATTTGGCCCCATGGTGGAAGGGGAGGCCCACGCGCTATCCACCTCGGCCGTGACACGCATCTTCTACCACCTCTGTCTTCGCGACCCCAACTTCGACCTCGGTGCCATGCTTGAGCCTGTGGACCTGGATCGCTACACCACCATTGCTGAAGCTATGAAGGACCAGGTGGAGGCCCTGCTGCAGAAGTTCCTTGCCGTCAACCCCGCGACTATGGCCGGCGGCATGGGCGACGACGACGTCATCGACGACGGGACTCCCTAGGCGGGCGATGGTGGCGCCCAAGGCTGAAGGAGAAGCTTGATGGTGGTGCTCGCTCCATTTTATTTCCTGCAATATGAACCATGCCTCACGGAGGCGTAAGAACTCATGTTTGGTATTTTGGAGAAACAATATGTCTTGTAATAATTTGCTAGGATTTTGCAATTTCCTTCCCGTTTGCTTTAGTGTTCTGCGTCGGCAGGGCCCGGCCCCGTGCATACCTCGACCGCCATTGGGTCGTCCGGATCGCCAGGACGAGACCAAGTGGTGAGGGGCTACGTGAGCAGTTAGGCCCTTGGGTCGCGATGCCCAACAGTCCCCCTTGACGTACAAACAGCCCTCGGGAAGGAGACGCGAGATTAGGCCTTAGCGTTCTGCGTCGGCAGTGCCCGGCCCCGCGCGTACCTCAGCCGCCATTGGGTCGTCCGGATCGCCGGGATGAGACCAAGGGGTGAGGGGCTACGTGACCAGTTAGGCCCTTGGGTCGCGATGCCCAAGGGTCCCCCTTGATGTACAAACAGACCTCGTACCTGTCCTCGCCGGGCTCTCGCTCGGGAGGGTTGCGCGAAGACCAGATCCGAGGCACCTGGCGGTGGCGTACGCTAGGCGTGACCTGAGCGTAGCCCCCGTGCCCAGCCCCCTCGCGCTACTCTCCCGGGGGAAAGCAGCGCGGTGAGGCTAAGCACCGAGCCTGGTGGCTCCCTGAGGTTACTACGGCCGTGAGGCCACCCTCAGTTGTTTATCACCAGCACGGAGCATGGCGCTACCGTTCTTGCACGGGCATAGCCGCTCCTCGAACGTGTCAACTGCCAGCGCGGAGCATGCATGGTGCTTCCAATGGTACGTGGGAGGGCGCTCCCTCTGAGAAGAGCCCCCGGAGCATGTACAGCCCCGCCCTGACACGTGGCTTGCACGGCAGGGCTAGAGGAGGTGTGTCTGGGCACCCGTGAGCCAGCGCGGGACTCACGAGGCCCTACCTCAAGGCGGGTTGCGCCTGGTCTTGATTGAGAGCACTTGTAATGATCCTGCGAGATGGTTAGGCAACCTGCGCCGAGTGAATCTCCTAAGGTTACCACATGAGAAGGCCAAGCACCAACGGCCCCAGGAGGTGACGTGAACGGGGCCGGCCTGCCAGACAGAGCTCAACCATTGGGTTTATCAACGCTGTAGGGACGGACCCAAGCACAAACGCCGTGCCCCGTCTTCTCATGCAGCTGTCCTAAAGAAAGACAGCCGGCGCGCGACTCCCGTGGTGACGAGGCACCGTGTCACACGCCCTCACTCATCCGCTCATGATTAGCTCATGCGAGGACAAGGCACCAAGGACCATGGGAGGTGACGTACACGGGAGCTAGCCCGTGAGCCAGAGCTTACTCTCTTGGGTTTAGCGACGCTGCAGGGACGGACCCAAGCATAGACGCCATGCCAGCCCTTAATCATGAGGCGGTCGTGGGTGGGCTTGCAAGGGCGTACTACATTCATGGCAACGAAGTACCGGACAGGCAGATGATAATGATAAAGCGACCGATGGCAAGAATAAGGCTAGTTCTGATAGATGCAAAGCGATACATGCCACAGGGACGGACCCACGTTGCTTGGGGATGATGCAGCCCGATGGGCGCCCCCAACTGAGTGAATCAAGATGCAAAAGGATACATGTCGCAGGGACAGGCCTACGAGATCTGGGGATAATGCTGCCCGAGGGGCGCCCCCAACTAAATAAACTAGAAAATGTCACCTGGTACCGTTGCTGAAGAGATGTTGGAGTAGCTGAAGATGTGTGCTGAAGAAGTCGCTCCTCACAAGTCGCCTGGGTGCTGAACCTCGGGAGGCTCTGGAGGCTCAGGGGGCTCACGGAGAACCGTCGCCATCTCCACCAGGACCGCCTGGTGCCTGGTCTCCTGAGCTGCCAGGACGCGCCGCAGGTGGCGCTGGAAGGTGACAGCCGCGTTCGGCAGGCCATATGGCATGCGAACGTAGCTGTGAGGGGGGCCCTCGCACCGACCAACACGCGATGGCCAGAAGCGCTCCTGAGATGCAGCCCTACTGAGCCCGAGGTAGTCGATGCAGACGCGCAGCCCACTGTCCTCGCCAGGACAAGGGGCCAAGCCAGGAGGCGGGCGGCGGTCGCCGCACATGGCTCTTGCCTCTTGAAGCTCCTCGGTTGCCTTGATAACAAACTCCTGAGCACCAGGCACCTCGTGCCTTGTGCCCTCTTGGCAGAAGCGCGCGCTGAAGCACGCCTCCACGTGGTGCCCGAGTGCCTCCCTCATGACGTTGGCTGGTTCAGAGGCCCTCTAGAGGAGAGCCCCCGAGCCCAGCCTGATAGGTGCGCCGGGCACGCCTTCCTATGCGAGAGAGGGGGGCGCCCCATCTGAGGGCGCTGGTCCTGAGGTGGTGCCAGTGGATACACCATTCTCCTGAGGCTCTTAGCGGAGCAGCTGTTTCTTCTTCTTGGGGAAGGCCTCAGGAGGGTAGATGGTGCCTTCGTTGTCTGGGTCCTCAACCGCCGGGGCCTAGTAGGCGCGCTCGAGAGAGCACACCGCGTCCTTTTCCTCGCAGGCGATCGTGATGATGTCGTGGTTCCCTGGCATCTTGAGGACATTGTAGCCATGATGAGTCACCGCCATGAACTTGGCCAGGGCTGGGTACCCAAGGATGGCATTGTACGGAAGACAGATGTGGGCGACGTCGAAGTCGATGAGCTCGGTGCGGTAGTTGTCGCACTGGCTGAAGGTGACAGGGAGGCGGATCTGCCCTATCGGGGTGGTGGAGCCGTCGGTCACTCCTGAGAAGGGCTTGGTGGGCTGCAGCTGATCATAGGGCACTTGGAGGCGATCGAACGTTTCGATGGAAAGGACATTGTGCCCCACACCGCCATCAATGAGGGTCTTGGTGATGAGGACGTTGCTGATGACGGGAGAGCAGAGCATCAGGAGGGCGCCGGCGGTTGCCGCGCACTTGAGCTGGTCTGACGAGCTGAAGGTGATGATGCACTTGGACCACCTGAGCGGGCGTGTGGCCTCGAGCCTGGGGAGAGCCACGTTCACCACACGGGCGAACTGCTTGAAGATGCGCTGGGAGGCTGGGGCCTGAGCACCGCCCAGGATGCAAGCGACAGCGTGAGGCTCCTGGAAGCCCCCAGCCCCCTCATCCTGGTGGTGGTCGTCGTTCCTTCTTGGTGGCGGTGGCAGCGGAGGGAGGCCGGCGTTGCCCTGAGGACGGTCCTCAGAAGGCTGATCTCTCCAGGTGCCCTCGCGAGGCTGGCCCTGCCAGCGGTCCTCACGAGGCTGGTCACGCCACTCCTGGCGAGGCCCGCGGTCATCCCAATGTCCTCCGCCTCGGCCTCCTCCACGGCCGTAGCCTCGATCATTGCGCTCGGGGCGTCGACTGAGGCGCCCGTCATGGATGGCCCTGAGCTCATGGCAGTCGTTGGTGTTGTGTCTATGTACGTTGTGAAAGACGCAGAACGGACGGCTGCTCTTGGATGAATCTGGGTGGTCGTAGCCGCGCTTCATCTCTGGTTCAGCCGCAAGCACGACCGCCCCCTTGTGTTTCACATCCTTGGCCTTGGCCTTCTTGTCTTCTGGGTCGGCCGCTGGGAGCTCGAGGAGGGAGAGGCGTCCCTCCTCAGCTCTCATGCACTTGGTCGCCATGTTGAACATCTCCAGAGCCGTGCACAGGTCTTCGTGTATGGCGAGCTCCTCCTTCATCTTGACATCGCGGACGCCATCAGAGAATGCTGAGATGATGGCCTCGTCTGACACCTTGGGGATCTTGAGACGGACGCTGTTAAAGCACTGGATGTACTTCTGCAGGGTTTCCCCTGGCTGCTGCCTGATGCGTCGCAGGTCGCCTGCGGCAGGTGGGCGGTCGCAGGTGCCCTGGAAGTTGGCGACGAAACGCTCGCGCATCTCGCCCCAGGAGGAGATTGATCCTACGGGCAGGTTCAGGAGCCATGAGCGCGCGCCATCCTTGAGAGCCATGGGGAACCAGTTCGCCATGACCTTCTCGTCGCCATTGGCCACCTCGATGCTCAGCTCGTAGAGTTGCAGGAACTTAGCAGGGTCGGGGGTGCCGTCATAGCGTGGAGGCAGGTCGGGCTTGAACTTCCCCGGCCAGACGACACTGCGTAGCTCAGGAGTAAAGGGTCAGCAGCCCACGGTGGTTACGGGAGCCCGACGTGGAGGTGGAGCTTGATCTTGGCGCTCACGCGCCACCAACACAGGCGGCGTGCGGTCTCGGCGTGGGGGTGCTGGGAGTGCAGGAGCATCTTCTTGCGGCCGCTGGACCTCCTGGCAGCTTGCTTCTTCGCGCGCGGGCACCCTACGTGGTGGGTCACGCCGTGGGGCCGCGCGCCTTGGTGCGAGGGCGACATCTTGACGGGGAGGTGGTGGAGGCGCTCTGTGGGCTATGTCACCCGCGGCAGGTGGTGGGCCAGGCAGCGAGAGAGACGGCGCAGGCGA
Source organism: Thinopyrum elongatum (assembly GCA_011799875.1). Classification (NCBI taxonomy): domain Eukaryota; kingdom Viridiplantae; phylum Streptophyta; class Magnoliopsida; order Poales; family Poaceae; genus Thinopyrum; species Thinopyrum elongatum. The sequence continues at coordinate 318,981,466 of CM022301.1, forward strand.
GCCCCCTGCGGCGCTGACAAGCTCGGCGATGCGCTCGAGCCAGTCCTCGTAGAAGTCATCGATGAGGCGGTAGCGCAAGAGCTCGCGCGCCATGAGCAACGCAGCTTGCGCGTCCGCCGGCCCACGACGAGCGTGAGACGACGAACTAGCCGGAGTCAGCGACGGAGTGGCCGTGCGCCCATCACGCCGCATGGAGGGGTGCAGCGACGAAGCTTGCTGTTCATGCCCCGCCGGGCCGGTGGCGGCGTTAGCAGCAGGCGATGGAGAACAGTGGGGAGGCCTGCCGACGGGCGCCGTCTGGGCGACGCGAGTGGCGAGGGCGGCCCGACGCTCAGCACGGGCTCGACGGGCGTCAGCCATGGAAGCGGTGGAGTAGCGGCGGGTCGACCGACGGGAGAATGGCTCCGATGCACCCCTACCTAGTGCGCCAAATGTTGGATTCGGGGTTCCGCAGACCCTTGAGAGATTCGAACTCTGGGGTGCATGCGAAGAACTCTCCCTCCCCAGTCTGCCTGCTTAACGATTCCACGGCCTAGCTCGACGAACCCAAGGGACAAGAGACACATCAGTTTATCCTGGTTCGGGCCACCTTGCGGTGTAATACCCTACTCCAGCTTTGTGGTGGATTGCCTCGGAGGGCTGAGGATGAACTAGTACAGAGGTGGAACGAGCTCAGGAGGTGAGGTGTTCTTGAGCTCGATGAGCTGGAGAGGTGGTCAGGGTGGAATGGATCTGATCCAGCTCCCCTCCCGTTCAATGTTAAGGTCAAGGTCCAAGTTAAGGTTCACCTGCCCCCTATGGTGGTGGCTAAGTCCTATTTATAGTGGCCTTGGTCCTCTTCCCAAATATAGGCGGGAAGGGATCCCACAACGGCCAAATTCGAAGGGAGACAACTAGTACAAGTTATCCTGACAAAAGTAGTCTTCGCCTGCAAAAGCCTTTGGTGGTGACGCTGCAGTGGGCTCCGCGATGACCTCCGTCCTGACGGTCCTGGTCTTGTTGCACCGATATGGAAACATTTGCTTGATTCCTCGGGACTCCGCGCCTGCGCTTGCCTCCTTGGTACCAAAGAGGAAACTGGTACACTGCGCCAGCTGGCGCCCGCTTGGTCTTGGTTGTCATGGCTCACATCAGGTGAACCTCGCGAGGTGCGGCTTGCATTGATATCTCCGCTCCTCGGGAGCCAGCCTGGGGAGGCCGCCCCTCGTGGAGGTCTTGGTGTCGTCTGCCTCGCGAGGGTCTTGAGTTGTTGTTGCTGAAGCTGGGCCATACCGGGTCGTCAATGGAGCCACGCCATGGGCTGCAGGCAGGCAAGTCTCGGCACCCCCGGTCCTAGGACGCCGACACTGCCGCCCCTGACCCCCGCCTCCCCGGCCCGCCGCCTGCCGCGGCAGACCCGACGCCCTACCCCAAGCCGCCCCACCCCCTCCCCTAAGGCGACTCTCCTACACCGCACCTCCTCCACCGGCCGCCCCCCTCCAAAGGTGAGTTCTTGTCCTCTTTTTTTTATTTTTTTATATTTTTAAATTTAGTTTAGTTTAGGTTTAGTTTATTTTTTTTCTTCTGTTTTTTAGGTTTAGGTTTAGATTTAGTTTAGTTTAGGTTTAGTTTAGGTTTTTTTTCTTCTGTTTTTTAAGAAGAAGATGAAAAAAAGAAGAAGGAAGAAGAAGATGGATAGAAGAAGAAAAGAAGGAAGAAGAAGATGAAAAAGAAGAAGAAGAAGTAGTAGAAGAAGAAGATGAAAAGGAAGGAAGAAGAAGATGAAAAAAAGAAGTAGAAAAAGTAGAAAAAGAAAGAATAGAAGGAAAAGAAGGTCGAGGGTCGAGGGGTTGGGGTCGAGGGTCGAGGATTGCCGAGGGGTCGGGGTCGAGGGTCGAGGATCACTGATGGGTTGGAGTCGAGGGTCGAGGATTGCCAAGGGGTCGAGGGTTGAGGATCACCGAGGGGTCGAGGGTCACCGAGGGGTCGAGGATCGCCGAGGGGCCGAGGGTCGAGGATCGCCGAGGGGCCGAGTGTCGAGGGTCGAGGGTCGCTGAGGGGTCAAGGATCGAGGGGTCGATGGTCGAGGAACTTCGAGCGGTCGAGGGTCGAGGGTTGCCGAGGGGTCGATGATCGAGGGGTCGAGGGGCCGAGGGTCGAAGATCGCCCAGGGGTCGAGTGTCAAGGAACGAGCAGTGCGAATCATTTTTTTACAACTTGGCGGTGGCATCCTGTTGTAAATATTTAGTTAGGTTGATGCCAAAAACAATAATGCTATGTTCCTCATTGTCGTGGTAGAACACGGCCACCTATGAGGCCATCGGCCCCTTTGTGGTTCGGCAGGGGGGAGGACGCGTTGCACAAAGAGCGGAGGCCGTGGGGCAGCACAACAGTAGTGACACTGGTGGTTTTTACCCAGGTTCAGGCCGCTAGGAAGCGTAAAACCCTACTCCTGCTTTGGTGGATTGATGGAGAGACCTTGAAGAATGCGCGGCGCTCGAGCCCGGCAAGGTCGCCTAGGGAAGAGCACCTACGCCCGAATCCTTTCTAAGGTTGCCACGGTCCTCCTTTTATAGGCTAAGGGGTTACCACAATGGCAAAACGGTCATTATCCAGTGATTAGATAACTAACAATGCTAGCATACCTAACTCTGGCAGTTAGGACAAAGCGCAAGAAATGCGCTGCCAAGTGTCACGCTGTGGATGCGGCCCCGCAGGCCTACCATGTCGCTCTAGTCATCTTCCATCTGTCTTCCTGACACGCCTCTGGATGGGTGTCATACAGAGGTGATCTTCTTCCTAAATGGCTGCGACGTGCCAAATGACAGCCACTTAGTTATCTGGGGGCTCGACACCGCACCGATGGGTGACTTGCATTGTGATGAGGTGGAGCGGTGGAGCCTCAGCGGGGATATAGGCCGCTAGTGGCCCCGGCAATTTTGTCGGGGAAGTCTTGGGACTCGTCTTCGGGGTGGCCTCGACCTGACCGGGCTCGCCTGCCTGGCAAGGGAGGTTTTTCCTTAGAGATATCTTGTTGTCTTGGTCTTCTTGATCCGCCCTTTGATTTCTCAAAGAGCTCTCTCTCTGGCTTGGTTCTGTCTTGAATGCTTGGTGTCGCTCGTATTACTGCCACATGAGCCTGTGTACCGTCCGGGCAACATACATGAAGGTTTGTTGCACCGACAGGAGCCCTCGAGCCTGGCCCAAGCGTTCTACCGAGCATCATTGGGGTAGGCCCTATCAAGTACACAGGCAGGGGTCTTGCGCGGATATTCTTTTTTTCCTGATATTTTCCTTGCTTCTTCATTAATCTGTGCTTGAGTTAGTTTCCGTTTCCCCCACTCGTCGTGTGATGCCAAACGTGGTGGGGGCCAGCCTGTTATGGCCCGTGAATGACTTTATCCCACGAGGTGGTAACTGCCATTTCACTTATCCCACTATGCCCGCCCTTTCCGCCACGTACGCCACATGCGCCGCGCAGGGTAGGTAATGGACGCGCATGGTGCAGGGAAGAGCGCTATGACAGGAACCCAAATTCTCCGGATTGGTGCAAAAGGGCGGTCGATGGGCTCGGCCTCCGTCCGCAGCTTGGACGGGTCGGATTCAAAGGATCCCTCGGGAGCAGGTGGAGAAACAGCCCCCGGCCCTGGCTCTTCTATAAAAAGGGAGCACTAGGGGGAGTGGAGGCATCCATCCATGCACTTATCCCTTCTTCTTCCCTGCCTCCTTCTTCGTCATGCCGAAAGGGAGAGACCGGGTCTAGGCCCCGTGCCTCGGTTTGGGGGTGATGACTCCGAAGGCTAGTGTCACCGCTCGGGGAGCGAGTCTGGTCCGGGGTCGTGGGAGGCACGGCGACCGTATTAGGGGCGGTCGTGGTTCGCGTCGGCGCGTCAGCGAACGCCACACTGACCCCGGTGTGGAAGCTGCTGTGCTTCTTCATGATGGCGGAGCGCTCGCTCCACACGAGCTCATCGTTCGGGGAAGAGGTGTCACCTCTACTGCAAGCTGTCGGAGCTCATCAACCCATCGGCGGAGTCCTCATGGCCTCTGGTGCCCGCCTGTGGGAACACGCTCGAGATCTTCAGTAATCCCAGCACTGCTCTCTTCAGCGAGGTTGGGGATGACGCTGAAGAAGGCAGTGCCCTCCTGCCCGCCAAGGTGGGGAGTGGGGCTCCCCGTGCGCCTTCGGCGCCGCCGCCACCATCAGCCGCTTCTTCAGGGGAGGTGACGGTCCAAGGGCTCGGCATCCTCCTGGAGCGACAGCGACAAGGAAGAAATGGGCGAAGACGGAGAAGGCGGGTGGCAGGCCGTCAGGTCGGAGTATGATGACACCAACGCCTTCGTCTCATACTGCCGGCCTGCCGCTCCGTCTTTCCGCTGTTCCCCTCCCTCCCCGGCACCATCATCACCAGCTTCTTCCGGATGGTTGCCGGGGAGGGGACGCTCTCTTGGTGCCGTCGCCTCCTCCAACAGTCTGCCAACTGAGCCCCGGCAGGATCTCCCCGCCGGTGTCCTTGCTGATGTGTCCCGCTGGTCCTGGTGGTGGTGACCAGGGCACCACCTAGCTGCTCTCTCCGTCTCCCTCCTTCGCAGCCTCGCCACTCCTGATCTTGTCAGGCTGCTCCCGGTGGGCTCTGACGGGGTCGGGCTGGGCTTCTGCCCAGGCACTCCTTTTGCCCCCTTCGCCTCCCACTGTAGTTCCTAGGAGGAGAGGGACAAGAAAGGGATTACGGGGCACTTATCTTTTTTTCAATCTAAAACATGTAGGCACTTCCCAAACTTTAGTTTCAAATATCTAATCTCCTCTATCCATGTTTGTACTCTGTAAGCCTTGTACTCGTTTATCCGCATATTAATGAAAAAAGACGGTCTTGCCGGGTACTTGTGCATGTACTATATCCATGCAGAGGACGAATGCCCCTATATTTTTAAGTAAACAAGTTTTCCCCTGCAAGCTATCCTACCGGGTGCCTTCCGTTTGTAGCCATGGGGCTGGGCCCGCCGGGCTCAAAACTATGGAAGGGGATCGGCCCCTCGTCGAACCCCCTCCGTCAAAAGCCACTACAACCATCTTGACCGAAGCAACATTCAGGTCAAAGGATGGGAGCACAAATGCTTTGAAGGTGATGAGGTTTCTCTATGCACAAGTTTCCTTCTTACAGAGATACGTATGGACGAGAGGGAACTTATCTGTTTGGCTTGTCGGGGATCAATATGTAAGCTTGTTTTTGTTTCTTCTTCTTGGGACCGAGCCCGTGGTAAGAGTCCTACCGTTCGTGCAGAGGAAAACAAGGCAACATATGATCTCATCTACATGATCATGGCATGTTCATGTTATGCTATGCAGGCATGCAAGTTTTTGCGGGGGCCCAGCGCTTCGTTTTATTGTCTATGCTCAGGGTCTGCGCCTAGCTTTGTAGAAAGGGTTACATGCACATCGGCAAGGCCTGTACAAAAGGGTGGCTGCCGGGCAGGGCCCGACAGCCGCACCTTACGGGTAGAACTTACAAAGATGCTCAATGTTCCATGATTTTGCAACTGAATGTCATCATCGATGTCCAGACGGACTGCGCCAGGTCTGGTGACTTGTACGACCCGGTAAGGGCCTTCCCACTTTGGCGTCAACTTGTTTGCACCCTTGGCGGACTGAACATGCCTAAGGACAAGGTCGTCTTCCTCAAGGCTCCGGGCATGAACCATGCGGCTATGATAGCAATGCAGGGCTTGCTGGTAGCGTGCAGCACGCGTAGCAGCCCGTAGACGGTTCTCCTCAAGGAGCACGGCATCAGCATGCTGGTGCTGCTCTTGCTCTACTTCATCATAGGCAAATACTCGAGGTGACCCATATAAGAGTTCCGTGGGGATCACTGCTTTCTTCCCCATAGACTAGGGAGAAGGGAGTCTGGCCGGTATCTCGATTTGGTGTCTTACGGAGGGATTAAAGAACCACCGGCAGCTCGTCGATCCAGTGTCTGCTGCACTTTCGCAGCTTGTCGAAAGTTCTTGTTTTGAGTCCTCGCAGCACTTCAGCGTTCATCCTCTCAGCTTGTCCATTGCTTCTGGGATGACCAACAGAGGCAGATGAAACTGTGCTTCCGAGGGTTTGAACGTATTGCATGAAGGCGCGGCTTGTGAATTGGGTGCCGTTGTCAGTGATGACTCTGGCGGGTACTCCGAAGCGGCACACCAATCCCTTCAAGAACTTGATAGCTGATTGTGCGGTCACCTTTCTCACAGGCTCCACCTCCGACCACTTTGTAAACTTGTCGATTGCGACGTACAAGAATTCAAAGCCCCGGTAGCACGGGGGAAGGGGCCCAAGATGTTGAGCCCCCAGACCAAAAATGGCCATGACAAAGGGATCGTCTGGAGAGCTTGAGCGGGTTGATGAATATTCTTGGAGTGGAACAGGCAGGCTTCACATCTGGTGACTAGCTCGATTGCATCTTGGAGGGCCGTGGGCCAGTAGAAACCTTGCCGGAAAGCTTTTCCAACCAAGGCCCTTAATCCAATATGGGAGGCGCACATGCCTTTGTGTATCTCTGCCAACAGTTCCTTCCCCTCTTCCCGGCAAATGCACTTCAATTTCACACCATTGGGCCTCCTTCTGTATAGCCTGTTGTCGACAAACTGATACATACTGGCCCTCCAGGCTACTCTTTCAGCTTCTTCTTGCTCTTCGGGAAGTTCTCCTGTTTGGAGGTAATGGACTATGTGCCGTGCCCAAGTTGGAGCCTGGGGCTCGACAACAAGGATCAATGGCACCTCCTCGTTCGTGGGAGCGTATATCTCAACCGCAAGAACTGGTGGTTCGGTGGGAGGGTGCTGCTCACCACGCGAAGTGGAGTTGTTCCCGCCAACCTCTCTGCCGAGGGCTTTGGAAAGCTCTGCTGGGAGAGGCTTGCCGGAGTCCAGTTTCCTCCTCTTCCTGGCCATTGTTGTTGGGGATACTGAGGGTTGAGTCAGGTGGAGAACAAAAGTCCCTGGTTCCACAGGAAGCTTTTGCACAACGCATTTTGACAGATGATCAGCAATGCTGTTTTCCGCACGTGGCACATGCTCTATTTGCAACCCGTTAAAACGCTCCTCCAACTTCCTCACCTCTTCAGCATATGCCTCCATCAATGGACTCTGGTAATCCTTGTTTACTTGTCTCACCACAAGCTGTGAGTCTCCACGGATGAGCAACTTTTTAATCCCCAAATCTATTGCGATCCTGAGCCCGGCAAGGAGTTCTTCATATTCGACAGTGTTGTTGGTAGCTTTCTCCCGGGGAAAATGCATTTGGACCATCTACTTGAGGTGCTCTCCAGTGGGTGCGACAAGGAGCACGCCAGCCCCTGCACCTTGATGTGAGAAGGCACCATCAAAGTACATGATCCACTCTTGGGGGGACTCCTTGCCGGGGATAACTGTTTCCGGTGTTTCTTTATCTGGGGTTGGTGTCCATTCTGCGATGAACTCCACTAATGCTCTACTCTAGATGGTTGATGTACTTTCATACTTCAGACCAAAGCTCGACAATTCCAAAGCCCATTCTACTATTCTGCCAGTGGCCTCCGGGTTCCTCGGTATGCGTTGCAAAGGGAAGCGGGTGACAACTGTGATCTCGTGGGCTTGGAAGTACTGGCGCAGTTTCCTTGAGGCCATGATGAGGCCAAAGATCAACTTTTGCATGCCAGAGTACCTTGATCTAGCCCCCTGCAATAGGGAGCTGACAAAGTACACTGGCCGCTGCACCACGTTCTTCTTTGCCGCGGTCTTGGAATTGTCTCTCTTATCCTGCTCTTTCTCCTCCTGACCTGCACTGGACCTTGCCGGGATAGGTTCACTTTCCTCTCCAGAGGGGGCTGTAGCTGCGGCTGCTCTTTCATCCACTTCTCGCTGCGCAACCAACGCTGCACTAACCACTTGATTGGTTGCCGCCAAATACAGCAGCAACAGCTCTTGTGGTTTAGGAGCGACCAAGGTGGGAGCAGAGGAAAGATAGGTCTTCAAGTCTTGTAGCGCTGCTTCTGCCTCCGGAGTCCACCTCATCGGCCCTGCCTTCTTCAAAATTTTGAAGAACGGCAAGGCGCGCTCGGCAGACTTGGAAATGAACCTGCTCAGTGCGGCAACACATCCGGTCAGGCACCTCACATCCTTAACTGTCTTGGGTGCTTGAATCTGCTTGATCGCCTTTATCTTGTCGGGGTTGGCCTCTATCCCCTGGTGGGATACAAAGAAACCAAGTAGCTTGCCGGAGGGAACGCCAAACACACACTTCTCAGGGGTTAACTTCAAGTTGATCTTGTGCAGATTTGCAAAGGTCTCTTCCAAGTCCTGAATGAGAGTTGATTTGTCCTTGGTCTTGACTACTGTGTCATCCATGTAAGCTTCAATATTCTTGTGTAATTGAGGCTCAAAACCAATTTTGCACTGCTCTTGCACAAGTGGATCCAGCGCTCTTTAACCCGAAAGGCATCCGCACAAAGCAGTACGTGCCACACGGGGTCATGAACACGGTCTTCTCCTCATCCTCCTTGGACATAAAGATCTGGTGGTACCCAGAGTATGTATCCAAGAATGAAAGCAGATCACACCCGGAAGTGGAATCTACGATCTGGTCAATGCGCGGCAAGGGGAACGGGTCCTTTGGGCATGCCTTACTCAGATCCATGAAGTCTATGCAAAGCCTCCATTTCCTATTCGCCTTGCGCACCACCACTGGGTTCGCCAACCATGTTGGGTGCAATACTCCTCTGACCAAACCAGCTGCTTCAAGTTTCTTGATCACCTCGGCAATGAACTGTTGCTGCTCCAAAGCTTGCTTTCTGACTTTCTGCTTGACGGGCCGGGCATGACGGCAGACAGCTAGGTGGTGCTTGATTACCTCCCTGGGAACAACGGGGATGTCAGATGGTTGCTAGGCAAACACATCTACATTCGCCCGCAGGAAGGCAACGAGCGCGCTTTCCAATTTGTCATCAAGGGTGGAGCTGATGGTGAACGTACCACCAACACCATACAGCCCTGCCAGGACCTTCTTCACCACAGGTGTGGCAACTTTGGGCTTCTTGCTAGTGGAGCTCTCCGGCAAATCATCGACGAGTGCAGCACACTCCGAAGAGGTGCGCTTCCCAGATTCCTTGCCGGTATCCTTGCTAGCTTTCTTCCCTTTCTTACTCTCCTTGGCGGGAGCTACAGCTTCCGCGGCCTCAGCGGCGATGGCATCTTGGTACATCTTATCCACGCATATGATTGCGTCCTTCTTGTCTGACGGAATGGAAATGATGCCCATCGGCCCCGGCATCTTCAGTGTGTTGTAGGCATAGTGAGATGCCGCCATGAATTTTGCCAGGGCTGGACGACCAAGGATTCCATTGTACGGCAGGGGGAGATCAACCACATCAAACACAACCTTCTCGGTCTGGTAGTTCAATTCCCCTCCAAACGTCACCGGCAGTGTGATCTTTCCCTTAGGACGACTCATGTCGAGGTTGATCCCTTGGAAAGTGCCAGTAATCTTGAGCTCTTCACCTGCTATTTGAAGCTTGCTGAGCACCTTGGGGGAAATCAGATTCAACGCAGCCCCACCGTCAACCAACATCTTCGTGACCTTGAGGTTGCGAATTGTGAGTGAAACCAACAACGGCAAGCACCGTACCGCGGTGGTGCGGTCAGGGTGATCCTCTTCATCGAAGATGATGGGCATGCGGGACCATTTGAGTAGTTTCCGGGAGTCCACTGCTGGCTCTACGACATTGACCTCACGCGCCCACTGTTTAAGCTGGCGGTGAGAGGAGTGCAAAGATGTGCCTCCGTCAACGCACAGGGCCTCAGTGGTTTTCTGGAACTCTTGCTCACTGGTTTCCTCTCCATCCCCTTCATCACTTTCGTCTTCACCTTCTTTCTTCTTATGGCCCCCTGCGGGCCTCTCTGGATGCTGGGGATCCTTGCCGCGGCGGCCTCCTCTGCCACCTCGACCCTTCCCGCTAGCACCTTCTTGGTCTCTTTCCTTGTCATGCTTCTCGTACTCAGCTTTCTGCTTCTTGACAAGTTGCTCAACTTGGTGACACTCTTGGATATCATGGCCCTTGGTCCGGTGGATCTTGTAGTATGGCCCATCAGCCTTTCCAGCTTTTTCGGCTGCCGCAGCTTCCCGGCAGTCAGTGCACGCAGCAACTTCCTTGCTGGGCGCTTCAGTCTTGGCCTTCTTGCCGGTACTAGGAGTGCCAGAGCCCTCGACAGCCAATATTGCCTTTTCCTTGTGCTTCCTGTCGTGTTTCTTGTTCTTCCTCTTTGGGTCAGCAGCATCGTCGTCATCCTCTGAGTCGACTTCGACACCGTCCTCTTGTCCAGGGAGTCGCCTCCCTTCCTCTGTTCTGGCACACTTATCCGCCAAAGTGTACAGCTCATTCACAGTCTTGGGCAACCAAACATTCATCTTGGAACGTATCCTCCTGTTGCGCACGTTGGACTGGAACGCAGCAATCACAGCTGCCGGGTGGATGTCTGGAATGTTTTTGTGCACCTGGCTAAATCTCTGCATGTACTTCCGCAAGCTCTCCCCTTCCTTTTGTGGAAGGAGCTACAGATCGTTGGGCCGTCCTGGTTCTTGATGGCCTCCCGTGAAGGCGCCAACGAACTCATGGCACAGGTCATCCCATGATGAGATGGAATTCTCCAAAAGGTGCATCAGTCATGACCTCACATTTGGCTTGAGTGCCAAAGGGAAGTAATTGGCGAACACCTTCTCATCTCTCCTTCCGGCAGCTTGAACAGCGATGGTGTAGATGCTCAAGAACTCTGTCGGGTTCAACCTTTCATCATACTTCTCTGGTATCTCTGGCTTGAAAACGAGGGCAGATGGCCAACGGACTTGCCGCAGTTCGCGAGTGAAGGCAGAACACTCTACCTTGAAAGGTAGGTACCCGCCCTCACTGGGCGCCGGTTCGTCTTCGTCTGGGCCATTGCGCCTGTCGGATTGGCGGCAGGTTTCGCGGCGTCATTCTATGGTGGCGCGCGCGTCTTCCCTTCCGCCGATCCTCCGGGACCAGCCACTGATCTCGATGGGCCCGAGGGTCAGATGAGGCCATCGATACCTCGTCAGGTTCCTTGTTGCGTGGTTCTGGTTGTGGTCCTTGTGCTGGCTGTCACGGAGGGGACTGTACCGTTAGAGTGGCCCCCTCAGCACGGTCAGCAGCTCGGGCCGTGGCTGTTGCTTGCGGGAGCCGTGGAGGATCCGCCCGCTACGATCCCCCTGCTTCAGCGAAACTGATCAAACTCTGGATGGTAGCTCTCCACTCATCCATTTGATCAGCCGCTGGCGGGAATCTCAGTAGGAGTTGGGCTCGCGCCATGGCTTCCGAAGCAGTGCTTGGCATGGACGACGTAATAGACCGCGACATCGCCCGGCTCCTGCCAGTACCAGCGGTGGCGGCGCCGTGCTCTCGTCGTCGCGAGCCAGCCGCCACGGTGGTACGGTGGCGAGAAGGGTGCACCTGGGGGTTGACGACCCCGTCTGGCCCTTCATCTTGGTTACCCCACCCCAGGGAGGCGCTTGCCCCATCGCTGCGCCCGTTGCAGGGACAGCCAGGGGACCGTGGTTCATACCAGGGCGAGAGTTGTCGCTGTGGCTGCATCCTTCGGCATGGTGGGGAGGTGGAGACTAAACGTTCTCCCCACCCGTGCGTTGTGGAGCACGTCCGTCGGAGTGCTTTTGATGCCGCCCTCCTCCGGCGTTTTCTGCTTCCGCCTCGGCCGCGGGGGGAACGACGACAGCGCCGCCTGCACTGGTCACGTTCCCCGTGGCGTCCGCGTCCCTCGACGCCGCTGTAGCCGCCACAACATCGGCAGCTGCATGCGAGGGGGCCTTCGAGGTGGAAGGATGAGCAATTGCGCCGGACTTCTTGGGCGTCATGGATGATGAAGCCAATGATGAAGAAGACGATGATGAAGACTAACGCGCTGTTTATGACCTCGGGTTCGCACAAGCGCTCCCCCTACCTGGCACTCCAAAGATGCCGTGGTAGAACACGGCCACCTATGAGGCCATCGGCCCCTTTGTGGTTCGGCAGGGGGAGGACGCATTGCACAAAGAGCAGAGGCTGTGGGGAAGCATAGCAGTAGTGACACTGGTGTTTTTTACCCAGGTTCAGGCCGCTGAGAAGCCTAAAACCCTACTCCTGCTTTGGTGGATTGATGGAGAGACCGTGAAGAATGTGCGGTGCTCGAGCCCGGCAAGGTCGCCTAGGGAAGAGCACCTACATGCGTATGAGTACACGAAGGTCCGAATCCTTTCTAAGGTTGCCACGGTCCTCCTTTTATAGGCTAAGGGGTTACCACAATGGCAAAACGGTCATTATCCAGTGATTAGATAGCTAACAGTGCTATCATACCTAACTCTGGCAGTTAGGACAAAGCGCATTAAATGCGCTACCATGTGTCATGCTGTGAATGCGGCCCGGTAGGCCTGCCGCATCGCTCTAGTCATCTTCCATCTATCTGCCTGACACGCCTCTGGACGGGTGTCATACAAAGGTGATCTTCTTCCTAAATGGCTCCCACGTGCCAAATGACAGACACTTAGTTATCTGGGGGCTCGACACCGCACTGATGGGTGACTTGCGTTGTGATGAGGTGGAGCGGTGGAGCCTCGGCGAGGATATAGGCCGCCAGTGGCCCTGACAATCCTTGTCGGGGAAGTCTTGGGACTCGTCTTCGGGGTCGCCTCGACCTGGCTGGGCTCGCCTGCCTGGCAAGGGAGGTTTTCCCTTAGTGATATTTTGCTGTCTTGGCTTGTCTTGGTCTTCTTGATCCGCCCTTTGATTTCTCAAAGAGCTCTCTCTGGCTTGGTTCTGTCTTGAATGCTTGGTGTCGCTCGCATTCCTGCCACTTCAGCATGTGTACCGTCCGGGCAACATACGTGAAGGATTGTTGCACCGACACTCATCTTTGGATTTAAATGTGTAGTGGTTTCGTCACTGCGAGGGTCTGGGGTTCGACGAGCTCTGCCCCTGCGTTCATGGGTGATCACAAATGACATGTCCTCCTCCCCCTTAATTATTTGCTCTATTCTGATCTTCGTGCCGATGAAACTTGCTAGCTATAGGTGTCTTCAATCGTCAGTATGCGTGACCAGTATGCGTCTCCCGTTCGAAAGGGTTACAGTTATAAATATGCATGCATTTGCATATTTATAATCGTGATTCTTTCGAATTGTCCAACATTATCCATGGACAGCCCGAGTATGTGTAGATTGGATTCCTTTTCCCATATGCTCTGCTCCGGATCCGATGCATAAATTTCGTCAATGCCTCCCTGTTGTTCTTTGGGTACACATCCTCTCTGTTTATTGCAGAGACGTGTATTAGGAGAACAGCAGGGAGGTGCTGCCAAAATTTTGCGTCGAATCGGTAGCAGAGCATGGGAAAATGAACCCAATCTACACATACTCGGGTGGGATTAAGACCTATCTTTACCTATTAGAGTGTAGGTTGCATGGATATAATAAAATTGACAAACTAGATTAACTGATGAATATATACATGATGAATTATATATATTTTTCTTGTGTGTCCAGTAGCTAGGCAAGATGATTGATTGTGCATGGATGTACACTGGCCACACTAGTCAGAAAGACATGACCAATGAATGGTTAACAAAAACCAAGGGGTTTGTGAGATCCGCATTTGCAAATGGTTAGAGGAAAACATGGTGCCCCTGTGTCCGGTGTGACAATTGGCACAAGAGGACAGAGGATGAAATGGGCAAACCCCTGCAGAAGAGTGGTTTTACGCCCGGTTATACGGTCTGGACATTTCATGGTGAGTCTGCCCAACGTGCCAGAGCTGAGGTGGTTCGTTGTTGCACCGATGAGCATGGTACCGGGATGGAAGACATGGTGCAAGACTTTTATGATGCTCGGGATTCGAACGATGAGATGGAGGAATCTGCAAAGGCCTTCAATGAAATGTTGGATTCTTCAAAACTTCCTCACCACGAGCACACTGAGCTTTATCAGCTGGATGCCATCTCACAAGTAATGGCTCTGAAGGCTCAATTGAACTTGGGTAGAGAATGCTACGACGCGATGATGACAGTATTTGGACGCTTTCTACCCAAAGGCCATGTAATGCCTGCAAACCTGTACTAGTCGGACAAAATCCTTCGTGCACTTAAGATGCCCTATGAGAAGATACATGCCTGTGAGAAAGGATGTGCCTTATTTAGGATTGAGTATGCGGACTTGAACTATTGTCCCATTTGCAAGTCTTCCAGGTATGTTGTGGTAGACAACGGTATGGGTGAGAAGACGCAGACCAAAATCCCCGTTAATGTTCTTCGGTATTTGCCAATCGTACCAAGACTTCAATGTCTTTTCATGGTCAAAGAGACGGTCAGACAGATGACATGGCACAAAATGGGCAAAAGAATCGAACTAGATGCAGATGGGAATCTGATGATGGTACACACATCGGATGGTTCTGTGTGGAAGCGCTTTGATGCATTACATGAGCAAAAAACGGCAGATCCAAGGCATCCTCGAGTCGCCATCAGCACGGATGGGTTCAATTTGTTTGGTCTGACGGCAACCCAATACAGTTGTTGGCACGTATTTGCCATTCCACTCAATCTCCCCCCGGACAGATTATGCAAAGAAAGACCATTTTCCTGACATTGATAATTCCAGGGCCCAACTATACGGGGAAGAATATGAATGTGTACATGCAGCCGCTTAAGGATGAATTGCAAGAAGCTTGGGATAATGGGTTCAAGACATACGACACTACTAGCAAACATAACTTCATAATGCGTGTCTGGTACATGTACTCGATGCATGACTTGCCGGCATATGCGCTATTCGTTGGCTGGTGTGTGCATGGAAGGTTCCCGTGCCCCACATGCAAGGCAGCTCTTCAGTTGCATTGGCTGCAGGCGGGTCGCAAGTTTTCTTGCTTCGACTTGCATAGACAGTTCCTGGATCCTCGCCATAAGTTCAGGAAAGACAAGAAGAACTTCATCAAAGGTAGAGTTATCAAAAACTCTGCAGCACCTGCGTTGACAGGCCAAGAGACCCTGGATTAGTTAAACACTCTCGAGACAGATCCAGTGCGTCCAGGGTATTTCAAGGGGTATAATTCGGAACACGCCTGGACTCACAAGACATGCTTGTGGGATCTGCATTACTTCAAAGACCTCCTTTACCCACACAACATCGACGTGATGTACACTGAAAAGAATATCGCCGAGGCCCTTTTTGGTACATTATTCGGCATAGAGAGGAAGTCAAAGGATAATACTAAGGCTAGAGTCGATCAGGAGGCGCTATGTGATAGATCGTTACAAAACATGCAAGAACCGAAAGGAAAGTAGAACTGGAAGAAGCCAAAGGCATGGTTCAATCTTGGAAGACCAGCTATGAGGGAAATTATCTTGTGGGCGAAAATGCAGTTGATGTTCCCCGATGGGTATGCAGCGAATCTAAAGAGGGGAGCGAGTCTTGAAAAATTGAAAATATTTGGTCTCAAGAGTCATGATTGGCACATATGGATTGAGCGGGTAATGTCGGTGATGTTGCGTGGCTTCATCCCTGAGGATGAATGGCTAGTACTGGCAGAGCTGAGCTATTTCTTCCATGTTCTTTGTGCGAAAGTACTATCGCCTAGCGTGCTAGAAGAAATGGAAGAGTTGGCGCCAGAGTTGATCTGCAAGTTAGAGAAGACCTTTCCACCGGGCTTCTTTAATCCAATGTAGCACTTGATTTTGCATCTCCCGACCGAGGCAAGATTGGGGGGCCCATGCAAAATCATTGGTGCTACACAACTGAGAGGATGCAGAAGACGCTTCGAGCAAAATGTAAAAATAAAGGTACAATTGAAGCATCAACGGCCGAGGCATTCATTACTGAGGAGGCGGCAAACTTCATGACAGCACACTACGAAGCCAAAAATCGTCATTTGCGTAATCCGAATCCTCAGTACAATGCTGGCGACCCTAAAAAAGGTGGATCCAACCTCAGCCTATTCAAAGGGAATCTCACACCAACCGGTGCTTCGAAACCAATATCGTTGGATGTCGAAGAATGGCGGACCATTTCGTTGTATATATTCAACAACCTAACAGAAGTGTGGCCGTACATCGAATAAGTTCTCGGTACATTGTTTCACAACTTCTAATTCTTTTGAACAGCTCTTATTCCCGGATATCTGATATAGTCGATACGTCACCAAATTCTTGGATGGAGCGGTGATCCAAAAGGAATCCATCGAAGAGTATGAGCTTCTGGCAAAGCATGGAGGCGGCTTTCCCGGTTTCATCTCTTGGTTCAAACAAACGGTAATTTCCATTAGACCATTCTCATTTCTTCATCTAATTTGCGGCTAATGCAACAATCCTTTCGTCTCTGCTATCGGTGAAGGAGGTACCAAGTATTATGGGAGAGTTGAAGCAATTTATGAACTTCTATTCTATGGTGAAAACCCATCGAACGTCGTAGTCTCCAAATGTTATTGGTTCCAGCCGAAGGATACTAGAAGGACTCATGAACATATAGGGCTAGTCGAAATCAAACAAAGCACCCATTTAGATGTCCCCGATGTCTATATTACGGCTCAACAGGCGACCCAAGTTTTCTATCTACCGTGGGCCTGTCAAACTGATCCAAATCTGAATGGTTGGGATGTCGTTTATGAAGTGCCGCCACATGTTAGACCACCGCCCCCCAATGAAGAGGATTATTAACCTCACATTAACCCAAACACATATGAAGGAGAATTCTTCCAAGAAACATGTCTTTCAAAAAAATGTTTCAAGAAACGCTCTACTTCACCCTAGAACATTGAAGTAGACAGCGACAATGAATCTGACTTCACCCCTGAGCCGGAACAAGAAGAGCCGGAACAAGAAGAGGTTACTGCTGCGGATGACCTGTCAATGCTTGACCGATTACATAAAGGTGGCCTTCCACACGTTGATGCCGCTGAACCCGATGAGCACGTCATTCATGATAGTGATGATGATGATGCATTTATTGATCCCGGAGCATATATAGACGATCAAGATTATTATTAGTTCATGTCAGGTATTCAATTTATATTATATAAATATATATATTGTTAGTTCATGTTAGGTATTCAATCTTTTTATGTTGTACTTGGTGATGATACACTTAAGTTATATACATATTATTATTCATGTCAGTATTAATTTTTTTTATGTTGTACTAATTTCGTTTACTCTTTGTCATGGCAGGTGTTGAAAGATGGTGGGCGTGGGTAAGGAGTGCTCTGAGGCTCCTTCTTCATCGGCGCGTGGTGGGAGTGGTACTTCCATTCCACCCGTAACTCTCCTGAGAGCGTTGTACGAGGGTATGGCTTCACCGGTGGGCACTTCTTCGTCGGCGTTGTTGCCCACTGGGAGAGGAGGTCGGGGAGGGAGGAAGAGAGGAGGTCGGGGAGGACATGGCCGTGGGAGAGGTAGGCAGTCTCCTACACCTTCCTCGCCGCCACCCCCAGCTGATTCACCCGAGCACAGGACTGCTAGGGTGGACACATCTGAGGAGGAGGCTACGCGGACTCCAGTCCACGAGCCTCGGGTCGACGGGCCTTCGGCCCATGAGACTTCGGACCACGAGAGTCCAGACCAGGGTACGTCCCAGGAGACGTCTGGATGGAGTACCTGGCCGGATCCGCCTGAGGGGCCGAGTGGCCATGCTGATGATGGCGGGGATCCGGCTGATAGCAAGGGTGAGGTGGTTGAGGGGGCCACCATCTACCAACGTGGTTGTACATGGCTCCCGACCGTGTCGGCGACCCGCGAGCAGAGGTGGTTGATTTTCCCTGATGGGGAGAGGTAAGTGCATTTACTCTTTTTGTACCTTTTGCCTTCACATTTCTTCAAATATCTAATGTGTTGGCCTTGTCATACTGCAGGGGTTGGGACCATGCTCTGGATGTTCACAGGCCCAACACCATCCTTGGTGTGCTTTGCCTACAAAACTTCCCGGGGTTTGTCACGTTGCCCGGTGAGGGTCAGGTTCCACAGCTAGGATTGAGCTGGGAGCACTACTTAGTTGCCCTGGCCCCGCCGGAGGAGATGATCGACGGTGTCTTGTGCCACACGAGGGCAGAGATGGTGATCAGAAGGTTTTGGGTAATTTATCCTTTACACAATTAAAAATCTTCAAATAGCTAGTTATTGTACTAATCAATGTTGTCTTGTTTAATTGCAGACCTTCTACAGGTGTGAGGAGGGATACGACGAGGCCGCGGCACAGGTTACCGATGCCGAGTGCAAGCGCCTACTACAAAACTTACGGCATGAGGCTCGAGTGCAGGTTGTTCGAGACTACTACGCCTCACGTGGTATTAAGAAGACCAAGCCGGCGTGCCGCGAAAAGTTTCTGAAGAAGGAGCAGTACATGATGGTAATTGCCTATTCTTAAGGCCTTGTACTTAGTTTCCTTGATTTGATTCGTAGGCGTAGCGCTCAAGTTCCTCTTTACTAACTTAGGTGCCCCCAAGATGGTGCGCAGATCAGATGGATTGTTGGGAGGTGTTGGTGGATGAGTGGTGCTCAGACCAATGGCTAGCCCTCCAAAACAATGCCAAGGACCGGCGTGCCCAAATGGAAGGTGTGCCACACCATCAAGGCAACGCCAACTTATATCAGTTCAGGCGGAACTGGGTATGTGGTTTGTTTCATGATTCATGCAATTCATTCTTCATGCTAGCTTGAGCCCTATAATTACTAATTTACTCTGTTCCTCTCTTTCAGGCGCGACACAATGAGGCAGAGGTGCCAGAGGTGTACGACCTCTATGCCATGGCCCATACTGCCTCGTACAAGAAGGTCAAGGCATTCTCTGAGTATGACCTTGATCATCCAGAGAACTTCACCAACATCTCCTCCCATAATAAGCTCATGAAGTACAGAGATGAGGGGAAAGTGAGGAAAGGGGAGGACTTTAACCTGAGTCAGGGTCCCATTGATCCAGAGCTGGTGATGATATCTGGTGGCGGGAGGTCCCATGGCTCGATAGCCATTGGAGATGGAATTATCCATTATCCTCACACTCTCCCGGAGATCAAGGCGCGCCAGTCGAGCCCCACTCCTGAGATAAGGCCTCGTCAACGGCCAGTTGAGCTCGCCTTCGAGGTTAGTTATACAGACTCGGCTATCTTTCCTCCATTACATTGTGTGTGCGACCATCGATGATTATAATGCTAATGAGGAGTGGTGTTGCAGGCTGCTCTTTAGAGAGAGAGAGATAGAACCTAGGCGCTTCTGGCGGAGAGGGGCTGGCAGGCGGCGGAGAAGGAGTGGGAGTTGGAGGAGAGGACTTCTAGGATGTTCGAGGAGGAGAGGGCACGAAATGACATGCAGAATTGGGCCATGTACGAGCTCCTCGTGGTAAGTTTCTTTTGCATATTAGCCAAATCATGCACTTAATGTTCGTTTCATTACTAACTAGTATGACTGACTCGTCAGACCAAATGTGCAGTCTGTGTGCGAGAAGACCGGTTAGACCCCTTCGCCGATGCCAATCATTGCTCCGGGGACAACGGTGAGTTTCATTTGAATGGTCATTAGTTACTAGTCTTAACATTTGAGTGTCATCATGCTAACGAGACATTGCAAATGATCTTTGGTGCAGCGTAACTCTAGACTAGCATCACACGATCCATCTCCAGGTGGTACCGGCACAAGCAACCCCGGTGCTTTACCTCCATGTTGAGGGTAAGTTTTCTCTAGTGTTTTCCTTAACAAATGCATAATGACCAAGACTTAGCTTTATTTCCTCCAATATTCTTACCATAATGACCTAGACTTAGCTTATTTTCCTCCAAACTGACATAATAACCTTACTTAGCTCCAAAATGATCCATTTTACCTAAGTTAGCTCCAAAATGACCTAAGTTAGCTCTAATATGCTTAGTTACCTATGTTTGCTCAATAATGACCTATACTTAGCTTACTTATGTCAAAAATGGCATAATATGCTTAGTTAACTCAAAAATGGAATAATTACCTAGGTTAGCTCAATAATGATCTATACTTAGCCTATTTAGTTCATTTATGATATAAGTAGCTTACTTAGCTCATAAATGTCATGATAACCTTGGGCAGCTCATAAATGTCATATAGTCAGCTTACTTACGTCAAAAATGGCATGATTACCTAGGTTAGCTCCAAAATGATCCATTTTACCTAAGTTAGCTCCAAAATGATCCATTTTACCTATGTTAGCTCCAAAATGATCCATTTTACCTAAGTTAGCTCATAAATGATCCATTTTACCTAAGTTAGCTCATAAATGATCCATTTTACCTAAGTTAGCTCATAAATAATCCATTTTACCCAAGTTAGCTCCAAAATGATCCATTTTGCCTAAGTTAGCTCCAAAATGACCTAAGTTAGCTATGCTTAGTTACCTAGGTTAGCTCAATAATGACCTATAATTAGCTTACTTATATCAAAAATGGCATAATATTTTAGTTAACTCAAAAATGCATAAGTACTGTTTAGTCCAAAATGATCCATTTTACGTAAGTTAGCTCCAAAATGATCCATTTTACCTAGGTTAGCTCCAAAATGATCCATTTTACCTAGGTTAGCTCCAAAATGATCCATTTTACCTAGGTTAGCTCCAAAATGATCCATTTTACCTAAGTTAGCTCCAAAATGATCCTTTTTACCTTCACCCAACCCCATCCCCCTCTCACTCCGCACATTTACCCACCCCCACTCCCCTAACAGTTAGCCTCCAAAATGATCCATTTTACCTAAGTTAGCTCACAAATGATCCATTTTACCTAAGTTAGCTCATAAATGATCCATTTTACCTAAGTTAGCTCATAAATGTCTTTTTTACCTAAGTTAGCTCATAAATGTCATATACTTCTTCTTCTTCTTCTAGTCTTCTTCTTCTAACTTTCTTATTTCCCATTTTGCAGATTTCATTCACTTCACGGAAGCTTGCATTGATGGAGTGCTTGTTTTCCCTTTCTGTTTTTCTTTTGTATCGATGAACTATGCATGTATGGTTGGATGAAACTATTGTAATATGTATGGTTGGATGCCTGTATGTGGAACTTGCTATGTATGGTTGGATGGAACTATGCATGTATGATGAAACTTATATGTGTTGGATATCTCATATGTTTGCTGTGAAATTTCCCTATGAATATATATATATATATATATATATCACATATTTGCTGTGAAAATGCTTGGATATAAGAAAAAACAAAAAAAAGAGGCAATGTAGGCTCTTTGCCGTCTGCCACAGACGGCAAAGAGGCCACATGGACCCATTGATACGTCCATTTTGCATCATGCTTTTATATCAATATTTATTGCATTATGGGCTGTTATTACACATTATGGCACAATACGTATGCCTTTTCTCTCTTATTTTACAAGGTTTACATGAAGAGGGAGAATGCCGGCAGCTGGAATTCTAGGCTGGGAAAGGAGCAAATATTAGAGACCTATTCTGCACAACTCCAAAAGTCCTGAAACTTCACGGAGAGTCATTTTGGATTTAATAAAAAATATTGGGCGAAGAAAGTACCAGAGGGAGGACACCTGCCATCCACAAGGGTGGAGGGCGCGCCCCCCATCCTTGTGGGCCACCTGGCAGGCCCCCGACGCCCATCTTCTGCTATATGGTGTGTTTTGACCTAGAAAAAATAAGGAGGAAGCTTTCAGGACGAAGCACCGCCGTCTCGAGGCGGAACCTGGGCAGAACCAATCTAGGGCTCCGGCAGAGCTGTTCTACCGGGGAAACATCCCTCCCGGAGGGGGAAATCATCGCCATCATCATTACCAACGATCCTCTCATCGAGAGGGGGTCAATCTCCATCAACATCTTCACCAGCACCATCTCCTCTCAAAGGTTGATGCGCCCGCTGTGAAGAAGGTCCCGGTAAGGCTGGTTGGCGCTGATGGTACATTTACTATCAGCTCCACCCTCGACGACTAATACGAAAGCGCGCTCGTTGCCCCCCTGAGGGCGAATGTCGATGTGTTTGCTTGGCAACCATCTGACATCCCCGGTGTTCCCAGGGAGGTAATCGAGCACCAACTTGCTGTCTTCCCACATGCCCGGCCCGTCAAACAGAAGGTCCGAAAGCAAGTTTTGGAGTGGCAGCAGTTTATTGCCAAAGAGATCAAGAAGCTCGAAGCTGCTGGTTTGGTCAGAGGGGTATTGCATCCAACTTGGTTGGCGAATCCAGTGGTGGTGCGCAAGGCGAATGGGAAGTGGAGGCTTTGCATAGATTTCACATATCTGAATAAGGCATGCCCGAAGGACCCATTCCCCTTGTCGCGCATCGATCAGATTGTGGATTCTAGCTCTGGATGCGACCTGCTTTCCTTCTTGGATGCCTACTCTGGGTACCACCATATTTTCATGTCCAAGGAAGATGAAGAGAAGACCGTGTTCATAACCCCATGTGGCACGTACTGTTTTGTACGGATGCCCTTTGGGTTAAAAAGCGCTGGATCCACTTTCGCAAGAGCAGTGCAAATTGGTCTTGAGTCACAACTGCATAGGAATATTGAAGCTTACATCGATGACATAGTGGTCAAAACCAAACACAAATCAACCCTCATTCAGGACCTGGAAGAGACCTTCGCGAACCATCGCAAGATCAACTTGAAGCTGAACCCGGAGATGTGTGTGTTTGGCGTTCCTTCCGGCAAGCTACTTGGCTTCTTCGTGTCCCACCGGGGGATAGAGGCCAACCCCAACAAGATCAAGGCAAATCGAGCAGATTCAAGCACCCAAGACAGTTAAAGATGTGAGGCATTTGACTGGATGTGTTGCTGCACTGATCAGGTTCATTTCCATGTCTGCCGAGCGCGCTTTGCCATTTTTCAAAATCTTGAAGAAGTCAGGGCCCGTGGAGTGGACCCTGGAGGCGGACGCTGTGCTGCAAGATTTGAAGACCTACCTTTCCCCTGTTCCCACCATAGTCGCTCCTAAACCACAAGAGCCGTTGCTGCTATACCTAGCGGCAACCAATCAAGTGGTTAGTGCAGCAGTGGTGGCCCAGCGGGAAGTAGATGAAGGAGCCGCCGCGGCAACCATCCCCTCCGGAGAGAAAAGTGAACTCATCCCAGCAAGTTCAGGAATAGATCAGAACAAAGAAGAGCAGGACAGCGGGGACAATTCCAGAATCATGGCAAGGAAGAAGGTGGTGCAGCGGCCAGTGTACTTTGTCAGTTCCCTACTGCAGGGGGCTAGATCAAGGTACTCTGGTGTGCAAAAGTTGATCTTTGGACTCATCATTGCTGACGGTGTCCTGGACTAGGGGGTACTCACCATGTCGTCTCCCGACCAGTGGGTCGGGCCGAGGACCCCCATGGTGGTTCACCAATGGGCCAGTTCGGACAGCCGATGACATATACGGGGAAGATTCTACAAGACTTGGTGATCAAGACAAGGACTCCTCTCCACCGACGTAGCCGACTAGGACTCTTGTTATCCTAGGCCTCCGGTACATTATATAAGCCAAGGCCAGGCTAGTTGATAGATTATTATGACATTAATCATCATACCCCTACGGTTTAGACCACAACATATGATCTCGAGGTAGATCAACTCTGTACTGGATACTCCATCAATATAAACAAGAGTAGGACGTAGGGTTCTACCTCCATCAAGAGGGCCCGAACCTGGGTAAAACACCGTGTTCATCGTCTTGTTACCATTGATCCGAGAATCCACAGCTTGGGACCCCCTACCCCGAGATCTGCCGGTTTTGACACCGACAATGGTGCTTTCATTGAGAGTTCTGCTGTGCGGTCGGCAATGGATCAATGGCTCACCTGCAGATCAACTGCGACGTCGTCATATTCGTCGCTGGCTCGACTGGTCACCATGGCTCGACCGAGGACTGCGCTTTGCCTCAGATCGTCATGATCGGACGAGGGCCTTCATCAACATCAACTTCGATCTTTATCAAGATCATGGAGGAATCATCTATATAGCTCAGGGGCTCAACTTCAACATTGTCCTCTGGCGACCGTGCTGTTTTTCTATACAGTGGATTTGTATTCGCCATTGCCGCTTCCTCAGGTGTCGCTTTAATGATTGCTTTGGTGGAATTGTGCGAAATTGTGTATATAATAACCCTGTAAAATTTTGTTGCGTTCCGATGGAGGAATCTCCGGCGATCTACGATATACCGGAGCCCTGTCAAATCTGGACAGGAATCTGGACGAGTTTAGGGTGAGGAGTCCAGCACCCAACTCGGGCATCATTTGGAAGATCCAACTGTTGATCGTCTGCGGAATTACCATATCAATCACCCCTCAAAATATCAGCTCGATCCGACCGTTAAAACTCCAGGAACGGCCTGAGGAGTGCGTCAAGTTTTGGATCTGTTTTCTGCGCGAAAACGAATCCGACCCGAATTCATCTTTCTTCATGAACGGGATATTGAACATCCTTTTTCGAAGGAAACTTTTTCTAGGGTATTGTGTGTTGTTCTCAAACACGTGCCGACAAATTTTAAAGCCTTTTTCCGAGGCGGTCTTCATCGTCGAGCCAATGTCAAACCGCCCGAACACATTGCTCCACGGCTACCGACCTATGCCAGCTTGGACTGTGCCGTCGGTCCATCAAGCCAATGACATCTCCTCGGATTATAACCTCGGCGAACCGAGCAAGAGTTCGGCATCGTGAAACCCTAACTTGAACAACCTTGAAGCTTTGACTTAGGGATCTGTCTCCGACCCAATGCCGAGGTCGGCTTTTATCTCGCATCCAGCTTCAAGCCTGAATGCGACCTCTGCGTCCGAAGATCGGGAGTCAATTCCAGACTTGCCTCTCTTATCCCGGATCCAGCTCCAAGCCTGGACATGACTTCGGCATCCGAACACCAGGAGTCAACCCTGGCCGGACTCGCCCCTCGCACCATCGTACCGGAGGACGACCCCGAAGAAATCCCGGAGACCAATCTGGCTAATCTCGCCCTGCCAAACGAGGTACTACATCGGATCCAGACGATGACCACTCCACCGGACTGACCTCGGCATTCAGGCCATATTTCTTTAATTATTTACTTCACTTAAATTAATTAAGTAGAAGATTTTTTTAAATATACATATATTATTATCTTTATCTGTTATTACTTTTGGTTTGCACTTTTTTATGTGCACAGGTTAATCGACGTCGACTGCTCCAACACCTCGGCTAGACCGGGGGCTTCGCCGTCTCTTCATCAACCTACTCCGGGGACTTCGGCATCACTAGCCGACCAGCTTCATCATGTTAGCTGGACTGGGGACTTCGGCATCACCAGCCGACCAGCTTCGTCACCTCGCCTGGACCAGGGGCCTTGCCTCGCCGCATCGACCGTGCGGCATTGCCACTTCATCAGGCCGACCTCTTCGCTCGAGCACCTCGGAACCGGCTTGGGAGCTGGGACCTCGACCCGCTGCAAGCTCGGCCCGCGTCATCAATGTCGAACACATTAACTAGCTAAGTCACTTTCATGCTCAAAGTTTTTAAATTTTTAATTTGTGTTCGGTTTGACCATGCTCACATATGTTGCTTATTAAAAGAAACTCCCTCTATCCATGTTAACTGGGGGCTCTTAAAATTTATATGAGCCATTTTATAATAAATGTGTTTTCTTCTCAGTCGTCACAAAGTCTTTTTCTACTACTCCTTTCTTGACTCGAGTGTGTGGTCAATAGCCGGATAGCCTGGCTTCTCTCTAAAGCCGCTCGAGTTTAGTTCGCTAAACTGCCTGAGAAGCACTCCGCCTTCGGGATAGGAGGTTGAAACCGAAGGCTGACCCGCTTGAAGTCTGGAGATCGGATGTATGATGTTAAAGCATGACGAAAGTACAAACTAATTTTAAGACCAATTTTTGGATTGGTACCAAAAAACTTAATTTAGTCCGGACGTTAAGTTTTTACATAAGTTTTTTTTTTGAGCTTATGGCACTTTTTAGCTATTTGTATGTTTTTCTTTCAGGAGGTGGGACATCCTCATGACCGACGTGCCATGCATAATAATCCAGCTTGGGAAATCTTTTTTGACCCGCAGCTCGGCATTTTTTCCTTCCGACCTACACCTCGGCGTTGGAACCGAGCATAAATCTCACAGTACATTGTCGGACACTTTTAAAGCATCGGCAATATCAACAGGGGGCTGGGGCTAGAGCCGAACCCACCAAAAAGCCAAGGTACTCTGAGGAGTCCTCGGCAAAACGTTCTCGGGTATTGCTTTATATGCATCAGTTTTGAATTGTGTCTTTGGTCAATAGTTGGGCCGCCCAGCTCCTGTGCTTGCCTCCTATGTTCTGCTTTGTTCGGCTAGGAGTGCAAAGGAAGAACCACTGCGATTGTACTTCCGGTTTAACTGGTCAAGTACCTCAGTGGAGAAAGCCAAAAACTATCTGTCACAATAAGCGTAAACTGGTCGGCGATCCGATGACCGTATTAAACAACGAGCCTTTCATAAAATTGGCCGAAGTGTTAATGGCTTGACCTCGGCTGACGCCGAACACTAACCGGAGGCTAGTAACTGGCCTCCCAACTTTAAGCTCCTATGACCAAGTGAAAGTCATAAAGCCTGGATATCAGATTGTCTCGTTTCCGCTAACACAACCGCCTCCGGGCACCGAGACGTCGGCTAAGGGTTGTCTTGTTACCGCGGAAACACCATGCGTAGTATCTACAAAGGGGTATAAGCCAACGATGGGCCACGTTCAAATGATAAACGGTCGCAACGGAGTCAATCAACATTTATATTCAATATACGAGCGCAGCCTTCCGTAATTATCGTTATAAAGCCATAAATATGCATCAATTTGACTTAAGATTTTGGCCAAGCTGGGTTGCCTGGCTCCTGTGCTTACCCCTACGTTCCCGATTGTTCGGCTAGGGGGTAAAAGGAGCACCTCTGTGATTGTTACTTCCGGGTCATCCGGGCAAGTACCTCAGACTGGGTGAAGCCGAAAGCTAGCCATCTTAAGAACATAATTGGTCGGCAACGACGGAAGTGAAAATTTTGGTTCTTTAAAGACCACAGAGTTCGGGAACTTTTTCCCAACTAAATCCTCAATATTTTTCTCCCACATTGATCGGAGTTGAGGTTTCATGATCTTGATCAACATGACAGCCTGGGAAAAGGAACTTATAACGGAACTATTTTTCCCAGAAGATGTTTTATAACATATCTCTCTGCGTACCTTTGTTTATAAAACCGTATGGCCGGATTGCCTTGTTTTCCATAAATCTTTGCCCTTGTAAAGGATTTATAAAGTAGGAAAACACTCCTTGACTACTGGCCGAGGAGGTTGAAACCGATGGTCGGTCAACAAAGTGTTGTACAATGCGGATCTGAGCGTTAATGATGTAAAGTACTTGGATACATAGAATCATTACACATAAATTGTGATATACTCCGGACATCTATCTATAATTCGGCCACCCGTGCCCACATTAAGGCTCGGGGGCTACTGGGATTCGAGCTTCTCATTTACAAATATTAAAGGGGCACATCGATCCCCTGATCTGGTGTTGCCACCCGACCATTGGCTCGGGGGCTACTGCATCGACGATTCAATGCAGACAATTCACAAAGTGCGAAATAGTTCTCGAGGAGATTATGATCCTCAGGTTGGTCGGCCACACCCAACCTAAGTCTCGAGGAATATGCACACCGCGTTTCCATTCCTAAGTATGCCGCCGAGCTAGGAGTTGATCCTCAGGCTGATTTCATGAATCGACCCGAGTCTCAGGGGCTACTGGGATCAACTGTTTGATTTTATCCTTCAGGTGCATCCCGGATATTAGGTCGGCATGCACCTTGTGGGCTACTGGCTATATATCTCGGCAGAGAATACATTGCATAAATAGGAATTAAATTCACAAAAATCAACCCACGGCCGAGGTGGTGCACCACCTCGGAAGCTGTCCGACATAAAGCTCGGATGCATGTGGCTGCCTCCATAGAGGGCATCTCCGGCATTAAGCTCGGTTTAACCCTTTTAACTTTTTCAAGACCGAGGTAATCTATGACATCTCGGATACAGTCCGGCATTGGTGCTCGGCTGTGAGATGACACCTCGGATGCGGTCCGGTGTTGGTGCTCGGCTGTGAGAGGCCACCTCGGAAGCAATCCGGCATAAAGCTTGGCTGCGAGTGGCTAGCTCTATAGAGAAATTTTCTCGGAATTTAGCTCGGATAACCTCCTCCAAACTTTTTTAAAGATGAGGTACTTTATGGCTCCTCAAATGCTGTCCGACACTGTTGCTCGGATACAGTTTGGTGCTGGAGCTCTGATACAGACCGGCGTTGGAGCTCGGATGCAGACCGGCATTGGAGTTCGGCTACAAAGATACACCTCGGATGCAATCCGGCGTTGGAGTTCGGATGCAAGAGGGCACCGCCGTGCGGGAAAAACTTTGAACCCAAGGTGTGGCGTAAAAAATAATGAGGCATTGATAAGGTCCGAGAACTTAAAAGACTCCTCGGATACCCGACGTATGAACTCTTCGATACACCTCGGCGATCCTCAAGATCGGAGATGGGAAGATTTGTTGAACTAGTTTTCAAGACCGACGACCGAAGACGAAGAACAGTTCGAAAGAACCGAGGAGCGTCCCCAACTTGAAGACAGGTTCAGGGGGCTACTGACGGTGTCCTAGACTAGGGCGTACTCACCACGTCGTCTCCCGACCAGTGGGTCGGGCCGAGGACCCCCGTGGTGGTTCACCAATGGGCCAGTTCGGATAGCCGATTACATATACGGGGAAGATTCTACAAGACTTGGTGATCAAGACAAGGACTCCTCTCCACCGACGTAGCCGACTAGGACTCTTGTTATCCTAGGCCTCTGATACATTATATAAGCCAAGGCCAGGCTAGTTGATAGATTATTATGACATTACTCATCATACCCCTAGGGTTTAGACCACAACATATGATCTCGAGGTAGATCAACTCTGTACTGGATACTCCATCAATATAAACAAGAGCAGGACGTAGGGTTTTACCTCCATCAAGAGGGCCCGAACCTGGGTAAAACACCGTGTTCATCGTCCTATTACCATTGATCCGAGAATCCACAGCTCGGGACCCCCTACCCCGAGATCTGCGGTTTTTACACTGACAATGGCCTCAAGGAAACTGCGCCACTACTTCCAAGCCCACGAAATCACGGTTGTTACCCGCTTCCCCTTGCAACGCATACTGAGGAACCCTGAGGCCACTGACAGAATAATGGAGTGGCCTTTGGAGTTATCGAGCTTTGGTTTGAAGTTTGAGAGCACATTAACTATTCAGAGGAGAGCATTGGCGGAGTTTATTGCAGAATGGACACCAACTCCAGATGAAGAGACGCCAAAGACAATTATTCCCGGCAGGGAAGCACCTCAAGATTGGATCATGTACATTGATGGTGCCTTCTCCCTACAAGGTGCGGGACCTGGCGTGCTTCTCATCGCACCCACTAGGGAGCACCTCAAGTACGTGGTTCAAATGCATTTCCCCCGGGAGAAGGCTACCAACAACACCGCAGAATATGAAGGACTCCTTCCCGGCTCAGGATCGCAACAGAACTGGGAATCAAGAAGTTGATCATTCGTGGACTCACAACTTGTAGTAAGACAAGTAAACAAGGATTATCAAAGTCCATTGATGGAGACATATGTGGAGGAAGTGAGAAAGCTGGAGGAGCGCTTTGACGGATTGCAAACAGAGCATGTACCCCGTGCGGAAAACAGCATTGCTGATCATCTGTCAAAGTGCGCTACGTAAAAGCTTCCTGTGGAACCAGGGACTTTTGTTCTCCACCTGACTCAGCCCTCCATATCCCCGGCAACAATGGCCAGAAAGAGGAGAAAACTGGACTCCGGCAAGCCTCTCCCGGCAGGGCTTCCTGAAGCCTCCGACAGAGAGGTTGGCGGGAACAACTCCACTTCACTTGGCAAGCAGCACCCTCCCACTGAACTTACAATTCTCGCGGTTGAGGCATGCACTCTCACGAACGAGGAGGTGCCGCTGATCCTTGTTGTCGAGCCTCAGGCTCCAACTTGGGCACGGCACATAGTCCGTTACCTCCAAACAAGAGAACTTCCCAAAGAGCAAGAAGAAGCTGAAAAAGTAGACCGGAGGGCCAGTATGTATCAGTTCGTCGATGACGTACTATACAGAAGGAGGCCCAACGGTGTGAAATTAAAGTGCATTTGCCGGGAAGAAGGGAAGGAACTGTTGGCAGAGATACACAAAGGCATGTGCGGCTCCCATATTGGATCAAGGGCCCTGGTCAGAAAGGCTTTCCTGCAATGTTTCTACTGGCCCACGGCCCTCCAAGATGCAATCAAGCTAGTCACCAGATGTGAAGCCTGCCAGTTCCACTCCAAGAATATCCATCAACCTGCTCAAGCTCTCCAGACGATCCCTTTGTCATGGACCTTTTCGGTCTGGGGGCTCGACATCTTGGGCCCCTTCCCCCGTTCTACCAGGGGCTTTGAGTTCTTGTACGTCGCCATCGACAACTTCACAAAGTGGCCGGAAGTGGAGCCCGTGAGGAAGGTGACCGCACAGTCAGCTATCAAGTTCTTGAAAGGATTGGTGTGCCGTTTCGGAGTACCCGCTAGAGCCATTACTGACAATGGCACCCAATTCACAATCCGGGCCTTCATGCAATACGTTCATGCCCTCGGAAGCAAGGTCTCATTTGCCTCTGTTGCTCATCCCAGAAGCAACGGACAAGATGAGAGGGCGAACGCTGAAGTGCTGTGAGGACTCAAGACAATAACATTTGATAGGCTGCAGAAGATTGGCAGGTGATGGATCGACAAGCTGCCGGTGGTTCTTTGGTCCCACCGTACGACACCAAATCGAGCTACCAGCCAGACTCCCTTCGCCCTAGTCTATGGGGCAGAAGAAGTGATCCCCACGGAACTCATATACGGATCACCTCGAGTACTTGCCTACGTTGAAGTAGCACAAGAATAGCACCGGCGTGACGATGCTGTGCTACTTGAGCGTAACCGTCTCCGGGCTGCTACGCGTGCTGCACGCTACCAGGAAGCCATGTGTCGCTATCATAGCCGCAGGGTTCATCCCCAGAGCTTTGAGGAAGGCGACCTTGTCCTTAGGCGTGTTCAGTCTGCCAAGGGTGCAAACAAGTTGACGCTGAAGTAGGAAGGCCCTTACCGGGTAGTACGAGTCACCAGACCCGGCGCAGTCCATCTGTAGACCGGAGATGGCATTCAGTTGGAAAACTCATGGAACATTGAGCATCTTCGTAAGTTCTACCCGTAAGGCACGGCTGTCGGGCCCTGCCCGGCAGCCACCCTTTTGTACAAGCCTTGCCGATGTTACTTGTAACCCTTTGTACAAAGCCAGGCACAGACCCTGAGCAACAGATGAATAAATGAAGCGCTGGGGGCCCCTAAAACTTGCATGCATCCATAAGCATAACATGAGCATAGCATGATCATGTAGATTAGGGCACGTGTAGCATTGTTTTCCTCTGCACTAAGCTGCAGGATTCTTGCCGTGGACCTGGACCCAAACATAAGAAATGAAGACAAGCCTACATATCAGTCCCCGACAGGCCAAGCAGATAAGTTATTTCTTATCCATACATGTTCTGTAAGGTGAAAACTTGTGCATATGAAAACCTCGTCACCTTCGAAGCATGGGTGCTCCCGTCCTGCGTCCCGAACATTGCTTCGGTCAGGATGGTTGTAGTGGCCTTTGACGAAGGGGGTTCGACAAGGGGCCGGTCCCTTTCCATGGTTTTGTGCCCGGCAGGCAAGGCCCCGCGGCAACAAATGAAAGGCACCGACAAGATAGCTTGCCGAAGAAAACTTATTTACTTAAACGTATAGAGACATCTCGCCTCTGCATGGACATGACACATGCACAAGTACCCGGCAAGGCTTGTCTTTTTCAGTAATATGCGATAGGCAAGTATAGATCTTACAGGACACAAACATGGATAAAGAAGATTACATATTTTAGACTAAGTTTGGCAAATGCCTACATATTTTAGACAAAAAAAAGATAAGTGCCCCGTAATCCCTTTCTTGTCCCTCTCCTCCTAGGAACTACAGTGGGAGGTCAAGAGAGCAAAAGGGGTGCCTGAGCAGAAGCCCATCCCGATCCCGTCAGGGCTTGCCGGGCGCAGCCTGAAAAGATCGGGAATGGCGAGGCTGCGAAGGAGAGGGACGGAGGGAGCAGCTCGGTGGTGCCCTGGTCACCACCCCCAGGGCCAGCAAGAAGCCCCAACACAAGCGCCGATGGGGAGAGCCGCCGGAGCTCAGCTGGAAGACTGCTGGAGGAGGCGAAGGCACCAAGAGAGCGACCCCCTCCCCGGCAACCGTCCTGAAGAGGCCGGTGATGATGGTGCCAGGGAGGGAGGAGAAGAGCGGAAAGACAAGGCAGCGGGCCGGCAGTACGAGACGAAGGCGTTGGTGCCATCGTACTCCGACCTGACGGCCTGCCACCTGCCTTCTCCGTCTTCCCCCGCTTTTTCCTCATCACCACCGCTCCAGGAGGACGCCGGCCCCTCGGCCCGTCGCCTCCCCCAGGGAAACAGCAGACGACGGCGACGTCCGAGTCGCATGAAGAGCACTGCTCCCCACCTTGGCGGGCAGGAAGGCGCCGCCATCTTCAACGTCAACCCCGACTACGCTGGAAGGAGCAGTGCTGGGATTACCAAGAATCCCGAGCATTGCATCCCAGACAGGCGTCGGAAGGCCCAGGAGCCTCGCCGTCGGGATGACGAACCTCGGTGACCTGCGGCCAGGACAAGCACTCCCCATCAGGCAGCCGGCTCGTGTGGGGAAGACGGGCGCTTCACCATTTTGGAGAAGCGTAACGCCTCCCACACTGTGGGCGGTTCGGCGCCCAGACCTTCGACCGCCGCATCTCCTGCGGCCCCAGACCAGACTCACTCCCCAAGCGTCAACACGAGCGTTCGGCATCATCGACCCCGAGCTAGAGCCCGGGGCCTGGCCCCTGTCTCTCCCCCTCAACATAACAAAGTAAAAAGCAAGGAATGAAAGAGGGGAGGTGTGTGGATGGACACTTCTGCTCCTTCTCACCCCGTTCTTTCTGGGCGGATTGGGGCTGGGGGCTGATCCCTCACCCCCTACCCCAGAGGGGTTCTTTCTGATCCGACCCATCTAAACTACCACCGACGGCCGGATCCGATTGTCGTCCCGTTGCACCAACCCAAGAATACCGGGCCCCTGCCATGATGCTCTCTCCCGCACCATGCGCCTCCGTTACCTACCCCACTCAATGCATGAGGCATACGTAGCAAATGATAAGGGCGTGGTGGGATGAGTGAATTGGCAGTTACTCCCTCGTGTGTTAAAGTCATTCACGGGCCATTACAGAGATGGCCCCACTGCAATTGGCATCACGCGAGGAGTGGGAAAGCCGGAAACTGACTCAAGCACAGGTTAATGAAGAAGCAAAGAAGATCTCAAAGGAAGAGAAACCAGAACCCCCTCGCCTGTGTACTAGACAGGGCCTACCCCGACGATGCTCGGCAGCATGTTCGGGCCAGGCCTGGGGGCTCCTGTCGGTGCAACAAACCCCAGGCATGTGTTGCCCGGATTGTACATAGGCTCAAGAGCAAGGTTGTAACATCCAAGATGAGACCAAGCTGAAGAGATAGCTCTTCGAGAAATCAAAGGGTGGATCAAGAAGACCAAGACCAACCAAGTGAGCAAGATATCACAAAGGAGAAACCTCCCTTGCCGGCAGGCGAGCCTGGCAAGGTCGAGGTTACCCCAAAAGACAAGTCTCAAGAGCCCCCCGGCAAGCTTGCCGGGGACGCCGAACTACCCCGCCAAAGCGCCACCGCTCCACCTCATAGTGACGCAAGTCATCTATTAGTGCGGTGTCGAGCCCCCAGGTGGTTAAGTGGCGGCCATTTAGTGCATGGCAGCCGTTTGGAGAGAAGATTAACCCTGTGTGACACCCGTCCGGATGCGTGTCGCATAGGCAGATAGGAGATGACTGCCGCGCCGCATCTGCGACGTGACGTTAAGCGGTGCATTTAATGCACTTTGTCCTAACTGCCAGAGTTAGGTATGATAGAACTGTGGTTATCTAATCACTGGATAATGGCCATTTTGCCATTGTGGTAACCCCTTGACCTATAAAAGGAGGGTCATGGCTACCTTAGAAAGGATTCGGACACCTGTACCCTCACACGCGCACAGCTGCTCCCGTCCCAAGGCGACCTTGTCGGGCTAGAGCGTTGCGTCTCCACCACGGTCCTCTCATCAATCCACCAAAACAGGAGTAGGGTTTTACGCCTCGCGGCGGCCCGAACCTAGGTAAAAACTGCTCGTGTCATCGCTGCTGTGCTGCTCTACGCTCTCCACTCTTTGGGCAATGTGCTCTTCCCCCTTGCCGAACCACAAGGGGCCGATGGTCCCATAGGTGGCCGTGTATACCATGACGCCACCTAACGTGGCTAACGTCAGTTGTTTGCCGTCCACCTTCTTTGCCGTCTGCCACCAACGGCAAAGGGGTCTTTGCCATCCGCTAGCAAATGGCAGACGACAAATCAGCTGTTTACTGTTACTTACTGTGCCGGGCATGTTTGCCGTCCGCGGCTGACGGCAAAGACCTTTGCCGTCAGCTTTCTGGTCCGTTGTCATCTGCCATAGCAGATGGCAAATCAGCTTTCTAGTCCTTTCCCTAGTTACAATGGTTCAACAACCAATTCATAAAATAAAATCTCTATACAATATGTTCAATAATTACATAATTAAGCAGTAGATTAACTATGGTGAACCACAATATATAGTATTAGAGGCAGCAAAGGTTAAGAGGGAAGCTTAAATCATTTTGGTAGTCGAAGGACGAGAAGAAGCGGAATGCCCATAATGTGCCCTCCTCCATGCCAAAGGCGCGCGCAACTCTTGTCCAACCCCTTGTGATGACCACCCGCTCATCCTTCACCACCTTCAAGGAGACTTCTAGACCATTATCATGGTAGTATGGGTGATATACTTTAATCTTCACTGCCTCCACTCCGGTCATGTAGTTTGCAAGGTAATCATGAGTAAATTTCATCCGAAACCACTAAAAACAGAAAACTTTTAGTTATTCATGTCTAATACAGTAGCTTATTGTGGGTAGATTGGTTACCATAAAAAAGAGTTTAATTCCCATCACCTGTCTCTTTCTCCTAAAACTATTTCTTAGTTTCCTCACTAGATGCTTATTCATGAATATCGCATTGCCCCATACGCAAAAGGAGTCGAAGCGTGGATCAGTACCACTAACATATGTACCTACAAGCAACAAGTAAATGTTAGAAGCTAAACTGCAATTGCACAAATGATGTAAAATATAAGACATGGGATGCAACTAACCTCGACGACAAACAACAGCATCGCCCCTTGAGGCCCTACATAAGTAACTGGGAAGGCATGTTAACTACAACATGGCAGCACAGGCTTAACAAAAATCTAACATAGGCATTGTAAGTTTTTAACTGGTATAGGTGAAACTAAACTAGACAGTTCATACTTGAACATCACAGTGTGCATTATTGAAATCAACAAGGCACGTGTTAACTATAGAGAACCTGATGTAGCCATTGAAACTGGTACTGATGAAATGGAACTTGACAGACTTAAACATCACAAGGAAAGTGTTTCTAGAGTAGAGAATGGCCCAGTTATCTAGAAAAAGGTAAGAAAAAGAGCTAAAACAGGTTAGGCGTGTTTACTAAAACAACATTAATACATCAACCAAACATAGCCATTGCAACTTCTATTGGTAAAGCTGAACTGGACAGTTCATACTTGGACATCACATTGCATAATTGAACATCACGTTGTGCATAACTAGAAAAAACAAGGCACATGTTAGCTACGGACGACAAAATATAGCCATTGAAACTGGTACTGATGAACTAGCTCTGGGCAGTTCATACTTAAAAATCACATTGTGCATAGCTGGATTAAACATAGCAGAGTTCAACATCGCAAGGCAAGTGCTGCTAGAGCAGAGAATGTCCTAGTTGTCTAGAAAATAGGAGGGGAAATAGCTAAAATGTGCTACTCCTAGCAACCCAAGATGATCATGGGCTCTTACCCTCTTCAAAGAGGCATGGGCAAACGCCTCATGGGTGCTCCCTGATACATCTCCAATGTATCTATAATTTCGATTGTTTCATGCTATTATATTATCAATCATACATACTTCACATGCAATTTTATATCATTTTTGGGGACTAACCAATTAACTCAGTGCCTAGTGCTAGCAGCTATTTTTTTTGCTTGTTTTTGGCTTCTCAGAAAATCAGTACCAAACGAGTTCCAAACACGATGAAACTTTGCAGTGATTTATTTTGGACTAGAAGGGACCCTAGAAAGTTTGGGAGGAGGCCAGAAGACTTACGGGAGAGCCACGAGCTCACACGGCGCGCCCCAGGGGGCGCCACCTAAGCTCATGGGTCCTACGTAGCTCCGTTTAACCTAATTCCAAGACTATAAATTCCCATAAATCCTCAAACCAACAAAGAGTGATAACCCACAAGTATAGAGGATTGCAATAGTTTTCGAGGGTAGTGTATTCAACCCAAATTTATAGATTCGACACAAGGAGCCAAAGAATATTTGTAAGTATTAGCAGTTGAGTTGTTAATTCAACCACACATTGAGATTAAATATCTGCAGCAAAGTGATCGGTAGCACAATAATATGATAGTTTGATAGAAGTGGTAACATTAACAGTAACCGTAATAGCGATAGCAATAATTTTGTAGCAGTTGTGACGGTAGCAATAGCAATAGTAACTTAGCAAGAACAATATGTGGAAAACTCGCAGGCACTGGATCGGTGATTACGTTGGATGATATTCATCATATATCAGTCATAACCTTGGACAACACAGACTAGCTCCAGTTCATAAATATAATGTAGGCATGTATTCCATAAATAGTTACACGTGCTTATGGAAAAGAACTTGCATGACATCTTTTGTCCTACCCTCACTACAAAAAAAAGACACATCTGTGACATTTTGGCCCGAACAATTTTTTTTCTGTCATGCTTATGACACTTCTATGACGATAATTGTGACAAAACCACGTATCATCATAGATGTGGTGGGCTCCTACTTCTATGACAAAAAAATCATGACAGAAAATGGGCTTTTCGTCCTGGGCGGGCCGGGGATGCACCTGCATGACATTCTTTGGGCCGTCCATGATGGAAAAAATCATGGTAGAAGCGAGGGCAAGGAAAATTTCGGGGAGTTCCCGGTTACGGTGGGTGGTCGGGGCCGAGCATTGCAAGGAGGGATTGCGCATTTCTCTCATACACGTACGCGCGTGTGCGAGGCGTTGGGATCTAACTGAACCCAAGCGAGGCATTCGCTTACTGAACCCGAGCGATTGCACTAGCTACGTTACTGAACCCGAGCGATCGATCACTTGGCTGTTAACTAAACCCGAGCGATTCCTTCGCTACTGCTGCTAACTGAAGCCGATGGAACCTGCTGCCTCCTGATGAACAGTGATCATTGTTGGGGGTTGGATGAATAGTTCGGTGGGGATTGGATGAACAGGACCCCGTGGTAGTAGAGGCCGTTGCTGCTGGATGAACAGGACCCCGATCGAGGAGGCCGCCACACACCCGAGCCGGTTGAGGGTGGATGAACAGGACCCCGTGGATGGCTGGTTGAATAGTAGCCGATGGAGGCTGGATGAACAGTAGCCCATGGATGAACAATAGCTGGTGGAGGTTGGAGGAAGTCAATGGTGGATGAACAGGAGCATAGACCTGGCTCGGATGCCACTGTTGGGAAACGTTGCATGGAAAACAAAAAAAATTCTACGCACACGCAAGATCTATCCATAGAGATGCATAGCAACAAGAGGGGAGAGTGTGTCTATGTACCCTTGTAGATCGTAAGCGGAAGCGTTTGACAACGCGGTTGATGTAGTCGAACTTTCTTCGCGATCCAACCGATCAAGTACCGAACGTACGGCACCTCCGCGTTCAGGACACGTTCAACTTGGTGACGTCCTCCGCCTTCTTGATCTAGCAAGAAGGCGAGGTAGTGGATGAGTTCCGGCAGCATGACAGCATGGTGACGGTGATGGTGAAGTTATCTCCGCAGGGCTTCGCCTAAGCACTACGAAAATATGACCGGGGGTGTAAACGGTGGAGGGGGGCGCCGCACACGGCTAAGACAATGTTGTGTGTTATGCTAGGTGCCCCGTCCCACATATATATAGGTGGGGGTGGAGGGAGCTGCCAGGAGGCGCCCCCAAGTAGGCCGAATCCTACTTGGGGTCCTCCCCCAAGTGGCGCCCCCTTCGTTATTTGGATTGCGGGAGGAAGGAAGGAGGAGGTGGTGCCCCCCCCCCTTTCCTTTCTCTCCTGAGGAGGGAAAGGCAGGAGGGGCCACCCCTCCCCTTTCCTTCCCCTAGGGCAGGCTAGCCAAGGGAAGGGGCGCAGCAGCCCCCTTGTGGGCTGGTCTATCCCACCCTTCGGCCCATAAGGCCCATACACTTGCCGGGGGTGCCCGGAATCCCTTCCGGTGACCCGATGAGTACCCGGTGCACTCCGAAACTATTCCGGTGTCCGAATACCATCATCCTATATATCAATCTTTACCTCTCGACCATTTCGAGACTCCTCGTCATGTTCGTAATCTCATACGGGACTCTGAACAACATTCGGTCACCAAAACATATAACTCATATAACACTATATCGTCAACGAACGTTAAGCGTGCGGACCCTACGGGTTCGAGAACTATGTAGACATGACCGAGAAACCTCTCCGGTCTATAACCAATAGCGGAACCTAGATGCCCATATTGGCTCCTACATATTCTAGGAAGATCTTTATCGGTCGAACCGTTATGACAACATACATAATTCCCTTTGTCCGTCGGTATGTTTACTTGCCCGAGAATCGATCATCGGTATCTTCATACCTAGTTCAATCTTGTTACCGGCAAGTCTCTTTACTCGTTCTGTAATACATCACCTCGTAACTAACTCCTTAGTCATTTGCTTGCAAGCTTATGATGTGTATTACTGAGAGGGCCTAGAGATACCTCTCCGATACTCGGAGTGACAAATCCTAATCTCAATCTATGCCAACTCAACAAACACCTTCGGAGATACCTGTAGAGCATCTTTATGATCACCCAGTTACGTTGTGACGTTTGAAAGCACACAAGGTATTTCTCCGGTATCCGGGAGTTGCATAATCTCATAGTCGAAGGAATATGTATTTGACATGAAGAAAGCAATAGCAATAAACTGAACGATCAATATGCTAAGCTAACGGATGGGTCTTGTCCATCACATCATTCTCCTAATGATGTGATCCCATTATCAAATGACAACACATGTCTATGGTTAGGAAACCTTAATAATCTTTGATCAACGAGCTAGTCTAGTAGAGGCCTAATGGGACACGATATTTGTTTATGTATTCACACATGTATTTAAGTTTCCGGTCAATACAATTCTAGCATGAATAATAAACCTTTATCATGATTAAGGAAATATAATAATAACCATTTTATTATTGCCTCTAGGGCATATTTCCATCACTTTCCTCATTGAACCACATCCTAGATTCATGCTCCACCCCACCCACCCTTCTTTCCTCTTTGAACCAAGACCTAGATTCGACTACAGAATCAAAAAAGATCCGCATGCAGCTAGAGCAATGACAGTTTCTAAGAAAGTTATACCTTAGGGTCATCGGGATTTGGCTAGGCGTGCGGCGGGAGGCCGGATCTGCCCACACTACGTACGGCAGCGGGGAAGAAGGGGTCGGAGGCCCTCCCGCACCGGCGCTGAGTGAAAGAGAATAGCGCAGCCGGCAGTGGAATGCCTCCCTCGCTGAAGGTGACAGAGTGAACGATGCACCTCCTCCCCTTCCCGGTGCGATGAGATCCGGATGGCTCCTTCACCAGCTATGATGGGGGAGAGAGAAAGAGGCTAACGCAGTCTTATTTAGATCTGATGAAGAGGGTGAGAGATTGTGAATAGAGCAAACCCTAGCAAAGGAACGCTGACCCTCCAGTGTGTATATATATATATATGTAGTGCAGCGAGAGTGTGAAGAGTGCAAACCATAGTGAACAAGCGCTAAGGCTCCAGCTTATATAGTACATACTCAAGTATAGTACTAATATAGTGGAGTGGTTTTCTTTTTCTCTCCATAACAATCGTTTTAAATTGTGTACGAAACGAAATTCTTTATTTAACATGCCAGTGAAGAAAACTACGAGCAACTAATGATCCACGCGTCCTGGTCGCACTTCCTGTCGTTCACGTGCGGTACACTACCCTCCGTTAAGTGAACAACAACACACGCGCCAAATTATCGGAAAGGTGTGAGAGTGTGTACAAATAAAGAAATTTAATTTCAATTATTTTGTATGTACAATTTGCCCTCTCTCAATAATTATGGTTTGTTGTGTTCAGCCTAAACTTGGTCAAACTTTACAAAGTTTGACTTCAGTCAAATCTAATATGCATAGTACATAAAAACGGAGGGGTACTACCTCCATCCGAGTTTTTAGTCCACACCATATTTTTAATCAAAGTCTGACCACATATTTAGTTAAAAGCTGGACAAATAAAATTACAGGGTATCTTAATACAAAGTTGTGAGAAGGCTTAGAAATCAATACAAAACTTTTGCTCTTAGTACCAACGTTGATGCTTCTTCGAGGAAACATTTGGTTCATATCCAATTGTGTGATAAAATTGCACCAATGTAGACGACTGCTCCAAGATGAACCTATGAAGGATATCGTCTTTGTGGTAACAAGCAAAGAGCACTGATGGAAGATAGCCCATTCTTCATTGAACATCGATCAGCTTCACCAGCCGATGCCACCATGAGACGCAACCATGAGCATCGATAGGTCATCATGGTGATGCTTCATCGATTTTGGCATCAAGTTTGGGTCAGGCACCAATGAAGTTTGATAATCCTCACTGTGGTTTGTTTCTTCTCGGTAATCAAGCTCGAGAAAGGAAGAACCACTTGGCAGAGGACAGTGAGGCTAAACAATAGTGGACATCCAATTTTGTGCAGTTCCACTAAAATTGAGGAAGACATGCCCGAGTACGGAGATATGCATCCCTGTTTGCAAATGTATAAAAAAAATGATATTTAAGTAGTGTCTCTACTTTGTTTCAGCAGTGGAACAACATTAATAGCGGCAACTTAATTGTCAATAAGAATTAATGAAATGTACACCAAAAATAGAATCATCATGATTATCTTGATGGGAACTAAAGCAGGATACCAAAAAAAACTAAAGCAGGACAGAAGCATTTATCGACGCCTCTACATGGGCATTGCTTCATTTTACCAGTGATAGTTTTAGATTAGCAGCAGCAATAGGAGCATATGGACAGTGACCGCACAACCACCATGTACTTTTTGTCGGAAAAAAACATGTATACCTCCACCAATGCATGAATGATAAACCAGGACAACTTTTGGAGTGGCCTTTCCTCTATAATAGTAAAAAATAGGTGATGTTGGACTAGCCGACGAACCCTAGCTACTGTACATGAGGAGCTAGGGAGTAGTGGTATAGAAGAAAACCCGCATGCAGAGTACAATGAAGCATGAAATCCAAAAGTAGTTATACCTCAGGTGGGCATGATCTGGCTTAGGCAGGCTGGCGGGATCTACCCACACAATGGCAGCGAACAAGGGCGCGGAGTACCTTCGTCCGCACCGACGTCGGCTCAGAGAGGACAGTGCGCATCGGCTTCCTCCATCGCCGATGGCGATAACATCAACGCTGGACCTCCTAACCTCCCGCAGCGGACGGGATCCGGTCGGATCTATGACCACCGGTGAGGAGAGAGATAGAGTGGACACTGTCATCTTGTTTAGATATGGAGTGGGTGAGAGAGCGAGATGCGAGAAACCCTATCAAATAAGAGGCTATATATACAATGGAGTAAAAAATCTCTCCATAGCAGTGGTTTTAAATAGAATATGCGCATTCCTAGAAAAAAGAAACGAAAACTGGCAGACAAATCTTTTTTAACGTACCAAGAAAGAAAACTCGATCAATAACACGCCCCCGCTTCCAGGTCACAGTTTGTATCCCTCTCGTGTGGTCCCCGACTCTCCATTATTAAGTGAACAAATTAAAGGGTCAAATTATTATGTACGTAAGCTGCCTGTTCGTGTACAAATGCGCTCCATCGTGTACTCGCGGGTATGTTGGAGGCAGAGTGAGTGCGTGTACATTTCTTCTTATACGTAGTACTCCATTTATCTCACTTCATATTATTTCCCACTCCTATGATTTTCCTATCCTAGGAACAAAATGAGGCGGTACTAAGTTTGTGTGTGTAGGGAGAACGAGACATCGATGATGTGTACGAGTAGTCGCGAGAGTCGTCACTATGTGTTTGTGCGTGCACACACACATAGACATGCATATCCGTGTTTACGTAAAATTCTTACTTTCATCTCCATCTCCATCTCCAATCATATTTGTCCAACTGGCACATTATTTACGTTATTAATTACGCAACAATATTTACGTACGTCCAACATCTCTCGTTTGCGGGCGTCCGGACCGCTGCCACGCCCGCTCCTGACCGCCCTGGCCAACCCGAACCCTCTTCATGACCCGCGCGCGCTTCCCGCCTGAAATAGTTAGTGCCGCATTCATGCCCGGCCAGAGCGGACGCGACCTCTCACTGGCGCCGGCATTGAAGCGGCGCACCGGCCGAGAGAGCGCCGCCCGCACCGCTTCCCGGTGCACGCGACTGCTCCGCGTTCAAACATCACCACGGCCGGACGCAACATGCATGTAAAAAAACTCTTGGGAGTCCGTGCTACAGCTAGCTGTCCTCCCCCTCCTCATCTATCTCTTCCAGCAGTGCTAGTACTCCATGGTGTAATCCATCGACAAGCAGGCGGGAAAGTTTGCGTATACTCGGTTTGCGGTGAGTGGCATGCCGAGCGACTGTGTGGGGCGGAGGAGGGTGAGACACGAACACGATAGACATGATTTAAACATTCGTTTTGCTCGATGGCGCGATCCAACGAAAAGAAACATTGGTTTCCAAAAGAATATTGTACTGCATGAGGGAGAAGCGGATTCAACGAAGAGTGATGGTTTGCTTCTTCCGTCCAACTAACTACCGGGTCTATGTGATTTGACGGCTCATTGGTCATTATTACTACGGCGGTAGAGCGTCGTAGAGCGTCTGCACTCTTATTTATTTATTCGGTGATAAAACTAACTTTCTCCACTCTTACACAGGAGGAGTACGAAACACGGCAGCCCAGTGACTACATGGCCCACCTCCCACTATCACCATATTCCTTGGACAGCCCGCATGCCAAGAAAAAATTACTATACTCTCACATACTATCTCCATCCTGGTTTATTAGTCCCACCATACATTTTACCACATGACCCACCATGTATAGTAATGGGCTACAAGAAAGTACTACTACATTTTACCACATGACCCACCATGTATAGTAATGGGCTACAAGAAAGTACTACTACATTTTACCACATGACCCACTATACACTCTCACATACTACCTCCATCCTGGTTTATTAGTCCCCTATGTAATTTATGCATGATACTAGTATATGATACTCCCCACTATGAATAGCCTTATACGCATACAAAAAAGAACCGAAGGGAGTACGAAGCTTTCAGATTTGGTTTCATGTATGTATCATGACTCCACGGTTGCCCCGTTACAACATTCCATCAGATACAAAGGAAAACTAACACGCATGCTGATGCATCTCAATGATTCACAGATCATAGCCAATATTTACTTCATAGCTAAAGACAAAAGTTGTGAGAGTGTGTACAAAAAAACTACTGATGGGGTATCTACGCCTTA
The DNA here is from genome assembly GCA_011799875.1 of Thinopyrum elongatum. Lineage (NCBI taxonomy): Eukaryota > Viridiplantae > Streptophyta > Magnoliopsida > Poales > Poaceae > Thinopyrum > Thinopyrum elongatum. The sequence continues at coordinate 319,025,334 of CM022301.1, forward strand.
AACCCTAAAACCTAAACAAGATTTAATTTCCTGGCTATGTAGAACCTGTCGAAGGAAAGAAGCCTGGCACCCTCGGATCATACGATGCTTTTGTGCAGTTCCACTAAAATCGACTTGAGCATTCCTGTTGGCAAAGATATTGAAGAAGTGTGATTAGAATAATAGTTGTGGCACTAGTTCATGAGACATAAACTCATCACAAATAGAAGCCGGTAGAAGTAGAGAAAGATCCACATGGAGATGGAGCTACATGGGGAGCTGCGGCAGTGGAGCAACGCGGCTCCGAAAGAAAGTTGTACCTGGGACGTCGGGGTGTAGCTAGAAGGGCGGTGGGAGGCGGCATCAGCCCATACCGCGGGGACCCCCGATCAGCACGCACCGACAGTGGGTTTTCTTCCTCGCCACTGTCGACCGCGTCTACGCAAAACATCATCCGCTTCCCCCGGCGGCGGGATCAGGCCGGATCTGTGACCAGCGGTGTGGCCACCGTCGTTCTATGCTTGTTAAGAGAGCAACCCAAGCAAGCAGGCTTGTAGCTTAGGCTCCTGCTAGTGTATATATAGTGGAGCGGTTTTCTTTTTCTCTACATATCAACCTTTTTATATTGCGTATGTGTCATTGAAGAGTGAAATGATGGTTGCTTCGTCCGACTAACTTACTGTGTGATTTGACTGCTCCTGAGTGGCCCCTGTACGTACTCGCCCTATGTGTATGACCGTTCCTGAGTCTCACTTGTACTTATCTCTATTTTCTTGCATGACACGTAGACAAGATGCGCATAGAGGAATTTTGTTACTGCATGTTGTTACGTACCTACTCCCTCCTTTCGGTTCACTACTAGTACTCCCTCCGTCCTAGTTTATTGGTCCCCTTTGTACTCAATTCATGGGCTCGTTTTCCTCAAGAAATTGTCTTTACCAACGTATTAATATCGGGAATGCATGCATGAACAACGGATGATTAAACCTTGCATGCAACGTTTTGACAAAGCATTGACATATGAACATGTGAATGTGAGGGATTACAACCTCGTGCATGCATGCAACAGTCACACGTACACATGCACGCAAAAATGCGCACGACGCCCTAATGTATGCATGTCTGAGCACATGACGGAACATACACGGTCACGCTCAAGTGCTCAACCTACACTTGCATGCACACACATACTCAGCCAGGGTGAGCTAGTGACTGTATAAACACCGGAAAATGTATATATTGCCCGCAATGAGCGTATTATGAAGTCCACTGACCGTATTTTTACAAATATATAGTAACAGCCAGTGTATTTATCTCGTTTCAAATTAAGCCATATTAACCGGAAGTATGGACTAGCATTACTTTGTTGTGTCCCATCAACTTGCAGAATGAGGAGAAGCTTGCGCGCGGTGGCTCGCAGGATGAAGGAGAAACTTTTGACTAATGCAAGCTCTCCCTCGCTCAGGCAGTGGACGTGCAACAGTTAATTCGGTGTCAGATTGCCAGAAGCATACACTGTACTAGTACCATCATTGTTCGACTTCCCGAAGAGGCGAAGAGCCAAGCGCAAAGTTTACTACAGTAGTACTCCGAGTAGTATTACGTAGTACTACTAGCACTACTACTTACTATACAGGTACTACTCGGAACCGCATGGTGGAGCGTCTGCACTCTTATTTTATTTTATCTGTGATAAAGATATCTTCAACACATTTGCTTCTCTTCGAGGGTTCTCGCATGTGATAATGGAAGTTGATTGCATGGAACACTCCTCACAATTCTCGCTTAATTCTGGCTCCTATCCTGTTAGAAATAGGAGCGCTCAGTAATATTTTATCTTTTTTTGTTATTTAACATGTAAACAGGTCAGCAAACCTTGCGACGCATCTTTGTGCGAACCGTGCTTGCTGCGCTTCGAATGTGACCGAGAGCTGGCTTGATGAAACACCTCGCTTCCTTTTTTTGCGAGGTACCTCACTTCCTAGTGACCAGTCTCTTGGCTGATTGTCTTAAGAATGCTTATATATGAATAAAGCTCTCTCATTTACCTGCAAAAAAGATTCCATATTAACCGGAAAGGAAGCAGTATGGACTAGCACTACTTTGGTGTGCCCCGTCAACTCTCAGAACGAGGAGAAGCTTGCAGGACAAGGTGAAGCTTGCTTACACCCTCTCCGTCTACCTCAAGCATAGTGGCTCGCAGGATGAGGAGAAGCTTTTGACTAATGCAACCTACCCTCGCCCAGGCGGTGGACGTGTAGCAGTTCATTCGGTGTCAAATTGCTAGAGGCATACACTGTAGTACCATCATTGTTGGACTTCCCGAAGAGGCGAAGAGCCAAGCGCAAGGTTTAGTAGTACGAGTAGTACAATACTACTAGTATACAAGTACTAGGAACCGCATGGTGGAGCGTGTGTACTCTTATTTTATTTTAATCTCTGAAAATTTATTCGGGAGAAGTGCGGAAAACGGTAGCCCAATAGTACTATTAAAAAACATTGAACATGTAATGATGACATCGATCAACCATGCTCGAATATATCTTGGCCTCCATGCGACACCTAGCCCATCTATGTTCTCGCTCCTCGTCTCTCTCAAGGAGCGGCGGATTGGCCATTTTGCCATAAATTGAGATCGGTTTGCTCACACTCCGGTCTCACATGTTAGTGATATGCCAAGAGGAAGCGCGTTGACCAACATGCCATACGTGGACTTGGTTTTCCACCTTCATACGTACTAATATGACTGGATTCAAAGAAGTGCGTATTGATGGTTGCTTCTTCCGAGCAACTTACAGTGGGAAAGGTGGGGCTTATGATTTGACTGCTCATTGCTCACTATTAGTGAGACGCAATGACCGGGCTGAGTCTAACATGCAGTTGTGCACTCTAATTTGGTGCATGGAACATGGACCCGGATGCTGAATGGCTTCTGGCAATGCTACCAAGCTTCCAGCATTTGTTTACATAATTGACATATACAAATAATTTTCCAGCGACATGAAATTGTACAATGCTCTGAAGCTTTCAGCTTTTGTTTTGTGAGTCTTGCAAGCTGGAAGGTTGTCTCGTTACAACATCAATCAAATACTAGAAAGGAAACTAGCATCCATGCTCTTTCGAAAAAAATAAAAAACTAACTTCCTTGCTAAGGTATCTCAATGATTAGCAGATCAGAGCTAATATTTACATCACAACTGAAGACAAAGTTGTAAGAAGGTGTTAAATTAAAATTGATCCATGCTTTCATTGGCAGCAACTTCCCTCCAGCTCTATCTAAATCAACAAGGCATGTTGGGAAAAAAAGTAGCTCTCAGGAGCATGCGACATTCCAACCATTTTGTGCAGTTCCACTAAAATAGAGCTGAGCGTCTTTGTTCCAAAGATATTGAGTAAGTGTGGTTACAATAATAGAGGACTGTTGATGAAACAATAAACACACAAATAGAAGCCAGTCACCTTTACAGTCTCTCTTAAAACTAACTAGTTGGAGAAGATTAAGAAAATAGTTGGAGAAGATAGGCTCGGAGTTGGATGAGGAGGATAGAGCAAAACCAATCTCCCTATGTGTAGTCGCACTGAAATGTAGAGACGTTGCCGTGTGAAATTTTAGTAGAACTGCAAAAAACACTCTTAAGAAAAAAGTGATTTGTGTAGTTCACCAAAAGGTCACAAATACAAATGAGGTGAAATGGATAGCCCTATTTGCAAAAAAGAGGTAGAAAGGAAACAGTTACTGGCCAATAATAGTTGATGACACATACAACGACAAAAAAGAAGCATATTCCTTGTCCTAAGGGAAGATAACAGCATGGTTGTTTATCTCAAACGGTGTGAGGATGAGATTGCAATATGGAAACTACACCGGACGAGCTACGTTTTGGTTAAAGAACTAGGGAAGATCGACATGCAACGACGTGGGAAGATGGGCAGTTGAGCAAGGACGGAGGGGAGGAAGCTGTACCTGGGGGTCATCAGGATGTAACTAGGAGGGCGGCGGTGGGCGGGATCTGCCCATACTACGGCAGCGAGCACATGGCGAAGGCCCTACCGCGCCGGAGCTTGGTCAGAGAGAACGGCGGGTACCACAGATCGGGACGTGCTACCTCGACGCCATCGAACGGAGAAACGATGCACATACTCCCTTTCCGCCGGTGGACGGGATGTGGCCAGATCAGTGACCAATGGTGAGAGAGAGGGGCCACCGCTACCTTGTGTGAGATAGTGTGACGAGAGACAAACCCCGGCAGGCAGGCTCCACGTATATAGTGGAGCGGATTTCTTTTTTCTTGATAACAATCGTTTTATATTCTGTACGTGCAATTGAGGAATATAACTTTATTTAAAACTAATGCGTCAAGTCAAACTTTGTTCTGTGTACGCGTGGTACACGACCCTCCTTCAAGTAAACAACCGCTACACGCGTCAAATTATCACGTGGGCTCCCTTTTTGTACAGAAATGAGCTCCACCATGTAGCCACGCGGGTGTGGCCGGGAACGATACATGAGTACGTGCGTCGTGCGTGCACCTCTTCTCTACGTGCAGGTACCCCACGTACGTGGGTGTGTGTGAGAGAGATGGTTTCTTTTACTAAAAAAAGATGGTTCGTGCGAAACAGAGGCAATGTGTCGATGATATCTCAAAAAAAATGTAACATATGCAATGTGTGTGAAACTGAGGCCTGGATATATCGTATATAGAGGGAGCGATGCACGAGAAGAGAGTGGAGGGATCATCGGTGTGAGATATCGATAGAGTCAAAGAGAGGGGTGAAGTGTGTGGGTGCGCGATCAATAAAGAGTGCCATCGAATTTGTGTTTGCCCACGTCAAAGATATAGGGCGGCTAGCCTACTGGAATGTGAGAGGAGAGAGGTGCATTTTGTCTCTGTGGCATGGATACCTACCTACGACATTCGCCTATCGGTGTGGGGGGGGGGCGCAGAGACCTAACTATAGAGAGGTAGATCGACTGGTATATGTGTGGAGAAGGAGAGAGTCCTAGCTATGTATTGAGGGAGATCGATTGGCATCCATGCATATGTGTAGCAGAGGAATAAGGTTCGAAGAGAGACAAAGCTAGAGTGTCGGAGGGTTGGTGGTGGAGTTGCTTCTCACAAATGGCGGGAGAGTCCTGCTAGACAAACGGAGGGTACGACTGCAATATCAATAAGAGAGGGGATGCTTGCCTGTCTGTGCACGTGCGTGTGAGAGACGGGTCGGGAGGCATGCAAGGATGATGAGGGGGGCAATATGGGTAGGGGGCGATATGGTTGTGGTAAGCAGAGGTAACTATATAGGAAGATCAATCATCGTGTGTCGGAGAAAGGGAGAGACATAACTAGTGATCAGGTATGTTGATCAGTGCGTGGGGAAAAAGAGTTATAGTTGACCTAGCTATATGTAGGGAGATCGGTAGGTATACATGCATGCATGTGTTAGAACCAAATAAGGCCCGGAGAGATGGATAGAGTGAGAGGGATGCAGCTAGGAGGTGGTGCGAGAGGCCGACTATATCGAGGGGGGAGGAGTGTGCGAGTATGAGATCGATGTAAAGAGGGGCAGGAGTGTGCACGTGCGTGGAACTGTATTAGACACAGGAGGGCATGGACAGTGAGAAGAGAAGAGGGAAAGCGTGTGTGTTTGTGGTAGGTTCGCCTGGCTAGAAAGGTATATTGATTGGTGTGTGCCAGAAAGAAGGAGTTGGAGGGCCTACACACACCATGGGTGAACGACCTAAAGAGAAATAACGAATGTGCGCGATGGAGAGAATGCCGAGGGAGGGTGAGAGGGAGGTGGGCGTGTGCATGCACGAGCGAAAGTTAGCGCTAGCTACAAAGAGAAGAGGATTGTGTGGGTGTAAAAGATGATCAGATATCATAATTCATTATAAAAGTGGATTCAGATATTTGAACAAGAGATCATAGTGTTCTAAACCGATGCATATGCATGAATATAATGGTTATACGCATGGTGTGGTCATGAACATGTTATACTACATATAATTTTTTTTTTGAATTTGTGATAATGTGTGGCTTTTGCAGCTCAGGGCTAAATACTTGTCATAATGTAGGGGGCATGGCACTATACTTTGTGTGATAAATACAGTGTACATATGAAACATGGTTTAGATTATGAAGATCTAGCTAGTACTTCAAATGTACTATTATTTGGAATCAACATCAAGTGTATTCAAAAATTTGAATTCGAGTTCATATATATAGTACACATAGTTCATATCTAACTCTATAGTAATCATGTGGTGTGTTGTTAAGATAATATACAAATGATGGTTTAACTTGGCAACAATCATGATTGCAGATTCTTATTGAAATAGATAAATGAATTAAAGTATAGTTCGAATTGCAGCGATAGCATATACATTTGGAATGCACTAAAATGTTTGTATGAGTAGGTTACATGCATTATAGAGGTAGAGAAAAAAATTAATTGGACATAACATGGATTCATAGTCTTGAATAGCATTTATAGAGTAAAATGGGACAAGACTCTCCCTTTGTGTGGTGCGAATAGTTTTTGTTTTTGGTTTTTTCATCGAGGGAAGTGCGAATTGATTTTTTTTAGGATAGTGCGAAATTATTTGGTACGTACATTATTACACGTGAGGCTTGTCCCGAAATTTCAACTCGCGCCTTGTTATCCCGAAAATTCAGATATCGCTTTGTCTCTTTGTGCTCCGAAAACTCACGCCTTCACAACCCGCGCCTTGCTATCCCGAAATTACAATGCGCGTGAAAACTCCCTCCAACTGCCAAATCTTGACACGCGAAATCCCCCTTCTAACCCTGAGCCGAAACGGCCGCTAGTCCAAATCGGTGGGGGTACTTTCGTAACACACCCTACATTTTGGACAAGCGCGTCCCTAAGTCATGGTTCCCCCCTCCCATCACCGCCTTTTCGCCATTCGAGAACCCAGGCCACCATAACCTCTCTGCTCCAGCCGCGAAACCTCACCCTCCACCACCCCACCGTGGCCCAGCTGGAGCCTCTTTCCCGACGACATCGTCCACCACAATAGCTCGACGTCCCTCATCCACCGCTCCGGATGAGGATCCGTCGTCGATCTCATCATCCCACCCATTCAGCCGCCCCGTCCTCCACCTCCAAGGAGCTGCTCCGATGATCACCTCGTCTATCGCGGCTGCTCCATCCCCACAGCGCCGCCTTAACTTGCTCCACTGGAACCGCAGCATCCTCACCGACACCTCAGACGAAGCCGAGGCCTACTCGGCACCACTAAAGAGGTTGTACACTCATCGCATCGCACCTTCTCCTTAACTTGACCTCCCGGTGCCGCCGGTGCTCGATCCCGCTCCCCCATGGCGCAGCTACCTCGTAGTTGGCGCCGCCGGCGACATCTCCATGGCAGCTCTCCCCCAGTGCGAGGCTCCCTCGGCGGTGGTGTCCATACCAGCCGGAGCTGCTATTGCTGCTCCGGCTCTCGCTCGCTCATGCTGCTGCTGCTGCTGCTCCGGCTCTCGCTTGCTCACGTTGCTGCTCTGCTCTTCCCCTCGCTCGTGTTGCTGCCCTGCTTTTGCACACGCTCGCGCTGCTTATGCTGCAACACGGGCTGGTGCAGCTACACGAGTTGCTGCTCTGGCTCTAGTTCGTGCTCCTACTCCAGGCGCTGCTGCTCTGGCTGCTATCTGCTACTGTGTTCCATGTCGATTGCCTGCTGATTTAGATCACCATTTCTCTACTACTAGTGCTCAAGCGGCCTAAACTACATGTGAAGTGCATCTCTGCTACCAATGCATTCAGTTTTGACAGTAACATTCAAATTCCAAAGTAAATTTCAGTTTCGACAGTTAAGTTCAGAGTCAACTGTTTTTACCTCATCTGTAGTAGTCAGGTGTTTTTTGGTGATGTACATTTTACATCTACCACTTTTTGGTAATGTATTTTACATCATCTATTGGAGATGCTATTAGAATCCCACTTGAGATTAACAATGTCTGTCTTGTGCTGCTTCGGCCTCGATGTCTTACGGCTCGCCGGAGCTGCTCCAATGACGGAACCATCCATCACAACAGAGCAGTAACCTGGACGCCATCTACAGACGCCTCAGATCTTCCACCACATCTCCGACAGCCACCTCTTCCGCAACTTCTTCAGCAACCAACCCAATGATGTTGAGGTCAACACAGCTACGCCAAAGAGGTTGTACACTTGTCGCATCACTTATTAGTCTACATTCATGTCGATCCATTAGGGTTATTTTGGTTCAAAGGAAAAAGTGAAGGAAAAACATAGCAATAGGAAATTTTCCTATGGTACTCTACTATTTAATTATTCATGCATTTGGTTGAAAGGAATGGAGCAAAACATCCACCTGGAGCTACTTTTCCTATGCATGAAAACAAGACTAAGTGCATTAGTGGAAGAATAACATTCTAACTGTACACACTTTCATATGGTTTCACTTTAATTCGGCCATGTTACTTTGTATTCCTCTGCTCTTCCAATTCATGTGAACCAAACACCCAAGTTGACAGAAATCCTGTGTTTACAAATTCTCTGTTTCCCATGTGCATTCCTATCCTATTCCGTTGTTTTTCTTATCCCTGCATTTTCAGAATCCTGCAAGCCAAAGGATCCCATACAGAATTACTTCAGTTACAGATAGGTGTCGAAGAAAACTTTGTGTGGTTTTTCCTGCTCCTGCCGCAACGTCGTCCACCTCACCTGAGCTGCTCCATCGACAGAAGAATCCACCATACCAGACATCACGACTCCCGACCGTCTTTCACCGCCTCAGATCTCCTTCCCTGCCGCCGGCACCCACCGCAACTGCGTCACCATCATCGACTCAACAGATGAAACTGAGGAGTACACGGGTCGACAAGAGATGTCGCACTCTTTTGTTTCTGCTTATGTTATTCATTGCTTAATATTACATGCCACTTTTATCGTCCTGTTCACCTCTTAGACTCCAAGTCAGGTCCGAATTAATGTTCAAACTTGAGTTTTAAAATGCTTGTGGGGCACATATTGAGGCATCAATGAATAGTATCTCTGTCTATTATCTGGTTCACCTAGGGTATGTCTATGTTGTTCATCTTGGGTGGGAAACAAATAGTAAAGCAATCATCATCTGTCTTTTTATTAAAGTAAAGCTATGATCATCCTACTATCATTATTTTTGGATCTATCCACTGGTTGTTACCATCACTCTAGATTTTTGCATGCTCTCCTTACATAATCTCACTATATTTTTTTCGTATGCATGTCAGATATTGTACAAAGTCATGCTGAACATGTAGAGAAAAAGAGAAGAGTTTTGCGCGCCAATACAATGTCATGCAGACATCGCTCCACGGCGGGTGCAATGGCAAACCCTCCCCCCTCCAGATTGTAATCCTGAGGAAGATATTTGTTCTGAGGTAGATTCAGACAGAGCTGACCACCCCCCGAGGTGTTTGCTCTAACTTGGCATGATGATGTTGGTCATATCATGCATATGTTGCCTTGCAGTGCCTACTTTCGACATCATATATGTCATCTGCTTAGTTTAGACATGTACTGTAATGCCACCTGTTTAGTTTCTATATCATATATGTGAATTATGCAATCTCATCTCTTTTAGCCAGCCATAATATATGTGAAATATGCAATGCCATCCTGTTTAACCAGGCATCATATATTTGAAATATATCTTGACAATCCTTTTCTTTATTACATTTCCATTTGTCGACAATGTTTGTACATTCAACTACTCTTCCTATGATTCAGCCATTTGAGTGGGTGATGGAAAATCTGGAGTGAAAACAAGGCCTTCAGAGCATACAGTGCTACCTGTCAAAGCAGATCTCTTGCTGGGTCCCGATAGCTCCTCAGAGATGGATTCAGAGACAGATGACCAGTCCTATTCCCCCACCGAGGTGTATGCTCTAACTTGGCAAGGTTATACTTCTCATATCATGCATATGGTGTGTTGCATTGCATAGTTTAGACATCATATACACAATATTCAACACCATGTTATTAGTTCAAACATCATGCAAATGCCCTCTGCTTAGTATATAAATCACACGTGTGAATTATATCATGTGATCCTGATTACTTAGATAACATGTATGTGAATTATGTCATGCCAACATGTTTACTAAAGACATCATATAATTATCTCATGCCATCATGTTTAGTTAGTCATCATATCTTTGAATTATGTCATGCTATGCTATCCAGTTTAGATAGACATCATATATGTGAAATTATGTCATGGTATCCTTTTTAGTTAAACAATATACATCTGAACTATTTCATGCCCTCTTTTTTCCACACTATCTATTGCATCTATCTCTCATACAAGGTCTGTACATTGAACTACTTTTCTTGTTTACCAGCCATTTCAATTGGAGGGGGTGATGGCAGTATATATCTAGCGGAGTAAAAACACGGTCTTCAAATAAAACAGTGCTACCTCTTGGTGGAGATAACACCTCGGTTGTACATGCATGAGAACCAGCCCTACCACACATAACCCAGACTCTCGCAGATTGTACCCCTACTCCGATGGATAGAGAACCAGCTTCACCCAATCTAACCCCAACCACAGCAGATAGTAACCCAGTTCCAGTTGACACAGCACCATCTCTAGCACAGTGCTCCCAAACAAGAGCAGTTAGTATGGCAGCTTCAGTGCCCAAAGCACCAATACTACCACGACGAACCCCAACTCCACCAGTTAGGACACCTATTCCTTTGAATGAAGCACAACCATCCATTCATAGTTTAGCATCTATCGCATTTGATGTTGTTAAATCCTATGTGCGTACCTTCCCATCATGGAAATATTATACTGAAGATGAAGGAAAAAACCAGTTGCAGGTGTTTGTCCAGGAGTTATGTGTAAGTAATGTTATTCATGGCAAATACTTTGCTTTGTCCCATACATTCTATCTCCATGATGGTTCCAATACAGCAAATGTTCCCATTTTTCTCTATAGAGAAGGACCAATTTGGAAACTCAGGATGAGGTAACCTATGCTAATACCTCTGCTATCTTCAAGAATGCTTGGTGGTAGTATCGAAATTACCTGAAGAAAACGTACTTCACTGGCAAAGAAACTCATCAAATTCCCTTACTTTCTCCTGAGACACATTTACGGCACGATAACTGGGAACGCCTTGTTCTGTACTGGTCCCGAACTAAGAATGTGGTAAGGTCTATGAGCTCCTTTTTTATTTTGAAGTACTATATGCCTGCGTCTTACTGTACTCTGTTTGTGTAAAAGAAGTGCTTAAACCTGAAGAAGAACTGTTCTCATTTAAGATTCCATTGCTATGGTGCATACTGCTTTGCTCTTGTATCACTGTATTTACACATACAAACTTATTTTTAAATTGAAGGATCCAATCAAAACTCCAATGGCACAACAGGTATGTTTAAACATGTTTCTTTAAAAGGTTTGCTCTTCTAAATTGCTCTGTTGATTTCAATTTAAATTGTGTATACAGTTGACTTCTCATATCATGCACATTACTAGCATCACAACAGAGCCAATAGTGTTGTTGTACATGTATACCCGTGTTACCCATCTGAAATCTTGTTGTGCTATGTAGTTTCCCACACTTGTATTCTTTCAATGCTGCTTTGTCTTGAACTAATATGATTTGAACCGTGTCTCTATTTTGATTTGGCAAGACAATGCAGTGACCATAGGACATAGATATATGTTAGTTCGATGCTTTTATTATGTACTTACTACTTGGTAGTTTAATCCTGTCCACCTTACTACTAAACTGATTCACCGAAATGAGTTTCATATACTACATGCTAAACCTGTTATGTGTCTGCTTGTTTCTTCTTTTAGAATGCTGACATAATATTTCGGAAGAGTACCTTATTAAGCAATGGTAAAGGAAGTAATGCAGATAAGGTTCAGGATAGTGAGACATCCTTGTTGGTCTCCAACAAAGCTGATAAAATAGCTAAGGAAAACTATCTTGAAGACAGTGAGACAACCCCAAAGTCCTGTCTTGATGTAGTGTTCGAGTTACTGGCCACTACCGCTGGCACAAGCTCTTCAAACTCACTGTCTGAATCAGTTTGGTTTCTTGAGTCTCAAATACAAGCTGAAAGACATCGATCAGCTGTGCTGCGACAAGAAACCAAAGGACTGAGGAAGTCCTTGGAGAATTCAGATGTATACTTTCTGGTGCAACAGCAAGCATTGGAGGATTTTAGCACCAAACAGGAGAAAGCTAATCATCTTGCTAAGCTTATTGCCAGCATGGTAGATACCCAGGATAACATTTCTTGAGCTCTTATGAAGTTGTTTCAGTTATGGACTTGTTTTGCTGCCACTCGTTTATTTGCACTGGTGGCCAATTTAGACGCCTAGTGTATGTAATATACTGCTTTGTTCCCTATATTTGCACTAGTGGCGAACTTTGATGCCCAGTGGATGTAATATGTGTAATAGCAGTAATAGCCTAGCGTAAGTTGCTTGCTTATTTATTTCCTTATATTTTTCTTGTTTATTTGTTTGGTTGTAGTCACTGCAATTCTTTTTCCGCGGTTTGCTAGTGGCAACAATAAAATATTTTTTTAAAACTAGGCCGTAATAACCACAGACCGTTATGTAGTGACCATGGGCCTCCTACGTGCTGTAGGATCTATGGGCCTCCTACGGGCCGTAGGATCAATGGGCCTTGTATGGGCGTTAGAATCAATGGGCCTTCTATGGGTCGTACTATTCATGGACCAATAAAGGACCACAATATGGGCTGTAAATGGGCTAGAGTGGAAATTGTCTATTTATGGCGTGATCATAATGGGCCGTTAATAGCCGATATGTATAATGGGCTTAAACGGGCCGTATTTGATGACGCTAAGAAAACAGCCAAACGGATTAACGGGCCACAAACGGGCCGAGGGTAACCACAGGCTGAATTTGGCCCGCAAGCGGAACAGGCCAGTAACAGACTGGAAGTAATCGAATGCTGGAAATGAGCCCAAGAATAAATGGGCCCTTAGAAGGCCGAAAGATCAAATGGGCTGGAAAGGGCCCAATGGAATAATGGGCCGTTAATGGGTATAAAGAGATACACTGTTCATTATGGGCCAGTCTCACCATGGGCCATTAATGGGCCAAGAGTTACATAGGGCCTCATATGGGCCGAAAGACGTCATGGGCCATACATGGGCCGAAAGTTACAATGGGCTGGAATCATATTGGATGGCCCAGATGCCAGTACTGGGCCTAATTCGGATAGGCCACAACGGGCCGTGAGTTAGCGGGTTGTAAATGGGCTATATGCGAGCAGGCCGTTAACAGGCTTTCGATGGGCCGGCCCGCTACCTTTTGACCAAGTCAAACGAGCAGGCCTTTTCACCTAAATGGCCCACTGTTGGGCCGTGCCACGTGTCGACGTATCATAGGTGCCTCCAGTCCAATGAGTGGACGACATCTGTCCTAACACTGAGCAGACACGTGGATACTCCAGCGAATCAGAATTTTACGCGTAGAAAATCCCCATTGGTCCGGGCTGTTAATGGGTTATCGGATCCAAACCGTAACCCGATATCTTAACCGCAACCCGTAAAAGTTGATGCCACGTGTTGGTTACCCTTGACGAAAGGACTTCCACGACGCGCCATTTATCATCATGGAAGTGGACACTTCCGTGATGATAATTTTGGTATTGTCATGGAACACTTCTACGACAGCACAAGTATGACTATCTTGATTCTGTCATAAAATCGTCATCGATGTACATGCATGACAGAAAACGTGACCTACTGTGACAAACACGTATCATCACGGAAGTGTATTTTTTTAGTGCCTCCCGTGGCAGCGGGGTTCGTAAGGAAACTAAGGGATAATAAGGCCTCCTTTTAATAGAGAACCGGAACAAAGCATTAACACATAGTGAATACGAGAACTACTCAAACTACGGTCGTCACTGGAAAGTATCCCAATTACTGTCACCCTGGGGTTTACGGATCATAACACGTAATAGGTGCATATGACTTGCAAGATCGGATCTAGAACATAGATATAATGGTGAAAACATAAACGGTTCAGATCTGAAATCATGGCACTCGGGCCATAGTGACAAGCATTAAGCATAGCAAAGTCATAGCAACATCAATCTCAGAACATAGTGGATACTAGGGATCAAGCCCCATCAAAACTAACTCGATTACATCATGAATCTCATCCAACTCCTCACCGCCCAGCGAGCCTATGAAGGAATTACTCACTTTCAATGGGGAGTATCATGGAATTGGTGATGGAGGATGGTTGGTGGTGACGAAGACCAAGGATTCCCCTCTCCGGAGCCCCGAACAAGCTCTAGATCTGCCTCCCGATGAAGAACAGGAGGTGGCGGCGGCTTCGTATCGTAAAACATGATGATACTTCATCTCCCATTTTTTTGGAAAAATAGGATTTTATAGTGTCGGAATTAGGGTTAGGGGGACCTCGAGGGCCCCACCACCCACCAGGGCGCGCCAGAGGGGGGTGGCGTGCCCTGGTGTCTTGTTGGCAGCCAGGGCCCCCCTCCAGTGGGTCTTGGTTCCAATATTCTTCATTTATTCCAAAATAATTCTCCAAAAAGTTTCGTCCAAATCCGAGAACTTTTATTTCTGCACAAAAACAACACCATGGTAGTTCTGCTGAAAACAGCGTCAGTCCAGGTTTGTTTCATTCAAATCATGCAAATTAGAGTCCAAAACAAGAGCAAAAGCGTTAGGAAAAGTAGATACGATGGATACGTATCAACTCCCCCAAGCTTAACCCATTGCTTGTCCTCAAGCAATTCAGTTGACAAACTGAAAGTGTTAAAGAAGAACTTTTACGAACTCTTTTGTTCTTGTTTACATATATATGCTTAAATAGCACCCAGGTTTTCAGCAAAGATCAAAACTAACCATGCCAACAATAACTCTTAGAAATTATATTAACTCATATCAATGGCATAATCTACTAGCGAGCAATAATAAGATATCTCAAATGCCAACACTTTGTCAAAACAATCATGATATAATATGACAATAGTGGTATCTCACTAGCTCTTTCTGAGACTGCAAAACACAAATGCAGAGCACCTCCAAAGTTCAAGCAGTGACTAAACATTGTAATTCATGGTAGAAGAGATCTAGTCATGATGCATTCAACATTAACTAAACACAATGCATGAGGATGACAATAGTGTTCTCAGGTCTGGCGCTTGTTTGAGAAAGTGATGACTCAACATAAAACTAAATAGATAGACCCTTCGCAGAGGGAAGCAGGGATTTGTAGAGGTGCTAGAGCTCAAAGCTTATATCAGAGATAAATTTAATTTTGGGAGGTACACCCTTCCTGTCAACGTTACGACCAAGAGTTTTCAATATCTTCCAGACTAAACAAATTAGCGGCGGTTCCCAAGTGATAAAAGTAAAGTTTACTCCCCCTCCACCAACAAGCACAAGCCATGGCTAGCCGAATCCATGGGTGCCTTCCATACCAACAACAGTCCTGGGGGAGTTTTGTTTAATTATTTGCAATTTTTTATTTCAGGACTCGGCATCCCTATTACTGATGATGCACAAGTATAGGGGATCAATCGTAGTCCTTTCGAGAAGTAAGAGTGTCGACGAGGAGCAGAAGCAAATGACAAGTGGTTTTCAGCAAGGTGTTTTCTGCAAGCACTGAAATAGTCGGTAACAGGTAGTTTGATAGTAAGATAATTTGTAACGGACAAGTAACGGTAACGGTAAATAAAGTGCAACAGGGTAGCCCAATCCTTTTGTGGCAAAGGACAGGCCAAAACAGCCTCTTATATTAAACAAAGCGTTCTTGAGGGTACATGGGAATTTCATCTAGTCACTTTCATCATGTTGGTTTGATTTGCATTCGCTACTTTGATAATTTGATATGTGGGTGGACCGGTGCTTGGGTGCTGTTTTTACTTGAAAAAACCTCCCACTTATGATTAACCCCCTCGCAAGCATCCGCAACTACGAGAAAAGTTTTAAGATAAAATCTAACCATAGCATTAAACATTTGGATCCAAATCGGTCCCTTACGAATTAGCGCATAAACTAGGGTTTAAGCTTCTGTCACTCTAGCAACCCATCATCTAATAACTACTCCACAATTCATTCCCTTAGGCCCAAAATATGGTAAAGTGCCATGTAGTCGACGTTCACATGACACCACTAAGGGAATCACAACATACATATCATCAAAATATTGAACACATATCAAGTTCACATGATTACTTGCAACATGACTTCTCCCGTGACCTCAAGAACAAAAGTAACTACTCACAAATGATAATCATGCTCAAGATCAGAGGGGTATTAAATAGCAGAATGGATCTGAACATATAATGTTCCACCAAATAAACCATATAGTAATCAACTACAAGATGTAATCAACACTACTAGTCACCCATAGGTACCAATCTGAGGTTCCGGTACAAAGATTGAACACAAGAGATGAACTAGGGTTTGAGAGGAGATGGTGATGTTGAAGATGTTGATGGAGATTGCCCTCCCAAAGATGAGAGGGTTGTTGGTGATGACGATGTGTTGGGGTACACAGACAGGGGTGTATGTTTCCCCCTGACTTGTGCACGGACAGGCACGTCTCCAGCACGACAACGGCAAAGCAAGCTGCACCAAGCTTCACCAAGGCCAAGTAGGAGAGATAGCTCTTTGAGGAACCAATGGGCGGATCAAGAAGACCAAGACAAGCCTAGACAGCAAGATATCACCAAGGGAAAAAGCCTCCCTTGCCGGGCAGGCGAGCCTGGTCAGGTCGAGGCCACCCTAAGATCAAGTCCCAAGACCTCCCCCAAAAAGGTTGCCGGGGCGCTGGCGGCCTGTTATCCCGCCAAGGCTCCACCACTCCACCTCACAGTGACGCAAGTCGCTTATCGATGCGGTATCGAGCCCTCAAGTGAATAAGTGGCAGTCATTCAGCACATGGCAGCCATTCCTGAGGAAGATCACCCCTAAATGACACCCATCCATGGGCGTGTCACACAGACAGGCGAGAAGGTGCTTGAATGGCACGGCAAGGCTTGCCGGGCTGCATCCTCGACGTGCCACTAAGCGATCCATTTAATGCACCTTGTCCTGTCTGTAGAGTTAGGTATGATAGCACTGTGGCTATCTAATCACTGTATAATGACTGTTTTGCCACTGTGATGACCCCTTTACCTATAAAAGGAGGGCCGAGGCAACCTTAGAGGAGATTCAGAGCCTGGAACACTCATACGCGCGTAGCTGCTCTCCCCGAGGCGACCTTGCCGGGCTTGAGCACTGCGCGTTCGCCACGGTCTTCCACTCAATCCACCAAAGCAGGAGTAGGGTTTTACGCCTCGCGGCGGACCGAACCTAGGTAAAAACCACCCGCGTCACCATTGCCATGTTGTTTTACGACCTCCACTCTTTATGCAATGTGCTCTTCCCCCTTGCCGAACCACAAAGGGGCCGATGGCCCCATAGTTGATCGTGTCGAACCACGACATCTTTGGTGCGCCAGGTAGGGGGAGGTGCGTGCACAAACTTGAGGCCGAGATCAGCGCGTTAATCTTCATCATCGTCGACATCATCGTCCACGACACAGCAGCACGGGGAGGGAGCGACGTCGCTCCTTTGTCCGTCCTGCCCAATCTCAATCACCCGTCTCCGCTGCGGCTACAAGCCGCGTCGGGGGTGAGGGATGGCGACGACGCGATGACCCCGAGCGGCTCGGGCAGCATGGCTGCCGTGCGGGCCCATTCGCGAAGAAGGACGAAGGGGTAAGGTGCATAGTTTCCCCCCTCCACCACTTTCACTTGTCGATGATCAAGCCACACAGGGTTTTTAGCATGATCAATGTCGATGAGCCCGCTCGGAACTCGGTCCAGCATTTACCCTGCTAAGGGAAAATCCTGAGTGGAACACCGGTGCAAATCTGTTGATTGATGCCCCAGCAAGCATGCTCCGGCAAGGCCGTCCACTCTAGCGTGACCTTTGTGCCTACTGTCGTAAGATCATTGAAAGTGTAAAGGGAAGAGGAGCAAAACCGGCTCTGCCTTGCACCAAGCATTATCGATGGGAAAAGGTTTGTGGTCCCCTCCGGCCCTTGCCAGGGGTCCACAAATAGTTCAAGGAGTTTTGTCACCTCCCGGGACGTACGGATGCGACGAGCGACCGCAACTAGGAAGGGAGGGAGGCGTGAACGAAAAGCTAAGTTGACGTGCTCGTTAGCTCTTTTCCCAGAGTCTGCATTTGCTTATCCCTCGGACAACCAATGTTTTTCGTATGGTCAAGTCTTTCGTGCGATGGCACCCTGTCAGATTTGTCTGCGCCCTCGCTCTGTTTCGAGCCTGCTCACAGAATGGATAGCTGCATCAAAGACTCCTAAGGGAAAAACCTGCCGGGGCATGTCTTCGCCAGCTGAATGCTAAGGACCCATTCCTCGCAGCAATTTGCGGCAGTATGCTACCTGCGTGCAGCCAAAGTACATAAGAAGAAACTAGCCATACAGACATTCATGGATAAAACATGAGAGGGATAGCATGCATTCGAAATTAGTTAAAAACACCAGTTTGGCACAAACAAAAGTGGTACTAAATCTAAACCCGAAACCTGAATAACGTTTTGTTACAGGGTAAGGCGGCAAGGCGAATGGTTCAGGGCCGTGCTTGGCGGTCTTATGGAGCCCTAGGGACGGAGAGCACCTTGTCGGTGAAAGGGGCAGCTTTCTCCTCAGCGGCAGAAGCATCAGCGCCTGCCGGCAGCTTCCTGAAGCCATCTGCGATGTTGAGATCCGGGTGGCGGTAGGCAATGTTGCTCAAGACCATGAGGAGGGCATTACGGGCAAGCCTCCGGGACTCGCTTGCAAAGTGAGCAGCTCTTCCCTCCTCATGGACCTTCAGCCCTCCGATCGGCCTGTCGAAGAAGAGTGCCAGCTTGATGCTTGGGGCCTCATGCCCGCCAACTGAGAAGACTGGACCCTCCATGCCCATCGTTGTGATCTGGGTAGTGAGGCGCTAGACAATATCGACCAGATTGCGCTGCTAGACCTGGTTCACCAATTTGTCCTCTGGGTCCTTCTGGAGAATCTTCGTGTTTTCCAAGTCCCTTGTCGGTTGCTTCTCACGAACCCCGTCAGACTCAAGTTGCTCTCCAAAGCGCCGATCCTCGCCTTCATGTCGGTGATGGTGCCATTGGCAGCATCAAGGGCCTGGCCCTTAGAGGAGAGTTGCGATTGCACCTCTCTCAGGAGAATCCCTGCCTTCTGCACCTCTTCTTTAAGGGCCACAACTTCCTTGGCACTCCCGGCAAGCTCCTCTATCAGTTTGGCCACTTGTTGATCAAGGTCAGCTTTAGAAGTGGATGCAGCAGCAAGTTCATCGGCGACCTTTTTCAGCTGAGCAGTGGAATCAAGGGTGAGCGCATCCAGGGCCGCCTTGTGCTTGTCCTCCAGATCCTTGGTACGTTGCTGGACAAGGGCCTCCAGTTCTCTGTCCTTGCCGTGGAGAGTGGCCTCAAGGTCCTCTTCCCAGGAAGAAACATCCTTCTCCCTGGCATCCAGGAGCGCTATACATTCCGCCAGGCGGGCTTCCCGGGCGGCGACATCCTCCTTCGCCATGGTGATCATCTCCTGTTGCCACATAAAGACTTGGAATTGCTTGCCATGCCACTCACACAGAATGCTACCCTTGTCCCTCAGCTTCTGATCCACGCTATTGGCAGAGTTGCGGTGCTCTTTGAGTGCATGCCACTTCTAGCCGTACTGGTTCTGCATCTCCTTGATGTCTGCCGCCACGGACTCCAGTAAGGACAGGTCCATGACTGCGCTGACGGAGTCATCGGCTTCTTCAACTCGCTGGGACAGTGGCGCTATGATGCACTGGATCTCCTCGTCAAGATCTGCGCCCCCTGTCGCGGAAGAGCCGGGGGCTCCCAGCCTAGGTTGGGCGAGAACCAACGCCAGACTGCTCAAAGATGGTTGCGAGGCTGCGACCAGGGTGCCGAATTGGGGAGGCGGGCTCATGGTCTGGAGGGGAACCTTCCCTTCGACCACCACCCCCAGTCCTGGCACGATGACGGGGGCTCCCCCTGGGATTTCTCGAATTTCCCCGGCAACGTGTCCTTGGCCTCCCGCTGCGGCGAGCTTGGCCGCCTCTTCAGCAGCATCCTTGCCGATGCTGGCCACTTCTTCCAGCAGCTCTGGTTCCTTGGCTGTCAGGACTGCAAACGAGATCAACAAGCCATGGCAAGGAGAGAATATGCATCCGAAGGACAGGGACTGGAAGCAAGATAATGAAGATAGCAGAAAACAGAAGAACAAGTGAATTACCCGGAGTTGATTGCCGTGGGAGGGCTTCGGTTTCCCTGGCAATATTAGTTGCCGGGATGCGACTACCGCCCTCTTCCTCAGTAACCACGGCGTCGGCTTGGGCCGATCCTTCCATGGAGGCACTTGCCGGGGACCTCTCAGCTCGGGTTTCATGAAGGGTGGGCCCCCTCGAAGAACCTCACCCAAGGGAATCTCTCCTTCCACCTTAGCTGGAGATGGGGGGCGTTCCTCCATGCTACTCTTCGCGGGGGAGACCTGCCCCGCGCCTCCATGCCGGGGGCTGAGCTTGGGGCTTGGCGCCGGACTGCTCGTGCTACTCCCCGCCAAGCCAGTGCCTTCCGAAGGCCCCGACGGCTCCGTCTGCTTGAGCCGCTTGGACCGATGGATGA
The DNA here is from genome assembly GCA_011799875.1 of Thinopyrum elongatum. NCBI lineage: Eukaryota > Viridiplantae > Streptophyta > Magnoliopsida > Poales > Poaceae > Thinopyrum > Thinopyrum elongatum. Next base: position 319,046,017 of record CM022301.1, read on the forward strand.
GGGTTACCTCCTCCTCCTCTTCCCTGTCAAAGGCAGCAAGCAAAATGAAATCAGCAAACCAACAAATATGCAAGACTCGGATGGGAACAGAGAGTATTTTCCTTACTCCGAGTCCATGAGCATGGAGCCCAGCTCGAACTCCATGGGTGGCGGAGGCGCTCTGCCTCTCTTCAGGACCTGGGGAATAGTATTCCACGGTAACTTCAAGTCTTGCTTGGGCGGAGGGATCTCTGGCGAAGACGAGCTACTCGAAGAGCTCAAATCTGATTGTGAGCTGGAGTCGACTCCTGTAACTACCCGTCGCTTGGCAGGAGGGGTCTTGGCCTCGGAAAGGCGAGATGAATGCCGGCGCTCCATATCGGGCTTATCGCTCTTGGAGGCGATCTTCTTCACCTTCCCGGCGGCAGGCGCAGGGGCAGGAGCCGCTGGTCCCTGACTAGCCGCCCGCCTACGAGGGCGCTGGTCCAGGTCTGGCTCAAGGGCTTGTGGGCCCGCTGAGAGCCACTCCTATTCGGGCTGCTCCACCACCTCGGCTTCGTCCCCTTCCTGGTTTTCCGCTACCGCAGCATACAAGGCTTCAATCGCGGAAGGCTCAGCCCCGGCAGGGTCTCCCCCGGCAACCTCCTCCGTGGCATGCACCTCGCTCCTGCCGTGGGAGGATCCCTCGCCCTCGGCCCACTGTTCCTCTTCCTCCTCCACCCTTCTGGGCCTTGCCTTCCCGGCGGCCCGAGCCGCTTTGTCCTCCTCGATCCGCCTCCTAATGAACTCCGCATCTACTTTGGAGGTGCGCTTGAACATATTACCCTCTACCCTGACGGCTCTTTCCTCTAGGCCGTAGAACCACTCGACCTCCGCGTCGGTGTCGGGCAGTTGCCAATCGCCCGCAACCCCGTAGGTGTTGCAGTCGAGCATCCACTTCAGGATCTGATCCCGGGCAGAGTTGACGTTCAGCGGAACGACCCTTGCCGGCAATTTGAATGGCCCCAGGCTGCTGAACAGTTGTTCTCACAGCCAGCCGTGGCCGTAAACTGACAAGTTGTTGGTGAGACCTGGGTACAGCCGCATCCTGTCTCCGGCGTCTCCGTACCGCCAGGCAAACCTATCCCTCTTCTGCAGCGGTGCAATGCGGCGCCGGAGGAAATCAGTTCCCACTTGTTCGATGGTTAACCCGGCAGCTTTAAGGTGAGCGATCCTGTTCAGCGCTGGGCGAAGCCTGACATCAGTGAGGCCCAATTCCCTCCAGTCATTGCCGCGCACGATGCACTCCGTCCGTGCCTGGCAATACTCTGGAGCTTCCTCATCCTGGATCCAGCACCAGTCCGCTCTCCATTCCTCCCATCTGCCACGCTGGTGACCAGGAAGATAATCCCAAATCTCGTTCCTTTCCTAGGGGATCCAGCTTATGTTTCCCGAGCGGTGAGCCTTGTTCTCCACCCGCGGGACGAAAAAGTGCCTGAACAGGTCTACGTTGGGGGTGACCTCGACAAAATTCTCGCACAAATGGGTGAAGATTGCCATGCACGCCATTGCATTCGGCGTGAAGTATAGTAGGTGGAATCCATACACCACCATCATCGCTTCAAAGAAATCCGAGAAAGGGGAATAGAGGCCGCAGAACAAATAAGCGCAGAAAAATCGATAAGAATTCGGCAGATCCTCTTTCCTCTCCGGCAGAACCTTGGGCGCGCCATGCCCCTGTGGGACTTCCCTTCCCCACATGTATCCATACCTTGCAACCAGAGCATCGCTATCTAAGCCCGACAGGAAGAAAACAACATCTCCCCGTCGCTTCTTGTCTAGCTCAGCCGCCTTCTTCTTGTTCCCCTCTGCGGCCATCTCCTTCACGGTGGCCGCCTGCTTCCCCTTTGCGGCGGTAGCTTTCTTTCCCATCCTCAGGAGCCCTGGAAAGGATGGAAGGTTGGGTGAGGTTTCGGAGGTGAATGTGGGCGCGGGAGCGGTGGCTTGGCTTGAGGAGGAAGATGGTCGAGAATGGGTGTGAATGAGCCGCGCCCCTTCACGTTTTTCCTTTTTATGAGGGACAGACATGGGGGAAGGGGCGACTCTTCGCTGCTTTCCCTTGGAAAGTTACCATTTTACATTAACTGCTACAGTCCCATGACCCCACGACCTGCAGTAATTACGCGGAGTAGACGTTGGTTTGACTAGTCCTCACAACCGCTGTAAGCGCAGCACTCATTTGACACATGTCCGTGCATATTTAGGGCCTAACCCAACGTGCCCGGCAACATGTATGGATCAGGCCTGGGGGCTTCTGTCGGGGTACCCAGATAGGGGTGTATGTTTCCCCCTGAATTGTGCACGGACAGGCACGTCTTCGGCACCGCAACGGTGAAGCAAGCTCCACCAAGCTTCACCAAGGCCAAGCAGGAGAGAGAGTTCTTTGACGAACCAATGGGCGGATCAAGAAGACCAAGACAAGCCTAGACAGCAAGATATCACCAAGGGAAAAAGCCTGCCTTGCCAGGCAGGCGAGCCTGGTAAGGTCAAGGCCACCCTAAGAGCAAGTCCCAAGACCTCCCCGGCAAGGGTTGCCGGGGCGCTGGCAGCCTGTTGTCCCGCCAAGGCCCCACCGATCCACCTCACAGTTCTGCAAGTCCCTTATTGATGTGGTGTCGAGCCCTCAAGTGAATAAGTGGCAGTCATTCAACACGTGGCAGCCATTCCTGAGGAAGATCACCCCTAAATGACACCCGCCCATGGGCGTGTCACGCAGACAGGTGAGAAGGTGGTTGAATGGCACGGCAAGGCTTGCCGGGCTGCATCCTCGACGTGATACTAAGCGGTGCATTTAATGCACCTTCTCATGTCTGCTGAGTTAGGTATGATAGCACTTTGGCTATCTAATCACTGGATAATGACTGTTTTGCCATTGTGGTAACCCCTTTACCTATAAAAGGAGGGCCAAGGCAACCTTAGAGGAGATTCGGAACCTGGTACATTCATACGCACGTAGCTGCTCTTCCCGAGAAGACCTTGCCGGGCTTGAGCAATGCGCGTTTGCCATGGTCTTCCACTCAATCCACCAAAGCAGGAGTAGGGTTTTACGCCTCGCGGCAGCCCAAACCAGGGTAAAAACTATCCGCGTCACCATTGCCGTGCTATTCTACGACCTTCGCTCTTTGTGCAACATGCCCTTCTCCCTTGCCGAACCACAAAGGGGCCGATGGCCCCATAGGTGACCGTGTCGAACCACGACACGATGGCTTCGATTTCCCCCTCCGGGAGGGAAGTCCCCCCGGCGGAATCACTCCGCCAGAAGGCAAAAGTGCTCCTGCCCAAGTTCCACCTCGAGACGGCGGCGCTCCGTCCCGCAAGTCCTCCCCTTATTTTTTTTCTAGGTCAAAATGACCTATATACCAGAAGATGGGAACCGTAGGTGGGCTGAGCACAACCCACGAGGGTGCGCTTGGGGGGCCTGCCGCGGCCTGGTGTCTTGTATTCAACAGGTGGCCCCCTCCAGAAGTTATTTGCTCCAGTATTTTTTATATATTCCAAAATAATTCTCCATAAATTTTTAGCTCATTTAGAGATGTGCAGAATAGGTAACTCTGATGTAGCTTTTTCAGGTCCAGAATTCCAGTTGCCTGCATTCTCCATCTTTGTGTAAACCTTGCATATTATGAGAGAAAAGGCATTAGAATTACTCCATAAAGCACTATTATGGAAAAAAACATTATAAATAACAGTAGGAAATCATGATGCAAAATGGACGTATCAATTACCAGCCCCTCTGGTGCAAGGAAGAGTGAACAAACACTCATCATGAGAATAACCCGCTTAGCATGGAAGATACTGACCACTGATACGTCTCCAACGTATCTATAATTTTTTATTGCTCCATGCTATTATATTATCTACTTTGGATGTTTTATATGCATTAATATGCTATTTTATATTATTTTTGGGACTAACCCATTAACCTAGAGCCCAGTGCCAGTTTTTGTTTTTTCCTTGTTTTTGAGTTTTATAGAAAAGGAATACCAAACGGAATAAAACTTTTACGATGATTTTTCTTGGACCAGAAGACACCTAGAGGACTTGGAGAGGGGGTCAGAAGACTCACGAGGAGCCCATAAGCCCACAGGGCGTGCCCTAGGCGGCGCGCCCCCTGGCTTGTGGACCCCTCAGGAGTCCCCCAACCCTAATCTTTGCACTATAAATTCCCAAATATTCCCACAACACCAAAAGCGTCCACCAAAATACTTTTACGCCACTGTAAGCCTCTGTTCCAATGAGATCCCTTCTTGGGGCCTTTTCCGGCGATTTGCCGGAGGGGGATTCGATCACGGAGGGCCTCTACATCAACCATGCAGCCCTTTCGATGATGTGTGAGTAGTTTACCACAGATCTACGGGTCCATAGCTAGTAGCTAGATGGCTTCTTCTCTCTCTTCGATCTTCAATACAATGTTTTCCTCGATGTTCTTGGAGATCTATTCGATGTTATACTTTTTTGCAGTGTGTTTGTTGAGATCCGATGAATTGTGGATTTATGATCAGATTATCTATCAATATTATTTGAGTCTTCTATGAACTCTGTTATGCATGATTAAGATATCTTTGTATTTCTCTTTGAACTATCGGTTTGGTTTGGCCAACTAGATTGGTTTTTCTTGCAATGGGAGAGGTGCTTAGTTTTGGGTTCAATCTTGCGGTGTCCTCACCCAGTGACAGAAGGGGTAGCGAGGAACGTATTGTATTGTTGCCATCAAGGATAAAAAGATGGGGTTTATGTCATATTGCTTGAGTTTATCCCTCTACATCATGTCATCTTACTTAAAGCGTTGCTCTGTTCTTATGAACTTAATACTCTAAATGCAGGCAGGAGTCGGTCGATGTGTGGAGTAATAATAGTAGATGTATAATCGTTTTAGTCTGCTTTGTGTGATGCCTATATTCATGATCATTGCCTTAGATATCATCATAACTTTGCGCTTTTCTATCAATTGCTCAACAGTAATTTGTTTACCCACCCTATGCTATCTTAAAGAGAGAAGCCTCTAGTGAAACCTATGGCCCCCGGGTCTATTTTCCATCATATATTTTCATATCTATAAACCAAAAAACCCAAAAATACCTTGCTGCAATTTATTTATATTTACTTTAGTTTGCTCTTTTATGTATCTTTTATACCTATCTCTATTAGATCTCACTCTTGTTCGAGACTGTGAAGGGATTGACAACCCTTTTTTCGCGTTGAGTGCAAGTGTTTGTTAGTTTGTGAAGGTCCATAGATTGGAGACTTGCTTGTGCCTCCTACTGGATTGATACCTTGGTTCTTAACTGAGGGAAATACTTATCTCTACTTTGCTGCATCACCCTTTCCTCTTTAAGGGAAAAATCAACGCAAGCTCAAGAAGTAGTAGGAAGAATTTCTAGCGCCGTTGTTGGGGAGGTTCTACATCAAGTCTACCAAGTACCAATCATAAACTCTCATCTCTTGAACTTACATTATTTGCCATTTGCCTCTCGTTTTCCTCTCCTCCCACTTCTAAAACATTTTCAGAAAAACACAAAAATATTTGCCTTTTTATTTGCCTTCTTTTCGTTTGCCTTTATGTCTTACTTGGTTTGTTTTCTTGTTTGCTTGGTATAATTGTGTGTTTATTGAAAATCAGAAAACAAAATTTTTATGGATCCTCATCAACTTGCTAATCTTTTTAAAAGATCGAATTATGATGAACCAATTGCTAGTGAGTTGAGTGCACTAGATTATCTTTATGAAGTTTTGCTTGAAATTCGTGAATCTAAAAATTATGATGAAGTGTTAAAAGAAGAAATTTATGAAGTGATTCACGATAGCTCCTTGAAAGAAAAGCATGATTGCAATGATGTTATTATAAATTCTATTAATGTCAATTGTGCTAATAATATGCAAAACCCCAAGCTTGGGGATGCTAGTTTTGATATGTCCACTACTTATTGCAATGATCATGATTGGGGTGATAATAGTTCTTATGATCTTGAAAATTTATTTAAGCCTTATGATAATAATGTTGCAATAATATTGATAGTGGGTTTGTAAGAGTGTCAACTCTAGGAAATAATGATCCCACTACTTTGGAGTTTGATCAATCTTATGAAATTTTTGATAAAATTGGGCTTGGAGAAGTAATGACTTTATTCTATGTTAATCCCACTATTTTGGAAGAGTGTCAACTTTGCATGCATGTGGATCATGAAGAGAATATTTTATGTGATAGCTATATTGTTGAATTTGATTATGATCCCACATGTAATTATTATGAGATAGGAAAGTATGGTTGTAGAAATTTTCATGTTATTAAATTACCTCTCGTTATGTTGAGATTGCTATTGTTTCTTTCTTGTTCCTTGCACATGCTAGTTTTCGCTTGTCTTGATAATTTTTTTTCTTACAAAATGCCTATGCATAGGAAGTATGTTAGACTCAAACTTTATTTCCGATGCTACATGATGCTCTAGTCGTGTTTCAATTGCTATCTTCCATGTGAGCATCATTAAAATTATCAACGCCTAGCTAAAAGGCTTTAAAGAAAAGCGCTTGTTGGGAGACAACCCAATAATTTTCTTTTCTGTTTTTATGAGTATACACATTATTACCTCTATAGTAATTGTGTTTTGGTGTATTAATTAGTGTTTGAGCCAAGCGAGACCTTTGGGATGCTTTGGTATATCGTTGATTTGGTTTTGCTGAAAAATAGAAAATTTTGTGTCCAGTAACAGAATTGTTTAAATTCACTGGAGCTTGGAAAAATTCTGAAATTTTTACACAAGATTTATACATGAATTTCCTATGTTTTCCTATTTTTGAGAATTTTTGGACTTATAGAAGTATGATTAATATTCTAGTTACTACAGACTGTTCTCTTTTTGACAGATTCAGTTTTTATATGTTGTTTGCTTATTTTGATGAATCTATGGGTAGTATCGGGGGGTATGAACCATGGAGAAGTCGGAATACAGTAGATATAACACCAATATAAATTAAGAATGAGTTCACATCAGTACCTAAAGTGTTGATTTATTTTATTATGCTAACGAATCTTATGAGTTTTCTGTTGAGTTTTGTGTTGTGAAGTTTTCAAGTTTTGGGTAAAGATTTGATGGACAACGGAATAAGGAGTGGCAAGAGCCCAAGCTTGGGGATGCCCAAGGCACCCCAAGGTAATATTAAAGGACAACTAAGCATCTAAGCTTGGGGATGCCCTGGATGGCATCCCCTCTTTTGTCTTCAATCCATCGGTAAATTTACTTGAGGCTATATTTTTATTCACCACATGATATGTGTTTTGCTTGGAGCGTCTTGTATGATATGAGTCTTTGCTTTTTAGTTTTCCACAATCATCCTTGCTGTACACACCTTTTGAGAGGGACATGCATTAATTGTCAATTTATTAGAATACTCTATGTGCTTCACTTATATCTTTTGAGCTAGGCATTTTGCTCTAGTGCTTCACTTATATCTTTTTAGAGTACGGCGGTGGCTTTATTTTGTAGAAATTGTTGAACTCTCATGCTTCACTTATATTATTTTGAGAGTCTTAAACAGCGTGGTAATTTTTTTAGTTTATGAATTTAGTCCTAATATGATGGGCATCCAAGAGGGATATAATAAAAACTTTCATATAAAGAGCATTGAATTGATGAGAAGTTTGATTCCTTTTATTTGTTTTGAGATATAAAGATGGTGATATTATAGTCATGCTAGTGAGTAATTGTGGATTGGTAGAAATACTTGTGTTAAAGTTTGTTATTGCCGTAGCATGCACGTATGGTGAACCGTTATGTGATGAAGTCGGAGCATGATTTATTTTTTGATTGTCTTCCTTATCAGTGACGGTCGGGGACGAGCGATGGTCTTTTCCTACCAATCTATCCCCCTAGGAGCATGCGTGCAGTACTTTGTTTCGATGGCTAATAAATTTTTGCAATAAGTATGTGAGTTCTTTATGACTAATGTTGAGTCCATGGATTATACGCACTCCCACCCTTCCACCATTGCTAGCCTCTCTAGTACCGCGCAACTTTCACTGGTGCATTAAACCCACCATATACCCTTCCTCAAAACAACCACGATACCTACCTATTATGGCATTTCCATAGCCATTCCGAGATATATTGCCATGCAACTTCCACCGTTCCGTTTATTATGACACATACCATCATTGTCATATTGCTTTGCATGATCAAGTAGTTGGCATAGTATTTGTGGCAAGGCCACCGTTCATATTTTTTTATACATATCACTTTTGATCATTGCACATCCCGGTACACCACCGCAGGCATTCATATAGAGTCATATCTTTTTCTAGTATCGAGTTGTAATTCTTGAGTTGTAAGTAAATAAAAGTGTGACGATCATCATTATTAGAGCATTGTCCCATGTGAGGAAAGGATGATGGAAGCTATGATTCCCTCACAAGTTGGGATGAGTCTCCGGACTTTATAAAGAGGTGAAAGAAGCCCAAACAAAAAAAATAAAAAGAGGCCAAAGAAGACCAAACAAAAAAAAGAGAAAAGAAAAAAAATGAGAGAAAAGAGAGAAGGGACAATGTTACTATCCTTTTTCCACACGTGTGCTTCAAAGTAGCACCATGATCTTCATGATAGAGAGTCTCCTATTTTGTCACTTTCATATACTAGTGGGAATTTTTCATTATAAAAATTGGCTTATATATTCCAATGGTGGGCTTCCTCAAATTGCCCTAGGTCTTCGTGAGCAAGCAAGTTGGATGCACACCCACTTAGTTTCTTTTTGAGCTTTCATACACTTATAGCTCTAGTGCATCCCTACTCACTTGCATCGATATCAATTGATGGGCATCTCCATAGCCCATTAATTTGCCTAGTTGATGTGAGACTTTCTCCTTCTTTTTTGTCTTCTCCACAACCACCATATTCTATTCCACCTATAGTGTTATATCCATGGCTCACGCTCATGTATTGCGTGAAAGTTAAAAATGTTTGAGAACATCAAAAGTATGAAACAATTGCTTGGCTTGTCATCGGGATTTTGCATGATGAAATACTTTGTGTGATGAAGATGGAGCATAGCCAGACTATATGATTTTGTAGGGATAACTTTCTTTGGCCATGTTATTTTGAGAAGACACGATTGCTTTATTAGTATGCTTGAAGTATTATTATTTTCATGTCAATATTAAACTTTTGTTTTGAATCTTATGGATCTGAATATTCATGCCACAATAAAGAAGATTACATTGATAAACATGTTAGGTAGCATTCCACATCAATAATTCTGTTTTTATCATTTACCTACTCGAGGACGAGCATGAATTAACCTTGGGGATGCTTGATACGTCTCCAATGTATCTATAATTTTTTACTGTTCCATGCTATTATATTATCTGTTTTGGATGTTTTATATGCATTAGTATGCTATTTTATATTATTTTTGGGACTAACCTATTGACCTAGAGCCCATTGCATGTTTCTGTTTTTTCCATGTTTTTGAGTTTTACGTAAAAGGAATATGAAACGGAGTCCAAACGGAATAAAACTTTTGCGATGATTTTTCTTGGACCAGATTACACCTGGAGAACTTGGAGAGGGGGTCAGAAGACTCACGAGGAGCCCACAAGCCCACAGGGCACGCCCTAGGGGGCGCCCCTGGCTTGTGGACCCTCGGGAGTCCCCCAACCCTAAACTTTGCACTATAAATTCCCAAATATTCCCCCAACACCAGAAGCATCCACCAAAATACTTTTCCGCCGCCACAAGTCTCTGTTCTCGTGAGATCCCATCTTGGGTCCTTTTTTGACAATCTGCCGGAGGGGGATTCGATCCCGGATGGCCTCTACATCAACCTTGCTACCCTTCCGATGATGTGTGAGTAGTTTACCACAGACCTACGGGTCCATAGCTAGTAGCTAGATGGCTTCTTCTCTCTCTTTGATCTTCAATACAATGTTCTCCTCCATGTTCTTGGAGATCTATTCGATGTAATACTTTTTTGCGGTGTGTTTGTTGAGATCCGATGAATTGTGGATTTATGATCAGATTATCTATGAATATTATTTGAGTCTTCTCTGAACTCTTTTATGCATGATGAAGGTATCTTTGTATTTCTCTTAGAACTATCAGTTTGGTTTGGCCAGCTAGATTGGTTTTTTCTTGCAATGGGAGAGGTGCTTAGTTTTGGGTTCAATCTTGCGGTGTCCTCACCCAGGGACAGAAGGGGTAGCGAGGAACGTATTGTATTGTTGGCATCAAGGATAAAAATATGGGGTTTATGTCATATTGCTTGAGTTTATCCCTCTACATCATGTCATCTTACTTAAAGCGTTGCTCTGTTCTTATGAACTTAATACTCTAGATGCAGGCAAGAGTCGGTCGATGTGTGGAGTAATAGTAGTAGATGCAGAATCGTTTTGGTCTACTTTTCACGGACATGATGCCTATATTTATGATCATTACCTTAGATATCGTCATAACTTTACGCTTTTCTATCAATTGCTCAACAGTAATTTCTTTACCCACCGTACGCTATCTTCAAGAGAGAAGCCTCTAGTGAAACCTATGGCCCCTGGGTCTATTTTCCATCATATATTTTCATATAACCCAAAAATACCTTGCTGCAATTTATTACTTTAGTTTGCTCTTTTACTTATCTTTTATACCTATCTCTATTAGATCTCACTCTTGTTCGAGACCGTGAAGGGATTGACAACCCCTTTTTCGCGTTGAGTGCAAGTGTTTGTTAGTTTGTGCAGGTGCATAGATTGGAGACTTGCTTGTGCCTCCTACTGGATTGATACCTTGGTTCTTAACTGAGGGAAATACTTATCTCTACTTTGATGCATCACCCTTTCCTCTTCAAGGAAAAAATCAAGGCAAGCTCAAGAAGTAGCAACCACCCCCTGTCGCTCCATGAGCACTCCAGGCACACAAAACAAATGTTCATTTGAAATTTTAGAGGTGGCACATGCAAATTTACTTTGAACGGCAGGGTAATATTGCATATAGGTAGATATAGTGGACACATCTGGAATAACTTTGGTTTAAGGATTTTGATGCACAAGCAGTATTCCCGCTTAGTACAGGTGAAGGCTAGCAAATAGGTTGAGAAGCAACCAGCTAGAGAGCGAAAAAGGTCATGCACATGCTTTATGAATAATCAACATTGAATACTAGCATGAGTAGGATATAAACACCATCAACATAAATATCGTGGAGGCTATGTTGGTTTTGATTCAACTACATGCGTGAGCATGTGCCAAGTCATGCCACTTGAAACATTCAGAGGAGGATACCATATCATCATACTGCATCACAATCATTTTAATGCATGTTGACCCCTAAGATAAATCATTATCCAATCCTAGCTACTTAAGCATGTCATGAGCAACTATAATCTCTAATTGTCATTGCAAACATGTTTAATCATAATATGCTGAATCATGGATACTGAGTTAAACATATTTACAAAAACAAGAACAAGTTGAGTTCATACCCGCTTTTCCCTGCCACAGTCACTTCATGAAATATCATCATTATTTCCTTTCACTTGCTCGACCGAATGATGTGAAAATAATAAGAGTGCAAGAGTGCTGTGGACTAAGATGGAATCTGCAACATTTTATTCAGAGGGAAAGACAAAATAATATGGGCTCTTTGTTAGATCAACAATAATGCATATGGGAGCCACTCAACATTTTCATCGTGGTCTTTCCATCGGTACAACTCAACAAAACAGAAGGAAAGAAATTCAGAGAAACACAATGAAATATTTTTGGAGTTTTTAATTTTTCTTGAAAAGGAAACAAATTAAAGAAAGAAAAACAAAAACAAGAAAAACTATTTACACGGGAAAGCTCCTAACAAACAAAAGAAGAAAAGGGAAATCTTTTTTGGTTTTCTTTTAATACTACAACTAAATTAAACTAGAAAGAAAAACCGAAAAGAAGCAAGAAATATTTTTGGATTTTCTCAATGTTTTTCGAACACACAAGAAGAAAATGAGAAAATAAATATAGCATGGATAATACAATGAAAAAGTATGAACACCGACAACTAAAATGAAATGTGTGAACATGAATATAATGTTGATGGAAATACGTACTCCCCCAAGCTTATGCTTTTGGCCTAGCTTGGTAATCACCACCTGTACTAGCCATCCGGTCCCATGTGAAAGTGTTGTGGCGGTGGCACCTAAGCGTCCCACTCCTGGGGCTCTTCCTCTACCGCTGCCTGGTTGTTTCGGTAGGCAATAATGTCCTATGGCATGACCCTGTATCCGTGCCTGGCAATAGAATCGAACAAAGCAAGTGCAGGCAACAGGATAATATCACGAGTAACCTCGTTGAATAGTAAGTTATAGCGAATGTTGTTAAAAGAATCAACCGTATCAGTAAACTGGTGAGCCACCATCGCCTGGTGATCTTGATAAACTCGGGGCAAAGGATAATCATGTTGGCGTATCTGAACATTAAAGTGACTCGCTAAGCGGGTCGCAAAAATACCACCATGAATTTTGCCCTTAGTTCTGTTGAGGCGCAGACGACATGCAATAATAGCCCCTAGGCTAAAGGTGTGATCATTGTGTAGTGCATGGCGTAAAATGGCGAGGTCGGGAGCACTGAGTGCACTGGCCTTCTCTCTAGCAGTTAAACACTTCGTGTTGAATAAAGCAAAGTAATGCACAGAAGGAAACTGCAAACTAGTGATGGTGGCTTTCGAAACGCCTCTTTCCTCACCCACTATCAAAGTGAGGGGGAAGTCCTCAAACTCTGCCGGTCTAGGCTCTCTTAATTCCCCGTCAGAGGGAATCAAACATATGTCACAAAAGTCAGTGAGCGGTATCTGATGGGTTTCAGAATATAAATTAAACCGCACCTCAGGAGGATTGTTCCTATTTAAGAAATAGAAATTTTGCACAAAGGAATTTGTGAGGAGGTGATGTTGGTCACACTCATCTACGAGGAAGTTAGTCAGCCCGACATTTGCAATAAATTGGGTAAACTCTTGATGGAACCCGGCCTCGTCCATGAAGGCATTATGTGGCCATTCAGACGGCCACACCTCTACCATTCTCGGAGTGTTGAGGTCATTGTCCAATGATTCCCCAATGACACACTTGGCATTCATTTTGGAGGAAAACTTCCAAAAGATACTCATATTTTCCTATGAATAAAATTCTGAAAATTTTGGCCACAAAATTTTTGTCAACAAAACTTCATAAGATTGATAGCAACTACTCATATGGGTGCCTAGAGGCTATATTAAGCATTCAAACTACTTAGAACTCTAAGAATTCAACATGCAAGCCCATCTATAGTAGCACTAAGAGTAGCTAAATACTCAAACATTAAACCACTAGAACAAAAACTAATTGGAGCAATGGAGGAGTCACATACCAAGTAGCAATCCCTCAAAATATTTTCGGAAACGGAGCTTCGAGCAAAGAGATCGAAATCCACGGGTATTAGAGCTTCGAGCAAACAGTCCCTACAGTATTCAAAAAAGGTTTACCAAGGATAATCGACATGTTATCGTCCTCGGGCATCTCAAGTATAACAAAGTCTGTTAAGATAGTAACATTTGCAACAACAACGGGCACATCCTCACAAATACCAATAGGTATGGCAGTTGATTTGTTAGCCATTTGCAATGATCTATTAGTAGGTGTGAGTTTATTCAAATCAAGTCTTTTATATAAAGAGAAAGGCATAACACTAACACCAGCTCCTAAATCACATAAAGCAGTTTTGACATAATTCCTTTTAATAGAGCAAGGTATAGTTGGTATTCCTGGATCTCCAAGTTTTTTAGGTATTCCATTCTTAAAAGAATAATTAGCAAGCATGGTGGAGATTTTAGCTTCAGGTATCTTTCTTTTATTAGTGATAATTTCTTTCATGTATTTAGCATAAGGGGCCATCCTTTTTCTTAGATGATTTAGGTGTAAAGGGCATGGGTTTCTGTATCCAAGGCTCTTTCTTTACCATGTTTTCTAGCCACAAAGTCTCTTTTATCATAACGTTTATTATTAGGTTGTGGGTTATCAAGATCAATAGCAGGTTCTATCTCAACATCATTATCTGGTTCTTTATCATTGTCTAGTTGAGCATATACATGAACATCATCATTATCATTTTCATTATCACTAGATGAATGTTCATTACCAGATTGAGTTTTAGCATCTGAGATAGAGACATCATAATTATCTGAGTAAATTGCACAGAAGTACCACAATTGGGGCATTGGAAGCAGATTGGTACCAAGATTGGTAATTTTTACGCGTCAGTACCAAGTTTGGGGCGAGACGTTGCAAAAGAGGCTAAAAGTGCGTTTTATACGTATTGACAGGGAATCTGACCGGTTGGGCCCGCCCGTCAGGTGCCACGCTGGCCAGTGAGCACGTGCCCGCACGCTGACTCGGACGAGCCCCGGGTCGAACCGTTGAGCGGCGGCTGGTGCGTTCGAGCCAGACCCCGACCCGTACTCTGCCCTCTTCCTCCTCCTCACTCCCTCGCCACCGCCTGCCTCCCTGCCTGCCCCGCCGGCCCCGCAGCCTTGGCTCAAACTGCTTAGGCGCTGTCCTCTCCCCCGCGGCTGCTCCTCCCTCGCGCTCTCCTCTCCCCTGCGGCTGCTATGCCCTAGGAGACGATGGCGTCGGCGACTCCGGCAGGCGGCGAGGGCCGGGGCGATGACGGTGGCAACGGCAGTGACCTCCCCCGCTTAGGCGTCGACGGCAGTGGCGGCTACTCCACCTCAGAGTACAGTAGCGACGACGATGATTTTGCAGAGCCGGCGTTATTGATGGAGCAGAGGCTGTAGATGGCGCGAATTTGGGTGGCCAACCCTAGCACCGCCCATCAGTGGACTCATGGCATCGGTGGTGTGTTGTAAGTGCTCCACTCTTCCATTTTTGCTAACTGAAATTGGGGATTAGGGTTAGGGTTTACTGCCTGCATGTTTAGCACTCGAATTGCTACTGTTGTATATGATTTACATTGTTATTTCTGAGTCCAAATTGGGATTAGGTGTTAACTAACTAGAGCAGAGCAGTTAACTACTTCTCTGAAAATACAAAACATCAGTTAGCTGTCATAGGGTTAACTACCCACTCTGTAATTAGGGTTGCATTGAGATAGTTTTTTACATTGTATACTATCATTGTGCTTTGCTGTCATATTCTTAGTTTATTCATAATATGTTTAATTTGTAGTAATTGTGTTTATTGGAATTGTTGACTAGGGCTAAGGGTAAATAAAAGCTTTGTTTATATGTTAACTAAAAAAGTGTTTATATGTTAACATATCTGAGAATAGTAAAACAAAGCTTAAATGTTAACTTAAAAAGTGGTTTATGCTTATGTTAAACTTGGGCACTGAATAGTTGATACATCCTTGTTAACCTATCTGTTAAGTAAAATTGTTTATTAGCCATGGTTAAATTGTTAACCATTTTTGTCTGTTATTTCATTTTGCAGTTTGTATGATGACATTTTGGATGTTAGGTTCCATTTTGATGCTTCAGAAATGTTTGAGCTGAAGCTCTGTAGTTCAGATGTAACTATCTAAATATGATTGTAGTGATGGAAACCCAAGGATTTAGTGAATATGATCTGCTGTTTCACATTGAGAATCCAGATTTAGGGGAGAAAGGATTGGAGATGGTAGAGAGTAATGCTGAGTTGCAAATAGTAAATTGGCAGGTTGAGGAGTGTAAGGTTCTAAATTTGCTAGTGAGGGCATGTCCACCTCCTTGCAGCCAGTTTGAGAGGCAAGAATTGTCCACAGTTGTGTATGAAGAGCCTGTGTTATATGATCTCAGTGAGCCACCCATCTATGCTGTTGATCAAGAAGGAGTTGTCTTTGAAAGTCAGAGTAGCAGCTACAGTGCAGCTCATGGTACTGGTGTTTGCACACAAGAGAGCAAGAATGTAAAAGGAAAGCTCAAAGCTGTTTTGGAGCTAGAAGAAGAAGAGGGATATGAGGGCAGTGGTGGTTCTGATTGTGAAGGTGAAGATGACAGTGATGGAAACCCTTTTTATATGGGTGATGCTGATGACATAGAGATGGATGAGGGAAAGAGACAGAGAGAGTATAATGAAATAGAAGAGGAAGAAATAGATGATGAAGAATCTGAGGAGGAAGAAGTGGTGCATTATGAGGGTGACACAGAGGTTGAGGAACTTTTTCAAATGGATGAAGATGACAAAGTTGTTTCACAGGATGAAGAAACTGTAATTGTACATGAAGAGAAGAAGAAGAAGAAACAGAAGCTTCCAGTTAGGAGAGGGCCTACAACAAGGTCACATTCAAGTGTAGTACAAGAGGAGGAGCCTGATTTCAAGCCTTCATCTGATGAAGAAGAGAAAGGATTGTTGAAGGAGGCTGATGATAATGGTTTTGAGCCATTGTCATTTGTGCTGCCAAAGAAAAGGAAGAGCAGGGCAAAGCAGAGGCCTCCTAGAAAATGGTACAATGAGAAAATGGAGCAACCACATGAGCAATTATGTCTAAAGATCTGTTTCAAGGATCAACATCAATTCAGAGAGGCTTTGTTGAACTTACACATCACTCAAGGCAGAAACTTCAAATATCACAGGAACTCAGATCAAAGGATAATTGTAGAATGCAACCAAAAACATTGCAACTTCTTTATGGTGGCAACAGTTATAAAGGTGAAACTACTTTTGTAATTAAGAAGATGAGAATTGAGCACACTTGCCCTATTACTACAGAGACAACAAGGGTAAGTGCCAAGTGGCTTGCCAACAAGTATGAGTCACTGTTCAGATCTGATCTAACAACTGGCATTTAGACTTTGATTGATGCCTGCGTGGAGAAGTATGGTGTGGATGTGCCCAAGTCAATGGCATATAGGGCAAAGAACCTAGCTATTGATGCTGTGTTAGGAGACCACAAAAAGCAATACCCTAGGTTGAAAGACTATGCTCAGACAGTGATGGATACAAACCCTGGGAGTAGAGTAGTAGTCACTACTGTAACTCCAAAACCCACTGAAAAAATCCCCCATCCAGCCCCAAGATTCCATGCCATGTTCTATTGCATCAATGGAGCAAGGGAGGGGTTTCTCAAGGGGTGCAGACCCTTCATTAGTCAGTTTTTTCACCTTGTGCATTAGTTACATATTGTTTTATCTTTAAATGCATTTCAATGCTTTAGATATTGAATTTGCTTGCTCATTCAGGTGTTGATGGGTGCTTCATCAAGTTAACTACTGGTGCTCAACTACTTGCTGCCACTGGTAGAGATGGCAACAACAATATATACCCACTAGCATTTGGTATTGTTGGGCAAGAGGACACACCTAGCTGGTGTTGGTTTCTACACCAACTAAAAATCTGCCTAGGAGGAGAAGTGGGAGAGTTTGGTCCATATACAATAATGTCAGATAGACAAAAGGTATGTTCTTGCATCATCTCACCTTGTTCTTATATGGTTGTTTTGTGCTAGATAGTAGCTTAGCTAGTTTAACTGTGTGTCCCAGGGCCTACTAAATGCAATGAATGATGTCTTTCCTAAGTGCAACCAAAGGTTCTGCCTTAGCCATATATATGCAAACTTCCAAAATGCTGGGTTTAGTGGGGAAGATCTGAAGAAGTATATGGATAATGCTGCCTATGCATATAGTGAACACAAATTTAACATTGCAATGAATGACCTGAGAATTGAATGTGAGGAAGCTTGGAAGTGGCTTTGTGCAATACCCAAGAAAACATGGGCAAGGCATGCATTTGACACAAACTGCAAGACTGACCTTGTAGTTAACAATTTGTCTGAGGTGTTCAACAAGTATGTCCTAGATGTTAGGAAGAAACCAATTAGGACATTGTGTGATGGAATAAAGGATAAGCAGATGGTGAGGTGGCATAGGAATAGGGATAGTGGAAAGAAAGCTAGATGGGAGATAACACCCCATTATAGTGAGAAGCTAGAGGTTGAGAAGGAGAGGGCCAAATTTTGCAAACCTATTCAAGCTGGTGTGGACTTGTGGCAAGTTACAAGTGGGCAGCAAACCCATGCTATTAACTTGCAACTTCACACATGTGGGTGCAGAAAATGGGACCTCACTGGCATCCCATGTAACCATGCCATCTCAGCAATAAACAAGGGCAAAATAAAACCAGAGGATTATGTTAGCAAATTCTTCAAGAAACAATTCTATGTGGCAGCTTATGAACCAATGATCTATCCAGTTCCTGGTGAGCATGATTGGACAAGGACCCCTGGTCCAGACATTGACCCACCTGCATTTAAAGTGAAGAGGGGAAGAAAGAAAGAGAAGAGGATCAAGGGGAGATTTGAAGTTCCAAAGCCAAAGGGCACATCAATAATGGGGACTATAACATATGGCAACTGTGGACTGCAAGGACATAGGTACACAAGATGCATGAAACAATTGAAGCCGGAGACGGCTTTGAGGAAGAACAAACATGTGGTAATCCTCTTTTAAGTCCTAACATGTTTTCCTTCTTGTACATTCCATTACTTTACTATTTGCTAACTCATTTCCATGTTTATGCAAGCCTCTTGCAAGGAATTCAAGTGCTGGTGCTGCTGCTCCTACACCAGCACCAAGAGCTTGTCATCCAGCTCCTACAACAGCACCAACTGCTGCAACAAGAGGTGCTGGGAGAGGTGCTGTAGCTGCAGCTGCTGGGAGAGGTGCTGCAACAGGTGCTAGGAGAGGTGCTGCACCAGGTGGTGGGAGAGGTGCTGGGAGAGGGAGAGGTGCATTCTATGCCCCAAGGCAATCTACTCCCTCCACATCTACTGCTCCCTCCACATCTACTGCTCCTCCACCTTCTGGTGGTAGAAACAGTGGATGGAGGGCCTACTTCTATGCAAGTGGTAACCACTAAATGGCACATGTTCCATGTAATGTTCAAAACTAGATACTTCATGTGTGTTCTTGCATCCTATGGTACAATGTGATCTTGCTGGTGCTCTCAGTGTACTTTGCTGGTGCTCTTATTGTACTTTGCTGGTGTACTTTCAGAATCAATGCCATATATGGCTTTTGTTCATGTGGATGGATGGATCTATTTATTAGTTAATGCCATTTCTGGAGTTGCTTCATGTGTGTTAATGCATCTCATGAGTTAATGCCTGGAATGGACTATGTTCATGTGGATGGTTCTTTTTATATCTTTTTATGATTGATATGTTGATGAGAATGGTGCATATTATTGGATAGAGTAACTCTGTTGTTGGATATATTGCTAAAAAACAAGCACTTTGGGTTTTGGTGGCTCAGGGTCAACGGAACCACCTACAAGAATCAATTAGGGTCTAGGGTGGCTCGGGGTCGACGAAACCACCTAAAAGAATCAATTAGGGTTTTGGTGGCTCGGGGTCGACGAAAACACCTAAAACTATCATCTAGGGTCTAGGGTGGCCGGGTCGACGAAACCACCTAAAAGAATCAGTTAGGGTTTTGGTGGCTTGGGGTCGACGAAAACACCTAAAACTATCATCTAGGGTCTAGGGTGGCTCGGGGTCGACGAAACCACCTAAAAGAATCAATTAGGGTTTTGGTGGCTCAGGGTCGATGATAACACCTAAAAGAATCAATTAGGGTTTTGGTGGCTCGGGGTCGACGAAACCACCTAAACCTATCAATTAGGGTTTTGGGTGCGCTGGGTCGACGACCACCTACAAGAATCAATTAGGGTCTGGGTGGCTCGGGGTCGACGAAAACACCTAAAACTATCAATTAGGCTCTAGGGTGGCTCGGGGTCGACGAAACCACCTAAACCTATCAATTAGGGTTTTGGTGGCTCGGGGTCGACGAAAACACCTAAAACTATCAATTAGGCTCTAGGGTGCTCGGGGTCGACGAAACCACCTAAAACTATCATCTAGGGTCTAGGGTGGTCGGGTCAACGAAACCACCTAAACCTATCAACTAGGGTTTTGGGTGGCAACATAACAAAAGAATGATGAGGAAGCATTTAACATCACTCTAACATAAGAAACTATTCCTTTTGCAAATGCATTTAAGCATTTAAATGCATCATATTAACAAAGCCTCTTCCAATGCTTGGTATGTCATCATTTTCAGCAACAAACTAGCAACCATTTTCAGCAACAAACTAGCAACCATTTTCAGCATCAGTATAACATAAGCAAACAATACTTACTGGAGTTCAACACATTATAGGCATACACAACCATTGTTCACAATACATAGTGGAGTTCAAATGCACAATCCATCCTTTTCTCACAAAAGGATGAATAGCATAACTACTAGGTACATAAACAGCCAGAGTTCACAATTACTAGAACCATACATTACACAACCATAATTCTAAGTTACTAGGTCATTGCACAGCCATCCTTCCCAAAAGGTCTGCAATGCCCACTAATCTCACTTCATCTTGTTCAGTTCTGTAAGATGGCCTAGATCCCCTTGATCTTCTCCTTGAACTTCTCCTCTGCCTTCATGAGCTCACTAATCTTAAGCTCTAGCATGTACTTCTCTTCATTATGGTTCTCCTTTCCCTTCAGCAGATCAGCAACCTGAAACTTCAACTCTAGCTTCTCTTGGGTGAGCTTCTCCTCAAACTTTGTGAACTCTGCATTCTTCAACTCCAAATTCATCCTAGCCTCACTCAGCAATTCCTTCTCTTCCATATTCTTCAACTTCAGGTTCTGGATGACAGCTGCTTGAGCACTTGTCAGGTTGCACAGGAGTTCATACTTCTGTTGAAGCTTCTCTGTAACTGCATCTTTCTTTGCCATTTCTGCCTTCATACCAGCCACCAATTCAACTCTGCATTGGTGCTGATATGTGATGTTGGACTGCAGATAACTGAAATCCACAACCCTATCCTCCTGCATATCCACAAGTTGATGCACATCTTTCACTAACTTGTCATAGTCTGCATCCAGCTTGTACTTTTCTTCTATCAAAATGGTGAATAGTTAAAGGCACTTTCAAGATTATCATTCACCCTAGCAGACTTGCTCTCTTCAACCATTGACCAAAGCTTCAACAATGCATTCTCCATTGTTGGGGGCCACTTCTCATCAACCCACAATTATGACCTTCCTGGAAAAGTAACAAGGGCAAAATTTAGTACAATACAACTACTATGAGTAGTAAGCAACAGTTAGTTCATGGCAGTAGCTAATGTTGGTACTGACCAACACTGAATTTGCACAGCCATGTGCTAAGCAACAGGAGCACATTGTAAAATAACTTAATGTAATCCTACAATGGGTGATCAGTATATATTTAGCAGAGTAACACTCCATTCAACTTAGCATGTGCTAAGCAAAAGGAGCATATATTTAGCAGAATAACCAACTTAGAATTAGCCATTAATATAATGGAATCCTACAATGTGCACTACCATTGAACTACTTTGCCATATATCACTAACAAATGGAACATAGACATCACTGAATCAAGGTTATCAAACCAGACTACATTAGCCTGCAGCAACAAACTAGCTAATGAGAGTACCTACTGTCAGCAGCAAGCAACATTTACTTATTAGGAGTAACACATCAGCTAATGGAGGGGCTAATGTGAGTACTAAGGAACACTGCATACAAGTATAAATAAATAGCATGTGCACACAACATGGCATGCTTGAGCATATATTTAGCAAAAATGCACTCCACTGAACTTAATATTGAGCATTCCTACAATGAGCACTACAGTAGGGCATATATGACTAACAAATTTACCATAGACATAATTGAATCACACTTGGCAAACAAGACTCTGCCACTTTCAATGAACACATCCTGTGCATAATCAATAAGGCAAGAAAAATACCGGCTCTGCACATGCTATGAACCTTCTCCTAGTCATTGTTCCTTCAAATGCAACAAGCCTCTCTGATGGCTTCCCATGCTTGTCGCAGAACGACATCAGATCTAGCTCAAGGCCCTTGTAATCCGGGTCCTCAAGTGAGAAAGGCACCTGCCCAAGCAAAATCCAAGTTACCATCATGTGCAGAGGACAAGGACAAAGCAAATCAAACGAAATCCTCACAACAAAGACCACCTACACAGAAAAATCCCCAAATTTTCTAAACCTAACCCTAACCCTAGCTCCAATGGAGTAACTGACCTGGTTGAGCCCATCGGTGGAGGTTTCAGAGTACATGTACGGGAGGCTTGAGTTGTCATCGCTGCTCTCGTCCTCCAAAACCATGGCTGCGGCGGCGTGGTGTGGCGGCCGGCGGGGGCGGGGGCGGGCGCAGGCGGCGGCGAGGCAGAGAGCAGGAAGAAGAAGGCAGAGCAGAGCGGGGGGAATGAGCGGGGTCTGGCTCGAACGCACCAGCCGCCGCTCAATGGTTCGACCCGGGGCTCGTCCGAGTCAGCGCGCGGGCACGCGCTCACTGGCCAGCGTGGCACCTGACGGGCGGGCCCAACCGGTCAGATTCCCTGTCAATACGTATAAAACGCACTTTTAGCCTCTTTTGCAACGTCTCGCCCCAAACTTGGTACTGACACATAAAAATTACCAATCTTGGTAGGTACTTCTGTGCAATTTACTCTAATTATCTTCAGAAGGTTTTTCTATTTCAGGTTCACTAGAGGTGTGCAAAGTCCTATCATTTTTCTTTTTCTTTTTCTTTTTAGAAGGACTAGGTGCATCGGCATTGATTCTTTGAGAGTCTTGTTCAATTCTTTTAGGGTGTCCCTCAGGATAAAGTGGTTCCTGAGTCATTTTGCCTCCTCTAGTTGCTACTCTAATAGCATAATCATTCATATTATTGTTCATTTCACTAAGCATTTCTCTTTGAGATTTAGCAACTTGTTCTAGCTGAGTTTGAACCATAGAGGCATGTTTTCCTACACCTCTAACATCATTAGTGATTCTAAATAACAAGTCACTCAAGCGAGCAATCATATCGGAATTTTGTTTCAATTGTTTCATAACATTTGCATTGAAGTGATCTTGTTTTCTAATGTAGTTATCAAATTCATATAAGCATTGGCTAGGATGTTTATTTTAAGGGATTTCACCTTCATCAAACTTTAATAAATAATTTACCTCTACCACCTGTGGTGGTGGTGTGTCAAGTCCATGTATTTCTTCAATAGGTGGTAAATTCTTAACATCTTCAGCTTTAATACCTTTTTCCTTCATACATTTGTTTGCCTCTTGCATATCTTTAGCACTGAGAAATAAGATACCCCTCTTCTTCGGGGTGGGTTTAGGCGGTGGTTCAAGAAGAGTCCAATCATCATAATTCTTCAATATATTATTCAATAATTCCCCAGCTTGTTCAACGGTTCATTCCCTGAAAACGCAACCAGCACAACTATCTAGGAAGTCCCTAGAAGCATCGGTTAGTCCATTATGGAAGATATCAAGTATTTCATTTTTTAAGAGGATGATCAGGCAAAGAATTAAGCAATTGGAGAAGCCTCCCCCAAGCTTGTGGGAGACTCTCTTCTTCAATTTGCACAAAGTTAAATATTTCCTGTAAAGGCAGCTTGTTTCTTATGAGCAGGAAAATATTTTTAGAGAAGTAATAAATCATATCCTGGGGACTACACACACAACCAGGAGCAAGAGTATTGTACCATACCTTAGCATCACCCTTTAATGAGAAAGGAAATAACTTGAGAATATAGTAATAGCGAATTTTCTCATCATGAGCAAACATGGTGGCTATGTCATTCAATTTAGTAAGATGTGCCACAAAAGTTTCAGTTTCATAGCCATAGAAAGGATCAGATTCAACCAAAGTAATTAGCTCTGGGTCGACAGAGAATTCATAATCCTTATCAGTAACAAAGATAGGTGAAGTAGCAAACTTAGGATCACATTTCACTCTAGCATTCAAAGATTTTTTCTTCCAGCTTGCATAATAATTTCTTAACATCATCTCTATCCTTACAAGCAAGAAAGTCTATAGCCACCTCTCCATCCATAACATAACCCTCAGGTATCTTAGGCAATTCAAATCTAGGAGAGCTAGGTCTAATAGGTGTTTCATAGTTTTCAGTTTCAAAGACTTCATTAGTTTCAGTAATTTCATCAATTTCAGCATTCTCAATATCTTTAGCTCTAGCAATTTGTTCATCAAGAAATTTACCTAGTGGCACATTATCATCAAGAAAGGTACTAGCATCATTCATAGCAGAAGTAGCATCATTAATAACTTGCGATATATCAGGATTAATAGCATGTGGTGGTGTTGCAAGTCTATTCAAAATAGAAGATGAATCAAGTGTAGAGCTAGATGGCAGTTCCTTACCTCCCTTTGTCTTAGAGGGAACGATCTTGGTTTTTGTATCTTTCAGATTATTCATAGTGATAAATATATAATAATCCCAAGTGACTCAACAAATATAGCTATGTTCCCCGACAACGGCGCCAGAAAAGGGTCTTGATAACCCACAAGTATAGGGGATCGCAACAGTTTTTGAGAGTAGAGTATTCAATCCAAATTTATAGATTCGACACAAGGGGAGCCAAAGAATATTTGTAAATATTACAGTTGAGTTGTCAATTCAATCACACGTGGTGTCGGTGTACCCAAACAGGGGTATTTGTTTCCCCCTGACCGGTACGCAGACTCGAGGGCAAAACTACCTTTGTCGGGCACGTCAGCGAACCAAGAAGAACAAGATAGCAGTGGACCACCTTGGGAAGGCCTCCCTTGCCGGGCAGGAGAGTCGGGCTAGGTCGAGGTCGCACATGAGGACAGGTCCAGATTCGCCCCGGCAGGCTTACCGGGGCCGCCAAGATAAAACCCGCCAAGCTCCTTCAACAAGGAGCCTTCACCAAGATGCCACCACTCCACCTCACTGCACCCAAGTCACTAATCAGTGCGGTGTCAAGGTGTTAAGGAACTAGGTGGATCCTATCGAGCACGTGGTAGCATCAAGGAGAAGAGATTAGCTTTATTGACACCCGTCCAGGAGGCGTGTCAAGCTGATAAGAAGAGGCAGATAAGCGGCACGACAGGCTTGCCGGGATTCGCCCTCAGCACGACACTTAGCAGTGCATTAATGAACTTTGTCCTAACTGCCAGAGTTAGGTTTGATTGCACTATTAGCTATCTGATCACACCCAAATTACTGTTTTGCCACTGTGGTCACCCCTTAACCTATAAAAGGAGGCCCGAGGCAACCGAGCAAAGGGTTCGAACATTTTCCACCCCACAACACTTGTAAGCTCACGTCACTCTCCCCAAGGCACCTTGCCGGGCCAGAGCGCGTCGAGCCTTTGTGTTCCTCCAGGTCAATCCACCACATCAGGAGTAGGGTTTTACACTGCAAAGCGGCCCGAACCTGGGTAAAGAGAGAGAGTCCATCACCGTGTTGTCCCTCACTGCCTTTGCGTAACGCGACCGTCCCCATGCCGAACCACAAAGGAGCACCCATGCCCCATAGGTGATCGTGCTCCCACGCCGACATCTTTGGCGCACCAGGTAGGGGGTTGCTTGTGCAAACCTGAAGCCAGTAGCCAGCGCGTCGATCTTCGCCAGTCTTCATTGGCGCTAGCTCCCAAGAAGGGGAGAGCAGAGCGGCGGCGTTGTTGCCTGATTCATCAACTCCTCCGCCTGCGGCTACGAGCACCACAGACGCTACGGCCGCGGTGGGTAAATTGGGCACGATGGGCGGCGCGGCCGTCGTAGGCAGTGCTGCAATCACTCCTGCCACAATCTCATCCATGCGGGTGGCGCATCGGCGTCGACAAGGAGGCAGAGGACCCGATCGCTGGCGAGATGCGCCCGGCGGTGCAGGCGTTCTTCCCACGGGAATGAATACTTAGCCAGGCTGTGGGCTGCAGCAAGTCCGTCCGAGCCCTGCCCCAACCCGAGGAGCAGCGTTGCCTCGAAAGGAAACCGCGGCAGGGCTCATTCTCATCCTCCCCCGGCAAGTCTCACCACACACGGTAGTGCCCCGCAACCGCGTTGCGCACATGCCAAGTGTTACCTTCTGTGTGCATAGGGGCTTCCTGAGAAAAGGAAGGACTTGCGCCCTCGCAGCAACCTCAACTGCCAGATAAAGCAAAAGATAAGTTGCAACACCTTTCTTTTTGGTCTGAGGATTCTTTCTGTGTGTCCCTTGCGACCCCTTTGGTTTAAACCCTAGCATTTTGTGTGAGATATCCGTACCGCGAGAGGGACTCTTCCATTCTTGCCTGCGTCCTCGTCTGTTTCAAGTCCGCTCAATAGACCAGGAAGCCGCACCGAGGACGTCGAAGGGTAACCTACTGGTGGCGCCTACGCTTGTAGAATGCTAAGGGCCCGCTCCCGATAGCAGCACAGCTAGTGTGTGCCCCGGCAGGCTCCCAGCATGCACAGGATTCGCAATCACACAAAAATGATGGGTAATATAAACTTAAAAGGATAGCATTGGTCCACACAACTACTTAAGAATACCATTACATCACAGAAGGTAGCAAGGCCTAACATAAGGACGAAATATGTCTCTTTGTGGCAGTATCCTGGCAAGCGAAGCAAGGGAATCTAATCCTGGTGTCCTCCTTGGACCCGGGGCACACGGAGGACCTTGTCGGCCAAAGGCCCGACAACTTGAGCGGCAGCAGAGGTGTCCGTCCCGGGCGGTAGCCTCTTGAAAGTGTCGGAGATGTCCACGTCGGGATGGCGCTGCAAATAATTGACCAGGAGAGTGAAGATGGCGTCCCGAGCAAATTTCTGAGACTCACTGGCAAAAGAGGCTGATCTATTGTCCTCGTACATCTTCAGCCCCTCAATGAGTCCTTCGAAGAAATGTGTCAGTTTGATGCTCGGGGCCTCATGCTCATTGATGGAGAAAGTCCAGCTCTTCATGTTCATGTTGGCAATCTAGGAAGAGAGCCGCTCGGCTATGTCCACCAGGCTCTTCGACCAGAGGTTGTACAGCTCGACTTGCTCCTTGAGTTTTTCTTCTGCATCCTTGCGAAGAGCTCCGGCAGTATTGACCTCTTCCGCCAAAGCCCTCTCATGGTCCTTGGCCTGCTCGAGGTCTTTCTCAAGGGTGGCTAGCTTGGTGCTCAGATCTTCAATGGTGCTGGAAGCAGTCTTCAGATCCTGGTCCTTGGATGTAAGCTGCGATTGCAACCCCTCCATCATGAAGGCTATTTTTCGCGCTTCTTCCCGGAGGGCCTCGAGCTCCTTCTTTTTTGCGGCAACCTCTTCCTCCAGTTTCCCCATGTGGTTTTCGAGCTCTGCTTTGGCTTTGGAGGTTGCGACAAGGTTATCAGAGACTTCCTTCAGTTTGGCTGCCGCGTCATGAGCCTGCGAGTCGATGGCCTTCTTATGGCTGTCCTCCAGATGCTTGGTGTGCTGCTGAACAAGGTTTTCCAGTTCATCGTCCTTAGCACGGAGGGCGTCGGACAGAGCCTGCTCACGAGAAGCAAGATCCCTGGTTTGGACGTTGAGGAGCCTCTCTGCAGTAGCCGCCATTTTCTCCACCTGGTTCCTGAGCTCGCACGACCGGCCATTGTACCAGGAGCGCAGTTCCTCCGCATTGCCCTTCAGTTGCTGGGTGGCCGAATCATAGGCCTTGTGCTCGTCCTGGAGCGCTTGGCGCTTCTGGTCATACCTCTCCTGCACTTCTTTAAGCCCGGCAGCTACTATCTCTAGGAAGGCCAAGTCCTTGGAACTGTCGACAGGGTCACTCGCTTCCTTGGTTCTCTGAGTCAAGGGAGCCAGTATGCGGTAGATTTCTTCATCAAAGTTTACCCCAGCAAGGGCTGACAAGCTGGGGGCTATTGGAGTCGGATGAGCTATGACCATTGCCAGGCCGCTTGCCAGGAGAGTCACCCTCAGGTTTGAGGCATCACTTTGAAGGGGTGTTTTTCCTCTACTTCCATGATGGGGCCAGTCGAGCTGCCGGGGATTTCTCCTTCTTCCCTTGGGGTTCCCTGGGCATCCTTGAGGGACTCGGCATGCCCCTCTTCAGTGGCAATTTTGAGGGCCTCTGCGGCGGCATCCTTCCCTATGTCTGCCACTTCCTCCAAAAGTTCTTTTTCTTCAAATATGGGGGCTGCGAGGAAGTAAAGACAAGAGGGAAGTGAAGATTAGAAACCAGAACCAAGAATTGAAACAACTGAGAATTCTCAACGTGGATTCGAAGGGAACTAGGTTATCTGTCGGCTGCTGGCGGGAAGAAATTTCTCCTTCCCCGGCAGTATTTGTTGCTGGCGGGCTTCTGGCATCTCCTTCTTCAATGGGGGAAACTTCAATACGGGCATACCCGGCAGACGGAGCCCTTGCCGGGGATCCCCCTCCCTGGGTGTTGCTTGCAGTAGGGGCTGAAGTGGTCACTACCTGCTGCCGGACTTCTCTTCGGGGGCTCCCGCCGGTCCCCTTGGAGGACGGCAGGAAAACTTCAGCATGGCCACCAGTAGACGCGGCCTGGCCCATGCCTTCGTGCAGGGGGCTGGCCCGGGGCAGGGCACGGGGTTAACTCCGGCATCCCTTGCCAATTCAGCACCTCACACCGATCCCAGCTACCTCGTCGTCTTGGCCCGTTGAGCCAAAGTCTCTTCATCCTTGTCAAGGCCAACATCACAAGATTAGTATAATCTCAAGGAAAAGGTTATTAGAACCAAGAAAAGCTAATGATTGTGCTCACTCTGGATCATCAAGCATGGCATCCATCTCAAATACCAGGGGCGGGGGAGTTTCCCTGGCCCTCTTAAGTGGTGGGGGGTCCTGCTCGGTGACTGTGCCGGGATTAATGAAGGCGTGGGGTCAACACCCTTTACTACCCGCTGCCGGGAAGGCGGAGTTGGGGCCGGGGCAAGACGGGCCGAGTGGTGATGGACAATGTCTTCCTTACTGCTCTTGGTATTGGTCTTCTTCACTTTGGGCCCAGCCCGTGACGAAGACGGAACCACTGGCTCTTTGCTCCCCCTCTTGTGAAGCCAACGCTTCTGCTCTGGGGCTTGGGGCCCTCTTCGAGCCCTTCCTCCTCTTCAAGTGTAGTGGCTCCCTTTACCCTGGCAGCCCCTTCCCCGGCAGCCTCGGTCCTGGCAGCCTCGGACCCGGCAGCTCCGGTCCCGGCAGCCGCGACGCCTAGCGCCTCAAGCTCAGCGATCTCTTCATCAACACGCTCTTCTTCTGAGGAATTCCCTTCCTCGTCATCACCAACTGCCACAGCAGGCTTCAGCCTGCGGACCTCTTCAAGTTTGCTTTTGATGTACTCCTGCTCCTGCTCGGTGGTGCCCTTGGTGAAGTCAGTTTCCTTCCTGGTGGCTCTCTCCACTAAGCTTGAAGCCCAGCTCATCTCATCCTCCAAGCTAGGCAGCTCCCAGTCTGCCCTAACTCCATTGGCATTGCATTCTGGCATCCACTTGAGGATTTGGTCTGACGCAGAGTTGATGTGCAAAGAAACAATTCTTGCCGACAAGTGGAAAGTGCCGCCCTTGTGGAAAAGCTACTCACACAGCCAGGAGTGGCTCATGACCATCAGATTATTGGCAACGCCAGGATACAGCTGCATCCAGTCCGCGGCGTTCATGTATTCCCAAGCGAAGCGTCCCCGTTGCTGCAGTGGGGCAATGCGACACCGGAGGAAGTCAGCACCAACATGCTTGATGGTGAGCCTGGTAGCTTTGAGATGGGCGACCCTGTTCAACGCCATGTGAAGTCTCTCATCAGTTTCTCCCGGGTCGCTCGAATCCTTGCCACGCACCACGCATTTGGTTCGCGGCTGGCAGAACGGAGGGGCTTCCGGGTCCTTGATCCAGCACCAATCTCCTCTCCACTCCTCCCACTTGTCATGCAGCTGCCCTCCAAGGAAATCCCAACTTCTCTCCTCCCCCACGGAATCCATGATATGTTTCCCGAAAGGGGTTTATCCTCGATGCGGGGGATGTAGAAGTGGCAGAACAGATCCGGGGCAACTCCAACAAAATTCTCGCAGAAGTGGGCAAACACCACCATGCATGTCATTGCATTGGGCATGAAATCCAACAAACGGAATCCGAAGGAATACATCATGGCGCTGAAGAAATCGGAGAAAGGAGGGGAAAGCCCACAATAAAAGTAGGCGCAGAAGAATGGGTAGGAGTCGTTTGGAACCTTGGATCCATCAGGGAGAACGAACGGCTCCCCATGCCCCTTGGTCTTTCTCCCCCACATGAAGGCATACCTCTGGATCAAGGTATTGCCTTCCAGGTCTGACAGCGAGAAGACCACATTCTCCTGCCGCCGTTGGACCAGAGCTTCCGCTTCCTTCTTCTTCTCTTCGGCCCTCGGGTCTTCCAGTTTGGCCGCTTGCTTCCCCTTCACGGTGCTCTTCTTGCGCCCCATTTCCTATGGGCTGAGAAGAAAGGAAGATCTGAAGGTGGAGGAGAGGGAGTGGCGGCGGAGGCAGTTTTCGTCGAGAGGAAGAAGATGAAGTGAGAAGGGCGAAGGGTGTGAATGAGTAACGCTCCCCCGTGTATGCCCTATTTTATTGGGACCATGCGAGAGGGGGCTGGCTCTCTGCTATTCCCGTGCAAAAACCACCTTTTCACAGGCACGCTCCCTCAATAACCACTGCAAAACCACGATCACACGACCCGCAGTAATTGCGCGGAACGGACGAGTGATTGACAAGACAGTAAATTCATTACACGTGGACAGAGGGTTTTTGCCGCGTGTTTGCGCACTGCTTGGGGCCTAACCCAATGCACCCACAACGTGTTTGGCTCATGCCCGGGGGCTACTATCGGTGTACCCAAACAGGGGTATTTGTTTCCCCCTGACCTGTACGCAGACTCGCAGGCAAAACTACCTTTGCCAGGCACGTCAACGAACCAAGAAGAACAAGACAGCAGTGGACCACATTGGGAAGGCCTCCCTTGCTGGGTAGGAGAGCCTGGCTAGGTCGAGACCGCACCTGAGGACAGGTCCAGATTCGCCCTAGCAGGCTTGCCGGGGCCACCAAGATCAAACCCCGCCAAGCTCCTTCAACAAGGAGCCTTCACCAAACGCCACCGCTCCACCTCACCGCACCCAAGTCACCAATTAGTGCGGTGTCAAGGTGTTAAGCAACCAGGTGGGTCCTATCGAGCATGTGGCAGCATCAAGGAGAAGAGATTAGCTTGATTGACAGCCATCCAGGAGGCGTGTCAAGCTGATAAGAAGAGGCAGATAAGCGGCGTGACAGGCTTGCCGGGATTCCCCCTCGGCACGACACCTAGCTGTGCATCTAATGCACTTTTTCCTAACTGCCAGAGTTAGGTATGATAGCACTGTTAGCAATCTAATCACACCCAAATGGCTGTTTTGCCACTGTGGTTACCCCTTAACCTATAAAAGGAAGCCCGAGGCAACCGAGCAAAGGGTTCGAACATTTTCCACCCCACAACACTTGTAAGCTCATGTCGCTCTCCCCAAGGCACCTTGCCGGGGCAAAGCGTGTCAAGCCTTCGTGTTCCTCCAGATCAAGCCACCACAACAGGAGTAGGGTTTTATGCTGCAAAACGGCCCGAACCTGGGTAAAGAGAGAGAGAGTCCATCGCCGTGTTGTCCCTCACTGCCTCTGCTCTTTGTGCAACGTGACCGTCCCCATGCCGAACCACAAAGGGGCACCCATGCCCCATAGGTGATCGTGCTCCCACACCGACACATGGAGACTAAATATCTGTAGCAAAGTGATCAATAGCATAGTAATATCATAGTTTGATAGCAGTGGTAACAATAGGAGTAACGATAATAGTGATAGCAATTATTTTGTAGCAGTTGTGACGGTAGCAATAGCAATAGTAACTTAGCAAGAACAATATGTGGAAAACTCGTAGGCACTGGATCGGTGATTACGTTGGATGATATTTATCATATATCAATCGTAACCTAGGACGACACAGAACTAGTTCCAGTTCATAAATATAATGTAGGCATGTATTCCGTAAATAGTCATATGTGCTTATGGAAAAGAACTTGCATGACATATTTTGTCCTACCCTCCCGTGGCAGCGGGGTCCATAAGGAAACTAAGGGATATTAAGGCCTCCTTTTAATAGACAACCGGAACAAAGCATTAACACATAGTGAATACATGAACTCCTCAAACTACGGTCATCACCGGAAAGTATCCCAATTACTGTCACCCTGGGGTTTACGGATCATAACACGTAATAGGTGCATATGAGTTGCAAGATCGGATCTAGACATAGATATAATGGTGAAAACATAAACGGTTCAGATCTGAAATCATGGCACTCGGGCCCTAGTGACAAGCATTAAGTATAGCAAAGTCATAGCAACATCAATCTCAGAACATAGTAGATACTAGGGATCAAGCCCCAAGAAAACTAACTCGATTACATGATGAATCTCATCCAACTCCTCACCGACCAGCAAGCCTAGAAAAGAATTACTCACTCCCGATGGGGGGCATCATGGAATTGGTGATGGAGGATGGTTGGTGATGACGAAGACCAAAGATTCCCCTCTCCGGAGTCCCGAACGGGCTCCAGATCTGGCCTCCCGATGAAGAACAGGAGGTGGTGGTGGCTTCGTATCGTAAAACGTGATGAAACTTCCTCTCCTATTTTTCTGGAAAAATAAAAAATTTAGCGTTGGAATTAGGGTCAGGGGGGCCTCAAGGGCCCCACCACCCACCAGGGCGCGCTAGAGGGGGTGGCGCGCCCTGGTGTCTTGTGGGCAGCCAGGGCCCCCCTCTAGTGGGTCTTGTTCTTGGTTCCAATCTTCATCCACTTTCTAATCTTTTCAAACGTGTGATACGTATCCAACATATTTATAATTTCTGAAGTATTCATGCCATGTTTACAACAATTTTACATGGTTTTGGTATGATTTGAATCGAACTAACCTAGAATGATGTTGTTTTCAGCAGAACTACCGTGGTGCTGCTTTTGTGCAGAAATCAAAGTTCTCCAAATGCAGCAAAACTTTTTGACGATTTTTTTGGAAGAAAAGAGGCACTAAAAGCTTCGTGGGAGGGCCAGAAGAGCCACGAGGGCCCCACAAGGCATCATGGTGCGCCAGGTGGGGCTGGCTCGCCCTGGTACCTTGTGGGTTACTCGTGGCCCATCTTCGCGTGATTCCAATGCTGAAAAATCCTATATATATAAAAAAACCAGAAATATCCCTAGATCGGAAGTTCCACCGCCGCAAGCCTCTATAGCCACAAAAACTAATCTAGACCCTGTTTCGGCACCCTACCGGAGGGAGAAATCATTACCGGAGGCCATCTTCATCATCCCGGTGGCCACCATGATGAGGACGGAGTAGTCCACCCCCGGGGCTGAGGGTTTGTACCAGTAGCTATGTGTTTAATCTCTCTCTCTCTCATGTTCTTGATTTGGCACGATCTTGATGTATCGCGAGCTTTGTTAATATAGTTGGATCATATGGTGTTTTCCCCTCTCTATCCTGTTGTGATGAATTGAGTTTTCCCTTTGAGATTTCACTTTTATCGGATTGAATACTTTGTTGGATTTTAGAGCACTTGATGTATGTCTTGGCACTCAACTCGCGGATTCCCGAGGTGACATTGGGGTAATCTATGCATGGGGGTTGATGCATGTTTTCATCCTTGTTTCTCCAGTAGAAATCTTGGGGCACTCTTTGAAGTTCTTTGTGTTGGATTGAGTATTATGAATCTGAAATTGTTTGATGCATATCGTATAATCAACTCACGGATACTTATGGTGACATTGGAGTATCTAGGTGACATTAGAGTTGGTTGATGTGTATCATATGGTGTTATTTTGGTACGAACTCTTGGGCTATTTGTGACACTTATAGGGATAGCTCTATAGATCGATCGGAAAGGATAACTTTGAGGTGGTTTCGTACCCTACAAACAATTTTGTCTTATGTTCTCCGCTAGATGGGTACTTTGGAGTGATTCTTCATCGCACGTTGAGGGATGGTTATATGATCCAATTATGTTAGCATTGCTGAAGGATTGCACTAGCGAAAGTATGAACCCTAGGCCTCATTTTCAAGCATTGCAATACCGTTTGTGCTCACTTTTGTTACTTGCTACCTTGCTGTTTTTTATTGTTCCTATTACAAAAATCAATATCTACTATCATTACTACACTTGTATCACCATCTCTTCGCCGAACTAGTGCACCTATACAATTTACCATTGTATTTGGTATGTTGGGGACACAAGAGTGTAACATCCCAAAATTCTAAATTTTGGAATGTTATATTAATTAGGTAATAATGATTTCTTGAGTGATTTGTTGTGTGAAATTGAGTGGAATCTGAACCCTTTTCTTTTTGAAAGTTGAATGAGAGGGAATGAAATAACTTTCGCAAAACTTTCACCTTGCATTTATGATCTCCATGAATTCAAATTCATTTCATCACCAAAACCCTAGAGTGAAGATGATATGACTTCTTCCATTTAATTAAATGAAAAGGGTTTTGAAAAGATTTGAATTCCATTTGGAAGTATTTCAAATTCGGAAACTTTATGCAACTCAATGAGTTTCATGAGAGAAGATAAAATGACTTCCTCAAATGCTAAGAAAGAGAGTTGGAAGTTCAAAGAAATCAAATTGAAAGTCCTTTTGTAGTTATTTTGAAACCCACTTTCAATTTGAAGTTATTTGGTTTTTATTCAAATTATTTTTCTCCAAAAACAAAATATATGGAAAATAGGGTAAAATGATTCCCTACAGTAGAAAAGTGGAGAAAAATGAGTTTGAAATCATTTTGGTATTTTAAAATATTTTTATTTGGTTTTTAAATGAACCAGTAGTACTATTTGCTTTATTTAAATTTTTTTGGAATTTATTTGCTGCTCAAAATATGTTCATAATTTAGGAAATCTTTTTCTGAAAATTTTTATATATAATATGCCTATGTAAAATTTTATTTTTATTTTCGTTATTTAGTTTTTCCTTTTCTGTTTCTATTTAAAAAAACAAAAAATTACGCGTGCGCCAGGAACTAACTGTGGCCCACGTGTGCAGCATAGTGGCATTGGGCGCCCCATCATTTTTTTTTCTTCTCTCCTACATGGGCAAGGCCAAGCCAGCGATTTTTTTTCACTTTGGCCGAATTTTGTTATAAAAAAAACTACAGCGCGCGCGGCCGGCCGAACACTTTTAGGCCCATGCGAGCGCCTCTCTTTTCGCCTCTATTTCTTTTCTTTTCGTCTACGTTTAGTCCCACATTGCCTAGCCTTTGACCCCTAAACCTCTTTTCCACCTATAAATATAGAATCATAGAACCCCAAAAATCAACCACTGCGGGTAATCAATATTTTGGTTTGACTAGCTTCACAAAAGAAAAATATATTTCTTCTCTCCGGCGGGACTTCTGGAAGTTGTCTCCTCTCTCCGAAGTCGTCTTTTTTTTCTACCTTATAAAGGTATCTTTCTTCGTATTTTTTTTATACTCCCGTAGCTCATTATTTTTGGACTAGTGTACGGTAGAATAATTAGATTTATAAATTAGTCCATGTATTTACATTTTAAGACTAGAATTCTTTGATCCGTAACTATTTTTCTTCCGTAAAACAGCTTGGCCCTGATTTTTCAAATAGCCATAACTTTTTACTCGTTCATTCAAATTAGATAAAACCAACGCCTACATTTTTGTCTTGATTCCACCTATCTAGTGAATCTATCAAATAAACTTTTTGCAACTTTCAAATTTCAAAATTTGTTTAGATTCATATTCAAACTTCTTTTGATCATATCTTTTTATCCGTACCTCCGTTTCCGATGAACCCAACTGCATCGGATTCGTATTGAAGTAATCTTTCTGTTCGCACAATTAGTGTCATCTTTCCAACATATAATTTTGATCTTAGCCAGTTACTCTACTAGTCCACCAAAGAGTTGTTACACAACATTCTAAGCAGATTCAATGCTATGTTGAATTACTTGATCTGTTATTTTCAATCTAGTAATTCTTTTTCCTACATATTCATATTGACTTCCGACATCCAGTAGCATCATTAGTTTCAACTTTTAATCTTTTCAAATTTGAACTCGAAGCTTCACTTGATCATATCTTGTAAACTGTAGCGCTTTTTCAATTGATTCCTTTTTCAAATTGAATCCCTAGGCATAATCTAACATCTTGAGCCATCACCACACTTTTTCACCGAAATTAGGATCTGATCTTGCAAAATAATTTGATTTGGTTCTTTTGGAGTTTTTGCAATCTTCCTTTGCATTTTTTTTGGGTCTTTGAGTGATTGCTTATGTGTGGATAAAATTGCTTACTTACGATAGATTGATCGGAGTGTGACGAGTAGAACTATCTGGAATTATGAGTGTGAAGAATCTTCATCAACAGTACAAGGCAAGTTACACTTTGATCATATCCCTTTA